>CM069448.1:58616092-58791092 GCA_035610835.1 Ophiura sarsii
ATGAGGTCATGCTACAAATTAAACTGAATGATGATAATCGATTGGCATCAAGCATAACAATAACCGTGTTAGACTTGCACCGCTGCACATAACAGGAATGAATAGAGCTGCTTATCCCTTCAGGTATATTCGTCTCAGCGTAAACTGTCACATTTGGTGAATCTAGAAGAAACCAACCTGATAGTATCTGGCTGTGTAAAATGTAAACATATTTTTAAAAATGTGTGAGGTGAACATGGTGAAGTTAATGACAATTTCAGTATTGAACCTAGTTTACATCGAGCCAAATCGATGATTTAGTATAATTATTCAAGGTGCAAGGAAAGTACTCGACCGAGATAAGCCAGGGAGTACCAAAGCTAGAAAATGTAATTGAAACCAATTTTAAATATCTGTAATAGAAGTATTTACAAATGCGTACAATTCTTAACGAGTAGAAACACATCACTTACACCACCAATGGGAATAAGCTTCAATTCAACGCTCTCTTCATACAATTCATATAAAATAACCACTGGTTTTCAGCTGCTAAACCACATGTTTATGTTTTATACGTTAGACCATTGTCTGATGATCGCACACGCGTGAAACTCGGTAGTTAGTAGCAACTAACTAAATGGTCGAACTTATATATTTCGCTCTGCATCGCATTGAGCACTCTGCAAGAAGATTGCTTCTTTGCCACTGTATACATTTTTAGAAATTTGAGTTTTGATCGAGTTCTGACATGTCCTACCAAATAAGGGACGCACTATTAGATTTTCAAGGGGGTGGGGAGGGGGGGGGGGGGGGGTAGGAAGTTTTTGAAGAAAATAAATTCCCCCTCTTCCTACCCCTCACCAGAAAATATAATGGTACGTCTCTGAACATCCTCTGTTCCTCCGTTATCTTCATCAGGGAGGTTTGAAAGCCGTCATCTGGACTGACGTCCTACAACTGCTTGTCATGGTCGCAGGTTTCTTGATGATCATCGTACAGGGTAGCATCAATGTTGGAGGGTTATCAGAAGTGTGGAGGATCGCGGAAGAAGGAGGACGAATTGATTTCATTCAGTAAGAGATTGGTATACATAAGGGGGGAACCATCTAAGCCGTAGTTATTATTCTGTGACACTTCCATAGAACATCAAATTTCACTCAAAAATCTTATCATAGGCCTAAGCCAAGTATAGAATTAGAAGGAAAAAAATAGTGACAATGTAGAGATATTTCTTATGGAAGAAGGTCACCGACTGTGACTGTCAATGGTGAAAAGCACATGCACATGTATCGTGTGTAAATAATTCAAAGCATTATTCTATAAATTTATTAATTCCATAATTCATGTAATTCATCCTCAAAGTAGTAATTCGTTTCGTCAATTCCAATTGTAACCTTAATCCCTTGATGGGCTTGGTTTTAAATCCATATCAAAATTATCCTTTTGATACGGACTTGAAACAAACAAATATTTGATTATGTTTTCTGGTGATTTCCCCAGTTTTGAAGCTGACCCACGAATTCGTCATACTTTTTGGTCAATCACAGTAGGGGGAACCCTGCTATGGTTAGCTGTCTATGGTACAAATCAGTCACAGATACAGCGCTATCTCAGCTGCAAAACGCTCAGCCAGGCTAGAGGGTATGTATGTATAAAGTACACATTCGTTAAAGGGGCATTAAGAGATGTGGTGGAGGCAGCGCCCTCAATTACAAAAAATATATGATAAAAACTGAGATTTGTATATTTTTACAATTGTATTACATGTATGAACTTACACCTATAAGGATAAAGAAAAATCAGCCCTCTTTGTACAACAAAGTTGGGCAGGGGATCCAGGGTGCAGCATGCCGGGCATTTGGTCGGCAGTTAAGTTGCCATTGTTCTTTGCCCGGTGGTGTGCGCGCGCATCCTGTTTTGTTCAAGATCCGTGCTTTTAAAACTCGCGCCAAAGCATTATCAAGGGCGATAAGGCACAGTGGTCAGTGTTGTGGTCATATGCTGTTCCCCAAGCATGTATCGACATTCCAGTCCCTTCGACCGTTGCTTTTGTTGATAAACATTGCTGTCACCCCATCTATATAGATTTAATTGGGTCGCATCGCAATTCAACATTCAGGCGTATGATTAAGCGTTTTAAATGAACACTGTGTCTGACGGTGACTTTCATAATATTTCAATGTTAATTTCGCGATACAAAACTTGTAAGTATAGTGTTAAAAGTTATCATTTTCTGTGTGATAGTTAAATATGACAAAAATAATTATTCTTTTTGCAGGTCTTTATTTTTCAATATATTTGGTTTAGGTGTGGTCGTATCCGGCGCTGCCATGGCGGGTCTCGTTATGTACGCTCAATACCAAGGATGTGATCCATTTACAGCTGGATGGGTCAAAGCTACGGACCAGGTAGGAAATTGCAGCCTATAATTACACGTGGCAGGCGTCTGCAGACGACATTCCAAAATTTCACAAAATGTTTTTATGTGGATTCAAAACTGTCTCATTCAAAGCAATATTTCGTAACCAGACCGAGCCCGTCCAAATCATTCTGCAGACGACATTCCAAAATTTCACAAAATGTTTCAAATATTTCACAATTGTTAAAATTCAATACCATATTTGGAATCCCCATGAGAATTGCATTACAATAAGTACAAACATGCCTATATTTGGTTAAGTTATTCTTGAGATAAACTTTGAACGTTGGGAAAGGTTTCTGTATGGTAAAACCAATAGCCGCGTGGAAAGTGTTAAAGTTCTTGGAACAATGGGCTTTTTATGAGATTCTGTGAAGTTGTTACATGATCAAGGGGTGATGTTCATCATAGGCCTATTTAGAATCAAACGGATAATCTAGAGCAAAGACGTAATCCTTAAGCTTACCCTTACGCAATCAATCAATGTTTTAAGTAGTTCGAGTTTACACTCAATTTTAAAGAATTCTTCGACTCTAAACTCAAATATCAGGTGATTCATATTCTTTATACCTATAACATTTTTCATTTGAGTAACTCTAAGTATTGTTGTATTTCTATTAAAAGCTCATCCCGTATCTTGTGATGGATATTTTGGGACAGTATCCTGGCTTACCCGGACTCTTTGTAGCTGCTATGTTTAGCGGTGCCTTAAGGTGAGTATTCCAACAAGAACTATCAAAAGGCACCAAATGTTTTAATCGAATTTAGGCATGACAGATATTCAATCTTTGTATCTGAAAAGAGCCTAATCTTGGAGGACATTTTATGACTGACCAATAGCTAAATTGCCGGTATAAAGGTGATTATAAGCATGACCACTGGTCTGCCTTATCTGTGAATTGGAGAATTTAAGACCGTCCAATAGCTAAATCGCCGGTATAAAAGTGATTAAGCAGTAGAACATAATGGATTTTATATTTCTTAAGAAAATGATCAATATACAATTTAGTATGCACCAGTTAACGTGGGTACAAATTAGTTGTTATAATAGGATGTATTGTTATTTTTCTACAGCACAGTGTCATCTGGTTTGAATTCACTTGCAGCTGTTGTCGCAGAAGATGTAGTGAAACCTTTCTTTAATCCAAGCGAAGAAACATATACCTGGATAACTAAAGGAATCGGTAGGCTGGACATCACAATTCATTTGTTACTTCGTTTGTATATAATCCCCTTCAATGCTTCCACTGGAATAGTTAAAATCCACAGTAAAGGCGACGTAAAAAAATGCCTGTTCGCGGGGGCCCGACCGACCCATTTGTTTAGAAATGGGGTGGGGGGGGGTGGGATTCACGTGCAAATGAATATCAATCCGTATTTTAAAAAATGGGAGTATGTATTTGTTTTTAGTTTGTAAAAAAAGACAATTTTGACAGATCTTTAGGACCGTCCACCCTTTATTATAGAACATGTGCTTTTTGTGTCGCCTTATGGCTTTTATCAATTGTATACTAGACTTAGATCTCTAGAACTTTTCTTTCATTGTAAATAGCGTGAGATGAGACTGGCTAATTGTACCATTTGATCATTCTGTTTGGCTAGAGTACCAAGCAAATTGTATAGTCACCCCCTTTCTAATGGAAGTTGTCGCTGTTGGTATTGGCTATACTACTGGTTCCACTCCTTCATTTAGTTGAGTGGCGATCGTAAACGTCTGAAGGTGAAGGAGAGGAGGGATATAACAATCTTGAGATGGCAACATTTCAGGATAAACATGATTCGGGATTATCCCGAAATAAAAACAAAATCTTATATTGTCTCTGAGATTATACGATATTTCGGAAATATTTGTCTCAATAATGTGTAAGACTACAAAATGCGCATAGCTCACATTGCTTTATCACAATAATTCTTAATTCGTTGACATCTGAAATGTTGAAGGTAAATAATCATCGCTAGCTGGTTATCATATCAAACAAGATGAACAGTTTTGTGTCTATGTATTACATTGTGGCAATATACATGTACTTTAAAGTACTAATTAAACAATTAAAACATGTAATCATGGGTTCCTCATTATAGCCTTGTGTTACGGACTGCTCTCAATCGGAATGGCGTACGTTGCAGCATCCATGGGAGATGTACTATCCGTAAGTTTATAAAAACAAAAGTCATAGACATCGGCCAAACTACATGATTGTGATACGAAACAAGATCGGAAAGAAGATCAAAGTTATAAAATAGCGGCAACATACAAATAAATATGATTAAAACATTCATAGATGGGGCGACAGGTGACGTCAGACCGGTCATTTGGTCGGCAGTTGCCATTGGTTGGTTGGTTGATCTCCCTCCTTTATTAATTAGGAGCACCAAGATAATAAATCTTGTGTATCACTCTGAAGATGGTACAAGATCAAATTCAGCAAAAATTAAAAATTAAAAAAGTCAAAATTGGGAGGACAAAATTGGTGTCAAAGTTGGCAGACAAAATTGGAAAGACATAGTTGATAGTAGAGTTCAATCTCATTGTTCTTTGCCCGGTGGTATGCACGCGCATCCTGGTTTGATTAGGACCCGTGCTTTTAAACCTCGCGCCAATAGTATTATGGGCAATACGGCATAGTGGACAGTGTTGTGGTTGGTCATATGCTGTTCGCTCAAGCATGTATCGACAGTCCAGTCCCTTCGACTGTTGCGTTTGTTGATAACAATTATTGTCACCCATCTGTCACCCAATCACACGGGCTAACTTATATAGCAATAACTTAGTTGCTATTTTTTGTTTTTTATTTCAGGCTGCACTCAGCATTTTTGGAATGATTGGAGGTCCACTCCTTGGACTATTTACACTCGGTCTATTCTTCCCTTGGTGCAATGCGACGGTGAGTGAATAATATATATACGATTTGGCAATTAAGGATTAATATGGAATATTGTTTCAAACACATATCTAACAAGGAAGAATTAATGTTACTGTTTTAAACAAAGCAACGGGTCTTATGTTAAGACAAATTGTACGAGGGGCATTCAGTAAATAATGAAAGTGATCATGGTATGGGATGCATGAGTGATTCTATTGAGGGATAATGTGATCAATACAAAGTATGAACCTTTGTCTTTCAAACAATACACTTTTGGAATGTTAGATACCTTTGGTTATGTAATGTCATTAACATAAACACAATAGGTTTCAGACACTGACTGAAATCTGTCAATTATTTGGCTGGATATGTAATATGTTGAAAATGGGTTGATCGATACATTTGCGTATATCTCGGCAATGCAAGCATAAAAACAGATAACACTTGGCACATAGTTAGAACACACACTTATCTCCGCTTGACATTATTTTTTAGACCTGAATTCCTTAACGCAAATAAGAAGGGACCATCTCAAATGCGCTTTTATTTAGCAAAATCCGCAATAATATACCTTTGAAAACAACAAAGGATAAAGAACAATGGAGGGATTATAATTTAGTAAATTTGTGTGGGATGTAAAGCAATAATAGTGGGGATTTCAGAAGGAGCTGTTCATAAAATTTCCTCAAACCATTGAAATTATGTGACGATTACTTTAACAATACATATATAGTAGCTCTAAAGATAACAGTAATAAGAGAGGTTGTGGCAGCCATCTTTGATTGATACATTCATGTATATCTTTATTTTGACTATCACAATATTTAAACACATTGATTTAAGCATTTTTAATTATTTCTGATTAGAATTTGAAGGCACAGTAAGCTTTTATCTGGTAAATTTCTTGATTTTAGCCATTTGTGGCCCTGTTCAAAATGATCTGCCGTCTGCGCATGCGCACATTTTCTGCAGGTTTCATGCGAATAAGTTCAGAAAATTAGTTAACTATCATATGGAATCTCCCAAACTGGTTAATTGCTTGGATTTTTCATAAATTGTTTGATTTTCCGCAATATTAGTGATTCGCTGACTGGGCATTTTTCAATGAAAATTGGCTATTTGAAATACTGATATTTGTATACTTTTTATTCGATTGCCTCTCCTTACTTTTTACTCATATACTACATACATCAAATTACACAGGGATTTAAGTTATTGTCTTTTTATCATACTTACGTGAAAAACAATGGGATTTACCTGCTTCTGGTGTCATGTTATGCAATCTTCTTATCACATGTTTCATACAAATAATTCAAATTTCCCGCCAAATAACTGTCCCAAGTGTACTTACTTTGAGACAATGCTATGACGTCATAGTTCACACTTATAAATCCAAAACTGTACTGTTTGAAAGATAAAGGTTCATACTTTGTATTGATCACATTATCCCCTCAATAGAATCACTCATGCATCCCATACCATGATCACTTTCATTATTTACTGAATGCCCCTCGTAGGTACAACATTTACATGTTTAAAACCATGATTAAAATTACAATTTGAATTTTCACAATCGTTGATGGTATGTAACTTTCCATTATTTGTAAAGTTATGGTATTTATAAGGAATAAAACGTTACATATCACAGGTTGAAAAACACTAAAATAATAAGGTATGAAATGCTTACGAAACTCTATATTTTTGGTTTCAAAGGGTAACTCTTTTTTATTTTTCAGTCCTCCATCGAATAAAGCATACTCGAATCACCATTTTGGTTGACTGTTCAGATCTTGGCTTCCATTAGATATTAACATTATTATTGACCTAGTCTTTCGCATTGTGTGTAACAATTTCGCAAACAATTGTCACTTGCAAAGGTGTTGAATTTACTTCTGCTGACGTTATGGAAGATATGTGACTTATGTTATAATAGACAAGACAACGAACCACGAACACGATGGCATTGAATTTCACACGCAATGTCTGTTCTCTTTACAACATATAGGGTGCTAAGTTTGGTTTACTAGGAGGTCTGGGTTTCTCATTCTGGGTCGGTATCGGGGCTATACTCAACCCACCTCCTGGTTCGAAACTGTTTCTGTCAATCGAGAATTGCTCATTCCCAACCACCACACAGCTTCCCTTCACTACTACGCCAGCACCTATGACATCACCTTGGACACCAGAACCACCGATACCACGGTAGGTTAATCTTAAGTTAATGTAATATTGATGTAACGAGGGTCATTCAATAAGTTCTACCGCCTACCTCATAACTTTGTTATTAAATGAGCCAGTCTTTTCCAAATATCACACGATTGTAGCTTGGAACCTCAGCTACAAATCTAATGTAAATTGATCCGAGTACTGGTTGTACTTTTCCGGACATGCAGTGAGAACCAAACCTCGATTTAGTGTGACGGAAACGGATGAAAAACAGTAAAATATCGTCGAAGTGTTTTTCAATTGGCCTATTGTAAGAGGCAAAACATACCTATCGGTCAATAATAACCGTTCAGATATCTCTTTAAGTTTAACAGACTGTAAACAATAAAGTTGACTGATTGGTTTGGAAAAAATATGCCCTCTAATCAGCCAGATCCAGGTCAGGACAACCATTCAGTTTACCCCTCCCCTAGAGAACCCTGTAAAAGTCATATTTGACTTTCATGATAACTAAGCGATCTTCAATATATCGAAATAAATGGAGGGATTTAAAGTCTGTCAAAGCGATAATTTTCTATCATTGACTACCTGATTGACTATTATGAAGGTTGCACATACGTAAAACTCATTAAGTAACTATTATGGTAAAGATTTAACATTCGAGGCATCATTGTGGCTTAAGTTGTAACAACAAAAATTTGACTAATGACAGTATTCTGGTATGCCAAATGCATAGCAATATATTTGAGTTGATAGTACACTATTTGCAAGCCTACAAGAGTTAATATTGTTTACAATCTTATCTATGCATGATAATACTGTAATATATTCATATATCATTCAGGCCCGTAAGAAGGGGGGCGATGGTGGCGATCGCCCCCCCCCCCCCCCCCCCCTTTGAAAATCTTCCCCGGAAAATTTGTACACAGATGAAAAAATTTCGCGCACTACGCGCGCATTTGTCTTCCCAAAATGCAATATTCTTTGCTACAAGCTTGTTTAGAGCCAAAATTTACCTCGATCGTGCAAAGAATAGGTGCAAATTCGAAAAATTTTGCGCGCTACGCACGCATATTTGACTCACAAAAATCTTCCGGTGATTTTTTTTAAAAAAGCCCCCCCCCCCCCTTTAAAAAAAGTGTCTTACGGCCCTGTCATTCATTCATTTCCATTTTCAGTATTTAAATCATGCTCTTATATCTAACCATATACAATACGAAAAAACACCCTAAAAACATGTGTATAATTTTAAGGTTATTTTCTGTGTCCGTTGTCCAAACTGCTCTCTGGCTTTGACCGCGTCATAAAAAAAGTAAAACAGATATCAATTATCATTTCCTACACATTTGTAGCTATGATTTGGAGCTATAATCATGACAAATGTTATGAGGTTGACATTAATATTAGCGATGTTATGAGGGAGGAGGTTAAACTTATTGAATGACCCTCGTAGTATCAGATTTGTTTAAGTTATAATATTCAATGGTAAAAGTCAACGAAAGACATTTATCTGTAAAAATCAATATCGAAACAACATTTATAAAACAGTTCAACGTAACTAATGAAGGTTTGTTAGAAGATGATGGATGAGAATAATATAACCAGAACCAGACATAATATTACCGTAAGCATTAACACAGCAAACTTAATAATACAGACTGTTAATTCTACACTCTTAGATTGAATATGGCATAGTCTGTAACATTAATAAGAACGTAGACGTATCACGCAAGTTGCAAGTTCGAATCTGGTCAAAAAGACACGTTACAAAAATGACGTTTAAACAATATACTGGTTGAAATTTGAATGGATGTGAACGATTTTTGTAGATCTTTATAAACACAACACCAAAAGTAAGTCCCCCTCTCAAAATTTCGTCATAACATCGTAAGGTAAAACATTTTATCAATAAAACTTAGTTAGAAATAATCCTATGACTGTTTCCTAAGTGGTGTTTGAAAATGAAAGGTGTCCATGACTTCATGGCTGAATGAGCTCAAATGAAAGACAAAAACTGCCCTTCTCAAAGTCACAAATTGCTTCTTACTACTAATGGAAAAACACCCGTTGTTGAGCGAATATTATTGTAATGTGTAATCAATTCATGATCATTCAGCCATGTAAATCCACTTCTTGGCTCAGATATTAGCACAGTGAGTTGTGACTTTTGAGAATGGCAGTTTTTGTCTTTCATTTGAGCTCATTCAGCCATGAAGTCATGGACACCTTTCATTTTCAAACACTACTTAGGAAACAGTCATAGGATTTTACCAAAAAGGTTCATAAGGATCGTTGATTGTAATATAATATGGAAGGTTCATTATACTGATCCAGTGTAAGTACTCACGTGTACGTTTCGGACACAACTGTATCCTTTGTCAACACTTGTGGTAGTGATGATCTTGACGACTCATGACGCTTTTTGCATTCTTGGAGTTGCCAGTTGATTTATCATCTGGGGATTTTTTGCCAGATGATAATAGATCATCAAAAACGTGAGTGAGGTAGTATTGCCCCTCGTCGCGTTTTTGATGATCTATTATCATCTGGCAAAAAATCCCCAGATGATAAATCAACTGGCAACTCCAAGAATGCAAAAAGCGTCATGAGTCGTCAAGATCATCACTACCACAAGTGTTGACAAAGGATACAGTTGTGTCCGAAACGTACACGTGAGTACTTACACTGGATCAGTATAATGAACCTTCCATATTATAAGTCATAGGATTATTTCTAACTAAGTTTTATTGGCAAATTTTGTTACCTTACGATGTTATGACAACATTTTGAGAGGGGGACTTACTTTTGGTGTTGTGTTTAGTTGGATATTACAAAATAACTAACACTTCGTACTGAAACTTAGTGTCACATATTTCCATTATGTTCCAATACCCAGATACCTATAATACCTAAGCCATTTTCCGGTCACAAATTCTCCAATCCCCAGATAAGGCAGGCCAGTGGTCTTGCCCTAAAGCACTGTTTTGATGTAGGCCAAAATCCCAAACGTGGCCTTTCTTAGTCAACAGCGACAGTAGAAACAGTCTGAAAACAGACACTTTGGCATGGCCTCTATATGGACTTTGGTCTGTAATTCAAAAGTGTTCAGGCAGTTAGTGCATATCCGTAAAGATCCAACCAAAGACGTTCTAAAACTTTAATAACTAAATCACAACTAAATTTACGACTATCGTATAACGTTATGCTAATTTCATTTTCTAACTTGCTCAATGGTGACTGTTAAGGGGTTTCAACGTTATGGACACCTTATGGGAAAGTCAAATAGTAGGCCTATTTATAATCGAAAATCTAGAGCGTTACAATTTTGTGTCTTTTCTTCAGGACGGGTTTAGAGGAGTGGTGGTACGGCATGAGTTATCTATGGTACAGTGGAGTGGCTGTTACTGCTGTGCTCATCATTGGCTTAATGACTAGCTTTCTAACAGGTACAATTATTGAAAATAAAATACCGTATGGTAAACCAACAAAATGGATATTCTCATTGACAACTTTAAAAATATGAAATTTTGTAGTCTTAAAACAACTGTAGCCAAAATGACCATTCATCTTTATTGCAATTCTTCTAAACTTAACATCCGTTTAAAGCTAATTGTACTGGTATAAGTCACTCACACCCTGATATAAAGTGAACGGTATATAGAGCACGTGTGGTCTAGTGGATAGCATGCAGGTCTCATGATACAAAGGTTGTGAGTTCTAGCCCCGCTATAGCCAACATGTTTGTATCCTTGGGCAAGGTACTTAGTCTCAATTGCCTCGTCGACCCAAGCGAAATTGGGGAGCTGTTGGGGGATATTATAATCGAAGTGCTGATCCGGCTGATACATTGTGTGCACGTATCGGTAGCCTGGTAAATGAAGCGAAGTGATTGTGACGATTTCCTAATGGCAGCAAAAACCAGTGGTTCGGAAGTCACGTAGAAATGGTGGTCCCGTGCATCGGAAGAGCAATACCCGAGCATGTTAAAAAGGTTACAGACTCTTTCGTAAAGAGTAGGGGATCATCCCGGTCTGTAACTGTTCACACATCTAACTTTAGCACCTTGGAATAGGCTTGCCTAGATAGACGGCGCTTTATAAATGAATGATTATTATTATTTATTATTATTATTATTATTATTATTATTGTATCTCATTTAGGTGCCCAGAAGCCAGATGAGTTAGATCCTGGTCTTGTTTCGCCAATCTTTGATATACTGATGTGCTGTCTACCAGCCAAGTGGAGACGTGCTTTATGGTGCGGTGTACGACATGATGAGCGGGAAGGTTGGATGGAAAAGAATGATGCAAGTCTAGAGAGTCCCCCCACTTTATACAAAGTAAGGACACTAAACCTAAGTGGGCAATGTATTCTTAAATGACTTCATAACAGGGGCATAACAAGAGGGGCAGGGGGAATCCCCCCCCCCCCCCCCACCCCTGTTGCCCCATATGAAATGACAAAGTCTTATGTATTATAGTCTGATCACAGGTTTTCCCCCATTACCCCTCATTGAACAACGTAATTGTCTCCTTAACAAAAAGATGTAAACACTTATACTGCTAATACAAATTTATAATCTTCTCCTGGTTACTTTGTCACTCTGAGTGGATAGATCTCCATTAATTAGAGACCTTATTTAGCTTAGACCCCCGTACACGCTATAAAATCGCTTCATTCAATGAACATTAGTTGATCTTCATTAGTTAATGAAGGGAGTACACACTCCCAAATCGCTTCATTGAATTAACATGTATCTTCATCGAAAGAACCTCTTTAGCTTCATTGAATGATGATTAGTTTTGCTTCATTCAATGAAGGGAAGAGCGTATGTACACACTACGCCTCTTCATTAGTTAATCTTCATTAACGCTTCATTCAATTAAGGGATTTTTGCTAGTGTGTAGGCTCTTGATTGAGCCGCCATTTCCCAATACTCCTCGTAGTTCTTTATGTATGACTTCATACTGTAAAGCCTAACATGTTTTATTATACAGATCAAAGCAAGTTGATATCATAAACAGTATGTCAACAACTCAACCTACACCACCAAATTATTTATGTCGATTAATTAATTTTCATGGAACCTCAAGAGTGAGATAAAAAAATTCTGAATACCTGTATCTTTGTCTTGTAATCAATTCAGGTGAAAAAGGACCTTCCACTTGGAACTTCTGCATCAGAGATAGACAGTTCTCCTGTTGTTCTGACGTCTGAGGCTGGCACATGGACAGGAGATGACAGAGAATATTTCAGAGCTAACAAGAAGAAGAGAAATACTAAGATTGATTCTCAATCTGATGAAGACACTGACTCCACCCAAGGCAACAGAAACGAAGGATATATTGGTACGGAGAAAGGTGGTGGACAGGGGAGTGGGGAAGAAGATGACACTTTCTTGTAAATTATTTCATGGCAACATTGGTCGTACCAGGGGGTGGCTTTTGGGTTCTTACGCCCGAAAATCGTACTTCAAATTGTTACTCATTCTTTAACATGCAATATCTCAAATTAAAGCGGAGAAATCTCTCAACAACTTTATGAATTGATATTTTAAGTAGGAGTTATACTCTAAGATTTATAGATGAGGTGACCGTTGTTTACATCAGTAGTGTTTACATATTGATTAGCGCCTGGTCTAAAGACATGCTAGGGGTACTAGTCCATGACTACTGCATACATCATACTATATGAAAGCAAAACACACATCACTGAGCGCCAATTTTAAAAGCACATGCCCTTATGGTGCGCACGCAAACCGCCGGGCAACCAGATTTAGTACCTGGTCTCTCATTGTGCTTAGGGATACCATGACTTCTGCACTATTACACCGTAAGCATGGTAAGTAATGATCAATCAAGTGTGAATTAAAGCACCGTTCCCTGTAGGTGCGCACGCAAACCGCCGGGCACTACGTCACCGGTCACACCATCTATAAGCACATGTATTACACCACCCAATCCTGGGTTATATACTAAAGGATCAAAATAAACCATGCCCTAGCTTGTCCTTGCTCTAGGTGTGGTTGCCCCACTCTAACTTGATGAAAATCGTTTTTACCATGAATTGTATTTTTAAGATACTATTAAACCAATTGGTGTGAATAAAGGTTTTGTATAAATAAATTCAGGACATTTCCTGAAAGGTGATATTTTTGTATTTACATTGTATAAACATATATGTTTTTAAGCTTTGAAAAAATCTGTCTTTAAGTAGTACTTTATAAACTGAGCAAAAAAGAAACTTGAAACTTCTCTACAAGGACACAAATTAATATAACATTTCTCTGCATAAAAATGTACAATATTTGTTGACATAAAGTACACTTCAATGGGTATGTCCATGAAGTTGGGCCAAAAAGTGTGACATGAGGTCAAAATTTCAGAATTGTTCAATTGTTAAGCTGATATTATTTTTAGGTCCGACAATATCCATACTTTTGAAAAATAGCGAACTTTTTCCTCTCAAGTATGAAAATAATCATTGATTGCAGGTCAGTTTCAGGTTATTATGGTAAAAATACCTATGCTACATGGACACCATTCTGACACTTCTCCCTTGCATTATTTTTAAATAGTTCAGGTTACTCACCATTCTTATATAGATTTATATTGCACTTTCATGGTCAGATTCATAAAAGCACACAATTGATACTACTCTACATCACAAAGAGTGATATGATGCTTTGCAAATTGAGGGTTGTGGGGTAATTTGGTTCAAGCCTTTTTGCATTACATTCCAGTTGCCTGTAAGGTTTGAGCCCAAGTTTGATCCATCCAACACCATTTACCGCATGCTGGGGGACCTTGGGTGTGGCAGCGGTGGAACTAGAAACAAGTCTGAGGGGCTGCGTATTGCCACATGACTATTTCCACACGTGGTGATTTTCCGCAGATTTGGGCTAGTTTTAAAACTGAAATCTGCTCTTTGGATAATATAATGTGATTTTTTTTCTCTCGAAATTTGAACATTTGTTTTCATAAATATGATATAGCACTAGTTTTTTTTATGACAAATTGAAATTAAAAGTTGGAATTTGTTATCACAAGAACATTTTCAAAAGTAGTATATATGGCTTCTAGTTACAGCAACACCAAAGAGCCTTGAGCTATGCTTAGGATAGCGGAGGAAATGGTAGCACGCATGCTGGCAAGACACAGTTGGTGTAAAATAAATCAGATAAATGGTGTAGGAGGGGATAATTTATTACCCTGGATCTGTCATCAAACACGTGGTCAAGAAAGTTGGATTTTATACAGGGCACGGAACCGTAATGGATGTAATATTTATGTCTGTATCACTAAGGATTGCTTCTGACACACATATTTTGTATAATTTTATCATCACTGATAACTCTTTAACTGATTTAGTAACATTACAATCAAATAAAAAGTGAAAGCTTCTGTCCATACGGCTAAACATACAAGAAATGTACCTGATGCTACATGGACACCATGTCCTGTAGCATAGGTATAAATTCTATTGTTTTACAGATAACTAACATAAAATGAAGTAAGACACATTTCACTTACTCTTTATATCAATAGACACAATTACTACTAAAAATAAGAGTGATGTATAGAATTTTTTTAATTTGATACCCAATATCTACATGTACTTGATTACCGGCACTACATGGACACTACATGGACACAGTGTCCATGTAGCATCAGGTACATTGTTTTGGTAAAAATGGTATCAAATATTGTGAGTTATCTCACTAAAAACTGTCACGTTATGTTATTTCCCATATATTTTCAAGTAGAAAAGAAATATTTGAAAAAGAATTATGGGTGCCATCATTATAAACTAATTACCTTGTCCCTAAGCTACATGGTAATACCGGCACTACAGGTGGACACCGTGCTTGTTTTCAGTTTTTTTGCTGTCTTTAATAAAACCAATTACCCCAAAACTGGTCCCAATGAGAACCTCTAGTAAAACACTTAATTGCAGGAAGCCATTCATTTCAGTATGTGAAAGGATCTTTTTACTAGAGAGGGGCAATCATTGTAAATGTACCTATGCTACACCGGACACCACGTCAACAATCAGTGACGTTTCCTCAAATAATTTTAAAATAACATCATCTATGGGTACAGTTGTTGTTCAAACGTTCTTATGAATGTGATACGGTAATTTAGGACCCAAAATCAGTGGGTTCAAATGTCATCTGTGTTGTTGGTGAGCTTAAAATACCGATGCTACATGCTTTTTGGGGGCGGACGCCCTTCTGTAGCATAGGTATGGGCAATTTCCTGAAGACGTCATATCAAATTGGCCGATTTATGTTCTGTCATAATCTACTTAAAGGTGAATTGGAACATATATTCATAGATTATGTAGTAATTTTATGATTTTATGACATTTATATTTACAAAATTATGTTTTGCATCTTGTTCTATTTTCATGTCACACTTTGTTTTACTAAAAAAGGGCCGGACACCAACTATTAATGAAGCATAAAAAAAATTACAGGGGAGCTATAACTTTCATTTGACTTTTAAAAGACATGTTAGTATGAGGTCTTTCTAAATTATATTACTTGTGAAAATAAACTTCAGGAAAACTGTGAGAAAATGCATTTATCCTACACAAATCAGCACAATTTCTTAAATTGCCCAACTTCATGGACATACCCCAATACCTTTTACAATACATTCAATAATCAAGAGGTTACTTCAATCACAAATCATTGTTCACTTTTTTGAACAACATTTTAAATTGTGTCTTTTGCAAAAGAAGTGTTAAATTTATTTGTGGCTCAGTATAGTTTTATCTTGTTTGGTGATCGGAAATGCATGACTGTTACAAGGAGATTATATGCAATAAGGAGATTATATGCAATAACATCATTTACAAGCCTTCAAATAAGTGGACACCAAGGATTTTTTTACCCACTGGTTGCTAAGTTTTGGCTCCTAAGGCCAAAAAAAAAAAAAAGTTGTGTTGCCCTCACAAGCCTAAAATCGGGAGGGACGGCCGGCCGGATTTTTTTTTTTTTTTTTTTTTTTTTTTAATTTTAAATTTTACCAAATCAACGATTTTATACCTATTATTTCAGTCAACATGTGTGAAGATACTAAGGAAAACGCTTACTGGATGTATTTTCAACCCAAATGGTGAATATTTTGGTTTCTTGCCCATCTCTTTTCACAGATTGGAAGATCTTGAGAAAAAAAATCTTGAAAAAAAATCTTAAAAAAAAAAATCTTGAAAAAAAATCTTGAAAAAAAGAAGAAAAAAAAGAAAATCTTATAAAAAAAGAGATAAAAAAAAAAAAATCTTGAAAAAAAAAAAAAAAAAAAAAAAATACCCGGCCCACATTCTCAGAATTTTGACCCGGCCGGATGAGGGCAACACAACTATTTTTTTTTTTTGGCCTAATCCTGGTGTTTTCCCAAACTTTGCACAGAAAAGTATAGACCAGGAGTCATTCTTTGTCAAAAATGGTAAAATATAGCTCCTGGTCAAGACCTGTTTTTGGAGGCTTGATTATTTAGTCCTGCAGATGTCTGACTTTTCCATTTTAGCCAAAATAAATGTATAAATAAAAAATTACACAAAAACCACACTGCATGATTGCCTTCACTAAATATTGTGTTTTATTCTTGTGTCTGTTAATACAATTATTCAGTACAAATGTTAATGCATCAAAAGCTAGAAAACATACATTTATATACAAAGAATTAGTGTAGACTAGACATTTTCTTATTAGTCAAAAATAGGCAAAGTAAAATGTAATATTTGTAAGTATAATAAAAATAAATCTAGTAGTTGGCTAGAATTGATGTGAGGAATGCATTCACTAAATTCAAGATTGGAAATGGTCATTTCAAACATTTACCCTCAATTTTGTAAAACAAATTACACCCAATATTGTACTAACTAAATGTTGTTTATTAATTGAAATTAAGCATTTTGAAAGATTTACTTTTAAATTGTTGCAAATATATGTCATAAGTCTTGCACAATCTTGCAGAATTTACGTGTATATCTGTGTATCATGCCAATATTGTACAGATTGTTCAAACATAATTGGACCCAAATCAGAGGTTAAAAATAAGGATTTTACAACTTTTTACACAAGTTGCTCCTGATTCACAGATCTTCCTTACCACTTTCAACGCTGCAGGCGTCTGCAGATGACAATCCAAAATGTCATCAAAACATTTCGAAAATGTCAAAATGCGTCGGTAGATTTGCGTATTTGACCATGCAGGTTTTTTTGCCGGCTTTGTGAACAAACTATCCCTTCCCCCTACCCTCCCTACCCCCCCCCCCCCCCCCCCCCCCCCCCCACTTATCAAGATTTCAGCTGCTGACGGAAAATAAATTTGGCATGTTTTACGAGAAAAAAAATTGGGAGTCTGTAAAAACATTGTCGGTAAATCATGCCTTTCGTCGGTACAACTATGGTCGCCCCCCCCCCCCCCCTTCCAAAAGCTGGGTACGCCAACTGTTTGGAATCACCATGAGAAATGCATTGAAATAAGTACAATCATGCTTAGTTTTGGAAAAGTTTCTAAAAAATCTGTTTTGCATATTGGCAAATGCCCACATGGAAAGTGTTAATAACCAGGGGCATTTAATTTGTCACAAACCAGGGGATATTTGAGTGTTCAGCCACTTTATGTATCTGTATGGGCTCACCAAAAAAGATCTTTTGCAAGTGGGCCATGGCCTGGATATCCGGTGGGGGGGGCACTGACATTGGAAAAGGGTATAGGTATGGGCCGCGTTGAAGACCGCGTTGAAGACCTAGCTCTTATTATCCCCCTTTTGAGCCTGCATCAGTTCTTAAGACCCCAATTTATTGAAAGTTGAAAAATTGCGCTCCAAAGCCCCAATTCTTCGACAATTTTGCGTTCTAAAAAAACAATAAAAAAAATCTAACATTTGCATTCTTGCTACTAGTCAAAATTGAACTATAGGCCAGTTCTCAAGACCTACTTAGAACGCAAAATTGTACTTCATACTGCACCTTTAGGAATTTCAGTTGGTAAATCATGTGCACATGACTTTTAATATATACAAAAATATACTGGACTATTAAAAATAAAGTGAATATATATGAAGTATGAGATGTTAACAACATGGAATGAGTTTATACTATAAAACAGGTAATAATCAATGGAACCTCTTCAACACAAACTCATTCTTGATAACACTAAGTGTTTTGTTTTTTATCAAATCCTAAGCCTTATCTAAGGCCTAAAAAAAGAAGAAGTTTGATTGGCGTAACATGACCAAAACAAATAGGGTAGGTCGGTCGGGATTTTTTATTTTTATTTTTTAAATCACCTACTGTGCAATGTCTACACATAGCTCTAGCGTATTTAATTGCCGGGCAAAAGTGTATCGTTGTGTTCAACAATATATAACTTCGATGGGGACTTAAAATAGCCGAAAATGAAAGCAAACAGTCAAAAACTTTAATACTTTGTTCAATTTTTATAATTTTTTTTTTTTTTTCACCTCAAAATAATAAAAAATATTCAGGGTCGGCGATGTATTTAGGGTCGGTCGGGTTACGCCAATCAAACTTCTTTTTTTTTTAGGCCTAATAGTATCACCTGATAACAATTGTCCATTAACGGTTAATTCAAAGCATGGACAGTTTTTTGTTATCTACATTAGGTTCCACTGTGTAATACAGCAAAATGTTCCTTTTTTATGTATTATGTTACAAATATCTATGGAATAATCAAAATTGAACTAAAAGTTACAAAACTATATTAATCAATGGAATGGACTACAAATTTACATAAACACAATGTTGCTATTCTATTTCTACTACACATGAACCCGTCATCCCAAATAAATGCAATTCCAAATACAGCAGGCTTTATTACTTGAATATGGCCAAACTTACTCTCTAAGCAAAACCAATGTTTTATACAAATTATACAATATTACATTCTATAATTCATTTTACTTTCTTGAGTCAGTGACATCACTGTGTCATTGAAAGGCTGCAATTCTAAATCGCATACACCTATTCAAAGCCCTTTCAAAAACACTTGGTACAATTCCAGAGGTCTATTATGTGTGTCAATGCTGCACAATATTAACACTTTCAGCACGGCAGATGTCTGCAGACGACATTACCAAATTTCACAAAATCTTTCAAAAATGTCAAAATTATTGAATTTCATTACCATATTTGGAATCACTATGAGAGATGCATTAAAATAAGTACAAACATGCATAGTATTGGTTCAGTAATCCTTGAGATAGACTTTGAAAATTGGGAAAGGTTCTGAAAAATCTGTTTTGTAAATTATGGTAAAACTAATAGCCGCGTCAAAAGTGTTAAGCCTTTGCACACTAACCCAATGATTGATCATATTTTAATCAATGGCACCCAAGTGAAGACAATTTGTGACATGTCACATCAAAATGGACATGTTGGAGGCCCGAGTCAAATCTGAGTTATTGGTATGACATAAAAGAGCATGTTTTAAGCTTTAAAATGATACCATGTTGAAGATAATCCAACTTTTTAAACACAAGATATGATTTGAATTCTAAGCATAGTTCTTTCTATTATTTTCTCTATATTTCACCAAATATATTGGCCTCCATCTCAAAACTGTATTTGCCGACAACATGTCCTTTTTGATGCGACTGGTCACATTTGACCTATCATCGGACATCGGTCTTTGTATTCACACAGAGAAGTGGTTTAAATTTGTTGGTGATCCATCACAGTGACTGTCATTGTGCCTACAAAAGGACAACCGATCGAAATTGTGATTAATCTTGGCATCAGTGTGAATGGCTTATTGTCACTTTCTCCATAAAGCAAAATATCCTACAAGTATAATTGGCCATCACGAGACAGTGACGTAACTGCGTATTCTACCAATTGCAACACATAACGTGCGCGCCTACTCGAGGCGCTGGCGTATTACACACAGGCGTTGAAAGATGGAAGATACATACGCGTGTGTAAAAGCTGCGCCTGTTTTAAGTTACATCACTGTCATAGAGTATGCTCTCTGCTGCATGTATCTGGATTTATTTTCTCCTGGAATGGAAGGAAATTGGTTATCTCTACATTGGGGATTATTAACGCTCACCATCAACATTAAAAATCATTATTTTCTAGATGGCTATGTGTTGTATATATGATGTGGTATAAAAATGATCAAAATTGGAAAAAAATGATTGGCATGCACTAACAATATAAGATCAAAATATTTGCATATATATTTTCTGTAACTTTTTCATAGATGGAAATGGAACATGATTGCTATCCACTTGAAATGAAGATGTCTACATCAGCTACAGACTTAAAGGAGGATGTTCTGATTACTTAAGTAATTTTTGCCCATCAACATATTTTGATATCAGAAGAAACCCCCAAATTTTTCTCATTATTTCTGTAAAATTTAGACGTTATAGACCAAAATGCAGTGACTTACACTTACATACTACTCAGTGAGCAAATTTCATGTCACCTTGTGCTTCTAAAATAAGAACCGTTGGAGTTACGCAACTCAAAGTTTGAGGGATGACCCTTCATGTAGTTAGAATTGAAAACATCAATTTAAAAATCGGGCCAGTAATTGGAAAACCTACATTTAATGTTATGCCTAAATTTAATTAATACATGTATTACAAACTATTACGATAACTACTATACCTAGTGAAAAACAAAAATAATGATAATAATGGCTTACAAATACAAATATACTTTGATCAATTCCATCTTGGAATTTTTAAAGATGGCGGCCACCGCGGTGGGAGTCCAGGCGATCATGCATCATGTTTAACACTATATAAAACTATTCGTTGCGGGTTGACCTATTGACTTAACACATTTATCTCTTAATGGTATTCATCGATAGAAATTAATGACCTTAACTCCCATGGGTCAAAATGTAAAACTTTTTGGCAGACGTCTTTCTTTGGCAAATTAAACTACATAAAAATAGAAAATGTCAGGTTCAATGTCTAGTGAGGGAGAGAGAAAGAAAAAAAATACACAAATACACTTTGAACCTAAAGTTTCAAAATCACACAGTCTGACAAGACTGCCTCTTAACACTTTCCACGCGGCAGGTGGCTGCAGACGACATTCCAAAATGTCACAAAATGTTTTTAAAATGTCAAAATTATTGAATTTCATAACCATATTTAGAATCCCCAAGAGATATGCATTGCATAAGTACAAACATGCCTAGTATTGAGTCAGTAATCCTTGAGATAGACTATGACAATTATGAAATGTTTCTGAAAAATCTGTTTTGTGTATGGTAAGAATAATAGCCGCGTGGAAAGTGTTAAGTCTTAACAAATAAATCAGACCAACCTATTTTTGAAAGAGTTGATTATATAAAGTAAATCCAACAAGAGTTGATTGTCCAAGGTGTCAATAGCCAGTTTCAGTGGTTGGTGACATGACACATTAACTAGAAATTTGGCTTGCAAGTAAGTGATCACAAACTATTACAAATATGTATGATTTTTAAATCACGACTGGCATTGTCTGATATTGGTCACATGTAATTCAGTTTGATTTCATTAGCCACAGAATTAAGACTGACAATATAGCATCACATCCTAAGCGAGTTGCATTATATAGTCGAACTGTTTTTCTTAAACAAAACATATTCCAGTGATCAGGTCATGTTGTAATGAGTACAGCTAGCCTGTTGTGCATGTTTTAAGTGATCATATTTTTGGAAGCTTGCAATCATCAAAATAAGCGCATCAATGTATGGTGAACCAGGCATGCAGACCGGGACCGGCCATTGGCAATTTTGTAAATTCTGTTGAGCCCTTACTTGAGTTATGGATGGACACCATCATTGAGTGGGGTTACATAATCACAGTCCATATCTCATAGCACATCACTGGCGGACATTTCAGGTGACTATGCCTGGGTGACAGCACTTTTTGGGTGTTTGGGGGGGGGGGGGTTGAGGTGGGGTGAATTTTGGTGTACTTGGTCTTATCGGTGGTTTAGTTCGGTTTCTGTGTTTATTTTAACAACCGCTACAGCCTACTGGGCATTCAAGACTTTCCCCTCCCCCAACCCCATTATTATGGACGGAGTTTACCAAGTTTATCAAAATTATTAATTTAAAAACTTGGGTTCCTTTTGGTATGACTAATTAAATAATCTGTTGGTACACAATTTTTAGTGGATTAAGTAACACTTTCCAATCTTTCCATGAGGCAGGCGTCTGCAGACGACAGTTCCAAAATGTCACAAAATGTTTCAAAAAGGTACAAATTGTTGAATGTCATTAACATATTTGGAATCACCATGTGAAATGTATAATAACACATATGCCTAATATTTGTTCAGTAAATCTTAAGATATAGACTTTGAAAGTTGGGAAAAGGTTTCTGAAAAATCTGTTTTGTATAATGGTAAAGCTAATAGCCGCATGGAAAGTTCTTAAAATAATTGTTTCCCATCCTACCCATCTATGCACCTCCCACCTGAGCTGGGGTATAAACCTGAAGGTAGAGATCCATTGTTTTTCCAAACACCACCAACTTGGACACCATTTGCCACTCACAATAGTACCTCATCAGGACTGGTAGCTTCAATCCAGATCTTCATTTCGCCTTTGCTTTCACTGGCCTCCTCTGGAAGATTTTGACATCGTTCCAATCAGCCACCACCATCTTGTCATTGTCCCCGATGCAGATTCCATGCGGATTCATAAGACCAGTGACGGCCACACCTACATGGCTACCGTTCATCGATCTGTAGCCGTGAACTTCACTTTTCCCTTGCTTTGCCTCCTTGTGTACTACATATATGGTGTCGTTGCCATGGAAGCACACACCACTGGGGTAGAGCTGCTGTCCGGGTCCTCGCGATGTAATGCTGAACAGAGCTTCACCTTCGTAACTCACTGCATCCACTCGGCGGGCGTTCAGATTGCTCATGAGAATTTGCCTATTGGTCTTGTTGGCTGCAATGAACCAAGGCTTCAATTCAACATTGAAGGCCTGAACGAAAACAAATTCGATTGGCCCAAAATTCTTCGATGCTGGGTCAAATCGAAGAATTTTATTGGTGACCGTATTACCTACAAATATCGTGCCACACTGGTCATTTGCGATTGACCACAGAGCGTGATTTGCCGCGTATTGCTTGATTTTCGGTGGATTTATCGCTTGTTTGTAACCTCCCATCTCCGAGTCGTACACATGAATCTCATTCTCATCGCTCACCACAGCAACCTTGGAGCCTGAAAATCAAATAAATGTAAGTACTGTTAACTTTTTGTTCAAATGAATGAAGTAAATTTCATAAGGATTTTGCTCTATAACTCTAGACATGGGCCGTATTCTTGTACATGTACATAATAGTTAAACATGGTTTAAGCTAAACACGCATTTAACTTTGACTTTCAACACATCGTTTAATTAAATACAATTCTCGAATATTTGTTTAACTTAAGCACACATCTAACTCACTGAAAAGTGTCTAACTTTACACAATAGTACAGGGGTAGTTAATATTATATTAACACACTTTTACCTAAACTCTTGCATTAATTATTCGCCTCGAATGATTACTCAACCATGCCTGATGCAAACTGCAATACAGTGAACGCACAGCCATTCTGGGGACGAGATTTGCGGGTTTCGTTCAACACGTCGTTCAAAAGATATATACTCATGTAATTTAGACACACATTTTATAGTTAGACACGGTTTTACGCTAAAACCGTGTTTAGTGCAAGAATACGGCGCAATGTCATGTCTTCAAACTTCAAACTTACCGTGCTCCTTCAGATGTTCATCAAAAGAACGGAAACTATGTTGCTCATGAATCCCGGAATTGAAGCATGCACGACACAGGTCATAGTCGTCATGACATTTCAGGCACTTGTAGTGCGGCCCACACAGAGGAAGCATGCCGCAGCCGTCACAACCAACGTTGTTGTGGCAAACTGAAAATTGACAATTAACAAACAAGTAGACAACAATCAATGCCAAATTTCCTGTGAGGACTTCCAAATGCATACTTTATTTAGACTGTGGCATACACTGCATACACACCATAGAAAATAATTAATAAACTAACCCACAGAGTGCCATGGTTACTGCTGTCCAAACCCCAATCCCATTTTTCCCCTCAACAATCAAAAATGTTGTTTTCTAATGTCAAAATTACTTAAAATTAGCTTTAAATTGGTCTGAAATAATTCCAACCAAAGGCATACTGAAAGTTGCAAATTACCCATCACATGAGACCACCTCATTCATTTAAAATCAATTGCATGTTGTCTATAAACTTACCAGGTAGAGCAATAATGTCTCTCTTCTCGCCCGGTACATAGATTTCTTTGGTGACAGCTTTGGATTTCTGGCCATAGGACAGATAGCGTTGCTGGGCATCCACCAGGCAATACCGCTCCAATGCTTCCCAGTCGATAACATACACGCCACCCTCATAATCTCTGGGATTATCTGCTACGACAATGTCGCCGTTGTGGAAGACCGTCACGCACCGTGCTCTCTCCAAGTTCAGATTGCCTTGCGTACGTGCGTACGGAACCCACTTCAAATCGTCGTACACCTCTGCGATCGTGAGAGACGAAACGGATACTATCACCTCGGGTTTCTTCACGAACTCGAGAAATCCCAGAGCCGAGTCGACGTCTTGCGGTTCGTCTTCCCTCAGAATTAGCTTCAGCTGGTCAGCCTTGGCTTCCGCCTCATCAAGTATCTTCACATCAGACTCATTCAACAGACGTTTCGCTTCTGTTATCGCCTTCTCCGCCCGTTGTACCCTAGCCTGATTTTGATCTGTATTCTTCTGTATCAGTGCGGCACGCTTTTCTTCTACTTCGGTCAGGGCATTGGAAATCTCGTCACATTTTTCAGTGACGCTTCTGATGATGGCCTCCGCTCTGGCGTTCAAATCGGTCCTTGCCTGCGCGATCGCGGACTGCAGTTGGGTTTTCACCACTTTGTGATTCTGTATTTTGATGAGCGATGACACGAGTTTACGTTCCGCTTCTTCTACGACTTTCTTCAAGTCCCGTTTCTTGGTCTCGCTGACATCTTGCATCTTGCATACATCGTGCTCTGGTCGGCAATGGTCCAGAATGCAGCATTCTCTGCATACAGAAAATCCGCATGTACGGCAGTAGTATCCTAGGATTTCACCTGCAAAAGTTCAAATGTGACAAGTTCAAAGAAAACACATCAGAAATAAGTAGAAAAAAGCCAAAGCACCATTGTCATTAAGTTTACCAACACTATCTTTGGATGCAATAGCCATATAAGGACAGCAGTGAAAAAACCCAGTCAACCTTTTTTATTAAAGATTGTTTGAGATAAACAATTACATCAAGATCTTTTCCATGTAAAAACCATTTTTAAGAATCCATGCACTATAGTTTCTCTGCACTTGAATAGCGAAAAGATAGAGTTGAATATGAGCTTAATTGCATAAAACATAAGAGAGAAAGATATACTCTGTGCCATCTCAAGTTGGGAGATGATGTCCCCCAAATTCTATTAAGGGGGGGATGGACTTAAGGAAGTTTTTTGTTGAATCTTGTGAGTGCTGTAATTATTGAACTATGACTCAAATGTATAAAGTATACTTTTTTGGAAAGGATGGATCAGAGAATCTAAATTTGGCTTCAATTTCGACCAAATATGTTGATTATTTGAAATTAAAAAATCACTTTTTTGACCCAATTTTGAAAACAAGCTAACAAAAATAATTTTGAGTAAAAAATGCCCAAATCGCTTGATGATTATGAAAAGACACTAATGAAGGGACGATTTCACGACTGAAGAACATACCTGGGTGTGAAGTACATGTCGTTGAAGATTTCCCGCCATCAGTTACCGCCTGCGATGTAATCTTATCCAGGAGATTCACAGCCATAAAGTTGGATTTCAAACCTCTGATTCCATCGCGAGGATAAGGAGTCTTCTGACGACAGAGCGGACAGGGCAAGCATCGGTTGTTCATACTTTTGGCCAAATCCCCCAGGCATTCTGAACAGAATGTGTGTAGGCAGTTTAAGTATTTGGGCTGTTTGAGGTGATCGTCACATATGGCACACTGAAGCTCGTCTGCCAGATCTTTCAGCAGCCCTTTTGTTGACGCGGCAGCCATTTTACCACTGACAAAATCAAAACCAAATATTCATATAAATAAGTTATACTACAAATACTTGTCATTCTATCATATACAGGGTGTATAAAAAACGTGACACTTGTAGTTTTTGTGAGTACTGTACCCTTACAGCATCACATACCGCTCTGCAAAGTAGATCCTGTTGAGCTGTGTCTTGGCTATTGCATAGTCAAATTTCAGCGATATCAATCATAAAATCAAGTGATTTTACAGTTACAAGCAGATGAGAGCTTGAAAACACAAATTACATCGTTCATCCTGCATATGTTCATCCTGCATTTTGTCTACGGACTGGCCTGATCGCTCCCCAGAACTTACACCGTTAAACTTTTTCTTTGGGAGTCTCAAGTCTTTCAGACATTACCAACTCATCTCCAAGATCTGAAGAACAGCATCATAACGATGTGCCCTCTATTTTATAAAGCACATGTCGGAAGGAATTCACCCATGTCTGAAGCTTTGATGTACACTTGTACAATACAGCTTGTCAACGCACATCAGTGCAATGTCATTGCAATGTCACTGCAATGTCAGTGCAATGTCATTGCAATGAAATTGAATTGCAATATGTTCATTCTAATGTGAGCTGTACCGTAAAACGGGGTGGATAGGGACAGTTTCAGCACTCTCTAGATTGTAGTTTTTTCAATGTTGCCTCATGAGCCAGACTTGTTAGCACATATTATGTCCACCTATAATGCCTTTGAACTGCCACTATAAATAATTTAAAATAAGTGATGGGTATATATTTTTTTCTTACAAAGGTCGGTGTCCCTATTCACCCCGACGTCGGGGTGAATAGGGACAGCACTTTTCTGGGTAGGGAAATCACTAGATTTGAAGAGTTATTACCGGTTTTATTCTGAGGTCAGAGGTCATCATAACTTGAAGGCCGCTCTCGAGTCGTCTCTGATAGCAAATATTGCATGAGAGCTGACCCATCAATGTTTTGTCTCGTCGTTGTATATCATCGTGTAACAGTATATTTGGTGACCATTTTGAACCTACTCACGTGTGTTTTGGTAACTTCTGGGCTCTGAAATCAGCCATAACGTGTGATTTTTCTACATCATATTTCCCGCTACGGTCATTTACTACGGTCATTTACTATGGCTGGTCAAGCCCGTCACACATCATGCACACCAAGGCAAGTGATCATCACTCAGATTATAAATCTCGTATTGATTGCTATGGTCAGTCTAACTTTCTGCATGGACATTTGTTCGGCCTTGAGATTCCAGTTCCCTACTTTAACAATGGACAGCTGGTCTCAATACAACTCAGAATTAAAAGCGACTCTCGGACCGTTACACTTCAAACTAGCTAATAACATGGTTACTCCTAAAGAAGCTGGTGATTTGTTTTCTCAGGATTTATGTAACTTTCTATCTACTAGAAATGAGTTTACCAAAGAAGATGACAAATCTGTGTATATTGAGAACCAATCTAAATCTTTGGAAAAATCACGTAAACTGAAAAACATGCTGAGGAAAAAGGCTTTTGGTAAAAATGGGACTGATGCCGATCGGAAAGAATTCAAGAAGGCCGTTAAAGCCCACAACTATCTTAAGAAACTTTCTGAAAGGCGTAAGAACAATAAAGATGCTTTGCACCAAGAAAAAACATACTTTAAGAACTTTTGGAAATTTGCAGGTAAATGCAGTAATGGTACACTCGATCAAAAACCAGAGCAACCTACGTTTAGCAAAGATCAAGCTGACGTTTACTATCCCGGAAAGTATTCATCTCCGAGCCCCATTGATTTGACGAAGTTGAACTGGTTTCCATACCTTCCCGTGGACACGATTGATTCAAGTAATCAATTCAATTTATCCCCCATCCGGCCTAAAGACATTCGTGCCATAGTCAACAAGAAAAACGCGACCTCGGCTCCCGGTCCGGATGGAATTATGTATGGAATTATCAAGAAGCTGCCCAGTACTCATCTTATCTTAAGTACTCTTTTTAGTAAACTTCTCGAGTCGGGGGACCCCCCGGAAAGCTGGTCATCTAGCTCGGTTGTTTTAATTTTCAAAAGTGGTGATGTCTCAAAACCAGAAAACTTTCGTATGATTGCTCTCACTTCATGTGTTGCAAAAATTTACCATCAGATATTGGCTGAACGTATGGGCAATTACTTGATCAAAAATGGACTCATTGACTCTGAAACACAAAAGGCCTTTCTTCGTGGAATAAATGGATGCGCTGAGCATACTACCGTTATGAGAGAAATAATATCACATTCCAAAGCAAAGAAGCGCACCGCTCATATTACATTCTTTGACCTTGCGGACGCTTTTGGTTCGGTTGAGCACTCTCTGATTATTCACACCCTTCAGAGAAATGGAGTTCCGGAGCCTGTGATCCAATACATTGAACGTCTTTATGACTCTCTTAGCGGAACAGTTAAAGGTCCAAATTGGTCTTCTGAACCGTTTCGCTTTAAGAAAGGGGTGTTTCAGGGGGATCCTCTTTCGCCCATCATCTTCCTTGCTGTCTTCAACCTAATAATCCAACACCTCAAGACCATGGAGACCCAGTATGGCTATAACCTAAATGGTGCGAAGTATATTACTCTTCCGTTTGCCGACGACTTTTGTTTGATAACCACTCATAAAAGTACTCATCAGCGGATTATGAACGAAATAGCTGATATAACTTCTACCATGAACTTGGCTTTGAAACCAGTTAAATGCAAATCCCTCTCGATTTGTAGCGGTAAACCAGAAGCGATTGAGTTTTCCATTGGAGAAAACAAGTTGAAGTCAGTAAAAGATTCGCCTGAAAATTTCCTTTGTGTGCTTATAACTTTATGCAACAAAACTAGCGAGCACTTTGAAAAGGTTAAATCAAAATTGGTGTCAATGATTGAAAACATCAATAGTTCTTTGGTTCGTAATGAATTTAAGCTGAGGATATATACTGATTATTCTATTCCATCCATCAGGTATTTGCTAATGACTCATGAACTTACTGACTCTCAGCTTGTAACCCTTGATCACATTCACACCAATGCTATTAAATCTTGACTCAAAATTAAACCCACCGGTCCTACTCCTGCCATTATTTTTGGTCCCGACGGTTTAAATTTCAAGCGCATTTCCGACATCTACCTGGAAAGCCATACTGTGTTGTACGGTAGGTCTCGGACCTCAGCCGACATCCGCGTTAACAATGCGCTGGACTCAAAAATAGAACGTGAAACCAAGTGGACCAAAAAGATGGTTAGGAATGGGATTGGTGCGAGTGATACCATCTTTAAAGATGCCGTTATTAAAACACCACCCACCTGTAATAAGTGGCCTACTATCAAGAAAACAATTCAGGACGTTTTGAAACAAAACCGGTCAGATTACTGGCGTGATTACGTCAAGCCTTTAATACAACAGGGGAGAATGCTTGAGTTTATTTCAGCTGAAAACTCTGATCTCACCTGGCGTTCCATCATCTACGATCTCCTCAGAGAGGTCCTGTCATTTGCTGTCCGTTCTGCCATTGATTTCCTTCCCACCCTTTCTAACTTAAGTCGTTGGGGCAAGCGGACTAACACCCGCTGCCCACTTTGCAAAAATCATGAAAGCCTTCTCCACGTCCTTAACAACTTCAGTGGCTCTGACACAAGGTCGCTACACGTGGAGGCATGACTCTATTCTTAGGCACATCGTTTATCTCCTTCAGGATTCTTCAAAGAACCCTGACGTGAAGATTTATGCGGACATCAAGGACATGACCACCTCTGGAGGTACAATACCACCTAATATCCTCCCTACTTCACAACGTCCTGACATATTTCTGTACAACGCTTCTGCTAAAACAGCCATGATCGCCGAGCTAACAGTGCCCTTTGAACAAAAGACCGACAAAGCCCATAGTCGTAAACAGAACAAATATGCCAGTCTCATGCTTGATTTGAATAGAGGTGATTTAAAAACGTCTCTGGTGTGTTTTGAAATAGGTTCCCGTGGGGTGATTACCAAGGACAACATTTCTCGTGTAAAGTCAATGTTTAAATTCACTAAAGCAAGCTTCAACAAAAAAGCTATCAGAGACATTTCAAAGTTGGCTCTTTTAGGTTCATATGGCATATGGAACAGCAGACAAGCCCGGTGTTCTCTCTTCGTATTCAGAGGGGTAACACATGATCGTTCCAGGATCTTGAAATACCCCCCTATTTACGGCGTTTCGCGGACAATTTTGCTTATTTGACCCCCTTTTTCGCACAAAAACGCGGACATTTTGTCTGAAAATAACCCCCCTTTTTCACTATTTCAAGGACACTTTCTAAATGTCCATCCTTTTTGCGCAAAAACGCGGACACATTTGGTTAAAAATACCCCCTTTTTCCTATTCCCAGGACAATTTGATATGACACAAAGCTCATTCTATTTGTTTTTCTTCCTCGCGGACATAGCCTCTCAAAAAACACCCCTAATTTGTTGAAATCGCGGACATAGCTTCCAAAACGACCCCTTATTCTTGGAAATTGCGGACATAGTTTCAAAAAACACCCCTAATTTTGGGAAGTCGCGGACATAAATGTCCGTGGAATGTCCGCGGACATGGTACAGAAAACCCCCCTTTTTCGTGATTTTTGGAACGATCATGCGTACCCAAAGTCAATGTTGACTGAGACCACCGGGCAGACAAGATCCAAATTGGGACAATATTGATCACCTGAATATTGCCCACTCTTAACATGCTTAATCATGCTTTGCTTTCTGCTGCTCCTCAAGTCACCTGTTTGTTTTATTCCCTGTAATTTTTTGATGTATTTTAATGTAGTTTTAATGTATTTTGTCTACCCTGCTTTGGCCCATGTTGATGGTCTCCATTGTCATGCTGGTCATGTCCTGGGTTTTATGTATGCTTTTTAACCATGTTTGTTAATAAAGTAATTGAATAAAAACATATGGGTAAATATGGATAACGAGTGAGTTTTGAAAAACCAAAACAATCACTTTTAATTAGTTTTTACTATTATAACTATTCAAAATTATTTGTTTACAAAATTTCTTAGACGTGTCAGTTAACAAGGAAATAAATACTTGACTGATTTAGGTAAAGAGTTATTTAGGTGCTTGAACATCATAAAATATGTTATTCTTTGAATTGAGCTTTATATTTTAATTGATATGTATAACAATTCAGTATCAAATGTTCATCTTTTCTACAAATATGGAGATAAATATTATGTGTCATTAAATGTGATAAATACTAGTAAACAAAATAGCACCCTCATCTCTCTGAATATTAGCATGAAGTATATCTGGCACACTTTTGGAATTGGTTTATGACATATTAAAGTTATAGTATCAGATTTAACAAGAAATATGAACATTTCTGGTCAACAATGGCAAAATAACAGCTCAAAAATTGAAGCTTTCAATCAAGCGTTCATATATAGAACTGGGTCATTTGGACATATACACTTATCCAGACCATAATTGTTTTCTTGTACCCAAAAGAGTCAAACTTTTGAGATGATATTCTGTCCACATAAAATGTATAAGTAATAAGCCTTTAAACTGCTCTTTCAAAAATTTAAATATAATGGAGTGCGTATAATATTTTCATTAAAATTGTTGCTGTCCCTATTGACCCCAGATTTTACAAATTTTACGGAAAAAATGCAAACAAACTTGAAATTAAAAATCCTTTCAGAATTTCTTACCAATGTCAAAGAGTATGTTGAAGAACCTTAAAAGAAGCTAGGTTCTGGTGAATTCCCAGCTCATTTGCTTAAGTTAAATTATGCAGTTAGGAGCAGGAAAGTTTTGACCACTCCATTTTTTCAGTGTTTTTTCGGACACCATCATTTTCGATACTCTGGGCTCCACATTTGTTCTTTCACATCAACAGAACCATTTCCTGAACACTATTATATTGCTCTTTAAACGTTGGGAAAAAATAAAATAAAACTTATACAGCAAATACAAAAAATTGACATTTCAAACACTTTTCCCATTTTGTCCTTATTCACCCCAATGTCCCTATTCACCCCGTTTTACGGTACTATACACTACAAAAGCTTGATTTATCCAGCGGGCATGACTACAGCCCCCCCCCCCCCCCCCCCCCCCCCCCGGATTTCCCCCTGACAAAATCTATGTGTATATACAAAACACAGTCGGTTATGCCCCCACCCCCTGATCACACAGGCCTGTTCCCCCACATGACCACCCCCCCCCCCCCCCCCCCCCAACACCCCAAATTGCAATAAGGTGCAGGATTGGTCATTGCTGGTCATTATGGAAAAGAGTGTACACATCTGGTCTGATGCAGAGATTAATTCCGTTGCAAGTCAGTATAACACCTCTTAACCACGCTATCAACGGAAAATGATCAATCTCGCAGCCAACTCTCAAATTGAAGACCCTAGTTACGCTACTGGATTTATCACTTCTGGTAGAATTGGTGAGGATAAACAGGTATAAAATTCTGTCCGACATTTTACTTTCTGTTCAACATGCTGTGATTATGAAAACAACACTTTGCAATATAGAATTGACTATATTATAAAGATTTGATTTTAAATACTAGGTTTTATTCAAATCATGTTCACCTGTCTGACATACAATGATGGTAGAATTATAGTTACAAATCAATTTACATACAGGGTGTCTCAAAAAAAAACGTGCACGTGTTTACCCAACTTATTGACCATGAACTTCTAGAATTTGGTGTAACAATTGTATACATATTGATAGACCAAACACTTAGCTTTCATATGCCATTTATTTCATCTAATTTGGTTTTGTCAATCCTGAGATATGATCAATTAACTAAAGCTACCTAAAATCGAAGTTGTGCCACTTTTACCGAAAGAATGCTTAAGATAAGCATTAAAACCCTCGTCCTCTTAAGAAAGGGTGGTCGCCGATTGCGCTAGAACGCAAGGAACAGTGACCTATGGCGTCTAGGTGATCGTTTTTACATTCCCTGCGCTCATTTTGACGAAAACAAATTGAGGCTGCCACCTTACCCGGGGGTATGGTAAGCCGTCAAAGTCCGATAGTAGGGGAGTGGTTGCCACCTTACAATTTTTTTAAATCGCCATTTTGAAAAATATTTTTATTGTATGTTCCTGAAATATTTTAGCATAGGCCTATGTTAGAAACACCATTTCCATCACTTATAAGCAAAAAAACCGGTGAACTTCCGATATTTAGAACTTTTTTGGCGAAGATTTCTATGATATTTCACTGTCCAGCGAATACGGCGGGTTTTGAGGTCGGCCATGTTTGGTGACGTTATTGTGACGTCATGCGTGGGATGTTTGTACTTGTTTTAGTATATGGATAGAGGGAACCTCTAGCTATAACATGGTACCCAAATAAGCATACTCTGCGTTTCGGATTGGATTTATTTTAGGGAGTGGTAACAACCCCCTCTCCTGAGTAATCCTTTCTATTCATTGCAAACTGTAAAGTGGCACAACGTTGACTTTAGGTAGCTTTAGTTAATTGGTCATATCTCAAGATTGACAAAACCAAATCAGATGAAAGAAACGGAATATGAAAGCTAACCGTTATGGCTATCAATATGTATACAATTGTTACACCAAATTCTATAAGTTCACGGTCAATAAGCTGGGTAAACACGTGCACGGTTTTTTTTGAGACACCCTGTATGTATGTAATAAACTGCTCAAAAAAAAGTTTGGATTTTTTTTCAATCACAATTTGTTCAAATATCGCGGGATATGTTCATTAGGTTTTATATGTAAAGGTGATGTGTTCATCTTTACAATGATACCAAATTTGAAGCAATTCTTTGCTCCAGTGCTCCGCTACTTGCTTGAGAACATGGAGAGGTCACAATCTGAATGTGCCAAAATAAACACTATTTCGTGCTCAAACGAACATCTTTGTCGTCTGTACAATGAGTGTGTTTCTACAAAGCCTCCAACACAACAAACAAGCATCTTGGCAATAAACAAACAAAGCAATTTCCGGTTAGACGGCTAATCGGGCGGCGGTCTGTTTCTACAGAGCTCTGGCGGGCAATTAGCAGGCTAACCTACCACCGCTATCCTTGATTTTCTAGGATAATTTGCCTGTGGTAGATTAGCCGGCTAACGGCGTCAGGACCTGTTTCTACAGAGCTGTTAGACGTCTACCCCCGTGATCAACCGGCTAATGACTCTCTGTAGAAACACGCTCAATGACTCTTACATCTTTTGACGAAATTGTGCAATTTTTTGTAGGAGAGAGTCAACAAGCTGATCTTTGGGTAAAAACAGCATTGGATCGGACGTGTATACATTTGTGAATTAAGCACATTTTCAAAGGTTGTTACACTATACTTGGTGAATGAATGAGACATTAGATCAGACCATCATAATATGGAAGTCCCAGGGGGGGGGGCAGTCATATATGAAAGTTGTAATCATCCGTGTTAATCCACTCTCAAAAAACCCTTAATGCGGATACTCAAAGAAGGAAAAAGTGACCCTTAACAAGGATTATAGCTCGACGAATCATAGGCCTACTCATAGCGAAGGATAGGTCTTCAATATTTAACCGATCCTAGCGTGCAATATCTCATATGAAAGATAAATTTCTTAAAAACTTAATAATTTAATATTTTTAGGTAGGATATATATTTTTAGAGTTAAAAGCCCATTTACATGTATTACCTGTATAGTTACTTTTTTTTACTACTGTATAGTCCACTAGGTATGTGTTCATCCATGCATACATGTACATGCACACTAGCTGTGTCCATCAAAAGACCCAATCATGGGAAGGTGTTTTTGGAATGTTTTGGCAATATTAATTCCTCCAAAATTGTTCCTGATATAAATGCATGATGACCTTTTTATTGACCCAACGGTCAAACATGTTGATGGGCAAGTACGGACTAATTTAAGCAGGAATTTATAAGCCCCAAAATAGTTAGAGTTTCACAGTGAAAAGGGGATATGTGATGCAGCACATCAAAAGGGGGGACTTTGCGACTGTGTGTTTTCAAGATATAGATGAAAACCAGACAGAAAAAAATAAGGAAAATAATTTGAATTTAGGAGTCATTTTCACTCATAAAATCTGAATGTCTTGATCAATTTGGTGTCATTTTAAAGCTTAGAAAATGCTCTCAGAGCACACATTTTAATTTTGATGTGCTGCATCACATTTTTTTTTTAAATAATAAAAACGCAAAAAGGGTATGTCAATTCCCCTCGCTTACATGTACTAGGAGCATGTTGGTACCCAAATGTTGTTAACATTGTTAAAAGCTTTCATTAAAAGCTTCATTAAAGGGGCAGTTCCGTAATTAGGTAACCCAAATTGAAGAAATTGAAAAAATTGAAAATCGTCGATATAACCTAATTTATGTATCATATCAAAGGTTATGGGTTGTAGTTTCATGATATAATTTGGAATTTGATATAACATTCTCGGTTTGGCTGATTTTGAGGTTGTCGCGGACGTTCAGGGCATTTTTTAGTAGAAATCGCACCATGGAAGTGCAATTATTTCCATGAATGAACTAAGGCAAGTATTACAAATTGATACAATCAATACAACAATGAACATGTGTTATGTATCATATAAAAAAGTTACTTAAAATGACCAAAATATTTAAGAATTATGCTTTTTGGATTAAATTTGGTACCTTCTGTTGCGGACGTACACTTCCCAAAAGCTGCTACTTTTAACCACTCTGTTCAATACTTTGGTAATGTTGGAAACCAATGAAGTAAGTATTTTTCTAAAGCTGATGATTCATACTTAATGTTTAAAACTTATTTTGTTCTGTATCTGTTTACATGTTTAATACATGGTCTTTTGTTAGTGTCGCGGACGTACATCTGTGAATTATTTCACAGATGTACGTCCGCAACACTAATATGTACGTCCGCGACGGATAAACATCAGTCAATTTTAACTTAAAGATAAAGGTTCTGATAATTTTCTCTGTTTGTTTTCTTTAGGTTTGTCCCTCTTACAAACAAAACAATATTAGTTTTCATTACAGACCTGAACACTTCAGAGAACTTTTGATAGGAATACAGGTGTACTGAAAAAATCACTTTCTCTGCGTACGTCCGCGACGGAGGGTTTTCACGCCATATCTCATTAACCGAAAATGGTACAGCAAAGGAATTTTCAGGTTTTATACTCCTACTAGAGATACTTGAAACCCAGGTGTTAATAATCAAGCAACTGGTATAGTTTAGATTTTGCAAGCCCTCAAAGTGTCTGAATTCTCTGAAATGTACGTCCGTAACTACGGAACTGCCCAAAAGCTTTCATTGTGCTATATTTGTGTGATTGTCACCAGGATCATCTTCAGCAATTTGACCCTGAGCCAAATCCAATCTCCGCAGCTTGATATTTCGGACAGTGTGTGTGCTTGGCACTTGGTTTGCCTCCTTTCCTGCTAATTGTAGTATGTTTTTAATGACATTGCCAACACGGTGTGCAGCAACATTATCACCGAGTAAACTTTTAACACATCTCCTTGTGTCCGGTGTATACTGATGGTTGTATTCATCGTACAATTCGACCACGTTACTCGTCGCCAATCGTTCCTCTAAGAGGTCATTCGTATACTGGAGCTCAATGACTTCCTTCCGAAGTTCTTCCATCTTATCTGCTCTCTCTGGCTCATCAACCTCAACCGGTGGAGGTGTCACTTTCATCTTTTCTTCCAGTTTATCACACTTTGATCTATAATACTTTTCTCGGCTCCTCATTCTGCTCATTTCAGCTAGATTCTTGACATGTTTTCTCTGCATCATATCCACTACCTTAGTCTTTCGATCTAGATCGACGTTCATCCCTTTTATCTCCTCCTCCAATTCCCCAATCCTCTTGTCCCTGTGTCGTATTTCATCATCCACAGTTTTACCAATGATATGTCTTGTTGTCGGGGTGTCAAGCCTCGCTAATTCTCTGGCTGTAGTAGTACACTTTCTATGAGTAGAAGTGTGTGGTTTGACTGTACCTGGTTGAGGAGGAAACTCCACTGCGGTCTTTTTGGGCATATCAAATGATTCTTCTAAAACACCCTCTAGTGCCTTTCCTCCACCTTTGTTCCTATTCTTTTGCATCCTTCTGAACTTCTCTTTCAATCGTCTCACTCTTGGGAGAATCTTAATAAAATCTTCCTCAGGGTACTGATATATTTCAGCAATCCATCTGGCAGTGTTAGTAAGTGACAGTGTTTTCAGTTTATTAAGGACTTCACTGTTCTTTATACTAGTTAGTGAGTCAAGCGCTGCTTCGTTCATTGGTTGATGCGAGTCAAGCGCTGCTTCATTCATTGGTTGATGTGAGTCAAGCGCTGCTTCATTCATTGGTTGATGTGAGTCAAGCGCTGCTTCATTCATTGGTTGATGTGAGTCAAGCGCTGCTTCATTCATTGGTTGATGTGAGTCAAGCGCTGCTTCATTCATTGGTTGATGTGAGTCAAGCGCTGCTTCATTCATTGGTTGATGTGAGTCAAGCGCTGCTTCATTCATTGGTTGATGTGAGTCAAGCGCTGCTTCATTCATTGGTTGATGTGAGTCGAGCGCTGCTTCATTCATTGGTTGACGTGAGTCAAGCGCTGCTTCATTCATTGGTTGACGTGAGTCAAGCGCTGCATCATTAATGGGTTGATGTGAGTCAAGCGCTGCTTCATTCATTGGTTGATGTGAGTCAAGCGCTGCTTCATTCATTGGTTGACGTGAGTCAAACGCTGCTTCATTCATTGGTTGACGTGAGTCAAACGCTGCTTCATTCATTGGTTCACATGAGTCAAGCGCTGCTTCATTCATTGGTTGACTGGTGGCCATAATGGGTAAGCAAGTGTTTCGGTTCTGTAAGGCAAACAAAAATGTGTGTGATTGTTCTTGTTTAAATGACATATTTGGGACTGCTCCCTACCAGAGAAAATGACCACACCCTAAACTCCTAATCATGTTGAAACTTTCAAACTTGAAATATTGCGATGCAGAGGTATTTTGAGAACAGCACCGCCACAGGGCTATTTACATAAAAAACACAAGCTTCAGGAAAACAGAACGCTGTCATGAGATTGTATTAGATTATTCCTTGTCCAACAAACATAGGGCTATATATAGAGGGCCATAACTTCAGATAATTTTGAACAGCGGATATAATGATGACTTTATTCACACTGATTCCCATTTTTTGAAGAAAAATCAAAATCAAAAACATTCCGAAATACAAGGTGCGGCTGCCCTGCCCCCAAAAAAACTTTAAAAATTAGCCATTTTGAGAAGAAAAAAACCCAAGTATTTTCATCATAACTCAGACACATTTATTGATCCAATTAATTTAATTTGTTGGCTATACCGACAGTGTTAAACAGAAAAATGTGTTGCATTGAAGTGTTGTTCGTTGTTCTTATTACTTTTGTCTAATAGTGGTGTACTGTAAATTTACTACCCTTTTTTTTTAAACCGACCTACCGACCCTACCCTTTAGAGGGGATGGATCTATGGACTCATCTCTAATTCCTAATGTAAGGCAAAGGGCCAGGGCCGCGCCTATTTATTTTTTTCCAGATTTTTTTTTTTCTTCAGATTTTTTTTAAAAACAGTTTAAATGGCATTGAATATTAAATTAAAAGTTTATCACATGTGGGACTCTTAGAGTGATTTCACCTTCTAATTGGCTGAACTTTGAGCTTCCGCTGGTATAAAAAAATCCGCCCGCCCACCCGCCTGCCCACTCCTCCCCACCAAACCCCTGTAGAAGGAAATAATTCCTATAATTTTAGTCTTATACATTCAAATTTGACTTAACACAAGTCTATCAAAATAGTTTGTGACAAGACTTTCCATGCATTCCAAGCAGGCATGCACAATAATTGTGTAGATGTTATGCTTGGCTATGTTTATGTTCTTTAGCCAATGAAATCAATGTATTACCGTATGTCATTATATCTGACCAATCAGTTCAGTTAATTCTGTTATTGTATCGCGCACGGCTAAGCCAATCAGAGAAGAGCCCACAGCCACATGCAAGCACATGGTCTACACATGTGCTTGGCCCAACATTATTATTTCTGCCATTCAAGCTGATAACATGTCTTATTTTATCTTTGGATGAGTTTGAATAAATCTCCAACATAACATCTATACAATGTAAGTTCGCTTCTATAGTTTATCATTTGACTCCACATCCAGTGTCCTTCCTTTGTTCTGCGCTCACCTAGCAGGACAGCAAACCCTGTTGCACCCCCTTCATCTCCCATCCCCACCTAAACCACCACCACCGCCACCCTACCACCTCCCCTCCACAAACCCCCTCCCCACCCCCAAATACCCTTCATTCACAAGGTTCCCCTCACCCACCACAAAACCCTCCCCAACCACAAACACCCTCCCTACCCACCACCCAACCCAACCCCACCCCCTATGTCACCACAACACCCTCCCCATCACAATCCCCAAACACAAACCCCCTCCCCTTCCCATCCCCACCACAAACCACTCCCCTCCAATTCACAAACCCCATATACCACCACAAACACCCTCCCCAACCACTAACCCCTCCCCAACTACAAACACCCTCCCTACCCCTATTTCACACCAAACCCCCATCACAAACCCACATCTAAACCCCCAACACAACCTAAATCGAACACCACAACCCCTCCCCTTCCAAAACCCAAATCCAACCCCACCTCAACCCCACCCAAACTCTCACCCCAACCCCACCCAAACCACACACCCAACCCAACCCCTTCACCCCACCCAAACCCCTAGTAGTCAAACCCACACACCCAACCCAAAACCCATGTCACCTAAACAACTAATATTAATGAAGAAAGAAAAAAGTGAGCCCATCTCTAGTCATACATGCATGTATACAAGGATATATCCACAAACTTTTCCCCTAAAAGGCTAAAAGCTGATGGGTTGCCCCATAACTGGTTGTCATGAAACCCGGCATATCATTGGTCACATACTGTACTCCCCTTAGGCCAAACAAAGAAGAAGGTCTGTCTAAGCTAAGTGCTGTGCTTTTTTTGCTTTTTGCTTTTTTTTTAGAAAATAGGCTATAAGGTATGCTATTTATTTATTTTTTTGCTATTTTTTTTTTTTTTTTTGCTTATCCAAGCTTACGGAGAACTTTTTCAAACTTTTTTTTTAAATCAAAAAAAAAAATCAAAAAAAAAGTTTCAAAAAAAAAGAAGAGTTTTTTAGCCCCCAGCGCATTGACCTACGCACCGTAGCTCATTTCACATACCAATGCGGGCGGGCTTCTGAGACAAATTTAGTGGCCGAATTTGCCCAGTAAATCGGTGGGACAATTTGGCCACCTGCAAGGAATGTTCCATGCAATATTTTTATCGTGCTGTTTTTAAGCTTCTCAGTAACTGACGTTTCTTTCCCATGACATCAACCTAGCAAGGACACTTACCAAATACTACTTTTGATCACCGGGAGGAGTTTTGTTTCCTGATTGTGCCATTAATCGGATCAAGTTGAGTTGAGATCGAGAAACCCACGTCCAAAGAACACTATGCTGCCGAATTTTGATTTAGGGGATTTTTTTGTTTTTGTTTGAGTCACAGAGGGCGGGCTGCAGTTTTACAATTCCGCTTCAAAGGGTGCCAGTCCATATTAGCGTGGAATTGCATTGCACTATAGAATGACTAGATTTAAATAGGGAGCGTTCATAATACTTGGTTGGAGGGGGGTTGGGGGTTGGGTGAAAAAATGTAGGGGATCAAAAAAAATTTGAAGCTAACAAAAAGGGGGGTATTTTTGTTGTTGAAAACCCCTAAAGAGAGGGGAGAGGTTTAACACTCATTATTTCCTCATTTTTCGGGCCCCAGACCCCTATACTAACCTATGCACAATACTTATTATCATAGTTCAGTCAAATTTAACAATATAAATAATGTCTAGAGAGGGATTCCTCTGTACGGGTGGGTGCCGGGGCAGATGCGGCAGCCAGCAGCTCTTCCTTTCCACAGTTTTGGGACGAGCTGAACCGACGGATAAGAGCCTCGGATTCCCCACAAAGACCGAGTCCGCTGCTGAGTCCGAGTCCGAGCCCATCGGGCTGTCTGAGTCGTGGGTCCAATTCCGAGTTCAGGTAAAAAGCAGTGTCGTGTCCAAAGGGATTTTGCTGGTTGGGTAATTACCTATTCATGAAAACTCATGCGCGCGTACGCTCACAAATCTTGTTGATATGTACATGTAGGCCTATACCTGAATTTGGCTATTAAGGTACATTTGGGTTGAATTTAAATTGGTTTCTAAATATTTCTAGACAAATTATACGATGCTATTTTTATATGAATTGATATTCGATTCCCTCGACATGGCGCATTAAAATTGGACAGGGTGAAGTAATTCCCCTGGTTGGCAATTGGAGGTGGTAGTTCTAAATCCCACCCCGAATGACTTGACATCAAGTTTGTGGCTGGGTTACCGGTTCCTAAAAACTCATGTGTAGCGCGTGAAATCATTTTTATATGTACCCGAATATGATTAATAATTGATAGTTCTGGACGTCCATGTCTGACGCCTTGAAATGGATAGAATGAAGTAAACTCTTTAATTCCCCAAAATGGGTGCCATCCTCCCGAATATAGTCAACGGTAGGGGATGCCTACCCCCCCCCCCCCCTCCCACCCACCCTTTGGACACGCCCCTGCTCATGCAATCTATGCAATCCATATACACACTGCACAAAAAGAAAGTATCCACTTTTTTTCGAGGTGCCCTGCCACCAAGAAAATGACTCATATTTTACAATGATAATCATTCATTATGTTAATGTTTGTAAGCCAACACACCTGTCTCTCCATTTCCGTGCAACCAAATCGAAGAGCAACTTCAGTTACAGAAGCTCCAGAAACTTTTCATGGAGAGAAAAAAGTGGTGCTCTTTAGATTTACTGTTTTGTTCATGCTCTTTTCATGGGTATAGGGTAAATTGCATTTGAATAAAAAATGGTGCAGTTTCCATTGTTGCACCCTATACCCGTGAAAAAAGCGTCAAAGAGCGTAATCTTGAATCTTGAATCTTGAATCTTGAATCGTTACTCCCTTTAACAGCTCATATAGAGCTAAACTGGGAGGGGTTTGCCGGTGACTAGCCGGCTGGTGACAAACGCTTCCTCAGTGAAAATAAATTTAAATTTTTTAAATTTATGTGTGCCAACAAATATGTAGGCCTACATGTAAAAAGGGTGTAAGTAAAAATGGGAGTAATATTTAAAGTGTGCGTAGGCTTGGTGGTGGTCTCATTGCAACGACCACAGGTAGTGATGTGTTTTCAAAGGACACTACCGGGCATGAACTGCGTTTTGTGGTAATCTGTTCCATATTCGGATTACTCTTGGATAAAACGAGTATCCGTATGCATCAACATTTGATTGTGGTTGTATGTACTTAAGATTGTGAGTGGTGCGTTGTGACGGGGTGACATAATTTATCAGTGTTGGAGTCGAGTCCTCATCATCCGAGTCCGAGTCCGAGTCCGAGTCCTTGAGGAAAGGACTCGAGTCCGAGTCCGAGTCTTTGCCAATTTCTATGTACGAGTCCGAGTCCGAGTCCGAGTCCTCAATATCCGAGTCCGAGTCCGAGTCCGAGTCCTTATGTATCGAATTCAAGACGCAGTTCACCAATAGGCTACTATTACTATATCAACGTTTTATTAATCAGAATTTCAGTTCTATACTGTTTACTTGTATACAAATATGAACTGTTCATGAGGGAAATGGCCCTTGGGGTGAACTATTGCCCCAAGGTGATCTGGAGACCGTAAGCCTACTATTTTCCCGACGCCGAAGGCAGAGGGAAAATAGTAGGCTTAGGTCTCCAGATCACCGAGGGACAATAAAGTTCATCCCATTTAACGAATAAAGAGCAGTCCATATTTGTTTTATATAACGCATGAAAATATTTTTGTGTGCGATTTTGATCAAATTAAACATGTAAAAGATCTTACAGGCAAGTCGATCCTCCATGCCATTATGGCAAAATCGTATGAGGCAGGGCATTTTTGTCTTTCAAAAAGTATTAACCGCCCGGTCAATAGTACCCTTTGAAAGACAAAACAAGACCGGAAAGTTACGTCTAGTATATAGATAACAGTCAGTTCAGTAACTTACTTATTAGGCTTGTGTTGTCTTTGTGGTTGTTCTTTTATTTACTGCTTATTTGCAATTATTTGCATGCAAAATGACTTAAATTAGAAAGAGTGTAGGAGGAAAACGTGAGCTCCGCAAGAACGCCAACTATTGATCACAAGTGCCACACATATGGGACTGCTTCCTTGCCCGTATTGGTCTTGTTAGTCATCTTCTGACACATAGATCCAATTCAACTAACTATTTTTTGTTATCATTGTCGTCTTTGCTTTGCGATGGACGAACAACAACAGATCAAGTTAAAGAAGTAGATTATTTCTGTTGCTAAGGCTAATAATTCTGATAAAAGCCAGGATATAATTTAATATTATTTGTATTTCACTGTTTGTAAAGCAATACCTAATCGACGATATCTTTGGAACTGGGAGTACTGACATTGAAAGAAGATGTCAGTAAAATAAGGCTATGAAAATGAAACAGGGAAGAAAATTGAATATTTCATTGCTTGACAATACCTGAGTTTTGACCTCATCAATCATCAAACGCAGTTTTGAGTTGGCCTAATGTTATATGTTGAATTTAAAGAAGATGCTCATTGCACTTCAGGAACATCAGCATCTGCACCATTTTGGGGGATAATCTGGCGAGATGTGGCCGCATGATCAACCCCAACCCCCTCTGCTGAATATGCGTTCCATGGGAGCGCTACTTGCTGGTACAGACAGCACCCTCTGTGCTAACTTATGAAAGGTATTTTTTGCTAGCGGCGGACTGCGAAATTCAGTCCCTCAGCAAAACAAAATTCAGATAAATTAATGAAGATAAAACCTGAAAAAGCCCAATTTTGCCAGACTCGGTGAGGACTCGAAGCCGAGTCCTCGAGTCCTTGGGGTCCGAGTCCGAGTCCGAGTCCGAGTCTTTGAGTACTGGGACCGAGTCCGAGTCTTTGAAAAAAAGGACTCGAGTCGGACTCGAGTCCGAGTCAGAGTCCCGAGTCCTACAACACTGTAATTTATGTATGATGGCATATTGATGTTTACAAGTTTATATTGAATTTTGTAAAACATAGTAGCTTGACAAACGAGGCGCCTAATGTGTAATGTTGTCCATGACAACTCCTGGACAAGTGGGGTGACTGGGGTTGTTCGCGGTAGTCAGCGTTGACAAAGCGGGCTGCCTGTCTCTGCACTTGTTCAAGGCTGTTTAGGGACCGTTCATTATTTATGGTGGAGGGGGGGTTGGGACAATTTCGAGACTCTTATGTTAAAATTACCTAACCCCCCCCCCCTACAGCTAAAACTGAAAATTACATGACCCCCCTGCTAACCAGTAGCTTTTTACTCACCCCCCCCCCCCCCCCCCCCCCCCCCCCCCTTGTAAAAAATCAACTTGTCACATACTTATGGGGCTGTCTTTACCTTTTGAATTTTGTTCATGGATATGTTGGAAAATTCTGTTTGTGCCCTATCTGAACTTTATGATGGTCCTTCTTTTAATTGTGTGAAATTAGTAATGGCGAGCGTAGCGAGCGGAAATTGTGTCATATTTATACATTTTGGTGGTTTTGTAAGTCTTTATAACCCGAACAAGTTAGCCTACATTCTGAGCAGAAACGTATAATCCAGTAGCATGGTGCAAAGCTGAGACGAGGTGAAAAGCATGGAATAAATCACATTTTTTAAATCATAAAATTGGATTTTGTTACATTATACACCCGAGTGGCTCTAATTTCTCGACCGTTGACGATTATATAGATGTTTTCCCACCATATCGTCCAATGCACAGAAAAGATTTGCTGTCCAGAAGTGGTCTCGTAGTAAAAGTTTTTGAAGTCGATAGGTTTTAAGAAAATATGCGCGAAGCGCAGAAAAAAATTGCATTTACACTCCAAAATGACCTCTAAAATCACCCCAATCACCACCATCTTTATAGTTTAAAAAAATGTTACACAACCCCCCCTGTTTAAGAATAAAAAGTTACATAACCCCCCCTATTTCAACATATGAAAGTTACACAACCCCCCTATAGTTTACCCAACCCGCCCTCCTGCATAAATAATGAACAGTCCCTTATGTCCTTTTGAGTGTGTGGATTCCAGGCTTCACTTGCGTATTCTAGTTGAGGTCTAACTATGGCAAGGTAGGGCTTTGGCTTTGACCTCTTTGTTACATGCAGACAAAGTTCTCCTGAGCATTACCAAGGCTTCTGCTGGCTTTTTTGACAGTCTTTTGGCAGTGGGTTGTCCATTAAGGTCGTGTGAAATAGTTACCCCTAGGTATTCATGGTGAGATACCCTTTGTAGATTTTCCCCATTGATATTGTATTGATATAGGCTTAGCTTCTTTTTAAGGGTGATGGACATGACAGCACATTTTGCGACATTGAAACTCATGAGCCATGTTGAGGACCAGGCTGCTAAGGTGTCTAGGTCTTTTTGAAGCATGGCGTGGTCATCAGCATTTGTAATTTGGTTGTATAAGATGCTGTCATCCGCAAAAAGTCTGATGTTGGATTTAAGCTGGTCATTTATGTCATTTATGTAAAGAAGAAAAAGAACGGGTCCAAGTACAGATCCTTGGGGGACACCAGAGGAAACACTTTCCACGTTGAGTGGTGGCCATTTATGGAGACTGCCTGTTTCCTTTCTGATAGGAATGATTTTATCCAGCCAAGTGTGGGGCCATTAATCCCGTAGTGTTTGAGTTTAACAGCTAGTCTACCGTGAGGAACTTTGTCGAAGGCTTTGCTAAAATCTAGCAAGATCAAATCTGTCTGTCCGCGTTTATTTAAGGTGGACGCCCATTCGTGGGTTGAAGTAAGTAGTTGGGTGACAGTTGATAGTTTTCCCCGGAAACCGTGTTGACTATCGAGAAGAATGTCATTGCTGGACATGTGTTTTGCCATGTGACTTAGAACAATGTGTTCCATAATTTTACAACAAATGCATGTAAGGGAGATTGGCCTATAGTTACCTAGGTCGTTTTTTGGCCCTTTCTTATGCAGGGCAGTGACGAGTGCATTCTTCCATTCTTTAGGAACCACACCTTGGTCATATGATTGTTGAAATAAAAATTTCATGACAGGGGCTATCTCATGTGAGACCAATTTAAGTAGTTTAGCTGGAAGTTCATCAGGACCGCAGGCCTTGTTTGGGTTTAATTTTGAAAACTGCTTTTCAACTCCTTCCAGTCCAATATTCAATTTCTGTATATTTGAGTACTGAGAGGTGCCTTTGCTAGGTATATTTTGCATATCCTCTTGATTGAAGACAGACTTGAAGTGTGAGTTTAAAGCTGTTGCCTTATCTTTATCTGATGTACACAGTTTACCATTACATTTTAGTGGAGGGATTCCAATGGTTTCAGTCCGCATAAGCTTGACGTAGGACCAAAATGTATCACTTTATGCGGCGATCCCTACCGTGTTCGGCCAATTTCTCATGTTATCATGGTTATTGTGTTGAGTGTTATGTTTATGAGGTGTCATTAATGTTTACATCAGTGCATTTCTCAGGAATCCCTATTATGAAATCATAGTCTCCATACGTCATAACATTCCTTCTTTAACTTAATCCTGTTTGGCTTCTCTGGGGATAATCCCTTCTAGCAACATGTTTTGTATTGTACAACTTGGAAATACTAGTAGTCACATTCTTAATAAATGGGTTAATTAATATACTTTCATAATAGGTGGGTTAATTAATATATATAATTAGTCAATTGTCTTTAAGTTAGCTTGGTGATAGGAAGAACAGTATGAATGGAATCAAACCATGAATACAGAAATAGAGCGCTCTTGTGGGACAATTGTTCATTTAACTCTAGTGGACAGCCCAAAATCAGACAGAAACTGCTTGTTCAGGTTCGGGCAGGAATCTTGGTGATGGAACTTTGATTGGACATATCTTCATAGACGGAAATACGAATGCTTAAAAATGCTACCTCGATCTGTTTAACAACACAGTGATACCTGAGTTGTTAGCACATGGAAGATACCTGTTGAACCATATTTGGCTCCATATATTGTCTATGGTGGTTTCAGGATGGGTACCATGTTAGAAGGGATAATGAGCCATTTCAATTATGGACTATATTATGGATATTATTATCTATTAATCAAATTTCATGAATTTATTTATTGAAATGACATAAAACTAGTTGAAAAAGAATTATGTAGTTCTGCATGATACCCTAACCATTTAATGTCAACAAACAAGATTGTATTCTATGCTGAAAGTGGCCCAACCCGATTTCTAGACGACTTAGTAGATTGGTCATAATTTTGAAATGAAAGCAGTTAAATAGACCAAATAAAATTCTGCTGCCAGTCAACACATCACTATAACAGAGTGTAAACGATTTTGAAAGTGCATGATTTTAAAATTGGATTAAAAAAAGAAGGTGGCACATGATTGACCATGTAATCATGGTAATGCCTAGGATCTAATGAGTTAAACCACAAAGTGTGAAAAAGAGCCTAATAACATATAATGGGCTATTCCATCTGAAACCCATACACCCCTGTGGAAGACATTATCTTAACCTTTTCCACAGAGAGTGTGAATTTGATATTGGGCTAGGGAGCACACCACTAAATCAGTCTTGAGCCTCGCTTTCGATCAAAGTTGAGTACGATAATAGTTCATATTTGGCGGAGAAGATTGAAGAAATTGTTGATATGCATACGGATTATGATATAAAATTGTATTTATAGCGTTGTACTAGGTGATTTGAGCTCAATTATTATAATTTCACGAGGTGTATACCCAGACCGGGGGCCGAATTTTATTAGCAATATCACTAATTTGTTGTAATATGCGGCGGTTATCAAAAAAAGTGCTCGGTACGGCGAGGAAGAAAAAAAGTTTACGGGACCGACCGACCGACCCACTTTTTGAGTTTTTGGTGTTTTTTTTAGAATTCCGTCCGCCCGTAAAATGTGGGGGTGGGTGGGGTGGGGTGGGGGTGTGTGGGGGTGGGGTGTGGGGGTGGGGGGTGGGGGGTGGGGGTGTGGGGGGTGGGGGGGGGGGGGGGGGGTGGGGGGGGGGTCGTCGCCTAAGGTCGGGTATAAATTACCTTTGTTGTGAGTAAAATACGTCAAAATGTCATTGACCAAAACGAACAAACTCTATCGTGGTATATTGTGGTATATGGTAGGGTTAGGGTTAAACCAAGCTTAGAGGAGTTTTAAAGAAAAGAATTTTGAAAAAAATGGTTCTTAACCCTAACTCTACCCCCCCCCCCCCCCCCCCCCCCCCCCCCCACTTTTTCAGAACATTTTTCCGCAAGACGAAAAGTGACCCAAAATTAAACTTTTGGAGCCTAGGCTTATAATATGTATATACCTTTCGGGGATTGCGCAATGATATAGATTTGGGAATTGGGTCTATCAGCGTGGTGCTTCTGTTAGATTAGCAGGGTTAGGGATAGAAACATGAAAAAGTAGCTTAGTATAGAAACATGACAAAAGTGGCTCAATAACCCTAACCCCTCATTGGGACGTAGCAATAAAGCTAACAGGATGAAAACGCGGGGAAAATAAGGCCGCTTCAGCCAGAGTCCAGATGATCGTGCATTATGTTACGGAGGTCGCGCTACCAAAATTAATACTTTTGGAGCATATGTACATTCGCGTAATTGCACATTGATATCGATTGGGGAATGGGGGTGCTTCTGTTGGATTCTGTTGGATTTAAATTAGCAGGGTTAGGGTTATGGTCATGTCTTCATAGGGGTGTATGGATTTTAACTGGAATAGCCCAATAAACACCATTATTACTAGACAACAGATTTTCGTTGAAATTGACAGGAAACGGTAACGTCATCAAGCTTTTAAGTTAATTAGGCTCAATTTGCAATTTGGAATATGAGTCTCAGAGTATATTTCTCTTCATTGCAATTGCTTGCCAGATTTCACCATTTCATCGATAACCAACCCAAGTCACTGGTATGCCAATAGCGATATTATATGTATTGAGTGCACCCTCACACTAGTTGATAGATAACTTGATATTGGAGCTTTCATCCTAACGTTGTGCCATCTTCAATTCAACAATGGATACCACAACCGATGTCAACAAAACAGATTTGTGTACATTGAGCAATACAATTAATCTAACAGACCCTAACCTTGCAGGTGGCTTGTGGTCCGGATTTTCATTTCACTAATGTTTGTGATGTGTATTGTTGGTAATGGAGTGTTCTTGTGGATGGTATACCGTGTTAAAGATCTTCGCACTAGCTTGGATGCATATCTAGCCAATTTAGCAGTATGTGATATTCTGCTTATCGTGGCCTTCTACGTTGGGCATCTTCAGGTGGGTCCAATTCTAGGCTCAGACCCTGTGAATTCTGTACTTGGTTGTATATCGCGTATTGTTACAACCCGATTGTGGTACTTTGGATCAGTTGGGATCATGACTCTTATTTCAGTTGAACGCTATCTTGCCATGTGTCATCCTATGAAACATTTGGTGTTGAAGGGGAGGCAGCGTAACATCAATCTACTGACTACGATATGGGTCATATCTGTCATCATTACTCTGACAATTATACCAGCGTTTGTTAAAGTTGAGAACTACTGTGTGACATGGCCACCAACTCCAGAATACCAAGATATACCTTCATCATTTAAACACTGCGGACCACATGAAAGACTCAAATGGTTGAGCGTTTATAACGATCTCCTGATAGTTGTAGTATTCTTTGTAGCGTTGATAGGCAATTGCGTACTGTATTTTAAAATAGTACAGAAATTGCATCATCGTACTAGTTCCACGTTGCAAGCGCACGGCCGCCAGAATAGTATCAAGTCCATGAATGTACGCAACCAAGTAGCTAGAACCTTGATTGCAAACGGAGTCATCTTCTTTTTATGTCAACTGCCATATCGTGTCTTTTCCATAAATAGACTATTGAAGGATCTACTTGGAGTAGATTTCCTGGATGTACAGTCCGAGGGGTCCTTCATAATTATTGGTTACTCATTACTACTTCTAAATTCTACCATTAATCCCTATCTGTATGTATTAAGTTGTCGCCATTATCGCAGTGCATTTTGGGAGTCTTTCGGATAAAGCCAAAGACGGAAACAGTTGCATCCAGATCAAACCAGAGCCATGATATTGAATCTACCATTTAAAAGACTTCAACAACAACATTTAAGCGATTTAATTTTTAGTTTAAAGGGGCATGAAGAGATGTTGGCAGCTGCGCCCTCAATTATGATAAAAACTTGGATCTGAATATTTTTACAATTGTATTACATGTATGCACTTACACCTAAACACAACACCAAAAGTAAGTCCCCCCTCCCAAAATCTCGTCATAACATCGTAAGGTAACAACATTTACAAATAAACTTAGTTAGAAATAATCCTATGACTGTTTCCTAAGTGGTGTTTGAAAATGAAAGATGTCCATGACTTCATGGCTGAATGAGCTCAAATGAAAGACAAAAACTGCCCTTCTCAAAAGTCACAACGCACTGTGCTAATATCTGAGCCAAGAAGTGGATTTACATGGCTGAATGATCATGAATTGATTACACATTACAGTAATATTCGCTCAACCACGGGTGTTTTTCCATTAGTAAGAAGCAATTCATAAACTTTTGTGACTTTTGAGAAGGGCAGTTTTTGTCTTTCATTTGAGCTCATTCAGCCATGAAGTCATGGACATCTTTCATTTTCAAACACCACTTAGGAAACAGTCATAGATTATTTCTACCTAAGTTTTATTGGTAAAATGTTTTACCTGACGATGTTATGACGACATTTTGAGAGGGGGACTTACTGTTGGTATTGTGTTTATAAGGAAAGCAAATCAGCCCTCTTTGTAAAACAAAACATCGATTCAATACAGCCGTAAGATCAGCATTTTACATAGACAGTGTCCCGCTGCAGCATGCATGATAGATACTGCGAACCATATTTACATAGAGGGCGTTTTTATAGCGATGGTATTCCAACATATTTAAACATTGTTTTAATCAAGTTTTGCTGTGTTTTTGTGAGTATAAAGAACAATAACGGTAATTTTTAATGTTCATATTGAATTCTGAAGTTTTTTTAATTTTTTAAATCTTCCACACTATACTTCGTGTCCCTTTAATTGTACCAGTCTTCTTCTCAGGCACCAGGCACAAATTTGTACATGCACTTTTTAGTTGATTAGCACTTTCCAGACGACATTCCAAAATGTCTCAAAATGTTTCAAAAATGTCGTTACCGTATTTGGAATCCCCATGAGAAATGCATTGAAATAAGTACAAACATGTCTAGTATTGGACCAGTAATCTTAGAACTTGAAAGTTGGTAAAGGTTTCTGACAAATCTGTGTTGTATATGGTAACACTGTTGATAGTCGCGTGTAAAGTGATACTATTCCAGTACCTATTCCATCATGTAATAATGGGACATACCAATGGGGTCTACTTGCTAGTCATGAGGACCGCTAGTCATAAGGTAGGGGTTAGGGGTTAGGGTTAGGGTTAGGGTTAGGGTTAGGGTTAGGGTTAGGGTTAGGGTTAGGGTTATTGAGATTGACCCATACCAATAGCAGGGTGTTGGGCAATGTCTGCTTTGATCACCCAAATGAAATAAGCTTAAGCTTATTTCGAAATAAGCTTAAGCTTAACACTTTCCACATAGCTATTAGTTTTACCATTACAAAGCAGATTTTCAGAAACCTTTCCCAACTTTCAAGGTCTATCCCAAGGATAACTGAACCAATACTAGGCATGTTTGTACTCATTTTAATGTATTTCTCATTGTGATTCCAAATATGGTAATTAAATTCAATAATGTTGACATTTTTGAAACATGTTGTGACATTTTGGAATATCGTCTGCAGACGCTTGCCACATGGAAATTGTTAACACCCAGCTTTTTATTCTGTGTGACAAGTGACATCAGAAGCGGACAATGCAGAGTGTTTTGGCGTGTGTATTCATTGGAACCTATCATACCTAAATATTATTGCCAACATGTATTGAAAACAAGTACCACGTTATCTAATTTAAGAATAGAGAGACATTGCTGCATTTAGAATAATTTGTATTTAAATTAAAATCGATGATGAACTGGTTAATTTGTATTGTCCAAATAATGTTCTAACAGCACTTCTGAGTAACAATTTGGACCTTCTGCTCGGAAAATATAATTTTGCTAGACCATGTGTTCGGCGCTACCTTGTGTTTTCTCAATGTATCAAACAAAGCCTTTGGCACGATAAATAAGCAAGAGTACCACGATTGAGTTGTAATTAAAACTTGAGGCAATTCAGACAAATCAAAGTGACGTGACACAATTCAAGAGAATTAGCTTTTATTTCGAAATCTTAAGATTATTTGTTGGGCTGGTAAGTTCACAGTCGGGCTGGTATAACTTTTACTTGCAGGTACATCCCTGCTTGAACGTAAGAATGATTGTGTAAAATGCCTAGGATTTGTTTATTAATTATGATTAATGGGACATCCCCTCCACGCAAACTGACTATAAAATGTGTATGTCATCTAGGTAACTTTTGAGAGATGTTTCAAATTTGTGTTTTTACTAGAAACAAGGGCGGTTACGGTGATATTTTCAAGCTCGTCGGACATGTAGTCTCTTCAAGGCGGTCGTTTTAAAAATCGGGCAAGCTACCCTACCTCTTCTGTTAGATGCAGTCTGAGGCCATTTCTTCTGGTGTATTTTATAACGAAAATTGCGATATTCTAGCTGATTTTATCAATAACAATATTGAAGCGGAATTGAAAATTTGTATTCTGATTCTGTATGTTATCCTGGTAAGCGGAAGGTCTTTTTTAATTTTTCATGTTAGAAGGATTCTGAGGCCTTTTCCGGTCTATTTTGTAATGGCCATTTTTTCCAGCTAAATTTTATCAATAATAATAATGAAAAGTATCTTCTGGATAATATAAGATGCGCTTGCTCGCATCTCACGCGGGAGCTCCTATTGTACGGAGGTGTGTACCTAGCTTTGTTTCTTTCCTCTTTTTATTTCTACATTTTTTGTCTTCTACTTTTTCTTTCTTTTTCTTCTTTCCTCCTTTTCTTTTCTTTCTTTTGTTTTCTTTCTTTCTTTTTTATTTCTTTCTTTCGTTTTAGGCTATACGCCATATATGCCAAATAACTGGTATAGGAGCGCACAAAGACCACTCCACCACCTACATAATATACTGGGTATATAGCAAACTCCTACGAACTATATTTTTATTTCCATTCTTATTTAGTTTATTGGTTATCTTTTGATCTTTTATCATAAACATGGGCATGTGTGGCGCAGTGGGTAGAGACCTGGATTCATGATCTAAAGTTTGTGAGTTCGAGTCCCGCTGTGGTCAACATGTTGTGCTCTTGAGTAAGACACTTTACCGCAATTACTCCTCTCTACCCGGTGTATTTAAATGGGTACCGGCATTCTTCAGTGCTGTGAAGGTAACAGACTCGCTGTGGAGGAGGTGTAGCGAGCCCCACACAGCAACATTATAAAAATGGAGTGAGTCTGGCCCTATCGCTTTGAAAGAGAGATGCTCCTGGTATTGCAGGATCGACCGCCTTTTTTACAGGATCGACCGCCTTTTTTACCATATAAACATAATGGTTTGATGATTTATTTTAATCAAACAACTGCAAGTTTCCCCCTTATAAAATCAGTAAATCCAGCGAGTTGTTTACCAACTTCAAAATTTTAAAATGATCTGGAATAGAAAATAAGACTCAAACATATAAACCGCGTCAATAAAATGGACACAAATTCATATAAGTTTATTGCATTTGAATTCATAATTTTAATAAGTGCCTTGAGAATGATGAATAATATTATACAAAGCTGTAGTAATAGGCGGCCGGCGGCTGCATGTTCAGCAAAAATTTCAAAGAATCGGAAATATCCTTCAGAACCTTTATATATACACACTAAAATACTGAAATGTAAAACTGACAATATTATCGAGTATGCTAGTTTTTATAATCTACATGGGGAAATAACAATAAACAACAAACACATTATCTATTGTATTGCATAATTTTTTCATAAACATTTCGTAAAATCTGTATTAAATCTATGTATATTTTCTATAATATGTACGGTATTTATAATGATAGCTTAATGTTAAATTTCTTGAACAATGGTTTTGGTGTTTTGGTGTTTCGAAACTGGAAAATCGCTGGAGAGTTGGTTGTCTAAAACATTTCAGGTTCGTGTTGTTAATAATGTATTGTTCTTCTGGCTTGAGGCTCAACGATAATGGTCCTTAATGCAACTCCTAGGGGAGCTTAGCTTGGGTCTGGTATGAAATCATTGTCACAAGCACTGCCACAAAAGGTGAGTCATTATCCGGACAAAATGAGTAACAGGAGACCGTTATAACAAATACAGTGGCAATAATCAATTAATGCATGATGACCTGTCAATTGAACGAATTTCAGGACAAAGTGTCTTTATGGTTCGCTGCTAGGATGACAAAATGGGACGGATACCAATGTGAAAGGGGCGGGGAAAGTGGTCTGCTGGACGGATATATCCGATACAGACACAACTTTCCAAATATTGTAAACTGAGCGCGCGATGTGCGAGAAAGCATTGTTCAAGAAATTGTACATAATAGCAGGACAATGTTGAACGACATTACACTATTACATTATTTGGAGCTACGTAACTAGAAGACAATGATCGTTATACGATAGACTTGTAAATGACTAATGAACAACACAACAAAGGTTGATAATATGGAAAAGTGTACACCCTTAATACCCTCCCATTACAAACGTTGCAGACCTGTACCAAGACTTAACACGGTTGTTTATAAGGTAATGCTTGACTGGTGAACTAATCTGTTCCGTATTATTCAACATATGCCTTTCAGACCAAAATTGGTTATTGTTAATATTTCCCATTTTTACGATCAAATTGCGTGTGTAGTTTGCAATTTGTTTGTTCAGCAGTGTCCTATATGGTAGAATTGCCCATAATGTAAGCAGGTGTTTATTTAAATATAGTAGGTAGTTTACTATTTAAACTAAATAAAACTCTGATATTGTTATATCATAAGCGTTGTTGTCTGTTTTTATGTAGATGCAAGCTTTCATTTATAATTGCTAAGTTTTATTATGAGTATATATATTATTGTTTTAAAGTTAAAATCATTATTATTACTATAGGTCACTCCCGTATTTCCTAATCTGACAGATTGTAAAGCGTAGGTAAACCTAGACGATAGTGTAAGCTTACCACTTTCGGCGGCTCCTATGATGACATCATGCGGGCCTTTGGTTAGACAAATTAGGCAATAGTGTAAGCTTACCACTTTCGGCGGCTCCTATGATGAGGCCTTTGGTAACGAAAACAAATGCGACAACAGTGCTTTTTCTTATTTCCTTGCGCATTCCATAATCAAATTGAACACTTTAAATGACCTGTTTGTTCATAGAATTGATGCATGTTTAGGTTACCAAAGAGAAGAGAGACCTAACTTTCACGCCATCCATAATTATATATGTAAGTGGAATATCTACATGTATTATTTTGAATGGCTTCTACGTCGTTCGCCCGAATCTCTGGAGATCTTTTCAATTTAATCGCCGAATTATATAGCATCAATGACTTTCATTTTTCTTTAGATTCTGAAAACCGTCCGGTTGAAATATTGACGGTTCGATCAAATTATGTTATGTATCTACTGTGTTTCACATTGCATAAGTCAAAGGCTTAGTTGTAAGATTTTTAAAACTTTTTCAAATATTATCAATTGCTTCGTATTGCTGCAATTTCTTTTGGGAAAGCTATTAAAGCATTCTACGTCACGGATGATAAGTAGATAGTATTTATTTAATTAAACTAATGTTTCAGGGTAATCACGAATCTGATTAACGGCAGCCTGAAGATGAAAGGAAATAATTAAATTGCCGACAATTTGGAACCCAGTAGTATATTTTAACGGAATAAATCGTATTGAAAACTGGAAACCATCGCTAGTGACGTCACAGCACCACACTGCTGCTAGTGGGTTTCAATCATGACTGTTGCTTTCATCTTAAATGGTGAGTCCTAGCACACTTGACTCCTTGTAAAATACTACTTTTAAACAGTATAGAATTATAAGTCCCATTAGCTCGGATCAATAATCCACTAGTAGATCCTCACTATTAATAAACTATACCTCATTATTATATTTAGGTATTGAAATGGACGATATCCAAAATACGTGAAGTGTGGAAAGAAGTCTTAGAACCTCGAAGTATGCCGGGATAATGGAACATAGTACTGAATTGAGAACTGTAAAATATGTTACAGAATGTTCCTAAAACGAAATTACCCTGTATATGCTTTTGAATTTATTCAGAGATTTTGATAGATATCTTGACCAAGAAAATTCATTGTTTCAAAAAGCTTGACGCCTCATTAGCGCCACCCATCATATTTCACCATGTGTGTGTTTTATATACTTTTCATACATAAAAGGATTACACCCACCGAAAATGTGTGATATCTAAACGCTAATCAAAATTACAGCTAAATTAATGTTATAATATACATGGATAGGCAACTCTTATACTACATTGGGTATGATCACTATACATTGCCAAATTAATTTCTAATATATTATCATGATTCAGACCAGCTGTAAAAATACTTTTGATAACAACAACTAATGAATATTCATAACATTTTATCACAATAGAAATGCTTGGAATAATAATACAAATAACCATCTATTGCAAATTATGAGACACTTAAATGAACAATACAAGTTAACTTAAGCACAACGTTACCAGAAATAATTGAAACTTTTTTTGAGCCACAGAAATATTTCAAACAATAGAAAGCATTGTTTTCTTTTCTAATACAAAATGATATTCAACCATTAAAAACAAATCACTGTTGGTATTGTACAGCCAGCTGCATTTAAAATATATAATAATATTTACAATAAAAATAGAGCATTGCGCAACACATTATATTTAATTATAAAAAAATGACACCACTTATAGGTATCAAATACAATAGGCAAGACATCCCGAGCGGAATTGGAACGAAGGCTGCTTAGTTCGTTAAATGGATGGTTCGTGTGTTTTTTCTTTTTCTCCCCTCGCTTTCATATCTCGCATGGAAAATTGCAATTAATCAGACCGCACATAGCATAAGTATTTACAAGCATAACACCAGTCTTTCTACAGCATTATAGTTCTATCTATATGGCCAGACGGCGTGCCTACATCGTAGCTAGACAAAGAGTTCATTGATCAATAGTATTAATACGAGCATCATAGCTCTTACAGAAGTTAGAAAATGGAGTTAAATAAAGAAGTACTACACTGTGTCATCTAACATCAATCAATCGACCCGACATAAGCAGGTAAGAAACTAATACAGTCCTCAAAATAAGTAACTGACCCGGTGATAAATATACTCTTAACTCCAACACTATAGCTCCTACGTAAACATATTAAATTATGAAGTTGTAAAAAAAATACTTCTCTTTATTTTGAGATATTGTTCACGAAGATCGGTTAATAATTAAGAACGCTACATTGAAAAGGATTGCACCAATTGCAGTTTACATTTTCACACTTGGGTTTTGAACACGCTGGACAGTGTGACAGGTATGTGTAAGCGCTGCATTGATCAATTGAAGCACCCATAATCCTCACCTTACCATCGACCCGTGAGTTGTCGCTACCAGTTAATCAATAATCTGCCTGTTGCTAGTCCGAGGCTGCGTGAAGGCGAACAAAATGTTAAAATGAAAAACGGACATTATTTTGGTTTTAGGCACATAACTGATTTAATATTAATTAAACCTTCACGTGTAATTTCTCAAATTAAATGCAAGACATTTTCTTAGAACTTTATTGTTTAATATTTTTACGTAGAAGCTATATAGTGTTGGAATTGAGAGCATATTTATTACCTAGTCAGTTACATATTTTTTAGGACTGTATATAAGAAAGGAAGATTTGCTTTACAGTATGCTACAAGTCAGTGGGGGTGGTTTGTGTCTCTGTGTGGATTGGGCGGGTAGGGGTAGAACCCTGGAACCGTAATGACCATACACGGGTCATATAAAGCTAATTATTTATTCATCAAACATATTCATAAACAAATTGAAGAACCGTCAGTTGATCGGCATCATCTAAACCCGTTAATTAATTATTCATTAAACATATTCATAACAGTTGTAGAACCGTCAGTTGATCGGCATCGTCTAAACCCGTTTACATCCGAGACAATCACATGCTGTCGTGAAACATCCATGAGGGTTTACTGTCGTTCTTTGCAATTGATTGCATGCTGAAACGAACATCTTAAGGGTTTATAAAACATAATCTGATTAACATATGTATCGTATTTGCGTTTAATGTGACAACATCTTCTGTATGATCTGATATGTTTGTGATGTCCTACATCACAACCCTTAATATTTAAAGTGTAAAAAAGCCCATACTGACAACTGACTTAAATGATTTCAATACCTAATATTATGATAATTACAATTGATATAATTCTTTGTAATGCATACATATGACATAATTACACAATATTTTAAATATTAAAACCATTTTATTATAAAATGACCCACCTGTATTTTTAAAAGCGTTTGAAAGCCATTTCTATCTAAGACAATATGGAAGTAATGCACTAGTTAAACATTGCTAGATTTAATAAAAGATACCACGCCCATTGCTTATAACCAAAGTTACGCCACCAACAACACATTTGCCACACGTCTAGTAATTCTGTCTGGATTTAATATTGTCAAAAATACAAGCGATTTTGCATGAGCGTTAGTTAGAAGTATGCACTATTGAAAATTGACGACGAGAGAGAATGTAAGGAGATAATATATGCTTAAATTTACTTGATATACAATGCGAATTGTTCTCATTATAATTTACTTTTATTGGAAGGTATGTCTCATTACATCAATAACTTTTGCTTCCCATTAGCTAACATTGGGAGGAAAAAGTCTACACTACCCTGTATTACATCTAGAAGGGAAATGTGTATAAAGTTGGGCTCTTATGAGGATATACGGTGGTTCGACTACTTACAATAATACGATCGTATCAAACACCGCAGAAAAGGTCAGTTTTGTACAGTATTGCTATAAGAAATAGTATATGTGCTTATTCTTTCAAAATTTACAACATAACTTTCTGACAATGCTACAATATATTTGCGTTTAATAGATTTGGACAATGAAAACATTCATAAAGGAAAGAATCTAATAGAGCGTGTGTTGTTACTATACTATGAAGATACTAATTATTTGCAAGCTATACGACATTGTATTTCGTCTTGGTATACATTGTTGTGGACGTAAGAATTAAAAGTTTTCTAAAGGAACCAGACGGATGAAATAATGGCGGTGATAGATGAGTTTGTAATATAAAACCAAATTATGCTAAAATAAATACATCTTGCAAGCAGTCCAAAATGCTATATTTACTACAAGTTATACCACTGATGCTGAAAACGTATTTCAATTTTGTTCCAAACAATCTGTTTGTGAAATCAAGGTATTTGACTTTTTCTCTGAGTGATTCCAATATAACTGTACCACAATATTGGATGGAGTCATGTTGAACTATGCCTATTACAAGTATTTTTTTGATGAAATCTGATGCATAGATCATTAAAAGATACCGATCATGAGAATTGGTGTGCACTAATCAGCTTATTTTAGCGCCAGCTAGCTCCGACAGGTACGATATTACTCATGGGGTTTTCATTACACTGTTCAATCCAAAATACATTCAGTGTTCACCCGTATATTACATAATAATCATATTAAGGCTGTCTGTAATGAGCCAGAGTCATACGAATTTGTGAGATTTTGGCCCGATAAAATGGTCCAGGATCATAAACGGAATAAAGCTATGTTAAACCAAACATACATTGCGCTTTAATCCGTAAATAGGTAAATAGCATAAAACTTGTTTGCAAATATCATTTTAACGGTGTCAAATTCTTAACTGTAATGATCATGGACCATGTTATCGGGCCAAAATCTCATACTACCGAGTCATAAAATAGACATCTCGAGATTGACTAACAATTTAGTAAATGACTTGCTCTAGGATCAACGGCAATGACTTGACTTGATTTGAACAGACGTAGTGTGTTTATCTTGACCTGTAACTCGAGGTGTAGTCACTTGTTTACACGTCACAACACTGAAATGAGCTAGTATGTAACTAATTCATGTAATTGAGCTGAAGTAAATATATGAGCTAAATTAAAATTTAGGTTGTGTTACTCTTTTTATGCCCCCTTACTTTGTCAGGACAAGGTGATTGCAAAATATTAGGTATCGCTTCCCTTAAAGACTAGAGAAACTGCTACCATAATAAGAGCCAAATCGACGGTCATAATTATTTAAACAAAAAATAGTGAGCAATTTTAATATATGTAAAAGTATGACATATGATTTTGCAAAGCATAGATTTAAAACCCTTGCCTCGAGTCAAGCACTTTATAATCCAATACCAAATTGGGGTTCACACTTGCCCCCGTCTAAGCTTGTAACCTTAGTTATAGACTTTAAGATTCCAATTAACTTAATCAATTTGTGATAAATAGAGTACAGTACACCTAATAAGTACAAGATATTCGATTCCAGTAGTGTATAAAGTGAATAAAGTCTAACTGGAGTTATCTGTTTATACTGGCAACGGTGTCACGTTGTAATCCTGACGCGTCATATTGGTCCAACTGATGCGATTAATGTTAAGTGATTCGTGAACGAGTGGGGTTACAGGTCAGTAAGAACCGCCGTGGAATATTCTTGATTGTACAGTTGAAGACCAAGGTATGATGTAGGTCCCTACCTTGTTGCAAGATATATGTCCACCCAGTTGACTCGATCCACTCTTTACTATTCGTATCTATGTACCTGGATGTATAGGTTAACACCTTCCACGAGACAATCGTCTGCAGATTCACAAAATGTTTCGAAAATATCAAAAGTATTGAATTTCATCACCAAAAATGCGTCAAAATAAGTACAAACATGCCTAGTATTGGTTCAGTAATCCTTGAGATATACTTTGGAAAGTTGGAAAAGGTTTCTGAAAAATCTGTTTTGTATAATATGGTACAACAATAGCCGCGTGGAAAGTGTTAAGAGCTTAACTGGTTCGCCGTCTCTAAACTTGTCGTCCGACGGCGAACCCGATCACCTATTTGCCTGAATGGATGCACCAGAATATCCATAACGTAACATATACTTAGAAATGCTTTACCATGCAAGCTCTCGTGGCCCAATGGACAAGGCAGTTGACAAGCAATCAACAGAACCTGGGTTCGATTCCCGGGCGAGATCGTTTTCCCATTATTGTCTCTTTTCTACCCACGACGGCGAACCTGGTTAAAATATTTATATAAGTAACATATACTGTAGGTATAAACAAATTATTTTATATAAGGCCAAACAAAGAAGATTGTTTGTCTCAGAAGCCCGCCCGCATTGGTATGTGAAATGAGCTACGGCGCGCAAGTCTACTCGCTGAGGCCTTTTTGGATTTTCTTTTTGGGGATTTTTTACAAAATATTATTTAAAAAAGGTCTTTGTATGCTTGGATTAACAGCAACAACAAAAAGCGCATACCTCATAGCATTTTTTCTCAAATAAAATTTAAAAATTGCAAAGCACTTACCTTTTTTGCCAAATGTTTCTGAGACAAACCTTCTTTGTTTGGCCTAACGAAACATGTTATATCCTACAACAACATTATTATCCATGGAATAACATAACAAACTCATACATGTGATAATAATAGAACCACTGGCAGACAAAGTACTAAAACTTCTCAGATGTATGATGTCATAATACAATGTAATAGAAAATAAACTGGCCAATAGCATGACATGATAATATAAACGATGATCATAAGAAAGTACAGCAAGTGGATCAGTGGTGCTCGGAATAGCTGAACATAATATTATTATAAAATTATCAATATTTTCAAAGCTTTTATCATCATGATAATAAGGCTTTGTTGTAACAATGAATTATCCAGTATTCAAATACAAACTCATATCAATTAAATACCAATGTCGCTTAACTGTAATATTAATACGTATATCAATGGACATAATACCCTGAGAAAAAGTTAATAAATTTTACAGCAATAAATCAATTTTAGCAGCAACAAGCATATAATACACATCACGTACGCGCATACATACATCAGCCTGTTACATGATCACCAAACAAAACGATCCCAACTTACATGCGTTCCATATCACGCATGATCCCGTCCGCAGTGTCCCAGGACCACAATTGCACCATATCACCCACTGTAATAATTTACGTCCGCCATTTTGTTCTGAAAATAAACCGGAAGTGATGGTGTGTTCGTAAAGTGTGAGGGCGTTTGTTCATCTCGATCGTAATTAAAGTGCACCATTTTGATTGTGAACAGCTCTATACGTGCTCGTATCATCTGTACAGGTTAGTTCTGTGTCATTTTTTAGATACAAATGTGAACAATCTGTTCAAACACTTTAAAAAGCGCTGAGCAAACTCCACTACGCTCGAACTCTTTGCGCTCTCACACATGCGTAGTAGCTCCATCACAACAAAATGACGCAGCCTGATTGGTAAACGGTGGTCAACGCTTGCGCTCAGCGTTGGAGCGTTGTGGAGTCTGCTGGGCCCTTTAGTAGCTGTTCTTGGTAGCCTATAATGGACCTTTTGTCAAAAACACCGGAATTGTTGCAATGGATAGCTATCACCTATGAAATGTAGAATAACACACAATTCTTATCCCTTTCCTTCGGTGGATTTATCCTTATTCTTCTCACTCTTCCCTTTTTTCAAACGCTTGCTCTCCTATTCTCTCTCTCTCTCTATTATACCATTCCTCACATCCCTTCCCCTCGGATTCCGAGGAATAATATGTTATATAGTACTGTAATTATTTGTTAAAATGTCCTACTTGTAAAAAAAAATTGCACAATCGCTCAACACTATTTACAGCAAATCAAAGGGTTCAACTATTATATAACAGTGTGGTGTTATAAATTCCACTAGGATATTAGGCTTCTGACCCGCCCATGCATGGTTCATTTCAAATCCTTTAGTTCTATTGCTCCGGATAAATGCACCTAAAACTGTTTCTAATATAAGTATGTGAAATACTAGGTGATGTGAACTATCCCAGTGGAAAAAAACACACAATATATGTATGTGTACCTATTTAATTGGTTACGCACATATACGGTAAGGATACCTTATCCCCACGGCGAATTACAGATGGGTACCGTATTACGCCACTACACTCTATAAACAAAAATATAAGTAGATAATCAACGAATCATTATTCGTTCTGCGTATTAATAATAATAATAATAATAATAATAATAATAATTAGTATTTATATAGCGCCTTTCCAAAGTGATCAAAGCGCTGTAATTTCGCTGCTGGTGAATCATCAGAATCAGGTCGCATCAACTAAGGTGCTGCCAATTTCTAGCGCAAACCTCTCCGCACTTAGATTGTAACATCCACCATTTTTCTATGCAGCTCCCCAAATACCATTGGGTTAAGTAAGTTTTTGATAACCGAAACAACTAATCACAGATTTTGAAAGCAGGAAGAAACCGGAGATCCCGGTAAAACTAGCACACAGTGTTTAAAACTTAACTTAGTTATAGAAATAATTATTTGGAGGTCCTTCGGGTACCATACATTAATAAGAAATCTTTCCACTGATTATTTAACGTTACATTGTCAACCAAAAAATCATTTGAATGTAATGCAATGTAATATGGACATATCTGGGAAACACTGCATTTAACCGATGTTCACACTAATTTTCCTACAAAAGTTGGCGCAATTTTCAAACAATATATTTCAAGGATTTCAGGTCATGTGCCCGGGTCAGAAGCCAATTTATAAATGCAGTGAGTCCCAGAGATAATAATAATAGTTGTTAAAGGAAAAGCTGGTCATATGAAACCACCTCCATTTTTTCTTTGATTTGAAACAAAAGAAAGACCAGAAGCTTAAGGTAAAAAGAGAAGCTTATTTCCGATGAGTAAAACTGAAAAGATGTAATACTATTTTCGATTTCCTTTAGTAAATATTGGATCTGGTGTGTAAATGGAAGATAAATATCACTATACAAAAAGTACAATTATCAAAGAGATTTGAGATAACAATGATGCAGGCCTCACATACAAATCATTGTTAAACAAATAATTTACTTTATATAAGACGTTTAAGTTACACAAGTGTTTACTACACAGAAAGAAAAAAAGTGAGTCATCATCGAAAAATGAGTCATTTTGTCCGCGTAGTGACACACTATGGCTCAAAATGAGTAATTTTGTCCATGTAGTGACTCATTTTACGATGATGACTCACTTTTTTCTTTCTGTGTACTATTGTATAGTAGAGTCTAACACCATCTCTGCGTCTTGCCTATACCTTATACCCCATACCATTATACCTATATCAAATAATTATAGGTGATGCACATAATATGACGTCACTTTATTACAAATGGGACGCCCTCTGTTGTTTACAAATGGCACGCCCTTTTGTTATTTTCCCTAGAGAAATAGTAATGCAACAATATATATGATGCGGGCACCATGACAATTTAATTGCACGACACATTTGTGTTTGTTTTTTCTAAACATTTATAAAATGTTTACGTAATTGAATGATAATTGTGATAGACTTGTGATTTCATACCCTTTACAATAAAAGTCTTTGCGCTGTCCTGTGTACATTATTTGATTTGTTGGACTATTTCAAATAAAACAACAGAGGGCATGCTATGGCAACAAATGTGACGTGGCATAATGTATACCTTTTTGAAGAAGGCGGGCTCCAAATTGTGCATAGGTGATTTGCTTTTTAAAAGCACCCAAAAATGGCCTATTTGCAATTCAAAAATCGTCAACAAATATTAATGGTATTGACAAGCGTAACATTTTTGAACGGCATGCCCATGAGTACAAGATGGATTGATATGGTATGTTGGATACGCATGGCGCAGTTGTGCTCTATTAAATGGTATACCTCTAAGAACTACAAAGTTGAATACAACTTTAAAACTACGCAAATTAGTCTATAACGTCCAATATCGATATTTGCATAGCTACAAACTATTATATTTTAAATCTCTGCGATGGTACTAATTATTACTATATCATTTTTGAGACGGTTTCTGGTTGAGCTTGGTTGACGACACGGCATTTGCTGGCGACTGAGGTCTAAAACGTGGTTCAAGCGACAGTGACAATTATTTCTCTCTTTTTGTTTAATCATGATTACTGATTTACGGCAATCATCCAATATTATAATTACGATTTCATAATAACCAATGATATTCGTTCAAATTGTGGGTAGGGTCTTTTAAATCTTAAAATATCTGTAACTGTGTGTGTATCTGCACATGCTTGTTTCGCAATTATAATTGAGTTTGAAATGGTTCGATTTTGTTTGCCTATTATGATGGATAATATCGTGAGTTCTTATTTGCTCATTATGATACCAATGATACCGTCACCATCGGCGTCTGACCGTTCCCTACTTCCCTTTTCTGAGGTGGCACTATTTGCATCTGGTACATTGTTATGCGACGTAACAGGACTGATCTCTTCCACCGACCCTACTCTGCTGAGATCCTCGCAAGATTGATCCCCGTCCTTTTGTGATTGCATAGCTACATGACCGTCACTTTGACTTTGTTGTGTCGAACACGCCGTCGCCTCGTTATTTTTCATAATTTCATTCTGGTAATTTAAACCTAACAATGATGGCTCACTAACGGCGGACTCGGGCACTCCAGTCGCGGAACAATGCTGCGCCGCGTCACAAACTGGAATTGCCGAAAGAGTATTGCCATTAGCGTCATTCACTTCTGGAAAGATGAATTGATCCCCGCCACTGTCCGTGGAGTGCTCGATACCGCTTTCTATAGGGGAATCCTTGATGCCGTTAGTGGGATTGGCACAAGCCCCATCAGTTAGCGTATGATCATCATCCGTATTAATTTTGGAATGACTTGAATTGAAAGTGTCTAGTTTGACGTCAGTTTTCTTAGGCTTGGCCGAATCAGGCGGCGGTGTCGATGCAGCACCCGAATCAGAATCACTGGTGCGACAATCCTTGGCATTGTTTAAATTTTGATTCTTTTTACCCCCTATCTTGTGGTGTCCAAGCTTCATTGCATTGGTTATACTGCCGATACCCGCAAGAAATGCAGCTGGTCTCTGCTTAAACTTACGATGCTTCCATTTGCTACCGGATTTCTTGGTGTGATCTATGCTAGATCCTGAGTCGGTTGAAGAAACGCTACCTCGCCTGCTGCCGTCGTCTTTATCGACTGCCATACGCTTAGCGGACTGGGAATTCTGACTTTCAGAGCTAGATTTGCGACAGACCGAGGGTCGATCGTCACCAGAACTAGAAGCATGAGCTCCCCGAAGAGGTTTGATTGGTCGCCCTGTCAATTGTACCGGGCTATTTTTTTGTGAACTAGGTGCTTTAGTCCAAGTCGTAGTAAATCCATCATCGAGTTTCTGAACTATCTTGTGTGGTTCTGGAGATGCCGACAGTAATGGTTGTGTTTCACTCGGATCCTTAGCGTCACGATCTTCCGATGAGCGCTGGGATCGAGCTCCACCTGACGGCGTTTTATTCGCGGTCGTTTCGTCCGTAATCTGAATAGCAACATCTGACTGGACATGAGGTACATCGTCATTGGAATCATTCTTAGCGGCATGTCGATCATTTGCATTGTATTCAACATCACTAGATTTTTGCTTATTGTCTTTATCATGACGGTGGCCGCCGCCGTTCTGTTTACGCAAGCCTGACTGACCAGCCAGCAATCCCATGCGTCCTATCGCTTTGAAGATTGACCCCTGGTGATTTGTGTCGCTGCTAGAACTGTGTTTGTTGGCGTGATCCGTGTAGGTTGAGCTATCCCGTGGCTCGGAGCGACCGCCTGAATCCTCGTCCATCCGGTCAGGATTTTTGTCGTCGTGTCCCACGTCCACCGAAACTCGGCTACAGCTGTCGTCGGTGCCAGCGAGCAATCTTCTGCTAGGACTGGATTGTACGCTATAACTCTTCTTCGTGTCGATTATTACATCCATCATATCCAGGCAAGCGTCTCGAATGTTTAAACTGATTAGACTACCTTCGTGTTTGGCTTTGTTCAAAGCTTCACGACGTTTAATAGATTTTTCGTGTCGTGTCTGTTCTTGGTAGTATTCTGAAAAATTATTGACAATGATAGGGATGGGTAATGCGATGAATAGCACTCCGCAGATACAACACACAGCTCCAATTATTTTGCCTAAAAATGTTTCCGGAGCCATATCTCCATAGCCCACTGTAGTCATTGTAATGACGGCCCACCAGAATGAGGCGGGTATACTGACAAATGCTGTTCCGTCGTGGTCCTTTTCGGCAAAGTAGGCTAAACTGGAAAACAACAATATTCCTATGGCAAGAAACAATACTAGAAGTCCAAGTTCTTTGTAACTTCTTTTTAGGGTAAATCCGAGGGACTGCAGTCCTGTAGAGTGCCGAGCTAACTTGAGAATTCTCATGATTCTCATAATACGGAAGATTTGTATCACACGACGCACATTCTGAAATTGCATCACACTGTCCTTAGACTCGGTCAAAAACAAAGTTACGAAATAAGGCAAAATGGCAAGCAGGTCTATAACGTTGAGGGCACCCTTGAGAAATGCCCACTTATTTGGCGATGCATATAATCTAAGCAAATATTCCAAAGTAAACCATGCAATGCACACAGTTTCTACATCTGCTAATTCAGGTACGTCTCTCTCCATTATATAGTCTTCCTTGGTAGGTTTCAGCTCTTCCATGGTGTTCAGTGAAAGAGCGATGGTGGACAGTACGATGAAGCCTATTGATATAACAGCAACGATCTGTAAGTAAATGAGACAAAAAAATAAACAAATGTCAGTATGAATCACTCGGGATGACTGTCAATGGAACAGTCGCTTTTCCAGACGTAGACAATTATTCGTTTTGTTTTGCTTTTGTTCTTCCTCTTTTGTTTGGCCCTTTTTCTTCTTCTTTTTGTATTTTGTGTGGGTTTTTTTGCGTGTGTTCTGTTCTGTTCTGTGTTGTTTTGTTTTGTTTTGTTTTGTTTTGTTTTGTTTTGTTTTGTTTTGTTTTGTATTGCTTTGCTTTGCTTTGCTTTGCTTTGCTTTGCTTTGCTTTGCTTTGCTTTGCTTTGCTTTGCTTTGCTTTGCTTTGCTTTGCTTTGCTTTGCTTTGCTTTGCTTTGCTTTGTTCGCTTTGTTTTGTTTTGCTTTGCTTTGCTTTGCTCTGCTTTGCTTTGTTTGCTTTGCTTTGCTTTGTTTTGTTTTGTTTTGTTTTGTTTTGTTTTGTTTTGTTTTGTTTTGTTTTGTTTTGTTTATTTGTTTGTTTTATTTTATTTTATTTTATTCTATTCATATTTGACATGTGTTGACTATCCGGACGTTTACCTTTTGAAGACTAATGCCATCTTTCCACTAGACAAACCGTTTTATCGAACTAAACCAAAATAATATAATCATTCACGAGTTTAAGTATCCAAATTGAAACCAAATAATCACGGTAAAACTAGTTTTTACTAAAGGTATCTAGAAACACTCGATTATTTTTAAAGTAACCTTTGACCCATAGTTACCATTCCCATTTACCAGATTGATTTAGGTTCCCACACTATGCTTAGACACCACAGTATCACTTAAATATATTTACCTGGGAAGTTTTGCCCGCTTTATGGACAAAGGCATTTAAAAAGTTTGGTCACGAAACATGCGTAGTTTGACCTGGTAGTTTGATACTGATATCGTTGAAGTATGGGGAACATTTTCCCTACCCTTTAGGAATTAACAGTTTCCACGCGGCTGGCAGCTGCAGACGACATTCCAAAATGTCACAAAATGTTTCAAAAAGTGTCAAAATTGTTAAATCTCATAACCATATTTGGAATCAACATGTGAAATACATTAAAATAAGTACAAACATGCCTAGCATTGGTTCAGTAATCCTTGAGATAGACTTTGAAAATTGCGAAAGGTTTCTGAAAAATCTGTATTGAATATGGTAAAACTAATAGCAGCGTGGAAAGTGTTAAACTACCTTGTTACTCTGTCCAGCCCTTTATAACAATCCTAGACTGATTGAGACTCAAGACCAATAGGTCGTGGGCCTAATTTGAAATTGTTCGACCAATGATTCGAGAATAAAAGACATTAGTAATAGTTTGCTTTTCCAACAATGATTTATTGAACGTTCTTTAATGTGCCATGAGATTTGAATATTTTACAATGCTGTTAAGAGGCGACCAGCGTATTTTGGAATAATAGGTCATATAATTTAACACTATTTACAAAGTACTGAAATACAACATTCGGGTGAAATATATAGTTTGGTGTGTCTAGATAGGGTAAACAAATACATTATAAAATGGCAAAATTGTATTGCATAACAGGTTTGGTCATAGAGGTCGCTATAGGGAGATTGCACATATAACACATTTGTGTCTATTTTTATATGTATAATGTATCTACATTTTAGATTGCTAGAAAATGATTTTCAGAAAATATTCAATATTCAACAGAATAATACTCTTTTCCCGCTTTTTTCCGAACAGGCGGTATTTTCTGATTGGTTGAGTAAGGTAGATTTACTTAAAGCTATATTATGTGATCTCTTTCAAATCACAATTTTTCCACATATTTTCCTCTCTCTCATAATGAAGTTTGACTATCACAAAAGACTTTCCTGGACTCATAAATCTACTTTGACTGTATCTTCCGTAAAAAAACCTATCACAGAACTTTACAAAATCATAATGGAAAACTGCGTCAATTTAAGGATTTTTTCAATATTATTTGTTTCGATTTTCATCATAAAGCATTCCGTAGGTGTGTGTTCACTTGTGTGCAGTTGCGGTAGTCACCGAAAACACTGTAAACGGCGTTAACACTGTATCAAACCATGGAATTATATTTACGAACGAAAAGACCACTCAGAAAATAAACTGTCCTGGTATACCAGGACAACTTATTTCAAAATCTGATTTTGAAGTAATTAGGAAACGTTTGCTCTGTTACTGCTAAGATAGTTTAGTTTCATAGTTATAAATGTAATCTAAAGAAAGAAAGAAAAGTTTCTAGGAAAAAATCATAGCTTGAGGGCGTTCCATGAAAAAGATCGCATAATATGCCTTTAAGACGTTTACAAATCATACCTACGCCAAATTTATTTTGTCATTGAGGTAATGTATCCTAAATGTTTCTCTCCTCTGTTGAAGATATACATTGTTAACATATCATAACATTTAGTAATCTGGTGTTTCTACAATTTATCAATAAATGAGGGGGAAAAACCCGTCACTGCGACGTATTATTAAAATTCTTAATCAGTTCCATATTAATTTGCTTGATCAATTCCTTATCTTTGTTGTAAAATTGATTCAAAGGGAATGGAACATATTTTGGCGATCTCAACAGGTCACCACAAACAGTATAGTCCGACTGCCTGCGTCGGAAACAGTTCCTTTACTGTTGCTTGCTCAGTAAACATTGTCCAAGTATTCATTCCACGTGATATTATTTTGAGAATCTTTATTTTCCAATATCTTCTTAATTTCAAGCTTTCAAAAAGTTAATAACCAGTCGAATTTTCATGTTTATGTAATAAATCTAGTTTGTAAAAGTGCAGACAAATTTAAACATTTCAAAATGTTAACACTTTCCACGCGGCAGGCGTCTGCAGACGACATTCGATAATTTCACAAAATGTATCAAAAATGTAAACATTGTCAAATTTCATAACCATATTTGTAATCACCACGTGAAATGCATTGAAAAAGGTATAAACATACCTAGTATTGGTTTAGTAATCCTATGAGTAGACCTTGAAAGTTGGGAAAGGTTTCTGAAAATCTATTTTGTATTATTGTAAAACTAATAGCCGCGGGGAAAGTGTTAAAGGATTAACATTAGTAATGAACACTGGAATGAAGAAAACAGTGGCCAAGGTATAAAAGAAGAAAACACTTTGATACATTTTTAATGAAATTTCCCAGAATTTCGGAAATATGGGTCGGTATATTCATTTGCGCGTAAAATGTTTTCACCATTTCTAAAAAGTGGGTCGTTCGAACCCGTAGAACGGAGATTTTTTTTTCGTCGCCTTACAAACAAAGTTTTGTGTGTAGTTAACATTTCAGGTTACAATGTAGCCTTATGTATTTGCAATGTACAGTTCATGGATGGCTTGATTTTTGCAATGAGTCTATCATCCAATAGACGTTATTCGTAATTGGCGCATTAACGTCGAAGAGGGTTATGTGAACTGAAAACGAGGCTAGCGATTTAGCCAAGACGAGAATGCTATAGTTTTTCATTGGGGGGAACTTTGAACTAATCATAACAAATTCTTCATACTTCTGAGCTGTTCAATATTTGACCTTATTATACATTCGTGAAATAAACATGAACACTATTTATTTCCACTAGTTTGAAATGAAATGTTTGCTGGTTACCAACACTATCCAGGAAAATGTAAGTTCGCAGTTCATTTTATTGCAGTAAAAGTACGAGATTGTAATGTTTATCGGAGCACTGATTGCTCTGAGCATGCTCAGTTGGATTACAATCCCTCTGTTGACGTAAATGCGCCAATTAAGAATAACGTCTATAGTTTGTTACATCTATGTTTACATCAGGACTACATTGTCATTCGAACATAAACGATTTCTTGCCCAATACCAGTACGCTCAATCAAACGACATAACAAGTATGTTCCGTCTTCACCGTGTCCCGTGTCTCCAATTCCCATTGACATTACATTGTAACGTTAGGCTTTATAATAGGCCTTACTGAGGTTATTCATTTGATTTAAATATGCAGTCGTTCGGGATACATACAAAGCACTGTATCAATGTAATATCAATTGTGACCCATCACATCCAAACAGACCAATTGACGGGAAACAACAATTTGCAGGAAGAAAAAGAGAGAGAAGGCGAGAAAAAATAATGAAAAAAAAAATGGATTTTATCATCTCTCAAGCTTCATAAAATCAGTGTTTTATGGTCAATGTCAATCAGTTGGGTGTCATTTTAAAGCTAAAATCTAGGGTTGTAACATGAAATTAAAATTCTTTTTGGAGACAACTGGTCTGTTTTGATGTGATGGGTCACAATTGATATTACATTGATACAGTGCTTTGTATGTATCCCGAACGACTGCATATTTAAATCAAATAAATAACTTCATATAATAATCAGTATCCGAACCACGAAATCCTTGTACTCTCTGATACCACGGACCGATTTCATAAACATTTAGATTTGCTATTTTTCAGTGAACTTGATTAAGGGGTTATTGAGCCAAGAAGACTATATTCTTCCTAGATTGACATTTAGGAAGGCAGATCCAGTTCTAAATGTACCTTTGTTTTTTAACATCAATACATGGATAATTTAATAACAATCGTCTAAGAAGATTCATGCTATCTTTGATGAGAATGTTTATGGTTTGGAGGTAAAAATAATCTATGTATAACCCCATCCCTGCGAAGCAATGTTGTGTGTATCATTGCTTCCTTTTATTCTGGCTTGATCAAGAATTTTTTTTTTAATTACTCATGAAATGGGGTGAAGAGATCACTCTCGTTATAATTACAAATGTTAATTAAACAGTTGGAAGTCATTTAAAATTGATAATACCATTAACGTCATAACATCCATCCCAATGATAACGTGCAAGAGGAACACTAATTACGTAGCGGCTTAGCTCAGGTCATTATTACACCTTTCATTACTACAAGTTGTACTATATGATCTTAGCGAAATTCCGCAGTAACGTTACTAAATAGTGCCATGGACACCAAGGTACTACGGATTGGAAATTCTCTCATAAAATGCAACTTATATTTTGAATAATCTGCAACATTATGAGACCAATCATGTGTATCAATACTGCAGCAGTTATAATACACCAGTTGAATCCTCTGAAGCTCACCAAGCCAGTGAATAAATTTGCACAGCTAGCAGCATCATATGATTTATAAGGCTCTTTGTACGGCACAAAGTTAAATAAAAGAATGTAAATCTATTATTTCATACAAAATTGTTATCATTTTCATTAAATATAAAGAATAACTTCAACGGAATGTATTGAATGACACTGTAGCAATTCAAGTATTATAATGAAAATATTCATTTATACAAATTTAACAGTTTGGTTTTTGATGATTTGTTTTCATGGCTTAACTATATCAGGAATGTGACAATAGCAGAAAAATACATGATTTCCAACTCTAGCGCCCCCTAACGGACACAGTATACGGAATGGATGTTAACTTAGACAAATGAAATGAGACTGTTCATTTGCTATCCACGCCTCTTATTTTGACAAAAATGGAGCGCATGTTAATTTAGACAAACAGGAAACAAGAAGAGAGTGCATTTTCCAATACCTGCACCTGCTACTGTGACGGTTTGTGGTTGCCAATACTTACACTTGATATGGCCACAAATGTAAGCAACATGTATCAAATATTAATGGATGAATTTGTATATCTACCACACACGCCTTTTATTTTTACAAATCAGGATTATAAGCTAACTAAGCTTACGAGGACAAGGGTGTACAATTCGCAATACCTTCCCCCTGGTTAGTTCACACTTTGAGGAATGTATAATAAGTCGCAAAATGTAATCAAACAGAAATGTCTGATATTGTTAAAACTAAGATACGTACACAAATCAGACATTAGTGTACATTATCCAATACCTGCGCCTGTTACTGTGACAGACTGTGGAATGTATAACTATTATCTACAACAAACGGGATGATACTGTACATTTACCACCTACGCCTCTCATTAAATGAGGAGCATAGTGTACATTTTCCACTACCTGGTCCTCCTACAGTAACAGTATCGCGGATGTAAGTGGTATGGGATCATAACAAACACTAAATTTCAAGTGACCCTGTATGGATTTCCATCAGGGCTATTTAATGCCCAGTCGTATTCACATGTCGATCTCTTTTCATTGATATATAAAAGATGTAATCTCAATAACGCAACAATGTTAGTCACTCAAACTACAACATTTAAAAGAAAATAAGACTATGCCCGTATTAAGACATCTTGACTTCCAGACCTATCAAACACGCGTATTATGTTGAATCTTGGGTATTGACCATGCAATATCACAAACTGTGGCAAGGAATGGCAGCGCCTATTAATTTGGAAGGAAGTTTTACATCAAAATATCAATTTTTGATTAGTGACTAATACTGAGTTTTCTTGCGTGCGTAACAAAAAGTCTTCATAGTTTACATATGGTAGAAATATCAACCAACACATTTAAAAACATGGTGTATATAATATCATGTGTCGCGTGAATTGAAAAGTAACAAAATAAAGCTTTTTTTAATGACATAATATAAGTACATGTATATAAATGATATAATACTGGCCAATTAAATAATCATATATAAAGCGTCAAATACATATAATAGCATTCAATAACGATACCTGCGCGTCATTTTCGACAAATAATCCTGAGTCAAGTTCATATAATGACATTTATATTTATAATAGTTGAACTATCACACCAAGATATCATTATGATAAGAACAAAATAGATTGATCTTAAATCATACTATTACAACAACTTACGCGAAAAGTGAGTGATTTAAAATGTTATACTGGAGGGAGACATAAGTACGAGTATGTTATTACAATAGCGCTACGATCAGGTAATGTACCCACAATATATTATTAACTTTAGTGAACAAAAAGAGTGAGCGAAAGATGGGAAAATGTTTTCTTTAGTAACCCATATGACGTCGTGGGTTACTAAAGAAAACATTTGCCCATCTTTCGCTCACTCTTCTTGTTCACTTAAGTTAATAATACATTGTGGGTACATTGCCTGATAACTGAACTGTTATCATACAATACAGACTAAAGCTTACTTTGCAGTGTAAAAAGGATTACTGGTTAAGACATGTGAAAAACATGAGAATAATTGTTTACAGACTGTAAAAGATATCTTTAAATTGTATTGACCTTAAATAACATTTCATATATCGGATTGCTCTTTCAAAGGAATACTTTTAGGAGAGTAGATATTATTATATTTTTTGGAAAAATACTTTAGATTCATCAAATATAACCTTTTTTGGAAAATAACATTAGATGTTTAATTATGAATAGTGGACACTATTGAAATATTTAAGGCAATTATTCTTTTTAAAATCGATCTATTTATTAGTATTAATGCTTGTAAAAATACGTTCAAGACATCAAAAATAGATTTTGAGAAAATTCTGAACATTATTTGAATCTGTAAGGAAAGCACCGTTCTCTAGTTTTGAAAACACAATAATTTATAATTTATTGGAAAAATATGTTTTGTGTTTTTAAATCTGATTCAAATTGATTTATTAAAATAGTTGTATAATTTGTCGGTAAAATATAATTCAAGTTTTAAAATAGTGTATATAATTTAGTTTATAATTACAGAGATAAAATATCTTTAACCCTCGTCCTCCTGGTGGTTACCACCCCTCCCCCCCCCCCCCTTAAGAATTTTCACCGATTGCGCTAAAACGCAAAGGAACAGTGACCTAGGGCGGCTAGGTGATCGCGTTGACATCCCTTGCGCTAATTTTAACGGGGAATTGAGAGTATCACCTTATCCCGGGTTGGATAAACCGTCAAAGTCCGAGGGTCGATAGGGAGGGGGTTTGCCATCTTCCAATTTTTTTATATCACCATTTTGAAATATCTTAATTGTATAGTCCTGAATCTCATAGTAAAGTGCTCAACAAAAGAAAGTCGTACACTTTGTTTAGTTTAAAGTAACTTTCGACTATTTTTTTACCAAACAGGCTAGATAGACATTTGGATGAATCTTTTAGGCACATTTTGATACCATATATAACACCTATACTAACAACAAAGATAAACTATGATTAGCACCATTTATAGAAAATTAGTCACTTTTCAAAAGTCACATTTCCAATACACTACGCGGAAGAAAACACCAATTGTTAACAATCACATAATGCCCTTTTTGTTCGGAATCAAATATCCCGCTCACTAAGTGTACGCCCAGCGCAAGGTAGTGTACACGGCTGCACTGTGTGATCGATTGCCCATCGGTCAATCCTGGTTAATAACAGTGTCACGCATGGGGTGAACCTCGCACACACACATTTTCCTCCCGTGTAGTAATTGAAAATGTGACTTTTGAAAAGTGACTAATTTTCTTTAAATGGCGCTAATATGGTTTATCTTTGTTGCTAGGTGTTATGTTTGGTATCAAAATGTGCCTAAAAGATTCATCTAAATGTCTATCTAGCCTGTTTGGTAAAAGGACAAACACAAACTACTTTAATTGACCTAAACAAAGTGTACGACTTTCTTTTGTTGAGCACTTTATATGATAGAAACATAATTTCCCTCACTTATAAGCGAAAATACGAATGAAATTCCGATATTTGGAAAAATTTTGGCGAAAATTTCAATGTTGGCCTATATTTCACTGTACATATGAATACGGCGGGATTTTAAGGTCGGTCATGTTTAGTGACGTCATTGTGACGTCATGCGTGGAATGTTTGTACTTGTTTTGGTATGTATGGAAAGAGGGGACCTCTAGCTATACTATGGTACCTAAATAGGCATACTCTGCATCTTGGTGGGGGTAACCATCCCCTTAGGTAACAGTGTTACAACGTCTCAGGTGGACGAGGGTTAACCGTTTAGCATAGACCCTATTTAATAGTTGTATTTTCCATTTGACTTTTATTTCAGCAAACGAACTTGATGGGATGTTGTTTTTCAATATCTCTTCATGTTACATAAAGTCGCTCTTATAAAATGTATTTTATTGTGCATGCTATTACCGTGCATGTAATTTATGATTGATGCATTTCAATAATCGCTTAAGGAATAAGTAGAGCGCTGGTATCGCATTGCCAAAGTGGCATAATTCCCTGGGAGTGTGGTAGCTAATTAACATTGTTTCATAAAATTCAAGATACATATCATCAGCTGCAGTGGGGTTTATATTGAATTGAGTGTATTGCACATTTTGTACATCCATGATTGTTCTTTGACAAGATTACGCGATAGTTTGTTTTTTTAAACAGAAGTTCTTGGTAATATCCAATCACCATTCAACGCCTTTGATTTGAAAACGTACTACACGTGCTCCATTAAACAACTGAATTATGCCGGGTGAGTTTGGTGTACAATATATTAAGCCAGACAATTTGAACGGCGCTCTCAACGTGTTTATAGGACGGATTTAGCATTTAATCCGAGTTTTTTTTATTATGTACATAATCATAGGCGTAGGAAGAATTTCTTAGTGGGGGTGTATTGCAGAATCGGGTTTTTCCTTGGTGTTAAACAACACGGAACTAACCTAGCACAAAATTCTCTATTTACGGATTAAAGGATTATACAGCTTTATTCCGTAATGGAGTCTTTACACTAGTCTAACTTATGAATGTCTCACACCAAGGAGATACCCATAATCGGTCCAAATTTTATATCCAACTTCAACTGGACTTAACTACAAGCATGACAAGGTATATGAAGATTTTTCAGTAAGAGGGTGCTTTACCTGTACATACAAATTGTAATATTCTATTCTATATGGACGCAAGTCACAGTGCCTCTCAAAATGGTCAAACGGGCAGGCATCCGCGGTGCGCAACACGTAAGCTCGACCTATCGTTCTGATTGGTTACCGGAAGTTTGTGGGTTTTCCGGCATGCGCAGTGAGCTGAATTGAGCACGCCCGCGTGTGTCTTCTGACTATGGTCAGGACAGGAGGCAGTAGTTTGTATAAAAGGACATATCTTTACTCTTTATTGAAACTTCGTAAAAGGTTCTTCCCATGACTATTATTGGGGGCGTCGTCCCAATCCCTCTTTCCTAAGCCTTTGACAGTATATACAATACAAGCAGTGGGTGTTCGTTTATCAAAAACCTCTCCTTATTACGATCATTAATGTAATGATCTTTGGACGCCACAGCAAGAAATAAAATCATATAATTATTATATACTTGTATACATGAACATCAGAATATTTACACTAAAACTATGTTAGATAATTATTGCAATTGTATCTGGGAATACACTGGTATGGTATTTATATCTACTTAATCTCTATCCAATATACTACATTGGGTCACCTCACACACTATATCGCTACTACGTCCACCTTATTTATTTTTTCAAATATAATGTTTAGTATCAACTATCTACAGTAAACAGTGAAAGGATTGTTTCGGGAAACGCTTATATACAATAGACCTTACATACATTAAAACACCAATGTGAATGAATTTGAACATGCATCAGTTTGGACTTTCAAACTCCCTCTATACCTGAACATTATATCATGATACATCTCATGAGTAGTGGTGTTGATTTTTGTTCTTCTTTTTTGGTCTGTATTCATCACACACAACTTCATCATCCCCCATCAATACAATTTCTGAAGAATAGTGAGGGCGCACATGTAAGTAGTTTATTACATGTACCCCCTTCTTCCAAAAACGATGATGTTGATATGACGTTATTGCCAGAACGCCCGAACTCGTAACCATGGTTATGTATCTATTTTTGCTTGTCTTCCCCCAATCCTTTTTCTGAACCTAATTATCTTAAACTTACAAATTGACCAGTTCTATGAAAATAACGTACGTGGTTTCACAATCACTGATATGAATAAAACATACCCTGTCTGTCCTATGATTTGATCAATTTATGGGATTTTAGTGGTTTCCTATTAGAATTTATTTGATTACAATTCAAATTATCCTTATCTATCAGCAAGAAATTTGAAAGACCACCGAATCCCAAAATAGATGTCGTACAAGAATATTTATCCAACTTGAACCTAAACACAACGCCAAAAGTAAGTCCCCCTCTCAAAATTTCGTCACAACATCGTAAGGTAAAAAATGTTACCAATAAAACTTAGTTAGAAATAATCCTATGACTGTTTCGCTAAGTGTTGTTTGATAATGAAAGATGTCCATGACTTCATGGCTGAATCAGCTCAAATGGAAGACAAAAACTGCCCTTCTCAAAAGTCACAAAAGTTTATGAATTGCTTCTTATTAATGGAAAAACACCTGTGGTTGAGCGAATATTACTGTAATGTGTAATCAATTCATGACCATTCAGCCATGTAAATCCGCTTCTTGGCTCAGATATTAGCACAGTGAGTTGTGACTTTTGAGAAGGGCAGTTTTTGTCTTCCATTTGAGCTCATTCAGCCATGAAGTTTCATGGACATCTTTCATTTTCAAACACCACTTAAGAAACAGTCATAGGATTATTTCTAACTAAGTTTTATTGGTAAAATGTTTTACCTTACGATGTTATGACGAAATTTTGAGAGGGGGACTTACTTTTGGTGTTGTGTTTAGTTATCCCAATATGTGAAAGCGTCCATCGGTTATTTTGTACTTTGTATATAGATTATTAACAAATTATACACTTATAATTTGATTTCAGACGCTGCCCGTGTACATTTAATCAAGTTGAAGTCAGTGACGCATCTGTATAGAAAAACTCAATCAATTAAAACTAATTTTGTAGTTTTATTTTCAAATGAAATTTACCATTCTGTTTCGATATTAGTCTGAGACCTTTTCAACAAACCCTTACTGAATATTCAAGTGACAAACAGCATGAATTTTAATTAATCCGCAAGCAGTTGCACGCACCTCCTGCATAACAATTTAACACCAAATTGTGTGGTTTGCTTGAGTTTACAATCTATTTTGTAATGTACTCTAGGTAAAATATCTGTATTCAAAGCTTAAACGTGTAAGTTATTCAACCAAATATTGCAATAAAGCCAACAAGACTCACTTCACTTTAATTGAATGTATTCAGTCTGCGTGTGCACTCAACCAATTCAAGCTCCTGTCTATATCGAACTACAGTTTGACTACGATACTAGGCTAACTTAGCAATGCGGGCTGTGATCAACCACATGGTTTTTAGATCCATGTATTTCGCTAGGTGACTTTGAAAGTCTTGGGGTAACCCCGCCCAGTGTAATACCTGTGCCAAGGTCGTCTAACTCTACGGCGGCACCTGATTGCATAGTTACGCGTTGGACATTCGTTGGGGAGCTAATGTCATTACTTATATCATTCGGGGAATGATTTGTGGAGAGTACGCCCTCTGTGTCACCTAAGTCCAATATTTGGGACCCAGCTGATATTTTCGCATTGGTTCCGAGTTGTCTGTCAGACTCGGTTGTGGTAACTTCCGGTAATTCGCACACACCGTTTGCCTCATCTTGAACAATTTCGGGAAAGATGAAATGATCACCACTTCCGGTGGATTGTTCTATTCCACTTTCTGAGGCCGACTTCAAATTATCACCGTTTGCGACTTCGTTAGTGTGTTCTTGGATATACACCAAAGCTTGTTCGTTTTCTGTGATTGACTTAGGTTTGAGACGGCGCGATTGACTTTCACCCAAGTTTTGAAGTTGAACATCTTTGTTTTTACCCTTAACAGAATCAGGAGGCGGGGTTGAGGCAGCCCCGGAGTCCGAATCACTTGCACCGCAATTTCTGGTCGTATCATTTACTGGGTGATTCTTTCGGCTTCCTAGTCTGTTTTGTCCAAGTCTTATTACGTTGGTAATACTGCCAATACCGGTCAGAAATGCCGGTCTTTGTTTCAGCTTACGAGGTTTCCACATTTGTCCTGCTTTCTTGGCCGACAGGCGTGGTTGGGGCGTTTCCTCAAGGCTAGATACAGAGTCAGTTGAGGATATGCTATCATGGCCATGTTCTGGTTGCTTATCAATAGTCACGCGCTTGGCCGCTCCAGTGCCGAGAATATTCTGACTGTCTGAGTTTGATTGTTGCCGGATGACTGGTCGCTCAGCAGCAGATCTATATGCTGCTTTTGAAACCGGTTTGGCTTCAGTTTTCGACGGATTACTTTTAGTTGTAAGCCCATCATCGAGTTGTTGAGCTACGTTTTCTGGATCCGGAGAAGCTTGGAGTAAGGGCCGTGTCTCACTTGGATCTCTGCCACTGGGAGCCGCGGATAAATGAAATGGTCTTTCTCGTGAACTAGATGACTCTTGCGATCGGGTGCGCCTAACAGGCGTTTTCTTTGGGGTAGTTACTATCTCAATTGAAACATCATATGGCGACCGATGCGCTTCTTTGACTTGTAAGTCCCTTTCTGGCAAGCCATTTTCCTCCACCCCACTGTTGTCGCCATCACAAGACGTTTGCGTTCGGTCTGTGCTACCATCGCGCCCACGATGTTTTCGCAATCCCGACTGTCCCGCAATAAGTCCTATTTGACCGATGGCTCTTGAAATACGAGAACGTGCCGATTCTTTTTGGGCGCTATGCCGTGGAAATGTACGTCCTGCCGATTCGCCCATTGCTATATTGCCGGGTCTCTCATCAGCCAGTTGTCTGTTGAGAGTAAACATCTGGCTGCCTCCCGGTGAGCCTTTACCGTGGTTATCTTTATCAAGCACAACAACATCCATCATGTCGAGGCATGCTCCTCGTACATTCAGACTAACCAAACTTCCTGCATCTTTGGCTTTGTCAAGGGCTTCGCGTTGTTTAAGTGATTTTTCGTGTCGCATCTGTTCTTTATAGTAATCCGAAAAATTATTGACAATGATAGGAATGGGTAGCGCGATAAAAAGCACCCCGCAGATACAACACACTGCTCCGATACACTTCCCCATTAACGTGGTCGGGGACATATCCCCGTAACCAACTGTCGTCATTGTGATAGCGGCCCACCAAAATGAGGCCGGAATGCTGATGAATGCAGTATTGTTCTCGTCTTTCTCCGCAAAGTACACCAGACTCGAAAATAACAATATTCCTATGGCAAGAAATAACACCAGTAGTCCAAGTTCTTTGTAACTTCTTTTCAGGGTATATCCGAGAGATTGCAGGCCCGTGGAGTGCCGAGCAAGCTTGAGAATTCTCATGATTCTCATAATACGGAAGATCTGCACTACACGACGCACATTCTGAAATTGCATCACACTGTCCTTCGACTCGGTCAAAAACAAAGTTATGTAATATGGAATAATAGCAAGTAAGTCAATAACGTTGAGGGCGCCCTTTAGAAAAATCCACTTATTCGGCGCGGAGTACAATCTGAGCAAATATTCCAAAGTAAACCAGGCAATGCAAACCGTCTCTACGTCCGCTAATTCGGGGACGTCTCGCTCATTGTTAACGTCGTCGTCTGATTTCAGTTCTTTCATTGTATTTAGGGAGAGGGCGATCGTGGAGAGAACGATGAACAAAATGGAAATAACAGCAACAACCTACAGAGGGGGTAACAAAGAAAAAAATCGGATATTAACATTTTTTTGAAACGTTCAACAATTAAAAAAAAGTGTATACACGAGGACGACTACTAATCATAAACGACTCTCACAAGGGCGACATAAAAGGTGTGTAGGATGGTGACATAAGGATCATGACAAGTGGAGTGGAGACAACAATAAAGCAGCAGCCAACAATCCAACTACATCGCAAGGATGCTGATCTGAGAAGTCAGGTTGTATTTCAAAAACAAATATTCAGTGTGATAATTGCGAGTTAACTTTCGCGGTGCTAATAAATATGCTTTTAGCGAGTCAATTCAACGCTCGGTTTTGTGCTGTGGCGAAGGTGCAACGATAATACAATGACTTATACTATAGAAGAATATGCTGATAGTCTATACGTATACATTTAAGATTCAGTAAACATTGTCAATTTTGGAGAGGTAGATCCAATATATTAATAGGTGGATCTTATTTTCGAGCAACTCCCTTTTCTTAGGTAGGTTAAGCATAAATGACGCACTTTTAATGGTTGCATTAGATCATTGATACCATTTGTAGCATTAGAGACGATGAAACTATGCCTTATAATCTGAACGTACATTATCCAATGTACGCTTCCATAAATATATTTTCGACCTATTCCAGTTTGCCCTTTCGATGCCCAATTCTGTTAGGGAAACAGTGGATAATACATGCTAAATAATAGGATCCTAGGTGATCATATATCACTTTTTGGTTATAAAGGAACTGATGAAGGGATTGTGTCCTTTTTTATTAACGATGTTCAAAGATGACCGTTGAACAGTAAAATAAGTTAAACATGCTAGAGTAAGCTAAGCACTAAGGGTATTAAAGAAGAGTAAGGGAAACGCAACCGGAAAAAACAAATAATGAGAATTTACCACTTAAATTTAGTTTTCGAAATTAACAGAATATTTTCAATAAGAAAAAGGTAAACAGTACATCGTAATTCAAAAACATGCATGCATTACGCATCTCATTCGACGCTAGGTTAGCGTGTCGTGATTGGCTCGGAACCGATATAGTGAATACTGTGTTTTCTAAACATATTCTAAACTTTTTACGAGAGAACTGATTTATTTTTGTCTGAATTTAACGGTATTTTCTCACTATTTTGGCCAAATGTTATAAGAAAACGCACGACGCTACAAATAGGTAATGTGATAATGTAAAGAGAAGTTCAAGTAAAATCTTATATTACTAAGATAGGTATAAAACACAAGCCGATACCAGCAACCGATATCTGCCGAAATGGGACTCGAACTCGTGACCCAAGTCAAATAAGATATAAAGAAACATAACTTCAGAAGATGCCAAATAAGGAACTAACAAGAATATTAATTGATTAAGTAAGAAAGAGATTTGAAAACGAGATGAGAAGAAAGTCGTTGGTGTTGTGTCAATACTATAATTGTAAGCTTATTGAAATAAACTTGGATAAATGCACTGGCATTGATAAGCGAATCGTTATAGATAAAGCAAAGTCGCTGTCTTAATCGCGCCGCATAGGGAGATGCGGGATAGGGTAAAGTATAGCAAAACGATTCAAGTACAACCATTCAGTATGCCATCGTTAACAGTCAATATCTAGGACATGATCAACTCAATGGTAACGGACGACGATGGCACCATGTTTGGTTTGATTCGAATGGCTATTGTATTATTGCTACCTAAAGCTCGTATAACGACAAAGCATTAACTTTTCAGGACGTTTACGTCACGTGATCACACATTGAAGTCACGTAACCGCACGTTATGTCTTGACACACCACCATCTGACCAATAAAATGTTCAGACTTCGGTTATTACCTTTCGAGAGAGATACTTGTAGACGAATTGATAGGCCCTATCAACGAGCAAAGTTGACGCCATGGGAGTTTATAACAACACAATAACAGGAGCAGCTTGAGAGCTCTAACCCCTATGCACAGTCCTATGTTGGACAGTACCATGATGCACAGTTCAATGTAACAGATCATCGAAATTAGACGCACAAAGAAATATCCCTTTACCTCCCAACACTGTATTCATATTAAAATATAAGACCGTTTGCAAAAATCACTCGGTGTTCATATACTAATAATCCCTTAAAATACACACTTACAAATCTTAGGCACTAGCGCCCTCTATCTATAGTTTACAGCACTGAATTTCTTTCTTTTTTTAAATGAAAAAAACCGTATACTTTAATTTAAGAAACGACGAGAGTCCAAATTACCTAAAATATCAGGTTTGAATTGTAGATCTATATGGCACACAGATGAACTACTAGTAAAATACGAGTACATCTTACATTTTTTATCCAGTATATCAGACAGCATTTTCAATTTCTCAACTAAGAAATTCACGGATAGGTTACGAAGGACACAAACCATTGATTAAAACAAAACATAAGCACAATTAAATATCAAGCGACAAGATCTGTTGTAATTAGCGTATACGAATTCGCGCAGCTTGATCACGGTGCAGTAGCGTAACTAGGGTCTTCAATTTGGGGAGGCATGTGGGGGGACAGGCAAAGTCATTAGGGGGGCATATCTGACTCATTTCTTTTTACATAGGTATACATCGAGTTTTGTCATTTCATTTGGGGGCATCAGGGGGGGGGCAAGCCTTCTGGCAGAGGGGGAAATGCACCCCCTGCCCCCCCCCCCTGGTTACGCCTCTGTCACGGTGTGATCTAAATATTCTAAGTTATATCAAAGGTATCCTTTCAATTATCTGTGTTACGATGATTTTATTCCTTACTAAGTCAATCGACTTGTCAATTTCTTTTTTACCAGGACATTAACGTTACACGCACATACAACAAATAATTTAAGCTTCCACACAAATTAACCCCACCAATCGCCAGTTTAAACTGACTCAGCAACACTCCTCAAAGTATTGCATTCATTGAGGAAACACTAAAACAATGTCAATAAAGACAACACACGGATACCGCTCATCCCTAGAATAAGACGAATAGGAGTCAGTTGTTATCATATTGTCATAATGCATGCTGGTTTGATTAAAGATAAATTATGTGATCTTTTCCAGGGGACGCCCTCAATCCTCAAAAAATAAGTTGGAAGCAGATTTTCTTGCAGATTTACATTTCTGATCATAAATCATAAATATATTCCAAGTTACAGAGCGATACGATTCCAAGATTTATTTTCACTTTAAAACCATGATTATGAAGTAATTAAGAATCGTATCGCCCTGTAACCTGGAATGTATGTACGATTCATGATCAGAAATGTAAATCTGCAATATAATCTGCTTACATTTTTTTCTCGAGGATTGAGGGCGTCTCCTGGAAAAGATCACATAATATACCTTTAAATCTGTTCTTATTCGAATAAGTAGTCCTAAACAATTAGGCGTGTAATGCACAATTGTATATATGTCACAACTCTAATAAGGAAAAAGCAAAAACAGATAACTACTATCCACATCCTTTAGATCACAGTAGCAATTTACAATTACAATTGCAAACCTTTCATGTATGTATATACCTTTCTATATATAGTTCACATAATTGCTTGAAACAGCCAATAGTAAAGGGCAAACCTTCAAGGTCGTGTGAATTAGTTTCTATAGTGATCTGATCTCCACAATCTTAATCTATATTCTTTTTATATATATACATACGAGTAAATACCCTAGTATTCGTGTGTGTTTTTTATTTCTTCTTCGCTTGACTAGCTTTTCAATTTGAGCAAAAGCTATTTAATACAATATTTCTTAATGCCTTGTTCTCAATTTGCTTGGTTTAAAAAGGCACTCATCTTAGTAGTGGTAGAGCATGGTTATACAGGGTGAATAAAAAGAAATATGCACGGATTGAAACGGCCATTTGACCTTGATTTGTGCATGGAAGTATGTAATTGTTGTTGTTTGTATGAAGCGTAGTTAATCTAGTTTATCTTCCTTAAAATGAAAGTCGATTTCTTTCATATTTTGGGAAAGTTAACTAGATTAACTACACTTTATACAAAGAACAACAATTTCAGGGTTCAATGCACAGACCAATGTCAAATAGCCGTTTCAATCCTTGCACTATTTACTTTTTTGATTCACCCTGTATATATGAACTTTAATACACAATTGTTGTCTGACATAAGTAACCATGATAGTGAAAGGGTTCATCAGTTTACTGCATACGTTTTCATAATGCGTTAATGCTTGTGACGACATTATACGAGGGTCATTCAATAAGTTCTACCTCCAACCTCATAACTTAGCTATCATATATGCCAGTCTTATGAAATATTCCACAATTGTAGCTTTCGATCTGATTGACTATTCTGAAGATTGCACATAGAGAAAACTCAAAAAGTGACTATCACGATTAAGATTTAACATACGAGGCATCACTGTGGCATGAATCGTAACAACGAATTTGACTGATTAGCGGTATTCCAGTGAACCAAAGGCATAACAATACATTCGAGTTGATATTATATTATTTGCAAGTCATACAAGAATTAATATTGCATACAATCTTATTTATACATGATAGTACCGTATTATATCTGGATATTATCCATTGTTTTCATTTTCAGTATTCAAATCATGCCCTTATATCTAACCATACAATATGGAGATAGAACGAAAAACGTGTATTTATTTTGAGGGTAATTTTCTGTGTCCGTTGTCCAAAATCTCTCTCTGGCTTTTACCCCATCAGAACAAAAGTGAAACAGATATCAATTAGTATTTACTATTTATGTGTAGCCATAATTCAGAGCTATAATCATGCCAAATGTCACGAAGCTGACAGTCATATTAGCGATGTTATAAGGGAGGAGGTAGAACGTATTGAATGACCCTCTAGAACATCTCATTATAGTTTTCGTTTTAACCTTGACATCAATAATCAATTGTACCTTTTCATAATTTACACATGTAGCCTGATCCATATTACTATGATAACGTGGTTAAAATATTCAACATTTAACCACATGGCAAAATGGCGGCGTGTAAAAATGCCTCGTATAAGATCACTTAATGTTAAAACCTCACCTTTAAAATATCCATGGTGATTACAAGAAACTGCATCATGTATACATGTGTAGCGGTATTGCGTTTGTGCAAGGGAAACTGCGAGCCCAAATAACCAATTTCGTGGTTGTATCTTCTTTCATTTGTTGTTATGTACGTAACTGTCAAATCATGTGATTGATATTTTTCCATTAAATGGGGCACAACGAATTTTTCTATTCTTTCATCCTCAGATTGGAATAAAAGTCACTGAACTGCTTCTTCGAGTGCCCTTAAGCGCCTATCAACAAACGTGAATCATGGCTCTATAGTTTAACGTAAACGCACTGTGATTGGTGGGTCTGTAGAACCACGAGTGATAGTAAAAATGTTTGCATTAATAAATGTCGACTACCTAGCTGCTGCGATTGCTACCAAACGAGTTGATGATTGTCTATTCCATATATCATTTTTATTATGATAAAAGTACTAACGGTAGGCCTATTCGTAATTCAAAGAATTAGGTCAATGTTGAACTTGCGCAGAGATTCAGTTCCATTTCTATGCGATTCACTTATCGGTTAACACTTTCCACGCGGCATGCGTCTGCAGACGACATTCCAAAATGTCACAAAATATTTCAAAAATGTCAGAATTATTTAATTTCATTACCATATTTGGAATCACCATGAGAAATGCATTGAAATAAGTACAAACATGCCTAGTATTGGTTCAGTAATCCTTGAAATAGACTTTGAAAGTTGGGAAAGGTTTCTGAAAAATCTGTTTTGTATAATGGTAGAACATAGCCGCGAGGAAAGTGTTAATAATTGGAAAAATGCTTACGATTTTATTGGATGAGCTAAAATACAAAAAGTTAGACATTCCCGCCCGCGTGCATGGGATCTACGCTCATTTATCTAGTTTGGTATACCGTTGCTTTAGACAAATTGGCAATGAAAAGGGTCTTGTTTCTTGTGGGTTCAGTGTATCGGAGCATATGATTGACAGCATGGTGTACACTCAGTGCATGCCGATCAAATATGGCCGCGCCGTTGGTATTGCAGCTCATATACACTGCCTGATTTTAGATAATGTGCATCTTTATATATCATAACATCACAATGTTCTTCATGCATTCCTGTGCGTGGATTTGGCAGAAATGTAATTTTAGGCAAAACACTTAATTATACATCAAACTTGACCGTAAATCGTAAAAAACAACCTTGGCAGAGACCCACCTCAGTTCCTTAGGCGTTCTTGTCATATCAGTGCTTTATAAAAGACAAATGCACCATGTAACGAAAATTATGAGGTACTCCATTGTAATATTAATGTATGTAATAACACAGCGCATTTGTGTGCGCCATTATCTGCCAGGAGGGCTAGATCAATATGCCGCCGTCAAATATAAAGAATCCTATTTATTAAACGTGCACGTTCATCTTTATGTATTTCTGCGGGCTTTTAGATTTGAACATTTCAAGTTATAATGATTCTACGGTAAACCGTTTCCGGAAACTTAAGACTTTCCTTTCTGGCTTTTGACTAGCACAATAAGCTATTACATAAACGATCGTGATGTTTTCTTCTTCTTGTTATTGTAATAACGATAAAGGAAACAAATGTGTTATATATAAAATTTGTAGGTGGCGTGATTGTTTTAATAACTTTCTTAGAAATATACCAAATATACCAAACAATCAAATAAAAAGAACATTAACTTCCATTATTTATAGACTCTCCCACGTTTTCCATTTTCGAACATCTAAACGTGATAAACATCAATATTGACTGAACTGACTGTGTAAGAGACGATGGCTATCTCGTCTCCAAGGATGTAATGTCGTTTGATACTGCCCGGTACTAACACTTCAATAGAGAAACAATCGTCAACTATAAACGAGACGAGGTTGTCTGCGATGATATTCTAAGTAAGAATCCGATTAAAATCACATAGCTATGCTAACACCCTTGCATGTACATTATATTTTAATATGATGCGACAGACTTAGTAATTTAAATAAATTCGTTTTTCTTCAACATTCCACCCACCCTCGATACATTTGATGTATGTTATACTACGTAGCATTCTTAAAGGGGCATTAAGAGATGTGGTGGAGGCAGCGCCCTCAATTATAAATATATATGATAAAAACTAGGATTTGTATATTTTTATAATTATATTACATGTATGAACTTACACCTATAAGGATTAAGAAAAATCAGCCCTCTGTGTACAACAAAACGTCGATTCAAAAATGCTCGTAGAGCCGCAACGAGCATTTTACGTCCGACAATATCCCCCTGCAGTACGCGTGATACATAACGCGAACCATTTGTATAGAGGGCGTTTTTCAATAAATAGCGATGGTATTGTTTTAATCAAGTTTGGCTGTGTTTTTGTTAATAGAAACAACACTAATGGCAATTTTTAATGTTCATCTTGAATTCTGAAGACAATTTTTAAACATTTACAATGTTCAGCACCACTTAATGTCCCATTAAGCAGGCATGATATTCATATCAAGTGAAAGTATTTGAAATTCATTGAACTATATTGTGCTAAATTGCCGAAAATGTGGCTAAATGAATGAAAATTATCTACATTTGAGAGTGAAAATATCTACTTTCAGATTTTTATCTACAAAATATCATGCCTGTAAATAGTTTATTTTCCTACTAATTCGAGGCATTAACAGTGTTTATTGATTAAGTTGACAGTTTGGCACAGATAGCGATTGAACTAATTTTGAAAGTTAGCTCACTCATCAACTTCTGTTATATAAGGAGGTGTAGTATTTAATATACGGTCTTTATATGGCATAAATTACCTTATGTTGTAACTAAGTTGTATCTACGTCTTATGATAAAATGATATTTAAATAGATAATCCAAAATAATTAAGCCTGTTAATTTTCAAAAACGTCAATACAAATAATTCACTAATCGTGCTGAGTATGAATAATAATCAGCTGAAATTCAATTAACTTTAAATAAGGTGATTACTTTTTGCGTTGTCGACATTTTAAACACGCGAAGCAAACAAAATTATGACGACATGGCACAGCCCACACACAAATTTGCATTTAGCTCTACGTCTCGAGATTCAAAGCATGTAAGCACATTGTTTGGCATGCTGTTTACGCAATATTATTTTTCCATCCCCTACAGCAAAACGGTTTTGTGGGGATATGTTTTGTATTAAAGTTTTAACAGTCAAGTTACCGACAACAAATCTCACAATTTAATCCGCGAAAATCCTTTGCGGATAACGATAGTTTAGAGGGGCTCGGGGCTTACGTCAGCCGCTTGATGTTGCCGTAATTGACCCACGGGTAACTTAAAGCTGCATGCAAACCATGGTCATATTCACGTCGGGGTATTTCCTTTATGAAACGTAATTATAGATCAGGGTTGTCTTGATTTTAAGTGTTTCTTGTCGTAAATGGTTTCGAAGTCTTACTAGGAATTTAACGTATAATGTACAGTCTAAGTACTCAAAAATTTCACACATATTTGAAATTTTATTTCATCGTAAAATGCACCGTAAAATGATTTCCATACATAGCTAGTTTTATTATGAATATTTTTCTTTTACTATAGTAAACCATATAATAAAAGTGAAATATGTTATCTACACAGTAGCACTCTGAGTATGCACACCACAGTTTTGTGGGGATATGTTTGTGTTAAAGTTTTAACAGTCAAGTTACCGACAACAAATCTCACAATTTAATTCCGCGAAAATCCTTTGCGGATAACGATAGTTTAGAGGGGCTCGGGCTGATGTCAGCCGCTTGATGTTGCCGAAATTGACCCACGGGTAACTTAAAGCTGCATGCAAACCGTGGTCATATTCACGTCGGGGTCTTTCCTTTATGAATCGTAATTATAGATCAGGGTTGGTTTGATTTTAAGTGTTTCTTGTCGTAAATGGTTTCGAAGTCTTACTAGGAATTTAACGTATAATGGACAGTCTATCTAAGTACTCAAAAATTTCACACATATTTGAAATTTTATTTCATCGTAAAATGCACCGTCAAATGATTTCCATACATAGCTAGTTTTATTATGAATATTTTGCTTTTACTATAGTAAACCATATAATAAAAATGAAATATGTTATCTACACTGTAGCACTCTGAGTATGCACACCATACCATTGTGCATAATTATGTATCTTACCTTTGACCGTAGGTATAAGGTGAACGGAAAACGTATACAATTTAGTGCCTAGAATGTTGGATTACGAGAACAATTAACAATTTCGCCCCTACTATTTAAGATAGCTGTTAAGCTTGAAAACAATGGCATTTGATTAGAAACCCGTGTCTACAATCTTATAATTTTGCGACAGTGCGCACATTGACGGATATGCGTCGTGAGATTGCAACACGTCAATGCTAATCAACTGCTAGCGGGCAAACGGTGATGCTAGTTGCTATATTAATGCAAGAATGTCTTAATTCAACAGGCTGAGGCGTGAAATAACAAACATTAAAAGAGGCTGGGATGCGATCAGTATTTTGTATGGTAATTCATACATTGCTCATTATAGTTAGTGGGGGTCACAATTCACGATGACCTTAAACGCGGTTTAAGATGGTTCAATACCCCTAAATTGAATCGATTTAACTTAAATAATTACAGTAAGCCCAATTAAACTCGTATTTAGGGGGATGTCCAGGTGAGATACAATGTGATTTATCAGGGTGTCCAAATATATTTGCGGGCTCTGCTCTAATTTTGGTCAGCCCACCAATTTATGTACCTATAATTATTGTACAGTTCTCAAAATAGGTAACTGACCAGGTAATAAATATATTCTTAACTCCAAAACTATAGCTCCTACGTAAAAAATATTAATTTTTAAAGTTGTAAAGAATTTTCATTCATTTGAGACATTGTTTCCGAAGTTCGGTTAATATTTAAGAGCGCTACATTAAAGGAAAGATAGAACAAACTGCAGTTTAAATTGTCACACTTTTGTTTATAACACGCGGGACAGTATGACAGGTGTGTGTATGAGCTTCATTGATCAACTGATCTTCATCTTACTGTCGACCCGTGACCAGTTAATCAATAATCGAAATAATCCGAGGCTGCGTGTAGACGAAAAAACTGTTAAAATGAGTAACGGACTTGGTTTTGGTTTTGGGCAAATAACTGAGTTAATCTTCACATGTTATATCTCGAATTAAAGAGAAGAAATGTCCTTACAACTTTATATTTTAATATATTTACGTAGGAGCTATAGTTTTGGAGTTGAGAACATATTTATAACCTGGTCAGTTACTTATTTTGAGGACTGTATATGTATTGATGGTAAACAAAACTGAAATGTACAATTATAATGGATCGCTACATTTTGCGGCAATAGATATTGGAAGATGGCAGGGGCTCAAAACCAATCTCAAAATATAAGTAACATTTTCACAATTAAAGGCCTACGTTGTAAATTGATCAGGAAAATAAGCTTTGAAAATATCCGAGTAGAGCATTATTATCGGCTGGCCTTCATATTCATCCCTACAGCCTTCGATAGTCTAATTCACATCATCTGGACAGCGATGTAATTTTACAAGCGCAGCATTTACGCACGCGTACCATTTACGCACGCGTACCATTTACGCACGCGTACCATTTACGCACGCGTATCATTTACGCACGCGTATCATTTACGCACGCGTACTATTTACGCACGGGTACCATTTACGCACGCGTACCATTTACGCACGCGTACCATTTACGCACGTGTAGCATTTACGCACGCCTAGCATTTACGCACGTGTAGCATTTACGCACGCGTAGTATTAACGCGTGCATATTCCGTTTTTCTACTCGTGTGTGTGTTTATTCTAGCGCCTCAAGAGGACGCGCGCGTATATTCATTTCGATCAGTGAATAACGCAGTGACGTCACTGGCTCATGGAAGTGAAATAGACTATACTAATTGGCAAGCTTGGATATGTTTGTCAAGAGGTACGGATGGAAGTCATTAAGTGTGCCCGGTGAATCTGCACCCATCGCTCATTGATCATTTGATTTAATACATTTTGCAGCATAATGGGGTATAGAATCGCAGGATTGTACAGGAAACAATAGCGCCATGGAACTTTTCTTTAATTATAGGATTTGAAATGCGATGTGAAGCAGAAAGATAATTAGTAAAAACTAATCAAATTCTGCTTGACATCACCGAGTAATTGAGATTATTATAAGATTTGAATTTGAAATATCAAAACCACATCAGTGGAAAAATACATGTTATATTTTGGCGTTGTGTGTTGGCTTCAATCTCTCTGCAGAGATTAGAAACAGCTATCTGTAATCCAAGGCGGTAATTGTGTTTGTCATGTGTATAAATTGGGCATTTAACCCGTGAAGGCAATTTAGAGATCAGACAGGGAAAAAAGTGTCCAAATAAATATTAAGTCGTAATCATGACCTAATGACAGTAGTAATAGTGGTTGACATAGTTAGGGCTGCAATGAAGAATTATGCCGTGTACCGAGGAATTTAGGCCAAGAAAAAAAAAATCTTTCTCACATACACCGCGGGCATAAGTACGTATGTGGAGCTACTTTTGCCGCATAACCGTAAGCGATGAGCCCAATGGGGTGGGTTTTTTTCCCCGAATTTTTTTACAATAAATTGGCTCCGAAAGGGAGAAAAAAAAGTGGGCTAAAACCACAATAAAAAGGAATTTCCGTATTTAGCATAGATATTTTTTCTAACCAAAAAATATAAAAACATCGCATAGCGCATACTTATTTTCCCAAATGTATTTAAGACAGATTTTTTTTTAGGGGGCATTAAATAACAACATTATTTGCTGATGCATCATCAAGGGCAGGCAGCATCTTACGAGCCAATTGCACAATATTGGTGAAGACTTTCTTGCGCCAAGTTCACGTTATGATAGCCATGAATAACCACCAGAAAATTATGGAGCTATAGTTTAATCAGTTCCAAATTGGCTAGAAATAATAATAATAATAATAATAATAATAATAATAGTGGATATTTATATAGCGCCGGTATCCGCCGCGCGCGACGCTCATGGCGCTGTAGCCTATATATATTATTACACTGTCGTTAGGAAATCGTCACAATTCATTTCGCTTTCATCTATCGTAGGCTGCCGGCTAGGCGCACATCAATATCAGCACTTAGATTGTAATATCACCCTTTTTGACAGCTCCCCAATCTCGCTTGGGTCGACGAGGCAATTGAGACTAAGTACCTTGCCCAAGGATACAAACATGTTGGACCTAGCGGGGCTCGAACTCACAACCTTTGCTAGTTTTATCTCTCGGCGCGTAAAAGTAATCCAAGTTAACGCGCGTTATTGAGCTTCTTGCGCACCCATGCTCTTCTGTATTAATTCGCTGCTGTAAGCAGGTTCGCCAATTTGGAACATCAATTTAGAACATCCTTTCGCAGCATAAAGTATATAGGACATAAAGATGATAATTTCAATCTATTTAATGCTATTATAGGTCTCTTTGGTCGAAACATGACATACGTTTATCACGCATTCATAGCCTCATAAATAGGTATGTCAGATATGCCCCAATCAAACGTCGTCGATTCATTTATGCAGTACGCGGCCGCCGTGTAATTGAAAAACAACAGTATGGCCGTCACACGAACTTTATTTGGCATCTGTACGCACAAGTGGTCAAAATTACGCGCATCAATGACTTCCGCGTAGTGCGTGTTGCTTCAGATTGACCAAGCGCACCAATCACTTGCTTGCGTGTCGCTATTTCGCGTTCAGACACTGTTGATTCGTTGGCAAGTATGTTTTACTTACCGGGCTGTTCGATTAAATCACAGGGAGGTGTACATTATTAATGCGGAAAAAGACAATAAGCAGATTCGTTGTATATTACGTTTAGGAATGAGGTTAATGACTTTGATCAGTTGATTTATCGGGTTTTGTGAGATTTCCCCCTCGGGGTTACACTCCTCAGGAAATTCCACGGTAACACAGTGAAATGTTCTGAATTTCCACAATACCCCCAAAATCGACTTAAAGTAAGAGCTTGTAAATTCAAGTTACCGGCCAAGTGTAATATCGTTCTACGCCCTCTAGATGTTTGTATATAATATATATCTATATAAATATATGCCCACAGACGTGCGTAACCATTTGAAATGCCAAGTGTTAGCTATGAAAAAAGATGTGTCTAACCTCTCACCTGTTGCAATATAACGATGTACGTATGCGCAGTCGGGTGCGCTATTTCACGAACAAAACACACAAAAACTGACATAATTTGCATAATAAATGATAGCGCATCAAAATACCAGCACCTTAAAAGTCTAGAAAAAAGAAACAGTTGAATGCACGAAGAAATTAACAAAAAAAATAGTATGATTTCCATAATCTATGTCAGCCCGCCAAAATACCTTAATAACGGCACCTTTAAAAATCTAGAAAAAAGAGTGAAATCATCTCAAGGATCTATTGTGAAATGTACGAACAAAACAGAAGACTGGCATCATTTTCCTAAAACATGTTTGTTCAGTGTACGAGCACGACAGATTTGATTTGCGTAAAAGATGTTAGCCCGATAAAATACCCTATAGCAGTACCCTCAAGAAAGACGACGAAGAACGGGTGAACTACACCAACATCATAGATGAAAACGACACTTGTAGCAAACAGCCGACGTTAACGCTGTCAATGATATGTTTGTATATCATCAGCAGCAATCACGCTTGTCGCGCAAAATGTGCCATAGTAAACACAATTTGTTTCAAATATATATACCTCGCGAGCTCGCAGGCGTACGAATCAGGTCACGTCTTGTTTTGCCTTCATTGTAACAAATCGTTCTCGATATGTACACGGAATGAAAAATATGCCCAAAAGTGTTAATTTTGTCGTTGAAGTAGTGCTGTCATGAGCGATAAAATTAAAATCTAGGGCCCGATGTCTGGCATGTTTGAGAGAAGAAAAAAACAGAGAGTCGACCGCATAAGTATACTGCATTATGGCACGTGCGACTTACGTATAATTATCCATCCGAATTAATAATAGTAATATTTGAAACAAATTTTAACCAAATTCTACCATATGAATAGTCTCAAAATTAGTTAAAGGTAGATGTTCCGATCACATTTTCATAATACAGATTTTTCTCAAACATATGGAGATTTTCATATCATATGAATAATCATATTTTTCTGATTAACATACTGAAATTTGACAGTCCAAATCAGTATGATTACGAAGAAATCGGTGAAATAACATCGAATTACCGTGAAAGGTGGTTAACCACCAATAAAGTTCGTATACAACTCAATGGGCACATTTCACGGCATCTTGTGCGTCTAAAATAAGAACCATTAGAGTTATGCAACTCAAACTTTGGAATACGAATTTTTAAGGATGACCTTTCATGTAGAATAGAAAACTTCAAGTTGAAAATCTGAACATCTACCTTTAACGTGTGTTCTCGACAATCAAATATTCTTTGTGTGCATTGTAATAAACCTAACTGTCAATTCTAAACCTTCCTGTAATAGTGTAGTCAAGGGAACATATTCGACATCAGAAAGGGTTATTGCCTTCTCGTAATTTTCAATTTGTGTTTATTTAAATCTTCTTTGCAACCTGTATCAAAACATTTCTGATGCAGATAAGCAGATTTTATTTGAAACCCGTTTCCGGCAGCCTGGTGCTAAGCATTGGTTTCCAGTTTCCAATACGATTTATTCCGTTAAAATATACTACCGAATTGTCGGTTCCTTTCATCTATGCTTAGCACCAGGCTGCTTGAAACGAGATTCATTTTATTTGACTTCGGTGTAAACTCATAAGGTTGTTAACTCTTGATCTAAATAGTCAACAACAAAGTGTAGATCTTATGAATGAAATAACCATATAATGTACATATGGTATTTATAAAGGCGTGAGTCATTGATTAAGATTTATATCGCCTGCCCTTATCAATTGTCATTTATATAATAAGTGCAAACAAATTATTCATTGAATCATTAAATGAATGAAGTCAGCATTTCCCATACTCATCGAAAAGGACATAAATCAATATTGATCTATTTGATTTGTATAAATTCATTGACGTTCATATTCGACGATTCAAACTGCGAAACAGGTGCTATCGTTTGAGATTATTAATCGTATATCTTCTGAAAAGTACAAGTGTGAAAGGTTATTATACAGAGTAGATTGACAATCGAGTTCAGTATCCATGGTGCTAGATCATAATTAATATATATAAACTTGACTTCTCGATTAATCGTATACCATTACCACTGATCGTATTGGTAAATGAGTCAAATACAAGATGAAATTAATTAGAATTGGTGATCTGGTGGACCCTTTTAAGTAGAAGTCAATGTTGATTAATTTCTTGTCTATTATATCTCCTAATTACATGTATTGAAATTGGACGTGCTGTCTACTACTGAAATTGAAATTACTATTTGCTATCATGATTATAATTAACAAGCAACAACCGAGCTTCAAGACAGGTGGGACTCGATTGGCCCTTTTTTTTTGACAACTTAAAAATTACATGCCCTTTGTTTTGTAAACCTACCATTTAAGCTCATCATGCTGCGACTGATTTTGTGTAAACAAAGTAAATCAAAGTAATCAATAAGCCTAATACTGCCTGAAGAAGCTCGGGTAATATGGTGAAAGCTTTGATGCTATCGTGAAACGTTATCAGCGTTACTGAAATTCCGCTGATCCCATCCCTTTTAAACAAAAATCTCCGAATGTGCCAAATGTGCAATTTTGAACACATTGCTCAAAATCAGCATACGTTCAAAAATACACGCTCCATGGCTGTAAGCGTAAGGTACAAAATATGGCCTTTTGTGATTCCTAACGTAGCATATGTTCCCCCACACTGTCACAATTTGAGGCGCAGGTGGCAAATGTACCTTTCAATTCAATTTGTCAAAATTAACATACTATAACGTATTGTCCTCAATGAAGGCGCAGTACTTGGCAAATCTACACCCTTCTCTGTTATCTTAGATAAGATACGTTGATTAGATATTGATTAAACATCAACAAGTGACTACCCGTATATACATAAACATATTGCACATAAAGGTTCTTACAAAAGCCCTTAATGTATAATGTAGAAAGCAGCTGGATTTTTGAACTTCAGAATATCTGACAGATTGATAATCTTGACATCGTTTATCTTGAACATCGTGATACAGGGAAAGTAATAGCTTCTTACCACGTTGGTAATTTCTTTGACTTAATCTAAGATTTAATAAATGTTGTTAACATTACATTTTATGACATGTGGACAACCTTATACTGTGTAAATCATAAAAAGGGCGGCCATAATACGGACATAAAATTAAGGACATTATCAGGTATGGTAAGCGGTCCCCGGACAACTTCGTAAATGCCTTGAATGCTCTTAATCAATTGATATAACCATTTTCTTTGATAAAAAGTGATCACACCTAAATGATAGTGACATAGAGTAGACACGGATCTGCACAATACAACGAGGGACGGACGATACAAAAACACAAGGTATGCGATCAAGTAAGTTGCCTACTCAGCATCACAACTTTATTAATAAATAAGTACAACATCCGAAAGTGAGAGGACATGATCACGCATCACTTATCAACGTATAAGGGAGCGGCATATGCAATTCAAGAGAGAACTTGAACAATGTAAATATACAATAACGAGGCAGTATTACCGCGGCATCAAGTTATTATATATTTACATTGTTCAAGTTCCTGCTTGTATCGCTTATGCAATCTTCTGTATAATGTTGGTATGTAATCTTACCCATCATCGGATGATTTGTTAATGCATTGGAGTAGTACGTAATAAATCTCACATATGATTGGATTGTGTGAATTTCTTTCACTTTGGATCAATTAGTACCATTTGTGATTACTCTGATTTGGACCTCGTCTCAGGGTGTTAAAATTGATGGGATAAATTATAGTCAAACATCCAATAACAGTCAGCTATACGGAGAAAATTTACTGGACACGTGACTAAGTGGAGGCGTCCATGACTACATTACGTCATTTATACAAGTAAAAGCTGTCAGTCATCAAAGAGTATTGTCGATCAGGGTTACCAGCTGCGGTACTCTATTCATGCTTTTGATGGACTTTGGATGTATGGTCGATAGAGTTGATGTAATCCTTGCGATCACAATCGCTCCACCTTCCATTGAACATTCTGAAATGGGTCTAAAATCGGATCATAAAATCAATGTAACTTCGCTTTTTAATTCCGTCAGCGAATTTTTATTTCCGTTGGTAAAAATCTGTATAATATGTTGTAGTTCCGAGTCAAATAGTTTAGTCGTTTCGAATGTAAATAATTTTCTTTCCGTTACTTGTGTTCCCCTCATAATATTTCTATACTGTTATACAGTAAGGGGTTCACATCCCGGAATCGTTCTCTGTTTCGTTCACCAAGACAGATCAACAGGAGTCACGTGTACAGTAAATTTATCCGATCAAGATTTCTCCGTATACCTGACTGAATAATGCATCAACTGAGCTGTAAAATTAAGTTTATATCAATATGATGAACTTCATATCTGAAGAAAAACTTCCATTATCATTAGTGAGGAATATCATCGTTTATTGGTGTGGAATCTGCTGTGACCATAGAGGCCGCCATAAATGGCAAATGTGCACAAAACAGCAAAATGTATAGAAACCGGTATTAACATTAAAACACAAACTGTATTCATGGGAGGTGCCGAAAATGGTAAGTTTACACTGTCAACTGTTACCAAATATGCGTTCTTTGCAGGGGCTCTATCTAGAAACCCTTTCGTTGTTTTTATGCGGTTAATTTTCTTTTTAATCTGAAACTAAGTCTCCAGTCTCGAGAGGTGGATAGCTTAAACTTGAAACCAATAATCATGTGCAATAGTTTCAGAACATGTTTTTGTAAAGTATTTAATATTGATTCAAAAAGAAGAATAACCTTTAACTGCACACTGGCCTATAGATGCAATAGTGTTATTTAATTACAGTATTAACGTCATTTAATTACATCGTTGCATCTCACTAAGGTTCCCAAATATACGCAACCTTCTCGTGTCTGTCCTAAAGAGGCTTTTCGATGGAAAAATTGATAGACATTATGTCTAGCCAGATCAATAGAAACTGTCACAAATATTAATACTACATACAGTTTAACTCCTATATGTTTCGGTTTGGCTTAAAAGATAGAAATGATTGTGTGCCAATATTTTGTATTTAAAAAATGTTAAAAACCCGCCGGAGGGCTAGCTTTGCCTTTTTATAATTGGTATGTCTCTTTTTAAAATCTTCTATTAATTGTATATACTCTTACAATGTAGACATGTAATGTACATATATTATACATGTTCCATATTTAAATCAAGTGTGATGATGTTCAAGTTGATTTAATTGTTTTAATATTTTTAATTTGTGTGCAATTTTAATGCAATATTTTCTGTAATTTGGCCTTTGGCCACCATTGCGAAATAAATATGAATCTTATCTAATCTAAATAATATACAATGTATTATCCTCTAATCAATAGATATAGTCACAAGTGGAAAATTTAATACGAACAATATTATTACCAGAATAAGGTTCATTTTCGTACAACAACAAAAACAATAGATAGACACTATTTTGCGCTCAGAAGAACAACTCGATCTGTCGTCTGTTTAATGAAGTGTTACATTGATAACTAACCGTGTAGAGTGATACTCTATTGACTTTTGAGCACACACTTAATTATGATGTTGGCACATTGGGATTGAGACCTCCCTATAGTCTCAAGCAAGTGGCTGGGCACTGAAACAAGTGGTTGCTACAAGATAAACACATCAGCTTTCCACTAATATACCATACACTATGAACATAACGAAATATACAACATTTAGGCGATGGAAAAATAATTCCGAACTTTTTTGAAAAAGAATCAAAGGTGAGGCCATTCCAATGTTGAGGTGCTCTACTTTTAGTTTACATTTTAAACTGATTAATAAAAGCAAAAGGTTTCATTCTAGTAGGATTTAAAACAAGCCTAAATGTTTTAGCAAGACTAAAATACGGGTTCTTGGCATTAACTCTGCCTGCTAATGCATACATAACTATATATCTCTATATTTCTGGTGTTTTCTTGTTTTGTAGGTTGTTTTGTTTAAAGGTAGATGTTCCGATTTTCAACTTGAAGTTTTCTATTCTACATGAAAGGTCATCCTTAAAAAAGTCGTGTTCCAAAGTTTGAGTTGCATAGCTCTAACGGTTCTTATTTTAGACGCACAAGATGCTGTGAACTGTACCCATTGAGTAGTACACAAACTATATCGGTGGTTACCACCATTCGCGGTAATTCGACGTTATTTCATCGATTTCTCCGTGATTATACCCATTTAGGCCGTCAAATTTCAGTATGATGATGAGAAAAATACAAGCTTTCATATGATATGAAAATCTCCGTATGTTTGAAATAATTCTGTGTTACGAAAATGTGATCGGGTCATCTACCTTTAAATGTGATTGTTTTTCTAAATTTGGTGTGGATTCCGCCTCCACTCCCACTTATAAGCTTTTGCATATTAGCCGGTATTACTACCAGGCTTACGTTTGATTAATAAACAAAATTGTACTTTTTGATGTTGCGTCATTTCGGTTTATCAATATTTCGTATTAATTAAACTTCTGCCGATTAAATGTTCTGTTATGCTTTTGTTTGAACGTGTTTAGTGGAATATTAATAATTCATGTGATGCCACTATTTTTTAATTATTAATTATACTTGTGCGGATTAAAGTTAACATTGTATCGGGTTGTGTATTGATTATGTATAATATTATTTGTATGTTTATTGTTGGTAGTCCTAGGCTTATGTTTGGTTGCGTTTAATGGAAAAGTAATAATTAATTAAAACTATTCTGATTAAAGCTAACATTGCGTCGAATTACGTTTTATTACATGTATTATTTAAATATGCATTTGGTTGTTCACGATTAGTCTATTCTTATATAGTGGGTGTGGTTTTGGATGTCAACAGGCAATTTGATTCAGCCGATGCGCACTATATATTATGAAACAGTGGTGTATAGTTTGGGACAGGGCTTAATTCATTCGAATGATAATACCTTCAGTGCGTATGGTCATCGCGTTAGCGCGCCCTACATCACGTTATGCGTATGACGCAGCGTTGCCATGTGTACGTGTGCTAAAGAACGCGATTAATTCGAAGCAGGAAGTTGGTAAAAAGCTCGCTGGATTCGCCGATTTAATAAAGGGTGGAATTTGTTGTTGTTTGCTTAAAATAAATCTAACAAAATGCGTTATTTTATGATAAAAGATGAAAACAACAAATAAACTAAATAGGAATGAGAATAAAATATAGTTCGTAGCTGAATTGCTATATACGATGATCTCATAATGTATAGGCTGTACCATATTTGTGTCGTCGTATATGGCCGCCTGCGGCGACCATACACGACTTCAAATATGGTACAGCCTATACTTTATGAGACCATCGTATATAGCAAAACAGCTACGAACTATATTTTATTCTCTAATTAATGTGGGTAAAATGACATAATCGTCTTCGTCATTGTCATCGTCATCATAATAATAGTGTGTCTATATTCATTCGAGGGCTGGTTTTTTCTTTAATTATTAATGAGAGCAAGAACACACACCACTTTTTACTTTTACTTATTTATACACAATTCCGTCGCTATATAACATTTTACTTTGATTTGAGTGAAGCCTTCAAAATTCTTTCTTCAATACCTTCATAAGGGCCTCTTTTGTTGAATTCAATGTCGTTAAATTGTTGTTTTAAATCATTTCTGCATTATACGCTTGGATGTATAAAAGCAATAAACAAAGTTATATAGCGATAGCATAAGGCACTCCCTATATTATACACCAAATTTGTAGTTCAAAGGAACACCCACGGGGTAGAGGGTAGGTGAAAGCATGGTGAAAGGAAGTAAATATGCCATGAAATAAACTGCCTATGCCGTAAACATACTACATCGCGTGCGATGTGATTCAGAAAACATTGCTGAGTCAAACTGAAGGGTAGGATACGGTTATTGAATAACCAGCAGGTGATATCGAAGGGTACGCGCGGGGGTTTATGGGATGGGATGATCACGTGACATTGGGGTACACGATTGGGTTATGAAATAAACGTAGCGAACATATACGACCTTTTTCAGCCATAAATTGTTTGTCGCACACAGAAATCATCAACCGCAGTCACATCTATAAATCTCACTGTTTCGTAACTAATTTCTATATCCTTATAGATTGACCACAACTATAAAACTATATTATATTGTATTGCTGGAACTACGAAGAAATTCGATGAAAACTAATCTCAAGTGTGCAGCTACCAATTCCCCAAGCTTGTATAGTTGATGTATATACGTAGTTAAGTGGTGACATTTTCTTACGTGAAAATTGCCATGGAATTTTCACTAACATATTGCCGTGCTTTACTGTCACATGATGTATTTAATGGAAGCAATAAATTATATACTAATAACATGTAAAAGCAATAGATAGTGGCATTCAGGGATTTGTTGGATTATTGTAGGTTTCATACTCGGTATTGTATACGACTCAGTTCTGAGACGAGGAAGGCACTCAATCTGATCGTTAGTCTCGTCCCCTACCCTGGCTTGGCGATATAAATTATTGTACCCATCCCCACCCCGGTCAAACTCGCTAGTCATAAGGGTCGCTAGTCATAAGGGTCACTAGTCATAATGGTCGCTAGTCATAAACCCTAACCCTAACCCATACCCTACCCCTAACCATACCCCTAACCATACCATACCCTAACCCTAACCCTAACTCTAACCCTAACCCTAACCCTAACCCTAACCCTAACCCTAACCCTAACCCTAACCCTAACCCTAAACCTACCATAACCCTAACCTAAACCTAACCATAACCCTAAGATACTTTTTTTTGACTAGCGCACTCACGTTATGACTAGCGGGTAGACCCCCCCCCCCCCCCCCCCCCCCCCCCACCCACCATGGTTCGTTTTCAACTACCCACTTCGAGTATGATTCAGGTTTACTAAGTTGTCTATGGGCAGTGATTTAAGATCATTCGTATTTCATGTACTTAACTAAGCTACATCAGTACTTTGTTTGGGGTGTGGAGTTGTGGGTGTGTTGAAGTACGCACCTTGTGTTTAATTACTCGCATTGAATAGAGGCAAATAATATACTGGCAATCTTAGTGCACCTTTAAGATGATCGTTTACGACTGAAAACTTAATGTTCGCACCTCATCAAAGTACAAATGATTATCATTTATTTTAGGAATTTTAATAACTCCCTCTCTCTCTCTCTATCTCTCTCTGCGGCTATATTCTTAAACCCACAGCTATGGACAAACGATGAAATGGGCACCTATAAAACTCTCAACAGACACAGGGAATTCTGTCAGTAAAAGTCAATAAACACTACGAGATGACGACGGTCGGTATAGTGATTCGTTCAAAGCTGGACGATGAAGACGACGATGATGGCGGCCATAGCTAACATGTCACCACCTGTCTTTCAAGCGGGCTTTTTATAACTCGCTGACAAATTAAACAAACTACATATCTTTCTTTATTGGTGTCCTATTTCAGATGAACGATCTGTACAACTATTAAAAATAAACGCAAGCCAATATGTAGCCATTCATTCGTCTATTTCAAAGACAAAAACCGCCTCATGATTAGAACGTTTGTCTCTGCCAGTCGGACTTGTTATAACTCCCTGGCAAATTAAACAAATTACATATTTGTTTCTTTAGTGGCGTCCTTTTTCAAATGAACGATCAGTTGATCTATTTCAAAACACAAACCAAGATATAGCGTATTGTTTAGCTATTTTAAAGACAAACACGTCTCATAAGTATCATGACTAGGTTGGGCATAACATATTTAGAATTTTTTATTTTATATAATCTTTTCATTTTCGACACAAATTGTTTGTTTTAAAAGTACGTGGTTAATTCTTCCTGCATGTTTTCAGACAACAAAGTAAAGTTTCTAAAAATCAAAATCGCCTCAAAAATATGTCTTATCAAATATCATGCGCAAGCTAAAAAATAGATATTGAATTTGTATAGTGTTCCGACTGAATCTCAACAATTTTATACATTTAAACAAATAAACATTTACCTTTTAAAAAAATGAAATATCAAAATATTCGGTATATATATATATATATATAACGAAAAATCTCCTACATGTTGGCCTCTCGTGTGCTTTGCACAGCTTTCCATCACTACAGAGGCGCAACATGTGATGGCGCGCCGTATATAATTAGATGTCTTACCATACAAGTCATGCATACCGTACCTCTGACAGGTTATATTGGGAGACTGCAGGAGAACCTGTGACATTAATAAATATAAAGAGTGTGCACAAATGCAATAGAAATCCCACCGAGGGAACCTGGGATTTCTCATTGAGTTTCTACAGATATAGGCATATGATAGGGCCTCACTTATATATGCACAGACGCTAGCCAAACTCAGTCAAAATTTATTTGAGGCAAACAGAATGCGGCACGACACCTAAAGGGGAATGAGCTTACGGTTCACTTCAAGCTCGTAACCCCGTCTACAAAACTACACGGAGGCACTGCTTCAAAAGGCATTTTATACTTTTAATGATAATTTTGAGCAATGATGACATTTTATTTCAACATAACCATGGTCATTTGTACCGTTATCTCCGTAAACTTTATATTTTACGAGCTTTTGGTACCCATCGACGACAACCAGAAAGGTCTAGTTCTTTTAGAATACTTTAATGCATTCTATTTCACATTGTAGACAACAGATATGATTAACAGCTGTAATCGATACATAACCTAAAATAACGTTGGGAATGTGAATAATTAGGATCTTGAGAGAGCATTACGTTTCCACTTTACATCTGCGGTATACAGAATAATAAACTAAAATGGTACATAACACCATTGTATAAGAAGGCAGGCCATGTGGCAACATTAATAAAAAAAAACAGGGATTTTTTACTTTTCACGAAAGTCGTTCAGACAGGGCCTCTTTTTGTTCAATCTATAGGCAACGAACATAGCAATGGAGTGAGGCAACATCCAAGGGTTTTCGAACAAATTCACTAGGTGTCCAATACGAAGCTTCCGTGGGAGATAAGATGATATAAATCCTCTAATTCAATACAAGGGGGTTTAAAGCTGTGCACATACCTTTGCCAGTCGTATTCAGATACTCTTGATAACGTTTTGTGTGTTTTAGTTAAGCTGTAACATTTTCATTAAAGACATGATTGGGGTATATAGCTAGTATTACACATTCATTGGATTTGAATTCGATTCAGTATTTAGGAATGGGTTCACTTTTTTGCAAACCGTAAAATACATATTTTCTAAGTGTAATGGTGGATATCTGAGACGTTCAAATGCAAATCGGATGCAAATGGATGGACGTTTGCATTTAGCAATCACCCGCCCCCACTTTTTTAAAACCTATACACCTAATTTTGGAATTTATCTAAATCTTTCTAGTAGGCAGGGCAACACATAACGTAGCCATATCATTAACCTAATGAATAAGGTTTGTATTTCTACCATCTGAATGTGCAGCTAGAAATGTCATGATTTACATTGCTTGAGTATACCGATATGGTGAAGCGGATTGTGATACCGAAAACTCGTTAATTGCGTCACGGGGTGGGGGGGGGGGGGGGGGGGCTGCGATTTTCTGTGGATTGATTTGGGTTTAGGCGACAAAAAACATTTGGTTAGGCAAACGGACCTCTCAAGTACGGTCGGTCGGTCGAACGGGTTCTTTTGGTTTTGTTTTGTTTTGTTTTTTCAACAACATAAAACCCGGATTTTTTAGTGAATTTGAACATTTTTCGCAATGTTCAAAACTTTTTCTTTAAAAGAATCAAATGTGATTAAATAGGTCGGTCGTGCACGTCCATTGGGGTTTTTTCGTCGCTGCCTTAATGTAAGAGGAAGGTTCGCAAATTAACGCGTGGTGAATAATGCCTCGGATAACATGTACATGGGTGCCTCCAATAATTTGCTTTGCAAAAACACGTATAAATGGAACCCATTTTGGCTGAAGGTCCCTCGAAATAGGGTCCAGTTCCTGGAATATCAGTGAAATTAGAAATTGAACCCTTTCTTATTGGAAGCCCCTAAAAACATCTGTAATATCATAAAGCCAAATGTGAATCCTGCACACGTTTAATCGTCCATCTTGTTTTAACAAGTTGACTGTAGAATATAACATTTCCATTCAACGACGACGTGAACATTTTGAAGTACCTAATAAAATCGTGTCAATCACATTACATCGGCTCAACTCAACATTATGCAATTCGTGAATATACCAAGTGTAATGTAATTTAAAATTTGTCGTTGAATGTTCAATTTAGACCCCTAAAATCCGTAGAAAAGAATGATCAAGCTGAATATCAGAGGCTGCGGTCTGCTAAATATTCTAAACATTTGAAATGACCTCGTTCTTCGAATGTCACGTTATAAACCAAATATATAAAACTATAAAAGTTGAAAACATTTATAAATAAACATACAACCATTTTTATTGTAATATTGTATATGTTATTTCTTAATGCTTTCCACGCGGCAGGGTCTGCAGACGACATTCCAAAATCTTTGAATAAGTTCACCAGGATTGTAGATTGAAATGATAAAAAAAATAAAAAAATAAAAAAGTCAAAACTATTGAATTTCATTACCATATTTGGAATCACCATGAGAAATCCATTAAAATAAGTACAAACATGCCTAGTATTGGTTCAATAATCCTTAAGATAGACTTTGAAAGTTGGAAAAGGTTTCTGAAAAATGTGTTTTGTATATGGTAAAACTAATAATATAAACATCTTCAAATGCTGTACCAGTGATGAAATATACACCTTATGTGAAAACCTCCTTTTTGCAATTTCGCACCTCATTTGCAATCACTGATATATGGTGATGATTATTGAAGTTAAGAGTGTTTGACTGTCAATAGTTTCTTAACACTTTCCACGCGGCTATTAGTTTTACCATTTACAAAACAATTTTTTCATAAAACCTGTCCTCAACAAATGGGGTGGAAAAGGATAAATAAAAGTGAAGACGTTTATTAACTTTACGTTCCGGTGAATAATTACCTCTGTGTTACTTCCGCGAAAGCTTTTGTATCTCAGCAAAACATACTGTATAATCAACATGATCAAAGTGACAATAGCATCTTAACACCTTCCACCCGGCTACTAGTTTTACCATTCACAAAACAAACTTTTCATAAAACCTTTCCCCAAAAAATGGGGTGGAAAAGGATAAATAAAAGTGAACACGTTTGATAACTTTACGTTCCGGTGAATGATTATCTCTTTGTTACTTCCGCAAAAGCTTTCGTATCTCAGCAAAACATACTGTATAATAAAAGTGACAATAACATCTTAACACTTTCCACGCCGCTAATAGTTTTAACATAATACAAAACAGATTTTCAGAAACCTTTCCCAATGTCGATCTCAAGAATTACTGAACAAATACTACGCATGCTTGTACTTATTTTAATGCATTTCTCATGGTGATTCCAAATATGTTGATGAAGTTCAATAATTTTGACATTTCTTAATCATTTTGTGAAATTTTGGAACTGTCGTCTGCAGATGCCTGCCGCGTGGAAAGTCTGGAATCAAAATTACACTGAATACACTGTTAGAATACTTGTGCCTCGTTATGCCTTATGGTTACAACAAAGATTCTATGCATCAATTGTATGCTTGCCTGCCTTCACTTATCACGTTCTGCGCATTATCTGCGGCAGTAACAATAAGTGCAAGTTTCTTTCGAGCAACCATTGACGGCCAAAAAACGTAACTTATATGAATGGCGTTAAATGACGCATTTACCGGGAGTTCTTTTTATAATTATAGGATTAGAACAAAACAGAGTGGCTCTTAGTCCACTTTTAAGGTTTGGGCGCAATAAAGTCACTTTTCTCATAAAGTGCTGTTTGGTTCTAGTTTCACTAGATTCATGCTTTGTGCCAAACTCACCTAGTTGCTACTGGTTTTCCAACAACACAAGGAGAAGCTCTTCTTCTTCTTCGTTTGAGTCTTGTGAGAATTGCCCCAGCAGCACAAATTAAACTGCAGGATTTAAAACGCCAATAAATAAACAAATTTGTGCTGCAGTCAAATCTTTGTTTCAAATTTTTTTTAAAACACGAATCCAAGTTAAACCACACCCCAAAGTCTAATACTAGAGCAATGTGTCTATTTCTCGAACTGTACATTTTTATTGTAAGTTTAAATACGCCACTTCATATCGTGTTTTGTTGAATTTGTTTCCCAAATCTTAAATTCTTAAGCTTAATTCAGATTCTTTAGTTCAAACTCGTCATTTTATTTCTCTCTATGTAAATGTTTAAAGAGTAACTTTTTTCTTAATTTGTCCATCGCAATAACATAATTATGCTCCATCAAAATTGATGTTGCTGTAACATTACAATTGATCACTATTGATTTTACTGGTGTAACATTACAAATGATCGATATTGATCAGCATTATACAGACAACATTATTATTGGCGCCGAAACAGCTGTCGATTTAATTTCAATGACTCCAGGAGTTAGATTATAGTTTATCGATCGTACAAAATTAACATTCGATTGACGTCATACTAAATGACATTCATTTCATAGGATGATTTTTTTTAAATGTATTCATTATATTTAGGATATTACCTTTATTTTACCTTGTCCGTGAGTGGGCCATGAAATGCCCTGGTCTCCATTACGGAGCAATTAGTTAGCAATTGATAGCAATTGGGGGTATGACCCTATTGATAGCAATTGGGGGTAGGCCGAATTGCCTAATTGGTTTGGGCGTGCGTAGAACGGCGCAAAAGGAACAAAGCGTGATTGCGATGCACATGTGAAGAAACCGGGACATCTCTTGTAAAAACGTTTACAATTTGCGCGAGGATTTAGCTATTTTCATGAGTCGGAGACCGTGTCCAGGATTATAATACAGGATAGTTTTTCCGTGGATGTTTTGGGAGTGTTAAATTGAAGAAAGAGCGACAGAAAGAGCACAGAATTGACTGAAGACTAAAGGAGTATTATTGTAGGGTGTTAAATTAACGCTCCGTGGTGGTACAATTTCATTCTTTCATTCTTTGGCTCAATTAACCTCTTTGTTTTCATTCTTTCAATTTCTTTATTTGGTGGTACAACTTCATTTAATACTTTTATCTGGTTAAATTTTTATCTGTCACGTTTATTTTCACGATTCACTATCTTAAATACTTGGAATAAATTGTTGTTAAGTGCTGTAGTTGGATGGTTGTTAGTGTTATGGTTGCGAAATAAAGAGTCTATGGAAATTACAACCTGAGTGTACCGATACTTGTTGTCTATCTTTGAAACGCAGGTTCTGTCCCTGCAAACAAACCCACGTGGTCTTTCATGCAACTAAAATTCCCTGCCCACACATAGAAAAAAAATTAGTGGTGTCAGATACTGCAACAGCATTCTGCGCGCTTCGTGGTAGGCTTTCGGCGCCGCCGGCTCGGTCCCGCCACAATATCATTGCTAATTAGATATTTCAAACATTCAGTTGAATTAATTTATATTAATCAAAAACATACACATCTATTATTGATTCTGCTTGTTTTACTGGTCACATTGACAATAATGATTTTTGTTTATTGTTTTCATCTGGTCTATTATAGGTCACATGACGTCTTTTGACCTAAATAGTCTTTTTGTCAATAAAGGTAAACCTGGTTTCATCGTGTAACGTCCGTTTAGCCAATCAATGGACATTGTAATGGGCATACAGGAAATAGTCATATCATGAATAGGCCCATTCTTCGCATTGGCTGACAATAACCTTTTAAATATTCAAATGGTGATATAATAAAATAATAAAATGTGGTAGTCTCGTTGACTCATTGTGCATCTCAAGTATGAATTAGGATTAAAACACTTTCCACGCGGCTATTGGTTTTACCATACGAAAACCAGATTTTTAGAAATATTTCACAATTTTCTCAAGGATTACTGACCCTATTCTAGGCATGTTTGTACTTATGTCAATGCATTTCTCATGATGATTCCAAATATGGTGATAAAATTCAATAATTTTGACATTTTTGAAACAATTTGTGAAATTTTGGAATGTCGTCTGCAGCTGCCTGCAGCGTGCAAAGCTTTAAGTATGAATTATGAATAAACGCGAAGTTCTGTTTAAGGGTACGTAGCTGCATAGTCAGATCGTGCATCTTGAGTTTAAATACAATGCTATCTTGTATTTCATCGAAATAACTTCATAATCAGATAATGCCTCTTAAGAAGAAATAACGATCTTGCGTCGTAATATCATGGGTAGCGCTCATAAACTTACACATGAAAGTCACTCAGTATACGGTTACCTTACAACCACCTCTCAACCTACTTCATCGCATAATTAGATAAAGGTACCGATTATATTGAGTATACGCGGCGATCTTGTATGATTCTAACAAAGTTCAGTCAATTCCATGGTCTAATTTCTCACCATCTTTCGTGGGCGTCGCGGTTTTTTGTGTACTGTGGTTGACCTAGATTGTTGTCTAGAAAATCTGGTACCTTCATTTTCTTCCTTTTATTACAAAAATATCTACATTATCGAGGGCAAATTTAGATTTGAAAGGGTCATTGAATCCATTTTCTACATTGTTGTCACTTATGCTGTAAATTACACGTTGGAGATGTAATTATTAACGTCAAGGGATATCTAAGTGGTTAGCCAGAGCATTTTGTAATACAATTATGAAGATATAGAACCTGATAGTAATGACCGTTGTATCCTAACATCACGCTGTCGGCATCAATTCTATATTGCAAGATTATAATTATGTTCTAGTTTCTCTTTGACAGTTCAGTACGATAACTTGTTTGGAAGCTTTCCGTTTTTGGAAAGTATTACCCACAATACAATGCGATAACTTTGGCTAGTCCAATAAAGGAACCCTCATTTCACGACACAATAGAATTGTATCATATACATTAGACATAAATATAATAAATTAGACCACAGACCTATTTCGGCAAAATAGGTGACACATTTTGTATAATACAATGATATATTTTAGTGTCATTCTCAGCGTTCAGCGGCTCATTTTAAATTAATTATATTGATTTAAGGGTTTAGTCTGCAAACGATAAATGAATATCGATTATTGATTTGAATTTGCAACTTGTTCTAACTTGGTAATATGGAAGATCATAAAATTATGCAAACACTTGTCGAAGGAACAAAAGCTATTACGTACTTTAAAAAAAAAAGAGTTTGAATATTTAATGAGCTAATTAAGCCCAACTTCTTTATTACGATAAAATAGGAAAATCCCCAAAACAATAGCTATTTATCATGATTAAACAATTTATTTCCTAGCTTGACTCATTTACTGATGGTCAATGTTTCATAGTTCCATCATCTTCCGTTTAAATAAATAAATTGGTATTTATGGTATGATTACCATGATTACTACGATATATATACTTCTGCAAGGGATCATGGGTAATACTTCCCAAAAAGGAAAGCATCCTGAACAAGTTATCGTACCGAACAACTTGATGTGTGTTGTTAATTAATAATAAAATACTAATCGAAACGTCACACTCGTCAGTGATAGCTTGTACAATTAGGAAATTTACCGCAAGTACCCCCAAGTCATGTGGGTTTTGATTTATATGGTTTCGTCTCAAAATTGCATCCATATATATCGTAGAATGGTAAAAAGAGCGTATTGGATCTATATTACAGGGAATACGATTGTATGGTCATTTGAAACAGAATGTTGGGCCCCACATTTCAGATTTGTGTGATGCGCTTGAAGACATACCATGTAATTCTACACTTAGGTTTCAATGGTCTTTCACAGATAGCTGCGGTAACACATTGCACGTCAAAAAGAGGCATATCTTATGGAGTGATTTCAATATTGCCTTGAACGATTTCAATCATTTGTTAAAAGTTGAAGATTTGGTATTGTTAGATTACAATCGTGATGTATTTTGTTAAGCACTTCATTTCCTCTTCTTTTACGGGAAGCATTAATAATACGTCCATTCAGAGGTTATCTTTAGTTTGATAATATTAAAAAAGGATGATAATGAAATTATTAGACGATCATGTATAACTTCATGATAGCCTCATAGCCAGATTGTGCACCTAAAGTATGAACACATGGTCACCCTGTGTTCAATTGTAACAGCCTTATTGTCAGATAGTGCCTCTCAATAAGAAATAACGATCTTGCATCGTAATCATGGGTAGCGCTCATAAACTTACACATGAAAGTTCAGTATACGGTCACCTTACACCCACCTCTCAACCTACTTCATCGCATAATTAGATAAAGGTACCGATTATATTGAGTATACGTACGCGGCGATCTTGTATGCTTATAACAACGTTCAGTCTATCCCATGTTCTCATTTTACCCCATCTTTCGGGGGCGTCACGACTTTATGTGCACTCCCTGGTGGACCTAGATTGTTGTTTAGAAAATCTGGTACCTTCCTTTTCTTCCTTTTATTACAAAAATATCTGCACTATCGAGTGCAAATGTAGTACTAAATGGGTCATTAAATCTATTTTTTTACATTGTTGTCACTTGCGCCGTAAATTACACGTTGGAGATGTAATTATTAACGTCAAGGGATATCTAGGGGGTTCACCAGAGCATTTTTTAATATAATTATGAAGATATTGTACCTGATATTAATGACCCTTGTCTCCTAACATCACGCTGTCGGCGTCAATTCTATATTTCAAGATTACATGTTCATGTTTGTCTTTGATGTGCGCTGTTATTAATAAAAATACAAACATTAGATTATACCACGTTGGTTGACGATATGATCCAATAACATATCTGGTCCCTTTTATCATTATAAAATAACCTGAGGGACTATTGAATTAATCGAAACTTCACACTCGTCAGTGATAGCTTGTACAATTAAGACATTTACCGCAAGTGCCCCGAGTAGTGTGGCTTATGATTTATGTGGTTTCGTCTCAAAATTGCATCGAACTATATTGAGAATGGTAAAAAGAGCGTAGTGGATCTATATTACAGGGAATTCGATTGTGTGGGTCATTCGAAACCGGATTTTGGGCCCCGCATTTCAGATTTGTGTAATGTGCTTGCAGACATACCATGTAATTCTACACTTAGGATTCAATGGTCTTTCACAGAGAGATGCGGTAACACATTACGCGTCGAAAAGAGGCATATCTTATGGAGTGATTACAATCTTGCCTGGAGCGATTTCAGTCATTTGTTTAAAGTTAAAGATTGGTATTGGATCTTTTTTTTATAAATTACAATCGTGATGTATTTTGTTTAACACATCCTTTCCTCTTCTTGTACGGGAAGAATTAATAATACGTCTATTCAGAGGTTATCTTTTAGGTTAATAACATTAAAAAAAAGGATGATAATGAAATTATTGAACGATCTTATAAATTCATGATAGCCTCATAGCCAGAGTGTGCACCTAAAGTGTAAACGCATGGTCACCCTGATATAATTGTAACAGCCTTATAGTCAGATAATGCCTCTTAAAGGTGTATGTTCCGATCACTTTTTTGGAGCTATGATTCTTTTTTCACATCAAGATATTTTGATATCAGAAGAATCCCCATATTTTTCTTATTATATCTGTCAAATCTTAGGGGCCAGAAATGTTCCATTTAGAAATTAGAGGCGAAAATGTGGTGAATTACTGCCAAAGGTGATACTGCCTTATTATTTTCAAGATCTTATATGATGCAGCTCCTTATTTAACAGAACTTGTTCAACCATATATGCCAAGGCATCGCGGGCTACGCTCTTCAAAACAAGGTCTTCTTCTGGAAACATTGGCTAAACATCTGTAGGGACAGCGAAGTTTTCAAGTCGCAGCACCAAAACTATGGAATAGCTTGCCTGAATATGTGAAACTGTCAAACTCTGTACATATTTTTAAGAAAAACTTGAAGACATAATTATTTGTACTCTGAAGCATTTGCTTGATGTGACTCTCCTCATCTTTGTTGTTGCGTGTTTATTGTTATTTTGGTTGTTATGCAGACAAGCGCCATAAGCGTCGCTTGCGGCGGATAGCGGCGCTTGATAAATTACCATTATTATTATTTATTTAAAATTAAATACAGGGTGACCATGTGTTTACACTTTGGGTACACAATCTGGCAATGAGGCTATCATGAAGTTATACAAAATCGTCTAATAATTTCATTATCATCCTTTTTTTAAAAATACTATCAACCTAAAAGATAACCTATAAATGGACGTATTGTTAATTCTACCCGTAAAAGAAGAGAAAATTGTGTGTAAAACAAAATACATCACGATTGTAATCTAATAAAGATCCAATATCCATCTTTAACTTTTAACAAATGATTGAAATCGTTCAAGGCAATATTGTAATCACTCCATAAGATATGCCTCTTTTCGACGCGTAATGTGTTACCGCATTTCTCTGTGAAAGGTCATTGAATCCTAAGTGTAGAATTACATGGTATGTCTACCAACAAATTACACAAATCTGAAATGCGGGGCCCAAAATCCGGTTTCGAACAGGGGTGTACCTCAAAAAAAAATTCCAACCAGCCAGTGTAAAAGTTACCAGCCTGAATGTAAACTTACCAGCCATCAAGTAAACATAAGATTTCTGACGAGATGAAAATAAAAGCTTATATTAAAATCTTGAAATCTTGAATCAGTGTTCCGTGTATTTGTCTGCATTGCCCCAAATTCTATTTACCCGGTGGTGCCCTGATATAACTATATATTATAAGGGGCTTTGTTTTTTGATAAATTAAGAAAACACGAACTCGCGTTTGCCGCCACGTGGTCAAACAAAATTATATTTTTGTTTTTCGAGCACAAAAGGGCCAAAAGGTCACTCAGAAGTACTGTTTGAACATTTGTTGGGCAACACAATCATAGCCTGTACTTACTAAGTTACTGTCATCGAGATAAATATTGTAATAACAAATTATTCTAAATATGTGGCAATGTCTTTATTCTTAAATTATGCCATAATACTGGTTTTGAACACATGTTGCGGGATATGTTGGCAATATTACGGATGTTTCATGGACAGGAATAATATTACGATAGAATTTTTAAATATTTTGCTACAACTTGTCAACAAGAGATTATATTTTCTACGCGTCCCAGATATCATGTCGGACACATATTCACCAACAGCAAAATCCTTACCAGCCAGCCGGGCGTGTATATTTTTAAAGTTACCCGCCCGACTCAAAATTTACCCGCCGCGGGCGTGCGAGCGGGTACTATGTACAGCCCTGAATCATAACCTACATGACTCTGGGCACTTGTGGAAAAATGTCTTAATTGTACAAGCTATCACTGACGAGTGTGAAGTTTCGATTACTTCAATAATAGTCCTCCAGGTAATTTTCTAATGATAAAACGGGCCAGATATATGTTATTGAATCACATAGTCAACCCACGTGGTGAAATATTACGTTAGTATTTTATTATTAACTAACACCGCACATCAAAAACAGACAGGAACATATAATCTTGAAATATAGAATTGATGTCGACAGCGTGATGTTAGAAGACAAGGTTCATTAATATCAGGTACAATATCGTCATAATTGTATTACAAAATAGATATTCATTGATTTTAATAATTACAACTCCAACGTGTAATTTATAGCGCAAGTGACACAATGTAAAGTAAAAATGGATTCAATGACCCTTTTAAATCTAAATTTGCCCTCGATGGTGTATATATTTTTGTTATAAAAGGAGGAAAATGAAGGTACAAGATTTTCTAGACAACAATCTAGGTCAACCACAGGACACAAAAAACCGTGACGCCCACGAAAGATGGTGAGAAATGAGATCATTGAATTGACTGAACTTTGTTATAATCATACAAGATCACCGCGTACAAGGCGTACGTATACTCAATATAATCGGTACCTTGATCTTATTATGCGATGAAGTAGGTTGAGAGAGGTGGGTGTAAGGTGACCGTATACTAAACTTTCATGTGTAAGTTTATGAGCGCTACCCATGATATTACGATGCAAGATCGTTATCTCTTCTTGAGAGGCATTTTCTGCTTATAAGGCTGTACTGGCTTACAATATACCTTGAACGATTTCAATCATTTGTTAAAAGTTAAAGATGGATATTGGATCTTTATTAGATTACAATCGTGATGTATTTTGTTTTACACCAATTTCCTCTTCTTTTACGGGTAGAATTAACAATACGTCCATTCATAGGTTATCTTTTAGGTTGATAATATTAAAGAAAATGATGATAATGAAATTATTAGACGATCTTGTATAAATTCATGATAGCCTCATAGCCAGATTGTGCACCTAAAGTATAAACGCATGGTCACCTTGATTTAATTGTAACAGCCTTATAGTCAGATAATTAATGCCTTTTAAGAAGAAATAACGATCTTGCATCGTAATCAAGGGTAGCGCTCATAAACTTGCACATGAAAGTTCAGTATACGGTTTACCTTACACCCACCTCTCTACCAAATTCCTCGCATAATTAGATAAAGGTACCGATTATTGAGTATACGTACGCGGCGATCTTGTATGATTATTACAACGTTCAGTCTATTCCATGTTCTTATTTCTCCCCATCTTTCGTGGGCGTCACAGGTTTTTTTTGTTTACTGTGGTTGGTTGACCTAGATTTATGTCTAGAATATCTAGTACCTTCATTTTCTTCCTTTTATTACAAAATATCTGCACTATCGAGTGCAAATTTAGATTTAAAAGGGTCATTGAATCCATTTTTTAACATTCTGTCACTTGCGCTGTAAATTACACGTAAGATATGTACTTATTAACGTCAAGGGATATATAAGTGGCTCGCCAGCGCATTTTGTAATACAATTATGAAGATATTGTACCTGATATTAATGACCCTTGTCTCCTAACATCACGCTGTCGGCATCAATTCTATATTTCAAAATTACATGTTCATGTTTGTCTTTGATGTGCGCTGTTATTAATAAAAAAAAATACAAACATTAGATTATACCACGTTGGTATAACAATATGATCCAATAACATATCTGGCCCCTTTTATCATTAAAAACAACCTGGGGAACTATTAAATTAGCACACCATATCCTCTTCTTTTACGGGAAGCTCTAATAATACGTCCATTCAGAGATTATCTTTAGGTTGATAATATAAAAAGGATGATAATGACATTAATAGACGATCTTCTATACATTTATGATAGCCTCATAGCCAGATTGTGCACCTAAAGTATTTCATTGTAACAACCTCATAGTCGGATAATGCCTCTGCAAAAGAAATAATGACTTTGCAACGTGGGTAGCGCTCATAAATGTACACATGAAAGTTCAGTATACGGTTTACCTTACACCCACCTCTCTACCAACTTCCTCGCATAATTAAATAAAGGTAGCGATTATATTGAGTATATATATACGTACGCGGCGATCTTGTATGATTATAACAACGTTCAGTCTATTCCATGTTCTCATTTCTCCCCATCTTTCGTGGGCGTCACAGTTTTTTTTGTTTACTGTGGTTGGTTGACCTAGATTGTTGTCTAGAAAATCTAGTACCTTCATTTTATTCCTTTTATAACAAAATATCTGCACTATCGAGTGCAAATTTAGATTTAAAAGGGTCATTAAATCCATTTTTTTAACATTTTGTCACTTGCGCTGTAAATTACACGTAAGAGATGTACTTATTAACGTCAAGGGATATATAAGTGGCTCGCCAGAGCATTTTGTTAATTGAATTAATCGAAACTTCACACTCGTCAGTGATAGCTTGTACAATTAAGACATTTACCGCAAGTACCCCCAAATCATGTGGGTTATGATTTATGTGGTTTCGTCTCTAAATTGCAACCATCTCTATTGAGGATGGTAATAGGAGCGCATTTGATCCAAATTACTGGGAATATGAATGTGTGGGTCATTCGAAAACGTATGTCGGGCCTTCCCGCGTTTCGGATTTTCTGATGTAATTCTACACTAAGGATTGGACGGTTTTTCACAGAGAGTTGCAGTAACACATTACGCGACGAAAAGAGACATATCTAATGCATTGATAGCAATCTTCCCTTGAACGATTTCTGTTAGTTCAAAATAAAAGATGGGTACTGGGTCTTGTTACTGTTAGATTATGATTGTGATGTATCCGGTTTAGATACATGTTTTGTTCTTTTATGGAGAATAATACATTATGTCTTATGTTTAGAAAATAAAAATAGGATGACAATTATATTAGTAGACAATCTTGTATTTTAAAATATTAGGCAATTATTACACTTGTATAGGCCCTAGCTACTATGGGTAATACTTTTAGCAGGAGACTGGGATACGTGATTGCTTAGTTGTTGAATTGCAGATGCTTTACCATGCGAGGTCTTGTGGCCCAATGGGTTCGGGCGAGATCGTTTTCCCATATTTTTCTCTTTTCTATCTACGACGGCGCACCTGTTTAACAATATTTATAATCTTGTATTTAATCAAGGTAGTCAGATTTTGTAACTTAAATTTGTTTTGTGGCGATCTTGTGCCGAATCGTATTAGCCTCATATATATCCAGATGTATTATTCCACTGGAATTATTTTAATTACGGCTTCGTCATCCATACATGCCCTACCTACAGATAACATTAATGACAAATCAGTAACTTTAATGATCTCCATGTAGTCAAAATCATTAATGATACTCGGTGATGTACGTTTGCGCCATGACAAGTGCCCCGTTTCCAAGATGTTGTTTTCTTGCTGTTTCTGGCTCTAGGAATTAACATTGCATAGGCAGCGATGAATATTTAATCACATATGGAAATCCAGCCAGCAACTTTCTTAACGGCTTCCTTAATAGAATGTAATCACAAAACCCACTAGCCCATCAAACACGGAGAGGCCAAGGAGGGGGTATAATCCCATTTCCATCCTAACGTAGTAATCGGATGTAAGGAATAATTTATTTTAATACCATTGGATTGCTATTAAGGAAATTACCGGTGTCGACAAACTGATTCGGAGCACTCACATACATGCAATACTTAAGATCGTATTTTCTGCGCGAAGTGTGGCAAGCGGAAGGCGCAAATAATCTTCATTCCGCCATTATCCGCATATCAGGTTATACTAAAAACTCGGGAACGGACGAATTCGGGTCAAATGTAAATGAAAGTGAGAAGATCAGCACAACCCCTCAAACATTGACCTTAATATATTATTAGTTATAATTGTAGGTCAAATTAGGTATCAAGAAAGAGTAAAATCTAGCACACATCAGAGTAAGCAACACCTTGATACTGGAAAATTATGTAAAAAGAAGCAGCTGTGGAATATTGCCAATCGTACCAACCGGAAGACACATAACCCTTGATTCACAATTTCAATAGTCATCAAAATTCCACCAGTTAGCCATCCATCATTCTTTTCAGAACGACTTGGCGTCCCACCTGTTTTAACTCTGTCATTACATTTCAGTGGATAGTGACGCCAATCCCAAGTCGTCGCACCTATGGCACCTTCGTGAGAAGTACGTTACACTTTCAGGGTACGAAAACAAGTGAAATGTAATCTGATCATGTGATGTGTGAATTATTTATGAAGGCCATGAACAGTCACCAATGGAAAAAGGGGGGATATTGCGCATATAAGACAAGATCTTTGTAGGTTGTTGCGAACACGCGACATTTCCCTAGGCAGTTTGTCCCTGATGAGATATTCGATGTTATGTAAATTTCGACGCCTTACTTGATATCGGGAGGTCAGAGTTCATATTCTAAATATCGCAGTTTTGTATCTAAAGTAGCAGCAATTTTGACTCTTGCAAAAAAATTATAACGAGATTAAAATGCAGCTGAATACTGCTAGCGGGTAGGGACTCAGCTTGAGAGATGCTGCGTATCGAATTATCGACAAGAGAGGCAGGGCCAACTCATTTTGGCATATAAAGTACCTGATGGGCGCTGTAAAAGGTTTTAACGGCGATATAATAAATCACAATTTCGCAAAATGAATGATGATCGACTTTTGTATAGCAAAGCCTCCTATGATGCCGTGCCTTATCAAGAACTCAAGTCATTTGTAACGTGTCTTCTAGCCATTCATAAACATAATGGATACGGACAATGTCTTCCTTCTTAACGGTAATTCGCTCTCTTTAGTCAGTATTTCATATACTATAAACACTCGTGAAACACGTAACCATTCTATATCACCATTTCGTAGATTTACGTAGGTTTCTAACAAAATGTATGACCCCAAACATTTTTTTCAAATATTTTCTTTCGAAATCGGGTCACGATTTGCTAGCCATTACCATTTTCTCTTCAAAACTGCTTTTAACGCATTATGAGATAAATGTTACTGTGAATTATAAATTTGTGGCGTGTGTTAGGATGTAGGGTTATTATAAATGGGTGTTACATTTTCAAATGTAATACAAATTGTCTTTAAACTTGCTCCGGTTTGAAACGCGTAGGAAAAGAGATCGAATGGTCATCAAACTGATTAAGACACCTTTAACTCTTCCAATATCAGTGAATCTAAAGCCCTCACAGGAAACTGAGGTTTTGACAATAAAGATATAGATATAAACCAAGTCATTGTCCATTGCAACGACAAGAATACGATCACGTACAGGCAAAATGCGTTCAAGTATGTACATACGGGGTTTAAGCTCCTGCGTAAACACTTACACAGTGTTATGTAGCCTACGTATAAGAAAAATATACATAAGCAGACTACCAGGTTGCAATGTATGCGCTGTTGAACATTTATATGAATTTGAGAGCTGAGATGAATGTTGTTATTTGTTTCATCTCCAAATATAAATTTAAAAAATCAAGTAATATTAACACTTTCCAGACGCAATTCCAACATTTCAAAAAATGTTTCAAAAATGTCAAAATTATTGAATTTCATTACCATATTTGAAATCACTATCAGAAATGCATTGAAATAAGTACAAACATGCTTAGTATTGGTTCAGTAATCCTTAAAGGGGCGTGTACATCTCAAGTGTTTGTCCTGGACAAAAATCACATGACTCCCTACGTATCTGAGTCTCCGTGTTTCCATGTAATAATACCCATGGTGCAATAGATTTGCCGCGCCGAATTCCAATCGAAAAAACGTAATGGCCAACATTTTATGTACGAACGAAATACTAAGGTGTCTAGAATCGTTTCGAAAAGTAGTGTTATGCATTATAATGAAATCAGAATTACAATCTCCTTCAGCATATAATCAACTTTTGAGCGATAATCCTATGTTAAAAACGCACAACAATTGAAATATAAAGCATTTTAGCCCGCATTTTTGCCCCGATTCATGTGATATTCGTATTTTGAACTTTATGTATTTTATTTTCTAAATATCTATGTGTAGTCTTCATTAGCTCAGTCGGCAAAGCGCCGGCTTCATAATCATGATGTCAGTGGTTCGAATCCTAGGATTGTTATACTTTTTTCTGTTTGTTATTTACACTTTATTTTTAGAAATTGACAGGATTGCATATCGTTCGCAATATTTATTGAATGTTGAATGATATTTTTTTCTTCTTTTGCAATTTCACTGCGATAAAGAATACCCTATAAATATATATTGTGTTGACTATTCCGTTCAATTGAACTATGGAGACCCTAGCTAGTCTATCAATGAACATGATTTGCAAAGGCCAATTGTTATGTAAATAAGAAGCCAATCGGCTAATATGTCCTTGAATCGATTTTCTTATTTCCTATACGACCGATGTTTGTATTTGCTGATTTGCTCCAAACTTTAAAAAAAAGAGAGTGGTACCTTCAAAAATACGTTACGCGGTTCACGGCTTTCACGGCCTGGTGTGAGCGACTGTATTTTGGCGTGGATATGATACCGTGCACTACCAAAACCCTATTGTATATTTCACGGACATAAATTATGCTAATGAGCTCATTAAATGACGTCACTCACATCATCGGGTTTTGCCGATGATTGAAATCCGTTGATTTAAATTCTAGGTCGAGTAAAATGATGTTCTTATTTGTTGTCTGTGAGCTTTTCTGATTTTTTTTCCCGTATTGGAGTATTTTTTTATTGAAAATAGACAGTTCAAATTAAACGTTGGTTCCAAGTTCAAGTGACAGCACGTGTATTAAAGGCGACAGCAAAGGCAATATGCAAGCAACATTTGAGAAAAAACGATGCCCGACTTTGCAAGAAAGTGTACGGGGAAGTGTACGGGTGAACATGACAAACCAAAACAGCCTAGTAAATAATCACCTCCGTGGCGCAATTGGTTAGCGCGTTCGGATGTTAACCGAAAGGTTGGTGGTTCGAGTCCAGCCGGGGGCGTTGTTACTTTTTGCATTTAATGCAGATCGACAAATCACAGTAAAAATATAATATTGACAAAATCACAGACCACTTACACAAAAATCGCATCTGCGCATGCTCCTGTCGTGATCGAAATCTACCACACAAGCAATGGGCGAGTTTTATAAGTGCCGTGCTCAGTGGCGAACCCAGGGGTCCAGGGGCCGGTGCCCCCCTGAAATATCCCCGTCGGTAAACTTGAGCTTCCGTCGGTACAGTCAGATGCCAACGTTGAGTGAGTCTATTGTATACGAAGAAAATTTATTTTTCCCTTGAAAAGCGGATGTCGATATCGTGCAATTCAATTTATGCCAAAATGTCAGCCTTATACAATGACAACATTAAGGCATTTAAATGTGGTTCAACGTCATGTGACTAGGGGGATATTTCCCGTGGCGCTGACCCCTGTCTCATTAAAAGCTTTAAATTAATAACCTTCCACGATCATCAATTTATTGCTCTTTACATTGAATCCAAACCTAGCTTGCAGCGACACCGTTATCACATTTAAAATACAATTTAGAAACTGGGTTCAATTTGGCTACATTTCGTCGAATACTCAATAGTTCACCACTAGTTCATTATTATAGAGAACACATAGACACGTCAGTAAGTAGTTATGGCCGAGCGGTTACGAATATGGACTAGTAATCTAATAGATTCTCCCCTCCTCGGTTCGAATCCTGCTGAATACCTTTTTTTAGAAAAAACGATTTAGTCTCTGTGTGTTGGAAAATGGCGTATATTTTTACCGTAGGTGAATAAAAGTCGTGGCCCTGACCCCTGTCCAAAAATGTATTACAAATAAATATATTTTTGATCAAGTTTAATACGTTAGGAACATTTCTTGTGCATAAAGTTTTTGCTATGACGTCTAAAAATCATCAAAAATACGATGTTTACGATCGCATTGAAAATGCATCTATATCGACTCAAAGATAGTAACAAAAATCGTGTTTTTTATTAAATCGGAAATGACATCTTACATAAATAGGACTTCCCCTTCAAAATGAGCCTAAGATGATCAAAAATCGATGGAGGCAATTCTTCACAATCGCGAGTTGTAAATGATCCGATTTCTATTTGGTTTTGTTTTTTTAAATCTCACTTCACTGGCGGCCTTGACTTCTGACTGGGTAGATTTGCGATTTCTACCAGGCGATTTTTTCAGCTATTGTTGACAATGTCATCGCTACCCCCCACTTTTCAATATTTCAGCTACTGACGAGAAGAAGAAAATTGGGTCATTTTTGCGATTTTTTTGTCGGTACATCATGACTTTCGTAACTACCCCCCCCCCCCCCCCCCCCACCCCCAGTTTCCAAAAGCTGGGTACGCCACTGATTGAGTGCTGAACTCATCATGTTCATTGCTGCTGCGAGCATCTTACTATAAATCTGTGTGGGGGTGTGTGTGTTTGTTATCCTTATGTCTCCGTTAGTTTTGATCAAAGTGGCGCATAATTTGCATGCAATATCGAGGAAATAACGGTGTGTTAAAGTTTATTCCAGTGAAATTGGTTAACAATTTGCTCCAAAAACAGCAAATCACCTCTCAGATTTGGCTCATAAATGCCACTAGAATTGAACAACATTGTGCGTTGCGCGTACTGCCGCGTAATCATACCGTGGTATCACGTTGCGTGTCGCGTTTGCGCAAATGCTAACTGCTAGCTTCACTGTCTATAATCACTGTCATAATGGTATAATGATATATTACTAAATTCAAGCTATTTCACACGAGCATGTTTTGTCGTTGTTCGCGGAGCTGCGTCCAGATGCCTGAAATGTGCTAACTAACGTGCGTGACGATATCACGATTGACGCGCGGTCATTTTTTGAATGTGCCCGGTACGCACCTCTGGGTTTACGCACATACGAATGCACACAAGTTCGCACGCATAGAATGGAGTTGACCATAGCATTATGACACTGACTATACGCTACTTGTACGCAATCCTATTTCAAAATAAAAGCAAGGCTCTCCCCTAGTATCAGCGGGCCCAACCGATATTTTAAACCAGCTAATATGCATAAAAATAATATAATTTATTAATATGCACCGAACGCATTGTCAGCTATAACTTGAATTTCATTTAATTCAAATTGGTCATTTCAAACGGGAGATATGTGCACTTTTCCAAGGTACCTCTATGAATGCAAAAGTTTAACTCACGCATTTTGAAATGTCAATCAATGGCGTGTTGGTATTCACAATGCCTACAATGGACAATGGGGTATATTTTGAACACTTTCATGTATAAATTCAAGTATAAAGAAGTAGCTAGTGTACCCATATATGCAATGAAGACATTGGTTAACTTTTAACAAAAGTATTTGTCGTGATTTTCTAAAAACGGGACCTGAATATTTTGACTCACCCTGTATACAAACCAACATCAGATTTGTATTTAGAGAATAAAATATAGTTCTAATACTATATACTGTATACGATGGTCTTATAATGTAAAGGCTGTACCATGGAGTCGTATATAGCAAAACAGCTAAGAACTATGTTTGATTCTCATTCATATTTAGATTATTGGTTATTTTGGTCTTTAATCAGTTTGTTAGATTTATTTTAACAACAAAAATAATAATCAAACAACATTATTATATAGTGGGTGTGGTTTGAGATGTCAGCAGGCAATTTAGGGTGGGGGGGGGGGGGGGGGGGGGGGGGTGAGGTTCAAAAAAAAATTCGCACGGTCAAAACAAATCGCACAGTACATGTACTATTTTGCCTTTTTTTGACTATTTGGGCAAAAAAATTCGCACGGTCAAAAAAACCCGCACAGTACATGTACTATTTTGCCTTTTTTTTACTATTTGGGCTGAATATACCAATATATATATAACCGCCCGCCATCTCGGTCTTTTATCATTATTTTCCGATTTTTCATTTTTTTCCTCCTTTTTATTTTTTAGAGGGGCTGGGGGCGGGGGCACAAATGGGTTTTTTCTGTCAGGGGGGGGCATTTGCCCCCCCCCCCCTGAGCTACGCCACTGGCGTCATCGCGTTAGCGTCCCCTACACAAAGTCGCCGCCGTATGCGTTGTGGGTATAACGCAGCGATGACAGGTGCGTGTGTGCTAAATAACGCGATTAATTTGAAGCAGGATGTTGGAAAACAGCTGGATTCGCCGATTTTATAAAGGGGGGAATTTGTTGTTGTTTGTTTAAAATAAATCTAACAAACTGCGTTATTTTATGATAAAAGATCAAAATAACTAATAACTAATAAACTAAATATTTGTGTCGTCGTGTATTGACGCCTGCGGCGACCATACACGACTCCAAATATGGTACAGCCTATACACTATAAGACCATCGTCTATAGCAAAACAGCTAAGAACTATGTTTTATTCTCTAAACGTACAACAACTTTCCCCCTTTATAAAATCGGCGAATCCATCGAGCTGTTTACCAACTTCTTGCTTCGAATTAATTGCGTTCTTTAGCACACGCGCATATGGCAACGCTGGGTTACACGCACAACGCATACGCCGGCGACTTTGTGTAGGGGGCGCTAACGCAATGATCATGCGCACTGAATGTATCATTATTCAAACGAATCAAGCCCCGCCCTAAATGTCTCATAATATAAACTGCTCACAAAAAGTATCGAAACACTTAGAAATGATCCAATATATAGCGGCTCGAAAGGGTATGCATTAATCGAAGCAAATAACCAAGTGTATAATATTGTTCTGCGTATTTTGACACCTCGATCGATGAGATACGATGTTGCGGAGCTGAGTTATTGTCATTTCGATGGTCGTGGGTCCAGTTTCAAAAGTGACAATCATCCTATAGAAAGAGGTTTGCATTACTGTTTGGAATGATCAAATTCGTGATTTTCAATAGGGATGAGTGTCACTTTGGAAAGTGGACCCACGATCATTGAAATGACAATAACTCCGCCCCGCAACATCGTATCTCAACGATCGAGGTGTCAAAATACGCAGAACAAAATTATGCACTAGGTTATTTGCTTCGATTAATGCATACCCTTTCGAGCCGTTATGTATTGGATCATTTCTAAGTGTTTCGATACTTTTTGTGAGCAGTTTATATTGTGTATCGGATGAAAATCAGCAATAAAACACCAATCACAGTCCAGTGACATCCAAAACCACACCCACTGTAAACATGGTAAAGAATCTACAATATTGCAATGAAATCAAAGTAAAACAAAGTACACCCTAACACATAAAGAAGTTCGTCACACTTAAGTGATGTGTGACGATCCATTTTTACTCTTCAAATTAAAGGATGTTAATGATTTGAACAACCATAACGAACAACAGTTTATAACAGACGGGAACAATAGCAGACAAGGCATTGAGAGACTATTTATGTTTCTTTCAAACAAGTTTAAAACTTTCCACGCGGCTATTTTAGTTTTACCACACAAAACAGATGTTTCAAAAGCCTTTCCGAAATTTCAAGTAATCTCAAGAATTAGTGAATCAATACAAGGTATATTTGTACTTATTTTAATGTATTTCTTGTGTGATTCCAAATATGGTGATGGAAATTCAATCATTTTGACATTTTTGAAACATTTTGTTCGGTTCATAGACGCCTGCCGCGTGGAAAGTGTTAACACACACACCCCCACCCTTTTGTACTTTGCCAAAGAGGTGAAATAATTCCGATATTCGTGATCGTAACATTTTAATGAAATGGTTATGTCAAAGATGATGAAAAAACCTGGACCTGAATCTCATTGATTTTAATGATGGGCATCGATGGGTAGGCGCAGCCTATTATATAATTTTGGGACAGCCTGTATATGAATAAATGCACCAAATTGGAAATTGGACAATTTGCGCATTTGACATTGAAATGTTCTCTGAATACGCGTCATTTATTTAATGTTAGCATAAAACTGAAGTTTTGTTGACAATTTGTTTTTGCAAAAGCCGCATGAATATAAAAAATGAAATCTGAAAAATTATCAGCACGTGTTTACCATGTTGAATCAATGTGTCTTATTTAAGTTATGCGATCAAACATTTTAGCTCATATGGCCATGGGGCCTCAGATATTTTTTTTAACTTGTTGAATTATTTCACTGAAGTTTAAAAGGGTATCAAAAGAACGTGTTTAGATATATAGATAGATGGATATATTAATGGATAGATATATTGGTTCAAACGGTCTTTGTATAATTATATGAACAAAACAATAAATACTTATAGAGCCACTTTTTGGCGCATCTGTTACGTCGGTAGCCTCAATTATGTTGAGATTTGACATAAAACTATAGTCGGCATACCCACTTATTTAGTCCAGGCCCGTAAGAAGGGGGGGCGATGGTGGCGATCGCCCCCCCCCCCCCCCCTTTGAAAATCTTCCCCGGAAAATTTGTACACAGATGAAAAAATGCAATATTCTTTGCTACAAGCTTGTTTAGAGCCAACATGTACCTCGATCGTGCACAAAATAGGTGCAAATTCGAAAATTTTCGCGCGCTACACGCGCATAATTGACTCACAAAAATCTTCCGGTGATTTTTTTTTTTTTAAAACGCCCCCCCCCCCCCCCCCCTTTGAAAAAAGTGTCTTACGGCCCTGTAGTCTCACAGTAGTGGCACAATACAAATATTGGGTTATGATGTGCTCAGGACCGGGAGTCAAGACGAGAGAGATTTAGGACAGCGGACAGCATTTTATAATTGCGCTCTTGCAGCGATGAGCATGATGAGTTCAGCACGGTATCAAATCTACGCCAAAATACTGTCGCCCATACCAGGCCGCGTAAGCCGTGAACTGCGTAATGTATTTTTGAAGATACAACTCTCTTTTTTGAAGATTGGAGCAAATTACAAATATCTGTGTTGAAGGAACTAAAAAAATCGATTCAAGGATATAAGCCGACTGGCTTCTTATTTACATAACAATTGGTCTTTGCAGACCATGTCCATTATAGACGTGCTAGGGACTCCATATGGTTCAATCAACACAATTATATTTAATACAGGACATTCTTTATCGTAGTGAAATTGCAAATGAAAAAAGTATTATTCAACATTCAATAAAATAGCGAACGATTATAAGCAATCCTGTTATCAAAAAAAAAAGAGTGTAATAAGAAAAAGAAAAAGACATTTACAAGATTCGAACCACTGACCTCATGATTGTGAAGCCAGCGCTCTACCATTTGAGCTAATGAAAACTATGCATAAAACAGTTTTTTATAAAATTAGATAGAGTTTAAAATACAAATATCACTGAAATCGGAGGGTAAAATGCTTTATATTTCGATTGTTGTGCGTTTTTATCAAAGGTTATCGCCCAAAAGTTGATTATATGCTGAAGGAGATTGTAATTCTGATTTCATTATTATGCATTGCAATTCTTTTTGAAACTATTCTAGACACAGTTCGTTCGTACAATAATTTCAACATTACGTTTTGTCGATTAAAATTCGCGGCAAATCTATTGCACCATGGGTATTATTACATGGGAATACGGAGACTCAGATACGTAGGGAGTCATGTGATTTTTGTCCAGGACAAACACTTGAGATGTACACGCCCCTTTAAGATAGACTTTGAAAATTTGGAAAGGTTTCTGAAAATCTGTTTTGTATATGGTAAAACTACTAGCCGCGTGGAAAGTGTTAACATGCTATTGTCACTTTGATGTTACAGTATGTTTTGCTGAGATACGAAGGCTTTCGCGGAATCAATAAAAGAGATAATCATTCACCGGAACGTTAAGTTATCAAACGTCTTCACTTTTATTTATCCTTTTCCACCCCATTTGTTGGGAAAGGTATTATGAAAAAAACTGTTTTGTTTTGTAAGTGGCAAAACTAATTGCCGCGTGGAAAGTGTTAAGATGCTATTGTCACGGTATGTTTTGCTGAGATACGAAAGCTTTCGCGGAACTAACAAAGAGATAATCGCTCATCGGAACGTAAAGTTACCAAACGTCTTCACTTGTATTTATCCTCTCCCACTCCTTTCTCAACAAACCACTCTACCCAAGCCCCGAGAAAAATATTTTTCTGACATAGAACTGAATCTGTCTCAGCTATAATAACTTGTAAACTAATGCTTTCTGTCACCCTGAAAACTTTCATTCCAAAAACACCCGAACATTACTCTTCTCTCCGTGGGTAACATTAAACCATTCCGAAGAGCATATCGGCATTAATGTCAATTCTTTACACGTCTTTTACTCTCAAGGCTTATCCTTAAGGGATATGACCAAATATCTCTATATGCAATCTATTCAAACGTATTTTTACGCCGCCACTACGGCACCAGGGAGGCAATTAAGTTGGCATTAAAATGCATTTGTTGGTTGAGCTTAGGCCTTCACTTTTAAATGTCTAATCTAATTATATAATGTAGCAGGTAAATAGGTCTTCTTGCATACCCTGTAAGCCTATGGATGTCGTGAGGTTCCGCCTACTTAGAGTCATTAAACATTTGGAATGCTAACACATAAGGCGCAATTTCTTCGTCTTACTTTTGTTGAGAGGAAAGCTACGTACCGTTGCATTTTGGTACGCAATAACCGCCAAATATATCGCCTTTTCTCAATTTCATTAGTCTCTATCGCATTTCTATCGGGTATTTGCAAGAGAAAATATGCTTCCTTAGATATAAGAAAGCAAAATCGAAATGGTGCAATTTCTGTCTGTAACTTCATTATTACCCATCCTCATAAATTGAGTCCATTGTTTCATGCGTTAACTTAGCCAAACACATGGCACAAGATATATCATAGCAATCAATACCTCTCTCTTATATCAATATTATTTGTCATAACATTATGAGTCTATGGTGAAGGAAGCGTTGAACATGGTTGTTCATCAACTATCCTCGTCATTCCGGTCATTGACCCTGTCGACCGAAAGTACCCTTTGATACATGGATTTATAGATTCAGACAGTAAGCCACCTCGTATATATATATAAATGTTTTGACTGCTTTCATGTTATGATACTATAATAAGGCCCAAACGCCGGCATAACAGAACACTATACATTTCATTTAACATCCCCTTATTATACGCATTTACTTACTTATTTTCTTTATTGCTTTATTTCTTACATATTGAATACATTATGTTGAAAACAAGCAGTAAATTAAGAATTATTTATACATAGTAACTGGCAGTTTCATGCACTCCAACCACACAGGGCGGTGGCAATGTGGTTGGTGTGCATGAAACTGGCAGTTACTATGTATAAATAATTCTTAATTTACTGCTTGTTTTCAACATATTACGCTCTTCTTAGGAATTGAGCACTTTTGATACGGGCAGTGCATCATTTTGATAATTTATTTATTGAATACATTAAATATAAAATACACTTTATCCTAGTCTATTGTAGAACTTCGGAAAAGGAGTCGTCACTCTGAGTTTCATGTCGATAAGGCAATCGTCAGACGACAGGATGGTGAAAATTAGGTTGGATAGCAAACCCCATGTCATGTATGAATATACAATCCATGGTGTTTATTCCACCAATTTCCAGAATCGGTCTAAGCTCAAAGATGGCCAGAAAGTGCTGAACTGATAAACGGTCGGGAGCATATGAACTCTTGTAAATAGAGTTAACATCTTGCTAGCTATGTTATTGTTACGACGCCTGCCCATGAGCCTCTCAGGCAAAGATTATATTGATTTCGTGTTTTCTTACAAAAGTTAGATGTTAGCCACACCCGAGTTCCATTTCATAAAAGTAAATATTAATCTTAAGAAGGGTTACTCTTCTTTAATTCTAAGTCATTTTAGAAGGATGTTTAAGAATTCATTAGAATGACCTTAGGCTTACTTTAAACCTGGCCGCTATAACTTCTCAAATGATCTGCTTCAAAACGGCTAAAGAAGAGTTAAAGGATCACACATAATATTAATTTGAACGTTTAAGAAAGAGGACCGTAGTCTCATCGGTCATATTGAAGGTCAGTATTTTGCATTAAGTGATTGCTGTCTTTATATGTTTACAGTATTTCATCTAGTGTTCAATTAACTGTAAAAATAATCTAGTATCGGCATGTCTTTTTCCTTCTTTTTTTAAAGCTTTACTCCTACGTAAGTGGTTTATCTTGGCATCGATAGCCATACCTTTTTATTTCAATGAGCCCTCCAGGTCAAACAGTTCATGTTCATGGAAACGCAAGCTTAGTACCTACTCCTACTTTTAATGAGCTTCATATTAATAAATCCAGCTTATGGTTAGAGGGTAATCACTTTTCGGTAATGAGATTACTGCCTCCAGTTGACCCGAAGGACTTAAAATTGAAAACACTTCACTATCCATGCATTCCTTCACTGTGCTATTCAGTATATATTGCTACTTCGTACTTCAACTTCAACTTCTAACAACTTAAACCCAAATAGCCGAATAACACTTTTCCTTCTCTATGACTAGATCAATTACCTATAGGTCAACTACGCAAGTATCTCGTGAAATGAGGTTCTGACATAGACAAAAGAAATGCCAGTGTTCTAGATCCCATACCTCTTTGGACTACTATGTCAAACCTGTAAAACTAAACTATGCATGTCCTCATAATGTCTATAAAAGTCAATACTGCACTGTATATCATATATCATCCCCTTTCCTAGCCCCAATCCCCAGGACTGCTTATCTCACTGCTCTGTCTCAATACAATAAAGTCAGGAGAAACAATTGTACGGTTTGTAAGGTGCATTTATCATGTAGGCCCTTATTTGAAATGGCTATACACGGTCTACTTTCTTGTTTTCTTTTCACATACAGAAGGGAAAAACCCTTGGCATTGATATAAAATGTAAAGAAATGTTCAATATCACCTTTCTTTTTTAAATAAACAATAGGAAGGTGGTTAGGTGGGCGATCCATCTGAATTGAAATTTGGAAGTTGAAAAACACATAACACCGGCCCCGATACAAGAACTCGCACCAATACTGCATTTTTCTCAAAACTTTATATAATTATTACCGTTAGTGTTAATCAACGCTTATTATACACAATTGATACACTTGGATTTACCGGATAAAGTGTACTTTAGATCTCAGGTATGGTATGTAAGAACTGCATGTCTTCTTCCTTTGTTAAAGCTTAATTCCTGTAAGTGGTTTATCTTGGTATCGATACCCATATCTTTATATAAACAGTGTGTGTAACTGCCCTGAAAACGCAAGCTTATTACCTACTTCTAATTTTAATGAGCTTCATATTGATAAATCCAGCGTATGGTTAGAGGGTAATCACTTTTTGGTAATGAGATTTCTGCCTCCAGTTGACCCGAAGGACTTGAAATTGAAAACACTTTACTATCTACGCATTCCTTCACTGAGCTATTCAGTATATTGCTACTTCGTACTTCAACTTCAACTTCTAAAAACCCAAATAGCCGAATAACACTTTTCCTTCTCTATGACTAGATCAATTACCTATAGGTCAAACTACGCAAGTATCTCGTGAAATGAGGTTTCTACATAGACAAAGGATATGCCAGTGTTCTAGATCACATACCTCTTTGTAAATGTACTTCTTTGTCAAGCCTGTAACACTAAACTAGGCATGTCCTCATAATGTCTACAAAAGTCAATACTGCACTGTATATCATATATCATCCCCCTTTCCTAGCCCCAATCCCCAGGCCTGCTTATTTCACTGCTCTGTCTCAATACAATAAAGTCAGGAGAAACAATTGTACGGTTTGTAAGGTGCATTTTTCATGTGTGCCCTTATTTGAAACGGCTATGCACGGTCTACTTTCTTGTATAATGGAAAAACCATTGGCATTGATATAAAATGTAAAGAAATGTTGAATATCACCTTTCTTTTTAAAATAAACAATAGGAAGGTGGTTAGGTGGGCGATCCATCTGAATTGAAATTTGGAAGTTGAAAAACACGTAACACCGGCCCCGATACAAGAACTCGCACCAATACTGCATTTGTTTCAAAACTTTATATAACTATTACCGTAAGTGTTAATCAACGCGTATTATACACAATTGATACACTTGGATTTACCGGATAAAGTGTACTTTAGATCTCAGGTATGGTATGTAAGAACTGCATGTCTTCTTCCTTTGTTAAAGCTTAACTCCTGTAAGTGGTTTATCTTGGTATCGATACCCATATCTTCATATAAACAGTGTGTGTAACTGCCCTGAAAACGCAAGCATATTACCTACTTCTAATTTTAATGAGCTTCATATTGATAAATCCAGCGTATGGTTAGAGGGTAATCACTTTTTGGTAATGAGATTTCTGCCTCCAGTTGACACGAAGGACTTGAAATTGAAAACACTTCACTATCCACGCATTCCTTCACTGTGCGATTCAGTATATATTGCTACTTCGTACTTCAACTTCAACTTCTAAAAACCCAAATAGCCGAATAACACTTTTCCTTATCTATGACTAGATCAATTACCTATAGGTCAAACTACGCAAGTATCTCGTGAAATGAGGTTTCGACATAGACAAAGGATATGCCAGTGTTCTAGATCACATACCTCTTTGTAAATGTACTTCTATGTCAAGCCTGTAACACTAAACTATGCATGTCCTCATAATGTCTACAAAAGTCAATACTGCACTGTATATCATATATCATCCCCCTTTCCTAGCCCCAATCCCCAGGCCTGCTTATTTCACTGCTCTGTCTCAATACAATAAAGTCAGGAGAAACAATTGTACGGTTTGTAAGGTGCATTTTTCATGTGTGCCCTTATTTAAAATGGCTATACACGGTCTACTTTCTTGTATTCTTTTCGCATACAGAAGGGGAAAACCCGTAGGTATTGATGTAAAATTCATAGTAATGTACAATATAATACTTCTTTTTCAAAATAAACAATAAGAAGGCGGTTAGGTGGGCGAACCATCTGAATTGAAATTTGGAAGTTGAAACACATTATAGTCCCGATACAAGAACTCCCTCCAATACTGCATTGTTTTTTTAAAACCTTTTGAATTTAGTAACGGAACTTTGGAGGAAATAAAGTTCATGATATAGAAAGGGAACTATAGTTTAGAAAGAGAGCTTCGTTAAACGAAAAGGGAACTTGTGGATTTAGAAATGTATTGTCGAGATTTTATAAAGAAACTTGGTCATTGTCATCGGTTTGGATACACTGGTTTTACCGGAATGTATGTATGAACTGCCCGGTGAAATATGTATTAATAAAATCATGCGGTGGTTGGTGTGTGGTGGTTTATTTTTGGGAGGCGGGGGGGGGGGGGGGGGGGGGGGGGGGAGAATATAGAATATAATACAGAATATGTGAGCTATACCTCAATATGTGTAACCGGACTTCATTCTCGTAGATGTTAGTCTGTCTTTCGGTAAGTGAATTCAAATAGGAGAGAACGTTTTATATTAAATGTCCATAGACATAATCACAATTTCATGGTGGTCTTACAATGTTGTGCTTGGTTCAATATACTATCAAAGAGATGCGATGAAAACTAAAATTAAACAGAAAAAACTTACAGTCAGAGTTGACCTTAGCTTTGGGCTGTTGAAGACCTATCCAGTGTGAAATAGCGCACCGCAACTACATATATGCTGCTCGGAAACAACTTCTTAATAAGTATTTCTATATCCCACATTAAGAAGATTCGCCGAGGACTAGGGGATTGCCGAAATCGAAGGTTACAATTTTGACGACTTTTCAGTTTGGTATTAAAAAAAAAAAAAGAAAGACAGGTACGTACAATTCATAAGGTTTCATACAGATTGAGACTTTCTCCTCTAGGGACGAGGTTAACGCTCGGAAGAAGCCCCTCTAAGCAGAATCACAATCGGTTCAAATCGCAAAACTTAAAGGTTAAGGCAAAGTCCTCCGTCATTTATTTATACCTCCTACTCTAAAATTCATGGTGAGCTTACTCTGTGGAAATAAACGGGTTTCCGCCCCAAGAAATCTATTCACGGGGCGCACAGAAGTTACCCTATTCGATTCAAGGATGCCATAGAATGTGCTTATTGCTGTAATAGATTTTGAAATTCATTTCATATTTTACATTTTTATCAAAATAGTCTAATATTATTTTTAAAATACATATTTTGTTATCATACTCTGCTTTGGGAGTGCAATACCCATTCGAATTATGCTAAGTAGTAAATTACTTGATATTGGATGCAAGGGAATGCTTTATCAAACGCATTGATGATACATAGAATTCGGTGCATACCTTACGGCTAATTATCAAGGTTTACAAATCAGACGAGATTGTACCGTAAAGAACTTATCAGCCTGTCAAATTGGATTGCCGTTGGCTGTATTACAATAGGTAGTATGTGAACGCTAATTCGCGTGCCAAAACATGTCGTAGAGTTCAAAACCAGAATAATGTTGAATGTAGTTATTTCTTAATTACGAGAGTTTATGTATATATAATTTGTATAAAATAATGACAACAATCGTTTTATATTCACAAAAACTTGAACGAAGCATTTCTCTAGATAGCAGCGTAAATGATTTCGTGACTGGTGAATTCATTAGCAGGGGTTCTTGAAATATCAAATATTAAACAACACTTTTCGAGATGTGTATTTTTCTAATAAAAGTGATCGATCACCGTAACATAAAACTAGCTACCAAACTATTTATGTTTTTGTGAGCTCATTCTCGGCTGTTTTTTTATGAAAAGTTAATCGACACATCTAACGTTGTGTGAACCTGAAGATTGATAATTCACAGCAACTTAAAGGGGCACAGAGAGATTGGCGATAATAAGTGAAAATTTGGAAAAAATGAATAGCTTCAATTGAAAAGGTATAATAGAACCCTGAAACGTAATATTTCATGGGAAGAGTTGAGGTGATGGCGCTACATAGGCATTATAGTGAAGCCATAATATGTGGCGAATTCTGCTGATAATTTCGATGTGATCTACATCGAAATTACCATATTGTGAAATATTACATGATATACTGCGGTTTCAGATGTTAGTTACTATATGATTAAGTATTACTTTGGTGCAAAAAAAAAAAAAAAAATTGAGGGCGCACTCCCTCAATGCCCCAAGCAACAAGTGTTCATTGAGCTTATTTTCAGAAGTTTTTAATTTACTGTAATGAAATATCAAGTAGTGTACATGTATGTTACTTCATTATTTATCAGCAAAATGGTAGTTATTTATAGAGTTGTATTAAAGGTAGATGTTCCGATTTTCAACTTTGACCATGAAAGGTCATTCTTAAAAAAGTCGTGTTCCAAAGTTTGAGTTGCATAGCTCTAATGGTTCTTATTTTAGACGCACAAGATGCTGTGAACTGTACCCATTGAGTAGTACACAAACTATATCGGGGGTTACCACCATTCGCGGTAATTCGACGTTATTTCATCGATTTCTCCGTAATTATACCGATTTAGGCCGTCAAATTTCAGTATGATGATGAGAAAAATACGAGCTTTCATATGATATGAAAATCTCCGTATGTTTGAAATAATTCTGTGTTACGAAAATGTGATCGGGTCATCTACCTTTAACATTTAGTTATACATTGTTAACATGTCGTGAATATCGTAATGCTATTTGCATCAACACTGCACATTAAAGTTATTTCTTCTCCGAAAGCCAAATATTTCCATTTGAGTTGTGAAGGATAGCGTTAGATTTCTCCGTAGTTCAGTGTTATTTCCTTGTAGTAGTGCTCCCCATTGCTGCAGCCCTGTTTTGCGCTATCTCTATAATGGTGCCAAAGCTACACTACTGAGCACTAAACTAAATTCAAAATTTGACATACTAATCACAAAAACAAAGCAAAATAACGGAAATATATGCACACATTTACAATAACATACACCTATGCTTATCAAAGCAAGATGCTACAGACAGTACGATAATGCGATGTTTTGGCTTATTTCACGTCATCGCTCCCTTTATATAGTCAAGGACTTGTTGACAAAATCGCTAATGCAGGTTCTGACTAAAATAAAGAGATACAGTCATTAAATCTCTTTGCGCAGCAAGCGCCTAGGGCACCATCTGTAACGTATGACGTCATTTTGTCGCGTAACACGGGAATTGATGATTAGTTACACTGGATGGGATGTTGAACACTCGTTTACAGCTTGGAGATGACGTCACATATGTACATTTCTTTAATGCGCATGCGTTGCATTAGTATACACATGCGCACCAAAATCAGCAAATACAACGAACAAATGCAATATGTAACCTTCGAAGCTTATTACTAACAGCCTTAAAATACAAACGGTGACGAATCACGGCCAAGTTTTCACTTGGACGTGCATATCTATATACAATGGAACTTCTTTCTTATTATTCTGCTATGATGTCAAGATTAAAAGGCCTAATGAATTTCAACACATTGAAATAGTGGATAGGTGTTTGAGTTGACGTAAAGTTTTCGTATGAAATCAACTGAGAGAAGTAAATTATTGTTCATCCCTTTTGGGAGCTGCAAGAAGTGCTGCGAAATAAGTACGCGTAATAAAGTAGTTTTTTATGCTTGCTGTGTGGTAGCAATGCGTGCATTGAAGGTGTATTTGTATATTTGTGTGTGTATGTGTTAAGTAGATCTTTATTTAGCTAGTATTTAATGATAAATGTGAAACAAAACAACGACAAATAGTATGAGTCTTTTCGAGGTATTGTGGATAGAATCTTGCATCTGAGCTAAACATTTCTAACGCTATTCATAAGTACGCATATTGAAATCGAAAGTGTAAATTTAGCTTTGCATAAAATGATTAAATGTTAACACGACACGAGATTTTTAAAATTCAACAGAAACATTTTGCAATCACGTGTTATCCAAATAAGAAATCCAGATTTGTTAACATAGATATATTTGTATCCGACATACCTCGAGAAGACTGAGGCCAAAAATTAAGTTATTCTCAGTTTCTCTCGCGCAAAGATTTTAAAATCAATATTAGTTTGCGTGATCTTAATAACACTTAATACTGGTGTTATACTTTTGAAAAGAAAAATTATATTTAAAAAAAAATGTTACACTACTAAAAAACTGAGATCAACTTTTTCGGCCTAATTACACACGTTAAATTAATATGTATATCACTTTATTGTAATATTGTATTGTAGAACGAAATGAACGGCATACATAAACAGGTCAAAAGAAATATATAAGCCCCCTGGGAAATGTGCATTTTTCTGGAAATCAGTTAGGCTCCTTAACCTGTTACAAAATGTAAAATGTAGACTGAAATGTTACACATTTAATGTGCAATAAAGTTTCACCCAACAGTTAACCTTCGCCTTGGAATGCTGCCATTTATTAAATTTGATGACCAATAAAAATGACACTTTCTTGCATAGGGATTTGATAAATTGAAGTGTACTCCAAGGGATTATATACACTTTCAATTGATGTTATTCATTTAACCATGAACAGGTCCTTCAGATTTTTATCTAAACAGGTGACAACCATTTGAAGAAAGTTCATTCATGTGTTTCAATTTTTCAAGGGTTTAAAATGTCATCAAATTTTTACCAATCCCTATGCAAGTAAGTGTCATTTTTATTGGTCATCAAATTTAGTTAATGGCAGCATTTTAAGGCGACGGTTAACTGTTGGGTGAAACTTTATTGCATATTAAATGTGTAACATTTCAGTCTACATTTTACATTTTTGTAACAGGTTAAGGAGCCTAACTGTTGTGAATAATGCACATTTCCCAGGTGGGGGGGACTTATTTCTTTTGACCTGTTTATTAATATCATTATATACGGTACACATTTTAAAATACATACATGAATTCTTTGGAATTATACAGACTGTAAGAAGAAAAGGATCATTTTTTTTTGTTCAGCTATACCGTATTCCCATTGATATCTAACTTTGCATCTCTAAAACACCGCGGTCCACTTTCTGTGCCATTCATGTTAACAATAATAACAATAATCAGTTTGCAATTTGTTATAAATATATTACGGCATTGGACCCGTTTTTTCGCAGTTCAGTCAATCAGTAATGTTGGTAACTGTAGACAACCGATTTATATGGATCAAAGTTTAGAAATTGATTTTAAATTTTACGTTAAGTAACATATTAAAACCAAGCAACATATTAAATCAGATATAAATGTGTACTTTTATTCTTAAAGTCTGTATACGTCAATTACCATGATTTGATATTTTTAAAGGGAACGGTCCACCAGTGGGTATTTCTATTTCTATTTTTTCAAAAAAATATATTATTTTTTAAATAAAAGAATAACAATTGACATATGCTCTGGGACTACATCTACAGGAGTCAGCTTCTGCAAAATTATCATGACTGCATAAGTTATCCTTATTGTATATGATCGATGTATCAAGATGATTTTAAAATATTGGAAGTTATCCATATCTGTCGTGTGATTGGGTATACATGGGTTATTTACATGTCCCAGCACCTTTGATGCACAGCTTCGCCTCAATTTTTTCAACTCGTGAACTATTATAGTGAAAACACTGTAAATAATCCCCTATGTATCAGACAGGAAAGGTCCAATTATGAAAGGGATCTTATTCAGCCTTTTTATCTTTTAATAACTTTGACTCGCGAAATCTACTTTTTTAATCATAAAATCACGTACAAATATGTTTATCAAATGTGTATTGAATATATGTTTATAACATTGAATAAATGAAGGACATTCCGCACAATGGTCAATTCTCTAATATGTCATTCTATTTTTAGTAAAAAAACAAATTCCAATTTTTCCTTATGAAATATAGAGATGGAGAATCCTGGCAATCTAAAGAAAATGAAGGTCCAAGAAAAAATCCCGGAAACTCAAAGACAATTGTCGCTTCAATATTATTGTTAACGATGCAAAAGTCTGCTTTCTGCCATGAAAAGGTCCAAATATACTTTCCCACACAGAGTGTACATAATTAATGGCAATACCTGCATGTTTGGCTTCTTTAGATAAATAAACTAAAGGTAGAAATCACAGAAGGATAATCTCAAAAGAGCGAAAGTGTACTTTTTATGGCGATTGCTTGCTGTCGTTGAAGAATTCATGACTTTTTTAACTTAGGTGAAAATAACTTTTCTCAACAAATCAGTTTTAAGTTTAAGTTTAAGTTGCTTGACACACGAATGTGTATATAACTTTGTGTGTTTCAAGACTAAATATTGTGGGTAAATATTGTTTATTTAAAAATACGCCTGTTTTCAGCCTGTTAAATTGGTTTCCATCTCATGGCATTGATTGTGTGATTAATTATATTTAAAAATATAAAAATATTGTATGCCTTTTTGTTTGTGCAATAGTAAAACTATACCACTCGATCCAATTTGGATCGTTTCATCACACTCGGCCTCGCAATTCAAATTGTCACGAGGTCACAATTTGACCTCGTGATATAGTTTATACTATATCACACTCTCAGGCCAGGCATTCAATATTTGTATAATATCTCATAGAGATTGTATTAGGATATTTGAAATGATCGAGAAATGTGTACATGCAAGGACATTGTGAATTCAAAATTATCAATACCAAACAAAGTACGGTGGTCATCCGAAAGGTTCCACAACTGCTCTCATATCAAGGGAATTGTCCACGGTTGACCACTTGTTAAACACTTTCCACGCAGCAGGCGTCTGCAGACGAAATTCCAAAAATGTCACAAAATGTTTCAAAAATGTTAAATTTTTTGAATTTCATTACCATATTTTGGAATCACCATGTGAAATGCATTGAAAAAAGTACAAACATGACTAGTATTGATTCAGTAATCCTTTGGATGGATCTTGAAAGATGGGAAAGGTTTCTGAGAAATCTGTTTTGTATCGTAAAACCAATAGCCGCGCGGAAAGTGTTAAGGAGAAGCTCCAATACCATCAGTTTTTTTAAGATGATGAACTAATTGACACCTGTTAAGATGATGACAAGTGTGACCTAAATTCCATGACAAAAAACAACCTTATCCTATTCCCAAGACTATCATGGCTGCCTGCTGAGCTTGACGCGGTCTTTATTCAATTAAGCATATTAAATGTCAAATATTTTGTTTTCTATTCTTAGCGCGCGCACTTTTTAGTTGGTTTGAATCCCGGGGATGGGGCCACTCATGTAAACTGCTCACAAAAAGTTAGGAAACTTTTTTGAATCAAGTATATTTTTATTATTTATTACCCTCTTTGTATATGTTATATGTTAATGGAAAGCTGAAGTGTTCCTCTTTAAAATTATACCACATTTGCAATGATTACATGTTGCTGAACTTGGCCACATGAATGAGAATGAGGCAAAGTCACAAATCAAATGTGCCAAAATTACCGTTATCTGTGCTAAACAGTCACTAGGTAATGATCAATAATCAAACCGGTCATGTTTGAAAACCATGAATGGTTTACACAAAGATTTGCACCAGTGAGCACAACACACACAAGTTAACCCTCATCTCTTTAGAAAACCATTGTTTGGGTATTTGCAAGATTGGATTAACAGGTGGAAGGTCATGAAGTGCCAGGCTGTCATCAACGCCTTCGGATCATCCACCCGTTACTGAACAATAAAATTGATTAAGATCAGTAAGTTAGTTGTCTTGCTTGTTTTCATTACAGTGTCAATTTGTTTGTTCACACAGTAACACAAAAATGCTAATTTTGGCGCATTTGATTTGTGACTTTGTCTCATTCTCATTAATGTGGCCAAGTCCAGCAACATGTCATCATTGTACATTTGGTATCAATTTAAAGAAGAACACTTCAGCTTTCCATTGATATGCAGCATAATACAAGAGGGAAATAAATAATAAAAATATACTTGATTAAAAAAAGTTTCCTAACTTTTTGTGAGCAGTTTATATATAAAAGTTGTAATCATCCGTGTGAATGCACTCTCAAAAACTACCCTTAACGCGGATTTTTAAAAGAAGGAAAAAGTGACCCTAACAAGGATTTAGCTTGACGAATCATACTTTGAGCAGAGGATATAAGTCCTCAAGACGGGATTTAGACTGAAATGAGCGTATGAAGTAAACATTAACTGTGTGATTCAGTTATGTCAGTATTTATATGTATTAGCCTTATAGGCACCATTTGGGGCTTGTTTGCAATGATGCACGTGACTATCGGCCCAAGCTACCCTTAGCGAGGATTCAGGTTGAAACATGCACCCTTATTCTCTGAAATTGGCGATTTTGATACCATTAGCACGGTCGAAGAAGGCACCCTTAATCCGCGTTTTCGTTCACGTGGATGAGTACAACCTTTAATATACCTGACTGGTCACCACCCAGGGGTTTAAATCTGCATGTAAACTGAAATATGGTAAAAGTTAAAACTGCTAAAAGACACGAATATATTATATATTGCAATGCACTTTATCTAGATCTCTAAAACAAAATTCTAGAAAATTCTTCCGCGGTTTTTGTTGCATCAAATTATTAGAACTTCACCGACGCGACAGTCTAAAGTCTATGACATACTACCCAATCGCTCGGAGCGATTTGCCGCTGACGCCCCTTATTTGGTAAATAGCACTCTTTACAAGGAGCGTAAGCGACAAATCGCGTCGCGCGATTATGGAGTATGTCATGAGCTTTAGCTTGACAAAGATTGCATAAGACTGACATATGGGACGATTTAGAGAGAACGCAGGTAGGCTACGAGGTAGGTGGAACATCTTGAATGACCGTGGTACGTGTGAATCCTGCCCATTGTACTTCCTGTAATACATGTACAGGGTGAGTAAAAAATGCAATAGTGGAAAGAAGCCATTTTATTTTCAAAACCAGGTTGAAGTGTGAACTTTGTGTGAGAAAATGAAGTCGATCGCATTTTCCGTTTGTCTTTGATGACCCTGTTTGCTGCACAACTGAATTTACGTGTTTGTCCACGAGCACAGTGATTTTCAATTGAAATGGCACATATTGCATTTTCATGTTTGAATATACCGCCAACAACAATTTGGGAAATGCCATTTTTTAAAATTAAAGTTTAGAACATTATAAGCAACACATAGCATGGGTAAGGTATATTGATAATATTAACAAGAAAGGATATATTACATTCCATGATCATCACAATTTTACCCAAGATTCCAAATTTGAATGAGAGACGCATTTTACGATCTTATGCATGTTTGTTGGTAACTCGTGGACAAACATGTGAAATGGTTCAACAAAAGCAAACGAAACTGATATTAACTTCATTTGTTTTTTGCAAAAAGTGGGTAACAAATGAGCTATTTTGTCACTTTGTCCCCCCTATTGTGTTACATTATCCCTTGTCATTTCCTGCCCATTGTTCTCCTGTCTATATATGTGTTGTGCACGTTGTATTCTGTTATTTTACCTTCGATAAAGATTCTGTTAAAATCGAAACGTCAGGTCCTCTTATATTTATTACATATTCTTTTAAAGTTTAAAATAACTTTAACTTGGTTTTGAAAACAAAATGGCTTCTTTCCACTAATGCGCCGTCTTTTTGACTCACCCATGATGTACAGATGGCAAGGACAAGAACCCAACCTATATGTACCTTCGGATAACCTCAAACCATGTGGTTGGTATGCACAAAGCATGACTTAGACCTAGTCTAACTCGAGACCTGGTTTAATTTATTGAAGAATAGTCCTCCCTAACAGAAACTTTTAGATCAGCTCATCCTGCATTATTAATGGACTGTACAAGGGGCTATACAATGTAAGTGTTATATTTGCCTAATTAAGGCCAAACAAAGAAGATTGTCTGTCTCAGAAGCCCGCCCGCATTGGTATGTGAAATGAGCTACGGCGCGTAGGTCTACGCTCCGAGGATTTTTTTTATTTAAAAAAGGTCTCTATAAAGCTTGGATAAGCAACAATAAAAAAAAAATCGCATACCTCATAGCCTTTTTTATAAAAAAATTTAAAAAAAAAAAAAATAGCACAGCGCTTAGCTTTTTTGCCAAATGTTTCTGAGACAGACCTTCTTCTTTGTTTGGCCTAAGTGACTCCAATTTTTCTTTTGGACCTTGTAAGTTAGTATACAAGCGATAAAAAAGCATAACATTATCCTTCCGGAAGGACTATTCCTGATTTAAACAAGGTATAAAGTTAGACCAGGTTTAAGTTATCTCGCGCATATGGACCATAAACTTTGTACTAAGAATAGATTTCTAACTGGAGTACCCATCTGTTCCTTACTTGTGTCTTTGAGTATTGTTCTACGACGGCAAAAGAATGTGAACATGTCGAGGGTTTAGTGCAACAAAGTCCTATCTGCAATGGCTGCCATTTGTTAGATTGTGATGTCACAAGGGCATATCTTAAATCACTCTTAATATATAACATGTGGCAGCTATTGTAGATATGGCCTTTTCAAGTAACTAAGATGTAAGTGAAAAAGTATCCTATCTGCTATAGCTGCCCTGGGTTACTTTTAGTTTATATCAAGGGGTCTGCTATGGAGTGAGGGGTGATGCAGGAGTTAATGAATATCAAATTGACCTTTACAAGTAAGCCCACTGAAAAGCGGTCATCAAATCAGCTTGCTAGAAGTTTATTAAGATAAAATTTCATTGGTGGACCGTTCCTTCAGTTTTGTAGATAGATAATTTACTCAACAAAGTTGTTTAATCGACCAACTTACAACTTTACCATACGATAGTACAAACTTCTTATTTACTCGATTGATATCCATCTATAAGGCTAAGGAATTGGAATGATGAGTTCAAAAATATCTTAAGCTATTTCAAATGCTTAATTCCATAATTGTATTTTACAAATTATTTGACTATCGATTACCTACATGTATGGAATGCTAAAATGTGTTCATGTTTTTAAAAAAAGTGGTCACTGAACTTCGGAACACCAAATAATAATACGCATTTATATTTATTTATTTAATATTATAGTTCAAACAATGTTTTCCTTGGCTTTCTTAGTTTCCACGTGCGCCATGCGCTACGTGGTAGTTTGGCTGGGATCTTCTTTTTTCAGGCTATTTTCTGATGTATATATTTTTTTTAGTTTGCGCGCGGAAATCTAAGAACTCAAACTTTGTAGTTGTCCTATAACGGATTGAGTGTCCCGAAGGAAAAGACCAAATAGTTCAGAAATGACTACAGAAATACTCAAGTTTAATTTGTAAAGCTGAGACTTATTTGATACAAGACTTGATACTGTAAAAATGAAAATATCTTGTTACAGGTACGAACCTTTGTATTACGAGGGTCGGTCAATAAATAATAAAAGTGATCATGGTATGGAATGCATGGGTGATTTTATTGACAGATAGTGTGATCAATACAAAGAATGAACCTTTGTCTTTCAAACAATACACTTTTGGATTTTTGGACACTGCCTGAAATATGTCAATATTTGGCTGGATAAGTAATAGGTTGAAATATGGGTTGATTGATTCATTTGCGTATATCTCAACAATGCAAGCATAGAACACTTGGTGAATAGTAAGAACACACAATAATCTGTTTGAGACTCTTTTTGAGATCTGAATTTCTTAATACAAACAAGAAGGGACCATCTCAAATACGTTTTTATTAAGGAAAATCCGCAACGATAAACCATAGAAACGGATATAGAACAATGGAGGGATTATAATCGAATAAATTGTTGTGGGATGTAAAGCAATAATAGTGGGTATTTCAAAAGGAGCTGATCATAAAGTTTCCTCGAACCGTTGGAATTATATAACGATCACTTCAACAATACACATCTAGTAGCTCTAAAGATAGCAGTAATAAGACAGGTTGTGGCAGCCATATTTTATTGATACATTCATGTATACTTACACATTTAAGCATTTTTCGATGTTTCTGATTAGATTTTGAAGGCACAGTAAGCTTTTATCTGGCAAATATCATGATTTTAGCCATTTTTGGCCCAGTTCAAAAATATCTGCTGTCTGCGCATGCGTATATTTTCTGTATGTTTCATTTGGATAAGTTCAGCTAATTAGTTATTACCTATCCTATGGAATCGCCTAAACTGGTTAAAGTTCTTAGATTTTCCTAATTTATTTGATTTTCCGCAACATTAGTGATTCACTGACTAGAATTTTTTCAATGAAAATGGACTATTTGAAATACTGATATTTGTATACTTTTTATTCAATTGCCTCCCCTTACTTTTTACTTTTATACTACATATTTCAAATTACACAGGGATTAAAGTTATTGTCTTATGTATCATAATTATGCACAACATTATTGGGATTTACATGCTTCTGGGGTCTTGTTATGCAATCTTCTTACCACATATCTCATACAAACAATTCAAATTTCCCGCCAAATAACTGATCTAGCAGTGTCCCAAGTGTACTTACTTTAAGCTAATGCTATGACGTCATAGTTCATACTTAGAAATCCAAAAGTGTATTGTTTGAAAGACAAAGGTTCATACTTTGTGTTGATCACACTATCCCTCAATAGAATCACTCATGCATCCCATACCATGATCACTTTCATTACTTAATGACCAACCCTCGTAGATAAAGTGTAATTTCTCTGCTTAAGGGGGCTGTGAACTCTCAGCATATCCTTCGATAAAACTGCTCTAACTCCTTCATTATTCATTTAATCTTATAAAAACAGAAAACTCATCATTCAATTCCATTAGCCTTAATCGATTGATATCGATCAATCAACTTCAAAAAACAACAGAAACATGACTTACCTTTGCGACAGTGGATGAGTTGGGTTTTTCCATCAGATCCCATAGTGCTTTGCGTTTTTCAGCGGCACAACCAGTGCCAAAATCTTCGTCGCTGTTTTCGTTCAGACTCTCGTTTATCCTGTTAAGTTCTTCATTCACCTGATCTTTCTTGGCGTGATATTTATGTTGGCAACACGCCTCCAGATACAACTCATCAATACCCCAATAATCAAGGTCATCACTAAACGACACCGGGCAAACTTCCTCAATCATATGAAGTTTTCCGGTTCGATAGAAATTCATTATGGCCAGAAATGAATTGGGATGACGGTCAAAGAAATACTCGTTATCGTCGAAGACATAATCATCACAGAGTGCCATGATGGTCTCGTGGGTCGTGCTCTCGCGGAGTTTCCCCAAACGTGAACGGGGAAGTCTCCCGAGAGTTCGCCACAGCACTTCGTGCTTTATTCCACCCACATTGATAATGACCCTTCTACTCTGTGATCTTCGCCTGACAATCAATGATGGATCCGGTATACCAAACCGCACATTGTCGACCACCCTTGTGGTAACACCGCCGGCACCCAAAGTCCTTTGCGGCGACTTTTGGGATTTTAACCCCGTTTTCTCTTCACCAGAGTTGATCAAACTCTCCTCGTCTCCATCTCTTATCAATCTACCGGGCACGAATGGTTCGTCCAGATCCATATCGCATAATATGAGTTTTCTAATGAGATCCTTGTTGACGACCCCGCCAGCTTCGCATTCGGAGCTGACGGCGCGTGCAGCTGATGTTAGATTGCAGTAAGCCACATTTAAGAGTTGACCGTTCCTTCATATCAGAATTTCTATAAGTAAAAAACAATGACAAACGGGTATTAACGGGTGACTAAACTACGCCATGGTGGCCATGTTGCTTACGTAATAAAAGTAATGATTCAACACAGAAGAAAGCGGTTGCTTATGAATTTAGGAGCCAGATGAATTTTCACACACGCCGATAGGTGATAGCAGAAGGGTGCTAATGCAGATAGAGACGATTGAAACCAAAACACCTGTAGTGGCAGTACTGTAGCACTAAGATACAGATTACACAACCATTAACATTCCAAGGTCACAAGATGAAGAGAGCCTATGTACTCATAAGTAAAGAAAGTTTGTTTGAACATTCACGATTATCCACCCTTCAAGCCGGAGCACTCACTACACAGGCTAGATCATCATGCAAGTATTATTATCAAATACTCAGCTTGCAAAGAGATGTATTATCACAAATACTACAAGCTAATAATCAGTCACCGATGAGTGGTAGAAGAAACTAGTACACGATGAAACGTAGAGTTACAAAGATGAAGAATGAAAGATGGATGTTGATTTCCAACATTCACCAAGCAGTTGTCACATTCTAGAGAGATAGAGAGATTCGTATCTGACGATTAGAGAGATTTTGTGTGCATGCAGACTACTAGGAACACAGACGTGCGTAGCTAGTAACGTTGAGCTAGTGCTGAGCGATAATCAAATCCCCTTTTCCAGCTCTGTATGTACCGGGCCTCTTTTGAGTTAGTGCTGAGCGATCATCAAATTCCCCTTCCTACCTCTGTAGCACATGGCCTCCGTTCTATAAAGCATCAAATGATGTATTGAAATATTCCCCTCATGTAGTCTGATAGACTTGTTAAAGCTCATTGGTGACTATTCCTCTCCGTACGCCTGGGGCCACCTGTGAGAACGAAGAAGAACAAAAAACAAATCGTCTTAGTACGTGACGTCATGAGATGCATCGGAATATTATCTCAAATATTTGTATTCACGAACGTTGGTTAGTTAGTTGCTAAGTTTTGTAGATTGGCTATACATTTGATACATAGAATGATGTATACCCTCATGAATTAAATGATTTTAGATGAGATATTGAATTATTCTTTAATTAATTTCACATCTCAGATGGCTGTTCTAGCAATCCGGCACTCACAGGTTTAATACCTGTTGAGTTGTTTTGTCATATTACATTAACTCTGTGTTGAATTATTGAATATTCTCACATATGGCTTAGAAGAATATTGGAGTAACATACTCATCTGTGTACGGCAGTATATTTTTCTTTAATACAAAGTTAACTATACGACAAAAAAGCTATCCTGTTACGGTTATCTAAAGGGGGTTGAATAAGATTAATTGCACAATATCTGGAAAATGTAATTGAAATCCATGCACAATGTCCAAACCAAGACTTGCTCTGACAATATTTGTTACCTTACACCTTTTAAAATGAAGCACCATATGTTACGCATTACTCCTAACATTCATGGAATAAGAGTCTTACCCCGAGACTCATAATATTAGTGTCATGTAACCGTTCAACGTAATATGATTAGAAATATTACCGGTCACATAATAACCACAGATCCCAGTACGTTGTGGCAGACATAAACATACTCAGGTGACATTAGCATAAACCTTAACCCTTAGGCCAAAAATATGCGTGACATAATCACGGGCACGGCAAGAGATTATTTCCATTGTGGCTGACTTATCGCATTAAATCCCTGTGAGAAAACGGGCTACCGTAATATCCAGAGGAAGGAAGGAGGCTTTAAGTTAGGATATATAGCTCCGCTTCATTTAAGAGGATTCTGGTTATCAATGTTTACGTTGGTGTCTCCATAAATGTTTACATTTAAAACATCTCAAAATATTTAGACGTCCTGTCACAAGACGGCCTTGTTAATGAGCTAGACATACAGCTGGCGATAACGTGATTATCTGGCGTGCGTTTAGTCACGTAATTAACACGCTGACATTGCAGACAACACATACGCTTCAAAGAAGTTTGTAACATTATTAAATGCTAGCCTAAATCAAATGTACTACTTAGTCTAGGTCTAGTGGTCAGTCCCGAGGGTCAGTCTGATACATTTCAACAACCGGTATTCCAGATATTTCAGTTTACGCGGTGAATGATCATCACTATATATTTAATTATTAGTTAAAATAAACTCCTCGTCTATAAAATCGGAGCGCTGATTGTAGTTGTTCATCTACGTGTTTTGTATGATTCAGCAAGGGTAATACACGTAGTCACGCGTACCAGTTGCCTAAAAGTATCTCTGGTAAATTCTGAAGAAAGTTTTGCCCTGAATCAAGGATGTGTTTAAATAAAACCGAGCACTACCTGCCTATCTGCCTATATAATTAACAGTACCTATGATTGGTTTATTACAAGTTATATTCATTTGAATATCCAATTAAAATACTGCTTTAATACTTAAAATGATGTACCAGCAGGGAGTTTTCAATGGGTTAAATGTCCAGTAGAATTTAAGGTAATTTCAACTGGTCCTGGTATCATAGTTCTTTGAATGACAAATGATTTCTGTATTACTACGTAGACTATTTTGGATAGCGTACTAGCCTGCACGCGAAATATTGAATCGCCTACTAGCTTAAACGCGATATATTGGATAGCTAGATTCTTAAACTAGTAATTAGCCCCCGATGTAGAGGCCAGGTTCTGAAAAATGGGGGGAAGGTATGGGGTTCATTATTTACGGAATATAGCTAATCTGACACATATGATCACATTATGAAGTATTGTAAACTGACTATATCTGTTAGTTTTATGGGAGACTTATTTATCTCTATCTGTATAATCATATTATGTCTTCAGTTCATAATTTGCAGTAAATCAGTACTTACAAATCAAGTACACACATGTCGTTAATTTTATCTATCAAAATACCACTATTTATACTAAAAGTAACCACCATCAATATAAGACTCACAAAAATATCAATAGAAATTTGAATGAATTTGGTCTATCTGCATTCTTACCTGCTTTGCACAATACAGTAATCCTCCATTAACCACACCAAACCTATGTCTATCTTTCATCTTAAAAGGAAACGCCACGTACCCATGGGTACCTCTATTCTCTAACCTTATCCCGGTTTTAATCCATTCCACCTATCGCAGACGACAGTTAATTTGCCACTACCCGCGTCACCCCACAATACAGAATACCACACTGCATATATAGTCATTTCCCTATTCCCAACATCACGCACGAGGCATACATATTGCTGATAAGGTTTTTTATCATGGCGGCATCTTTAACGCTGTATACGATTAGAAACCATGCCAACCGTATGAAACGTAATGCATCATATGAACCCAACGAGATGGCAGACAGGTGAAAAAGTGGCGATTAACAAATTGTTTATCGTCAAAATCATAAATAATTTGGCACGAAACCAGGATTGTGTGTTTCCCTTAATCTACTATATTATTAGTTGATCTTACAGAGAGCAAGAGGGGAAATACAACGGGTTCTTAGTTGGTGAAATTTAATCAGAAATCAGCAATGACAGTCTAAACTTATTAAAGAGCCTTCTTGAATATTTGTGTACGGCTTTATCTATATAAAAGTATAAACGCGTGTTTTAACCATATAATATTATTAGAGATGTTCCTGATAAAAGGTCATGTTGATGCTAAATTTACCAACATTTGGAGTATGAATGTGTGGGTAATGTTTTTAGTCGTATTCGCTGAAAATTGAAAAAGGTCGTATTCTACTAAATATTCTTACATGTGATGTATAAATGTGATTAATATTTAAACGAGATGTTATCTGATAATTAAAAGAAAGGGTCATATCGATCCTATAGATTCTTACACTAATGTTAAAACGTGTGATTAAAATGTTTAGAGATTATCGATTAAAAAATGAATTACATTTCATATTGATACCGGGTATGTTTGCACAAATGCGTCAATGGTTTTGTTACGTGTTTTGTTAGATAAGTTAGATAATCTAACACAAAAGGCATTTGGCTGAATTTTTACGCCATGTGTGCTCACAATAATTACATGAAGTTCACACGTTATACACAAAGTTGACATATATGAAAGGGTCTGTTACCCCTTAATTGAGATGAACTGAAACAAAAATCTGTTAAAAGAATACGCATTTGTACCTCCGATTTAGTGCTCAAGAAGTATATATAATACAAATCATAACACTGCCTAAAATAACGTTTCTTACCATCGTAACGTGCACAAAAACCGCTATTAGGAAAATTCGGATGCACTAACGAAAAATCATGTTATCAATATCGTTATCGTTAAAGGTAGGTTTCCTGATCAAAAGGACTTGTCCTATTTCACTTGAGATTTTGGTATCCGTATCTGAAGAAAGCCCACGTTTTTTTTTCTTCTCATTACCTTCAGCAAAATTTCAGGCATGAAATAACACATTGAAATGCTTCGCTTCGTTTACATTTCACTATCCGGGAAAGGTGCCTAGTCAAACCAGTCCGGTGAGCACTTCTTAGCAACGTCTTAAATGTCGTCAATCTTGTTATGTAGAGTTGCACATAATATATTGACTCATTTAGCACATCCTCTAAATCTCCTCGCAGAATATGTCGTCAATCATGTTGAACTGAAGCTATGAAGAAAAAAGGTAATACGGACGGAGCTTTCACGTAAGGCATGTTGATGGGCTTAGGGTGTTGTATTGAGGATATTTGGTGGAAATTAAAATTTTACCAATTTTTCTTTTTAATCACATTTGTTACAACATATAAAACCTGTTCAAATAATGCCTTATTCTCATATTCAAGAAATATGGGTCCCGTTGAACAGCATCTTCTTTTCCTTGGCCTAATGCAATGTTTTCAAATGAGACTACGCAGCATAATATAAACATGCGATCATTCTAAAAGGCTTCCCATGTATGACAGCGGTAGAAGTTTATTTTGTAATTTATATATTCTATAAACTCCTATATTTATCAAATAAATATTTCAAATAGTTTATTTATTATAATAGTTATTATATTATCTTTATTTCTATTAATTAATTAATTAATTAATGTATTTATTTATTTATTTATGTTGAAAACAAGCAGTTAAATTGAAAATTACTTATACATAGTAACTATTTATTTATTTATTTATTTAAATATTTATCTATTTTGTTTATTTATTTATTTATTTATTTATTTTGTTTTATTTATATATCTAGTTATTACACAACAGGTGTGTGCAAAGTTCGGTTGCGCTGGTAACTAAGTCAGTGAATATTAATTACATGTGTAACATCGACTTGAATTGCGCACTGTTCCGCCGATCTTATATTGTGTCAATTATAATTAAGTTACAGCACTCGTGCCACGGCATAAATCTGTATATCTTTTTACTGATTTGATTGCATTAACAGCCTGAGGTTCTATATATTGTATAGCAACGAGCGGGATTCGAGTGAGTGTTGAATCCTATGCTATTGAATTCCATATGCGCTTAGATATAGAGGGTTGAAACATAATTGAAAAAAGTGAAGTATGTATGGTGTGGTTAACCGTGTAATAGAAGAAAAAACCGAGTTATTGCTTGATCTGTGTTACTGTTTAGCGGATGGTCATTTAGACGAGGCTCTGTAACCAGGCTATCTTATGAACGCACTTATTTTTTGCCATCTACAATATGGGTACATATACCAGGTTACCAGGTGTTTGTCTGAGGGGGTCCCTGTGCTTGAGAGAGGCCCTCGGTTACTCTTCACAGCAATGTTTTAGACCATAAACCATACCAGAAAAGTGAGGGTAGAATATTACCCTATCAGTTTGTCTGCTAGAGGGCGTTTTCAAAATGGCCGCCAAAATCCAACTTATTAGCCTATTGAGGTTTGAAAAGGCTTACTGTTGAGACATAGTTTAATATTTTTTTGAAGCATGAATGGTTGGTATTTGTATACACGGCTTCAAAACACACCATCAAACTTTTAAAATATTCAAGATGGCCGCTAATTGTAAAAATGGCCCTCAAATGACCAAAATCAAACATCCAACACTGTTTCCTGATATATCAAGGCTGTTTAAATTGTAAGAACACACATTTTGTGTAATTTCGAAGATGCTGGGACTAAAAAGATTTATTCATACTTCATATACGCAAAGCTTACACACGCACTTTTTGAAACGCACTTTCATGTATATCCAAAAGAACAAATGCATCTAAATCGCCACATATGGATTGTAACCCTATTTGTTTCATGTCGACCGTGAATAACATTGAAGACCACATGATTTGTTATCTCAAACAAAGTGATTACCTTCCTAACTCAATTGGTGGTGATCTTTAATCAGGATACGAATGTACGAATACGAAAATGTCTTGTATTTTAATTTTTACTGATTTTCGAAAGAGATTATTGCATAAAAGGGTTTCAATATAACTAAATTACCTAAATAATGATATTTAGCCTTTAACCCAGTTGTAAAAACAAATTTGACATGTTAATGGGTCTACCTGTTCAAGCTCTTGAGAGCTTGGGGGTTTTTTGCCGAGAGGTAATTTCTATTTTCTTAAAGTTCCTTTCTCGTATCGCAAGGCAAAACCACGTAAATTGTTGTTTAAATTAATTTTATGTCGATAAGTTTAATGTGTTTAAGAACAGAGTTCAATGAAGTGAAGTCAGAATTTGACCACATTCAGCATATCGCGTAGTGATACATTCTTAGTGTCTGGGCTAGGGATGTATGCCAGCACTAGAACAAATAGTGGTTAGAGTCGTTAAGTTTTCTCGTTCGTATCGCAAGGCAAACCAACAAAAAAGTTTCTTCTTTTTTCGAACTTTATGTTGGTACAGAAACGTATGTGGTTTACGAAAAACGTTCAATGGATAAGTATTTTTAAAAACAGGTTTTTAACTGCATTCGGTATCCGATAGTAGGTATTTGGAATGAATACGATTAGCATTTCATACGTGGTATAGAAATAATCTCATATCACTATTTGATTTTATTGCACCATGACGCTGTATTATTGTAAGTTCTGCCTGAGGTCGTCAAATTATATGGGTCATGATTATGAAAACATGTGAAAGTGGGTTTGCTATTCGGCTATGTTATTCCATTCGTTGGGCATATTATCTGATTCCATATTGGGTATATAGTGATTTCAATATACAATATCAGGCAGCTGCCTGTGAGGCACCACTATTATAGTGGGAATAATAATCATGATATGTCCAACTTCGCGATGATCGTGTTGTTATCTTGCTATTATGTATTACCAGGAATGCCTGGAGATGTACACAGTGAGATGTACACAAATGGATGCGAAAAGATAAAAGATGTTGGGTATAACAAAAGGTCAATTATATATCATTAAATAGCGGGTTATTTTTTATCAAAGTATTTGGCAAATAGTCCATTACTTCGTAATGCCGAGTGAAAGTAGTGTGGGCTGATCATGCACTGGCTGTTACATCTATAGATCTTACCCATTCTCAGGATCTTTCTTTGAGGAACCCCCCCCCCCCCCCCCCCCCCCACACCACCCCCTTTTTTCAAATTTGAAAGTGTATTGTATTGCAGGTTCATTTATTACTCCATATTTCTTCGGCAGTAAACTAAACAAATAATATATAAAATAGAAAAGCATTATAACATATTGTTGCCTTAGTATCAGAAGGAGTGCCTCAGCAACAGGAACAACCAGGATGAAAAAGGTCAAGGGCAAGTTTACATCATGTGCTGTCCTTGAGAATAACATTAATGTGCCAGACAATCCTGGCTCCAAGTTAGCCATTATAATTTTGAATCATGCAAATCGCATAATGTTCACGTCTGTTTATAAACAACAATATATCCAGAGACCTACTACAAATAGAGTCAAAACAAAATGCAGTGTAAATGATATTGACATGCTTCTGAAATTAAATCCAGCATTGAAGCGGATTATATTACTAATAATATTCAACCGGTTGCAACAGGCCATGATACCGTGAGGCGTTATCGGCTATTGCATACGTAGGCCACAATATAATAAACCATTGCCTAATGCAAGCAAGTATGTGCATGGCAGTGTCAAGTCATAACGTTTTTATTGAGGAAAAAAACCCCAACCCTGCATAAAACACAGATGTTATTTACAGCCAGAACAAAGAAGATTGTAAGGTCTTCCCACAATGCATTGCGCGAACGCCAGCCAACTAAAGCCCTTTTTTCACACGATGCTTTTGTCTAGCTCTTAAGTTTTAGAAATAAGAAAACGAAACACTGACAAGTAATTTATTCATTGATGTAAACTAGAACCTAAGAGCTCCAACGATTAACACGCTATGAAGCTACGATTGTGTGCATATATGTCTATGGAAACCGAGACAAATTGGAGAACAGAAAAGGGCATTTTGCAAAAACGCAATGCATTGTGGAGATGTCTTTAAAAAAGTCTTCTTTGCAGCCAGAGTGACGTATATAATTTCGCAGTTTACTTATTGAACGGGACGTGCTATTCGTCTGCTCTAAAATTGCCACTTAAACAGGAAGAGGGAGAAAAGGGGACAGATTCTATTTATATATCGCTCTTTTGGAAAAAACGTTTTATGTGTGGGTGCTGATATTAAGTTAAAACAGCGAATGCATTTTTTTGTCAACATTTTCAGGTGCGATACGTGTTATATTCTAGTAAACTCTTTCAAATTTAGATATCAACATAATGTAAGTTTATCGCTTAAATGTGACGAAAAGATGATTTACATGCTGGTGAAGCTTCAAAACTTTCTCCATTTGTTTCAATTTGTTTTTTAATAAGAGGAACATTTCAAAATGAAAAATAAATAAGTCACATTCTTTTAAATCATTGTAACATCAAACTGTTTTACAAATATCAAATTTTCCATGACATTTTCGAATTACAATGCTGTGAAGTACACGTAGGCTTATTCACCATATTAACTATTATTTTTACCCTTATACCTCCTACATTTGGGAGTGCTTTTGCTGTCTTTATATTTTAAATCATTATAGAACAATGAATAATTATAAATAATTATATTGTTACTGTTAAAATCACAAATACCATTCTCCCGAATCATTCACCCTTGTTTTATTTGTAACCAAGGCTATATCCCTCGAGTGACCAGGTTAATTTTAAATTACACATGTATTACGTTACGTTATATGTCAGCGCGTACTTATCCTCATCGTCCGCGTGTGAGGAGGTTGTTGAAAACAATTTTGTGTCCACCGTGCCATTGCTATTTCAATATGTCAAATGATCGTCATCGGGGAGGCTCAACATGTAGGTGGAAATAACTAACTGATAGAAATAAATGTGGGCATTCATAGAATTCCTTTTATAGACCAAATCATAATGTGAACATGGAGAAAACCACTACTTGACTATCTCAAATTCAAATTCATAACAAAGGCAGTGCAAATCATTGATTAGTGTTAATAGGACTTTTTAAAACCTTATCTACTTAAACGTCAAGAGGATATTCAATCTCAACATTATTCGCAAATTCATGAAACGCTCAATTTTTCTCGTTTTGATTATTCAAACAAAATACGTTAACACTATATCACATCACAAAGTAAAATGACTAAATTAATCTTTCAGCTTCTCTTAAAGTTGAAATAGTCTTCGAACCGACATTTCATAAACCGTTGAAGACATTTAGGGCATTAATAGTAAAGATAGTGTAAAATGTGTAAAAAATATTTCACTGTAGGTAAGTAATGAGATCTGAATACTATGGAAGATCAATTACAATAAAATTTTGAAATATGTAAGCACTTTCCACGCGGCCGGCGTCTATAGATGTTCACAAAATGGTTCAAAAATGTCAACACTATTTCATTACATATTTGGAATCACCATGAGAAGAGCATTGAAATAAGTACAAACATGCCTAGTATTGGTTTAGTAATCCTTGAGATTGAAAATTGAAAGGTTTGAAAATTTGAAAATTGCGAAAGGTTTCTGACAAATCTGTTTTGTATATGGTAAAACTAATCGCCGCGTGGAAAGTATTAAGCGGGTGTAGAGATATAAATAAGTTTCTTTCAAAGAAAGCTACACTAGTGGCGTCATCATACTCGCCCTGTTTATCACCCATCTTTGTTTTGTATATGATAAAACTAATAGCCGCGTGGAAAGTATTAAGCGGGTGTAGAGATATAAATAAGTTTCTTTCAAAGAAAGCTACACTAGTGGCGTCATCATACTCGCCCTGTTTATCACCCATCTTTGCCCACCTTTGCTCCAACTCAACCTGACTTGCTAACCTGGCTTGTTTTCATGGCTAGGGGATAAAATGACCATATGAACAGCCGGCCCCTTGACAAAAACCTTATGAAGTGTACATACACTCTCGTCATATTGGAAATGAGGTGTTGCGGTTCCTTAACATATGGTGTCCGTGTTCAGAGGTGATGCAGTAAGTGGGAAACGTACTGTTAGTTCTGCTTTAGCAAATGAATTAAAATCATGAATCGTTGGAACGGCTTTTTACCATTTATATCTATATTTGTGCATTATTTATAATAGCAAAGAAAGGGTTTCTATATTGCCTTCAAAATCCAATTTTATTATATATAAACACTGGAACAAAACAACAAAAAAAGGTACAGGGTGTCCCAAAATCTCCTAACCATTTTAAAGATGTGATTCCTCTTAAAACAAGTCGCAGAACCAAACTCAAAACATATTTGGAAAAAGAAAACTTGTAGAATCATTTCGGTACCAAACATGTCTCCTTTTCGAGGACCCCTCATTATAAATCACACGATGAAATGTTTGGCAATACATAACTCACAATACCATAACATTGTTCAATTTGCTAATCGCACTGTATCACATGCCACGTGTTACTCACATTCCATTCATGTTGGTTTTATTCAAAAAAAGGTTTTCACTAATTAAACGTTGTGTACAATGTAAATAATGTTTATAATAAGGATTATATCAATCTCAATTAAGAAGAATCATTGTAGAGAACCTTTTTCGCTTCCCTACCTCGTTCCATATGTCGCATCCTTGATTTTACTCAGCTCATTATACTACGCTTTTATATGAAAGTTCGTTTTTATTTGAATGTGCAGTTTACAGTCCGGGAAACGTTCGTCTGTATTTTGGCAACACAGATAGCTGTTATTGTTAGTTTGGTACCAAAATAAATCTGCAAATCTTCACTATCCACATATGTTTTTTAATTTTATACTGCAAATTATTTAACCGGGGATATAAAGTTTTAAAATGGTTTCGAAACTTTTGGGACACCCTGTACATATACTTTAACTGTTATCAATATGTGTTCGGTAATGCATAGACATCGGCTCACGCGTTATCTCTCAAATTGTCATATTTGAAACTGCATGACTTTGATAAAATGCAGCAAATCTCGAATGCTTTACAGTTTTCGGTAAATTATTGCGTCATAGGATCGTTAGAAATCCGTATAGTGAGTTTGGTCTTTGTTACGGTACATGAACAACGCCCCAGTTTATAGCGAAACATGTCAATCATTTATTGGAAACTAATGTAGGGTACACTGGGGGAAGATGGGACGCGGGGGAAGATGGGACAGTGATTGTCAGAAATACTTTTTTACCTTAAAATAGTAAAATTTTGCCCATTTTTGTAACAAAAAACATTGATATCATGTCTATTTATATTTGCAACCAATTTTAATTATCATCCTTCGTGAAACGGGACACTTCAGAGGGTCGTAAGCATTAGACGTCGAAATTAATGCGGCATTTCACCAATGCTACTAAGCATAGGTTACGAATTGACACTAAATATATGAATCAATGCCCCGGATTTTAGTTTCTCAAAGTGGAAAATAACTTCTATACAACTTCTTATCAAATAAGTCAAAAAATTGCTACTGTTTTCCTTCCAAGATTAATAAAAAGTGTGGTTTTTTGGTGAGAAATGTACTCATTGGGGTAAGATGGGACAAGGTTACATTCATTTTAAAAGTCTTTCTGTGTCCCATCTTGCCCCAGCACTGTCAGCACATAGTAAATCAATGGCGTACCATCTTGCCTATGCATGGGAAGATGGGACAAAATATTAAGAAACACTTTATCGCCTTGGGTAAGAAGGGACACCATGATAAAATAATGAAGCCGGAGGCCGACGGGCACCATTTTTGGTGAAACTAAAGTCTTGTTAAGATTCCACACCAGTAAATAATTTCAGTCCTTGTAGAGACGACAATCAAAAGTTTTTTCTTAGCTTTCATCCTGTGGCCCATTGATTATAGAATTAATCAGAAATGGTACTTATTGCTCCCAAATGATTAAAGTTGTAGTTTAATCCTGATTTTAGGACTACTACCTAATACCACAGTGGAAAAAGACATATTTTCAATGCATTTTGTAGGTTTTTTGGATGTATTTTGATTGTAAATGATCTGGCAACATTTCTCAACTTTTTCTGATAAATGAGGGCGCTACACCAATTGTCCAACTTTGGGGTCTTATTGCTCAGAACTTTCGGGGATACCATATATATTTGTTTTGATTAAATGATCAAATATATCATGAAATTTAAGGAAAATGTCAAATTGAAAATTCCAGTCGCTTTATAAGCGAGAAAATGGGCTTTTTGTAACTACCATTTTACATGTAAACGCATAGGGAAAGCATTTGGTGGTGTGGATTCTGAAGATACTGGTCTTTGCTGGAGTGTTATGATATCGCCTGCTTAATATCGGCTGTTTTGATGATATTTTGAATGAGTCTTCTACCACAAAAGTTCAATTTGCTTGAAATTCACTGCGATCGGGTTCAATTTGACATTTCCACTACTAAACAATGGTAAGATAGGGCAAAATATTCGATTTCATAAGAAAATTATACAGGCAAATTACTCGATGAAAAAATAGCTCACCGAATTCGACAGTCTTGTCATCATCGGCAACAGTGTAAAAAAAGTGAAATCATTGATAAGCTTACTACATCATGCCATTCACCTCCTATGTTACGGTCATATTAGAAGCTCAAATTATAATAAATAGCTGCCTTGAAGTATACTCGCCTTGCAAACAAGGTCAATCTGAGAGTTAGTGGAAAGTGAAATTAAGATTAAGGTGGTGTCTTTTTTATGTTGAAATCAGTCTTAAAAAGATTAGTCTAGATCCCTAGGCTATGCCAGAGACCGGAGGTCCAGTCTACCTTGAAGCAGCTATTTAATGACTCAGGTTAGTTTTGTGCTGAATCAAAGCATACAATATCGGCTAGTTGAATTGATAAAGCTTCAAAATTCAACAGTGTGGGAAGGATACATTGCCTAGCTATTGGATTTTGAAGCTTACTTTGAATTCTACTAGCCTAAATTAGTGTTATGTGTGCAAATTGGGGACCTATTTTTGCAATTGCTACATCTAATAGATTCATTTGCCAGTCATAAATTATCCCCCGATCAAATCATCATGCCCCCCCCCCCCCCCCCCCCCCCCCATGTATAAAAAAATAAAAAATAAAAAATAAAAAAGTTTTTTTTTAAATTAAGGGGTCTAGAGGGTTTCAGTATCCATGATCAAAAAGTGTTTAAAAAATACATTGATTAGATCAATTCACATGATCAGGTTTTATGTGATTCAGCATAATTTGCATGTAGGGCAGGCCAAATATCCAACCTAATCATATTTCATGGTATTTCACAGTAAACTTAGAACAGAGTGCTCCACTTTGCTGTAAACATTACAAAAGCAGGTGAAAAGATGTAAATTAACATTATAATGACTAAAATGGACACTGTTACTTCTTCTTTCCACATTCAGTCCTAAAATATTAATTGGTGTGACCCAAAAACCCAAGGTTATATTTTGACATTTTGCTGTCTTCAGTAGATAGTACATGTTTAAGGGGTAGGCCAAGATTGGCTCTGATTTAAAATGGTAAAAAAATCATGTGTAGCTCATTGTTTTTGCAAAAGAATAGCTTTTATATCAGTATGAGGATTGAAATTGAAAGTAAAAACAATAAAAATTAAAACAATTGTCCCTTTAGATTCCACACCAGTAAATAATTTCAGTCCTTGTAGAGACGACAATCAAAAGTTTTTTCTTAGCTTTCATCCTGTGGCCCATTGATTATAGAATTAATCAGAAATGGTACTTATTGCTCCCAAATGATTAAAGTTGTAGTTTAATCCTGATTTTAGGACTACTACCTAATACCACAGTGGAAAAAGACATATTTTCAATGCATTTTGTAGGTTTTTTGGATGTATTTTGATTGTAAATGATCTGGCAACATTTCTCAACTTTTTCTGATAAATGAGGGCGCTACACCAATTGTCCAACTTTGGGGTCTTATTGCTCAGAACTTTCGGGGATACCATATATATTTGTTTTGATTAAATGATCAAATATATCATGAAATTTAAGGAAAATGTCAAATTGAAAATTCCAGTCGCTTTATAAGCGAGAAAATGGGCTTTTTGTAACTACCATTTTACATGTAAACGCATAGGGAAAGCATTTGGTGGTGTGGATTCTGAAGATACTGGTCTTTGCTGGAGTGTTATGATATCGCCTGCTTAATATCGGCTGTTTTGATGATATTTTGAATGAGTCTTCTACCACAAAAGTTCAATTTGCTTGAAATTCACTGCGATCGGGTTCAATTTGACATTTCCACTACTAAACAATGGTAAGATAGGGCAAAATATTCGATTTCATAAGAAAATTATACAGGCAAATTACTCGATGAAAAAATAGCTCACCGAATTCGACAGTCTTGTCATCATCGGCAACAGTGTAAAAAAAGTGAAATCATTGATAAGCTTACTACATCATGCCATTCACCTCCTATGTTACGGTCATATTAGAAGCTCAAATTATAATAAATAGCTGCCTTGAAGTATACTCGCCTTGCAAACAAGGTCAATCTGAGAGTTAGTGGAAAGTGAAATTAAGATTAAGGTGGTGTCTTTTTTATGTTGAAATCAGTCTTAAAAAGATTAGTCTAGATCCCTAGGCTATGCCAGAGACCGGAGGTCCAGTCTACCTTGAAGCAGCTATTTAATGACTCAGGTTAGTTTTGTGCTGAATCAAAGCATACAATATCGGCTAGTTGAATTGATAAAGCTTCAAAATTCAACAGTGTGGGAAGGATACATTGCCTAGCTATTGGATTTTGAAGCTTACTTTGAATTCTACTAGCCTAAATTAGTGTTATGTGTGCAAATTGGGGACCTATTTTTGCAATTGCTACATCTAATAGATTCATTTGCCAGTCATAAATTATCCCCCGATCAAATCATCATGCCCCCCCCCCCCCCCCCCCCCCCCCCCATGTATAAAAAAATAAAAAATAAAAAATAAAAAAGTTTTTTTTTAAATTAAGGGGTCTAGAGGGTTTCAGTATCCATGATCAAAAAGTGTTTAAAAAATACATTGATTAGATCAATTCACATGATCAGGTTTTATGTGATTCAGCATAATTTGCATGTAGGGCAGGCCAAATATCCAACCTAATCATATTTCATGGTATTTCACAGTAAACTTAGAACAGAGTGCTCCACTTTGCTGTAAACATTACAAAAGCAGGTGAAAAGATGTAAATTAACATTATAATGACTAAAATGGACACTGTTACTTCTTCTTTCCACATTCAGTCCTAAAATATTAATTGGTGTGACCCAAAAACCCAAGGTTATATTTTGACATTTTGCTGTCTTCAGTAGATAGTACATGTTTAAGGGGTAGGCCAAGATTGGCTCTGATTTAAAATGGTAAAAAAATCATGTGTAGCTCATTGTTTTTGCAAAAGAATAGCTTTTATATCAGTATGAGGATTGAAATTGAAAGTAAAAACAATAAAAATTAAAACAATTGTCCCTTTAGATTCCACACCAGTAAATAATTTCAGTCCTTGTAGAGACGACAATCAAAAGTTTTTTCTTAGCTTTCATCCTGTGGCCCATTGATTATAGAATTAATCAGAAATGGTACTTATTGCTCCCAAATGATTAAAGTTGTAGTTTAATCCTGATTTTAGGACTACTACCTAATACCACAGTGGAAAAAGACATATTTTCAATGCATTTTGTAGGTTTTTTGGATGTATTTTGATTGTAAATGATCTGGCAACATTTCTCAACTTTTTCTGATAAATGAGGGCGCTACACCAATTGTCCAACTTTGGGGTCTTATTGCTCAGAACTTTCGGGGATACCATATATATTTGTTTTGATTAAATGATCAAATATATCATGAAATTTAAGGAAAATGTCAAATTGAAAATTCCAGTCGCTTTATAAGCGAGAAAATGGGCTTTTTGTAACTACCATTTTACATGTAAACGCATAGGGAAAGCATTTGGTGGTGTGGATTCTGAAGATACTGGTCTTTGCTGGAGTGTTATGATATCGCCTGCTTAATATCGGCTGTTTTGATGATATTTTGAATGAGTCTTCTACCACAAAAGTTCAATTTGCTTGAAATTCACTGCGATCGGGTTCAATTTGACATTTCCACTACTAAACAATGGTAAGATAGGGCAAAATATTCGATTTCATAAGAAAATTATACAGGCAAATTACTCGATGAAAAAATAGCTCACCGAATTCGACAGTCTTGTCATCATCGGCAACAGTGTAAAAAAAGTGAAATCATTGATAAGCTTACTACATCATGCCATTCACCTCCTATGTTACGGTCATATTAGAAGCTCAAATTATAATAAATAGCTGCCTTGAAGTATACTCGCCTTGCAAACAAGGTCAATCTGAGAGTTAGTGGAAAGTGAAATTAAGATTAAGGTGGTGTCTTTTTTATGTTGAAATCAGTCTTAAAAAGATTAGTCTAGATCCCTAGGCTATGCCAGAGACCGGAGGTCCAGTCTACCTTGAAGCAGCTATTTAATGACTCAGGTTAGTTTTGTGCTGAATCAAAGCATACAATATCGGCTAGTTGAATTGATAAAGCTTCAAAATTCAACAGTGTGGGAAGGATACATTGCCTAGCTATTGGATTTTGAAGCTTACTTTGAATTCTACTAGCCTAAATTAGTGTTATGTGTGCAAATTGGGGACCTATTTTTGCAATTGCTACATCTAATAGATTCATTTGCCAGTCATAAATTATCCCCCGATCAAATCATCATGCCCCCCCCCCCCCCCCCCCCCCCCATGTATAAAAAAATAAAAAATAAAAAATAAAAAAGTTTTTTTTTAAATTAAGGGGTCTAGAGGGTTTCAGTATCCATGATCAAAAAGTGTTTAAAAAATACATTGATTAGATCAATTCACATGATCAGGTTTTATGTGATTCAGCATAATTTGCATGTAGGGCAGGCCAAATATCCAACCTAATCATATTTCATGGTATTTCACAGTAAACTTAGAACAGAGTGCTCCACTTTGCTGTAAACATTACAAAAGCAGGTGAAAAGATGTAAATTAACATTATAATGACTAAAATGGACACTGTTACTTCTTCTTTCCACATTCAGTCCTAAAATATTAATTGGTGTGACCCAAAAACCCAAGGTTATATTTTGACATTTTGCTGTCTTCAGTAGATAGTACATGTTTAAGGGGTAGGCCAAGATTGGCTCTGATTTAAAATGGTAAAAAAATCATGTGTAGCTCATTGTTTTTGCAAAAGAATAGCTTTTATATCAGTATGAGGATTGAAATTGAAAGTAAAAACAATAAAAATTAAAACAATTGTCCCTTTAGATTCCACACCAGTAAATAATTTCAGTCCTTGTAGAGACGACAATCAAAAGTTTTTTCTTAGCTTTCATCCTGTGGCCCATTGATTATAGAATTAATCAGAAATGGTACTTATTGCTCCCAAATGATTAAAGTTGTAGTTTAATCCTGATTTTAGGACTACTACCTAATACCACAGTGGAAAAAGACATATTTTCAATGCATTTTGTAGGTTTTTTGGATGTATTTTGATTGTAAATGATCTGGCAACATTTCTCAACTTTTTCTGATAAATGAGGGCGCTACACCAATTGTCCAACTTTGGGGTCTTATTGCTCAGAACTTTCGGGGATACCATATATATTTGTTTTGATTAAATGATCAAATATATCATGAAATTTAAGGAAAATGTCAAATTGAAAATTCCAGTCGCTTTATAAGCGAGAAAATGGGCTTTTTGTAACTACCATTTTACATGTAAACGCATAGGGAAAGCATTTGGTGGTGTGGATTCTGAAGATACTGGTCTTTGCTGGAGTGTTATGATATCGCCTGCTTAATATCGGCTGTTTTGATGATATTTTGAATGAGTCTTCTACCACAAAAGTTCAATTTGCTTGAAATTCACTGCGATCGGGTTCAATTTGACATTTCCACTACTAAACAATGGTAAGATAGGGCAAAATATTCGATTTCATAAGAAAATTATACAGGCAAATTACTCGATGAAAAAATAGCTCACCGAATTCGACAGTCTTGTCATCATCGGCAACAGTGTAAAAAAAGTGAAATCATTGATAAGCTTACTACATCATGCCATTCACCTCCTATGTTACGGTCATATTAGAAGCTCAAATTATAATAAATAGCTGCCTTGAAGTATACTCGCCTTGCAAACAAGGTCAATCTGAGAGTTAGTGGAAAGTGAAATTAAGATTAAGGTGGTGTCTTTTTTATGTTGAAATCAGTCTTAAAAAGATTAGTCTAGATCCCTAGGCTATGCCAGAGACCGGAGGTCCAGTCTACCTTGAAGCAGCTATTTAATGACTCAGGTTAGTTTTGTGCTGAATCAAAGCATACAATATCGGCTAGTTGAATTGATAAAGCTTCAAAATTCAACAGTGTGGGAAGGATACATTGCCTAGCTATTGGATTTTGAAGCTTACTTTGAATTCTACTAGCCTAAATTAGTGTTATGTGTGCAAATTGGGGACCTATTTTTGCAATTGCTACATCTAATAGATTCATTTGCCAGTCATAAATTATCCCCCGATCAAATCATCATGCCCCCCCCCCCCCCCCCCCCCCCCATGTATAAAAAAATAAAAAATAAAAAATAAAAAAGTTTTTTTTTAAATTAAGGGGTCTAGAGGGTTTCAGTATCCATGATCAAAAAGTGTTTAAAAAATACATTGATTAGATCAATTCACATGATCAGGTTTTATGTGATTCAGCATAATTTGCATGTAGGGCAGGCCAAATATCCAACCTAATCATATTTCATGGTATTTCACAGTAAACTTAGAACAGAGTGCTCCACTTTGCTGTAAACATTACAAAAGCAGGTGAAAAGATGTAAATTAACATTATAATGACTAAAATGGACACTGTTACTTCTTCTTTCCACATTCAGTCCTAAAATATTAATTGGTGTGACCCAAAAACCCAAGGTTATATTTTGACATTTTGCTGTCTTCAGTAGATAGTACATGTTTAAGGGGTAGGCCAAGATTGGCTCTGATTTAAAATGGTAAAAAAATCATGTGTAGCTCATTGTTTTTGCAAAAGAATAGCTTTTATATCAGTATGAGGATTGAAATTGAAAGTAAAAACAATAAAAATTAAAACAATTGTCCCTTTAGATTCCACACCAGTAAATAATTTCAGTCCTTGTAGAGACGACAATCAAAAGTTTTTTCTTAGCTTTCATCCTGTGGCCCATTGATTATAGAATTAATCAGAAATGGTACTTATTGCTCCCAAATGATTAAAGTTGTAGTTTAATCCTGATTTTAGGACTACTACCTAATACCACAGTGGAAAAAGACATATTTTCAATGCATTTTGTAGGTTTTTTGGATGTATTTTGATTGTAAATGATCTGGCAACATTTCTCAACTTTTTCTGATAAATGAGGGCGCTACACCAATTGTCCAACTTTGGGGTCTTATTGCTCAGAACTTTCGGGGATACCATATATATTTGTTTTGATTAAATGATCAAATATATCATGAAATTTAAGGAAAATGTCAAATTGAAAATTCCAGTCGCTTTATAAGCGAGAAAATGGGCTTTTTGTAACTACCATTTTACATGTAAACGCATAGGGAAAGCATTTGGTGGTGTGGATTCTGAAGATACTGGTCTTTGCTGGAGTGTTATGATATCGCCTGCTTAATATCGGCTGTTTTGATGATATTTTGAATGAGTCTTCTACCACAAAAGTTCAATTTGCTTGAAATTCACTGCGATCGGGTTCAATTTGACATTTCCACTACTAAACAATGGTAAGATAGGGCAAAATATTCGATTTCATAAGAAAATTATACAGGCAAATTACTCGATGAAAAAATAGCTCACCGAATTCGACAGTCTTGTCATCATCGGCAACAGTGTAAAAAAAGTGAAATCATTGATAAGCTTACTACATCATGCCATTCACCTCCTATGTTACGGTCATATTAGAAGCTCAAATTATAATAAATAGCTGCCTTGAAGTATACTCGCCTTGCAAACAAGGTCAATCTGAGAGTTAGTGGAAAGTGAAATTAAGATTAAGGTGGTGTCTTTTTTATGTTGAAATCAGTCTTAAAAAGATTAGTCTAGATCCCTAGGCTATGCCAGAGACCGGAGGTCCAGTCTACCTTGAAGCAGCTATTTAATGACTCAGGTTAGTTTTGTGCTGAATCAAAGCATACAATATCGGCTAGTTGAATTGATAAAGCTTCAAAATTCAACAGTGTGGGAAGGATACATTGCCTAGCTATTGGATTTTGAAGCTTACTTTGAATTCTACTAGCCTAAATTAGTGTTATGTGTGCAAATTGGGGACCTATTTTTGCAATTGCTACATCTAATAGATTCATTTGCCAGTCATAAATTATCCCCCGATCAAATCATCATGCCCCCCCCCCCCCCCCCCCCCCCCCCCCATGTATAAAAAAATAAAAAATAAAAAATAAAAAAGTTTTTTTTTAAATTAAGGGGTCTAGAGGGTTTCAGTATCCATGATCAAAAAGTGTTTAAAAAATACATTGATTAGATCAATTCACATGATCAGGTTTTATGTGATTCAGCATAATTTGCATGTAGGGCAGGCCAAATATCCAACCTAATCATATTTCATGGTATTTCACAGTAAACTTAGAACAGAGTGCTCCACTTTGCTGTAAACATTACAAAAGCAGGTGAAAAGATGTAAATTAACATTATAATGACTAAAATGGACACTGTTACTTCTTCTTTCCACATTCAGTCCTAAAATATTAATTGGTGTGACCCAAAAACCCAAGGTTATATTTTGACATTTTGCTGTCTTCAGTAGATAGTACATGTTTAAGGGGTAGGCCAAGATTGGCTCTGATTTAAAATGGTAAAAAAATCATGTGTAGCTCATTGTTTTTGCAAAAGAATAGCTTTTATATCAGTATGAGGATTGAAATTGAAAGTAAAAACAATAAAAATTAAAACAATTGTCCCTTTAGATTCCACACCAGTAAATAATTTCAGTCCTTGTAGAGACGACAATCAAAAGTTTTTTCTTAGCTTTCATCCTGTGGCCCATTGATTATAGAATTAATCAGAAATGGTACTTATTGCTCCCAAATGATTAAAGTTGTAGTTTAATCCTGATTTTAGGACTACTACCTAATACCACAGTGGAAAAAGACATATTTTCAATGCATTTTGTAGGTTTTTTGGATGTATTTTGATTGTAAATGATCTGGCAACATTTCTCAACTTTTTCTGATAAATGAGGGCGCTACACCAATTGTCCAACTTTGGGGTCTTATTGCTCAGAACTTTCGGGGATACCATATATATTTGTTTTGATTAAATTATCAAATATATCATGAAATTTAAGGAAAATGTCAAATTGAAAATTCCAGTCGCTTTATAAGCGAGAAAATGGGCTTTTTGTAACTACCATTTTACATGTAAACGCATAGGGAAAGCATTTGGTGGTGTGGATTCTGAAGATACTGGTCTTTGCTGGAGTGTTATGATATCGCCTGCTTAATATCGGCTGTTTTGATGATATTTTGAATGAGTCTTCTACCACAAAAGTTCAATTTGCTTGAAATTCACTGCGATCGGGTTCAATTTGACATTTCCACTACTAAACAATGGTAAGATAGGGCAAAATATTCGATTTCATAAGAAAATTATACAGGCAAATTACTCGATGAAAAAATAGCTCACCGAATTCGACAGTCTTGTCATCATCGGCAACAGTGTAAAAAAAGTGAAATCATTGATAAGCTTACTACATCATGCCATTCACCTCCTATGTTACGGTCATATTAGAAGCTCAAATTATAATAAATAGCTGCCTTGAAGTATACTCGCCTTGCAAACAAGGTCAATCTGAGAGTTAGTGGAAAGTGAAATTAAGATTAAGGTGGTGTCTTTTTTATGTTGAAATCAGTCTTAAAAAGATTAGTCTAGATCCCTAGGCTATGCCAGAGACCGGAGGTCCAGTCTACCTTGAAGCAGCTATTTAATGACTCAGGTTAGTTTTGTGCTGAATCAAAGCATACAATATCGGCTAGTTGAATTGATAAAGCTTCAAAATTCAACAGTGTGGGAAGGATACATTGCCTAGCTATTGGATTTTGAAGCTTACTTTGAATTCTACTAGCCTAAATTAGTGTTATGTGTGCAAATTGGGGACCTATTTTTGCAATTGCTACATCTAATAGATTCATTTGCCAGTCATAAATTATCCCCCGATCAAATCATCATGCCCCCCCCCCCCCCCCCCCCATGTATAAAAAAATAAAAAATAAAAAATAAAAAAGTTTTTTTTTAAATTAAGGGGTCTAGAGGGTTTCAGTATCCATGATCAAAAAGTGTTTAAAAAATACATTGATTAGATCAATTCACATGATCAGGTTTTATGTGATTCAGCATAATTTGCATGTAGGGCAGGCCAAATATCCAACCTAATCATATTTCATGGTATTTCACAGTAAACTTAGAACAGAGTGCTCCACTTTGCTGTAAACATTACAAAAGCAGGTGAAAAGATGTAAATTAACATTATAATGACTAAAATGGACACTGTTACTTCTTCTTTCCACATTCAGTCCTAAAATATTAATTGGTGTGACCCAAAAACCCAAGGTTATATTTTGACATTTTGCTGTCTTCAGTAGATAGTACATGTTTAAGGGGTAGGCCAAGATTGGCTCTGATTTAAAATGGTAAAAAAATCATGTGTAGCTCATTGTTTTTGCAAAAGAATAGCTTTTATATCAGTATGAGGATTGAAATTGAAAGTAAAAACAATAAAAATTAAAACAATTGTCCCTTTAGATTCCACACCAGTAAATAATTTCAGTCCTTGTAGAGACGACAATCAAAAGTTTTTTCTTAGCTTTCATCCTGTGGCCCATTGATTATAGAATTAATCAGAAATGGTACTTATTGCTCCCAAATGATTAAAGTTGTAGTTTAATCCTGATTTTAGGACTACTACCTAATACCACAGTGGAAAAAGACATATTTTCAATGCATTTTGTAGGTTTTTTGGATGTATTTTGATTGTAAATGATCTGGCAACATTTCTCAACTTTTTCTGATAAATGAGGGCGCTACACCAATTGTCCAACTTTGGGGTCTTATTGCTCAGAACTTTCGGGGATACCATATATATTTGTTTTGATTAAATTATCAAATATATCATGAAATTTAAGGAAAATGTCAAATTGAAAATTCCAGTCGCTTTATAAGCGAGAAAATGGGCTTTTTGTAACTACCATTTTACATGTAAACGCATAGGGAAAGCATTTGGTGGTGTGGATTCTGAAGATACTGGTCTTTGCTGGAGTGTTATGATATCGCCTGCTTAATATCGGCTGTTTTGATGATATTTTGAATGAGTCTTCTACCACAAAAGTTCAATTTGCTTGAAATTCACTGCGATCGGGTTCAATTTGACATTTCCACTACTAAACAATGGTAAGATAGGGCAAAATATTCGATTTCATAAGAAAATTATACAGGCAAATTACTCGATGAAAAAATAGCTCACCGAATTCGACAGTCTTGTCATCATCGGCAACAGTGTAAAAAAAGTGAAATCATTGATAAGCTTACTACATCATGCCATTCACCTCCTATGTTACGGTCATATTAGAAGCTCAAATTATAATAAATAGCTGCCTTGAAGTATACTCGCCTTGCAAACAAGGTCAATCTGAGAGTTAGTGGAAAGTGAAATTAAGATTAAGGTGGTGTCTTTTTTATGTTGAAATCAGTCTTAAAAAGATTAGTCTAGATCCCTAGGCTATGCCAGAGACCGGAGGTCCAGTCTACCTTGAAGCAGCTATTTAATGACTCAGGTTAGTTTTGTGCTGAATCAAAGCATACAATATCGGCTAGTTGAATTGATAAAGCTTCAAAATTCAACAGTGTGGGAAGGATACATTGCCTAGCTATTGGATTTTGAAGCTTACTTTGAATTCTACTAGCCTAAATTAGTGTTATGTGTGCAAATTGGGGACCTATTTTTGCAATTGCTACATCTAATAGATTCATTTGCCAGTCATAAATTATCCCCCGATCAAATCATCATGCCCCCCCCCCCCCCCCCCCCCCCCCATGTATAAAAAAATAAAAAATAAAAAATAAAAAAGTTTTTTTTTAAATTAAGGGGTCTAGAGGGTTTCAGTATCCATGATCAAAAAGTGTTTAAAAAATACATTGATTAGATCAATTCACATGATCAGGTTTTATGTGATTCAGCATAATTTGCATGTAGGGCAGGCCAAATATCCAACCTAATCATATTTCATGGTATTTCACAGTAAACTTAGAACAGAGTGCTCCACTTTGCTGTAAACATTACAAAAGCAGGTGAAAAGATGTAAATTAACATTATAATGACTAAAATGGACACTGTTACTTCTTCTTTCCACATTCAGTCCTAAAATATTAATTGGTGTGACCCAAAAACCCAAGGTTATATTTTGACATTTTGCTGTCTTCAGTAGATAGTACATGTTTAAGGGGTAGGCCAAGATTGGCTCTGATTTAAAATGGTAAAAAAATCATGTGTAGCTCATTGTTTTTGCAAAAGAATAGCTTTTATATCAGTATGAGGATTGAAATTGAAAGTAAAAACAATAAAAATTAAAACAATTGTCCCTTTAGATACTGGTCTTTGCTGGAGTGTTATGATATCGCCTGCTTAATATCGGCTGTTTTGATGATATTTTGAATGAGTCTTCTACCACAAAAGT
>CM069448.1:58796092-59067941 GCA_035610835.1 Ophiura sarsii
GCATGCAGATGGTCTAAGATTAATTAATTGTGATATTCTTTTCAGGTTACGAACTTTATGTATATCTTTTTAATAACTTACTTTAGAGCATATTTTTGATAACTCACTTCATGGCATATCTTTTTGATGGCTTTACTCTTTAAGTGTCACAGCTGGTGTATGTTGGTATCACGTTGGTAAACTCCAACAGTTGGTTTAATTTATTTCGCAAATGAATTGTTACGGATTGACTATAGCAAGCTCTTAAAGATGTTGGTCATAGCAAAAACAACAGTTCCATTATGAACTCTCGATTCTTATTATATTACAAGATTAACAGTTAAAGCATGAAAGGTCTATGTACCTTGGATTTCAGTATTGGGAAAAAACATGTTATGAGTGGGCGATGGACAGAATCTTCCCTTACATATGTTGACACGACATTTAAGGTTCACATTGTGAACATCAGGCAGGAGTTCTACTCTGAGCATAAATAGTCTCATTACCTTGAATTTAAGTATGTGTATATATGTATATATACAGTGAGTGAGTGATGGATAAAATACTTTTACCGGGGGTAATCGCTCAAAGTAAATGCTGGGCATTAAACAAATATAGGTTTACATCATGAATTCCCGAAACTCGAGAGTCTGATCATCCCTATATGATGTTCAGAATTGAAGAAAAAACCCGTTTTTAAATTCGTGAGAGACTGCTTACCATTCCAAAATTACATTATGATAATTGAAGGTCACACAACCTTGAAGTCTTGGATAGGGAAATGCAAGTTGAGTGGGTGTCGAGAAGAATATACTCTACAAATATTGGCCACGGATAGAACACAAATGGGTCACATTGTTAATTCTCGAGGGTCTGCTTTCCATGCCAAAATAACATTTCAATCATTGAAGATCTCACAACCTTGAAGTCTTGGATAAAGAAATGCAAGTTGAGTGGGTGTAAGGATGAATATACTCTACAAATGCTGGCCACGGACGGAACAAAAATGGTTCACATTGTGAGTTTGTGAGAGCCTGCTTATCATGCCAAAATGACATTTAAATCATTAAAGGTCTCACAACCTCGAAGTTTTGTATACGGAAATGCAAGTTGAGTGGGTGTCGAGAAGAATATACTCTACAAATATTGGTCACGGATAGAACAAAATTGGTTCACATTAATTCTCGAGGGTCTGCTTTCCATGCCAAAATAATTTAAATCATTAAAGGTTTCACAACACAACAAGTCTTATATAAGGAAATTTAAGTTGAGTGGGTGCCAAGTAGCATATACTCCGAACAATGTCAATGGATGGAATAAAAACAAAATGAATTCTCGAGACTCGAGAGTCTCATCATCTCGCAAGAATAACATTAGAGAATAAATGGTCTGTCTACCTTTCATAAAGCATAACAGGTCGGTTTAATGAGGCGATGCGTATTGACCAGTGACGGGTAGACTTCACTCTTCAATGGAACAAATAATTAGAGAATAATAACTGCGTAACAACTGTTTTCGTGAATTTGTTTTGAAATCGGAGATTTTTGTTCTGGACTGAGGAATTGTCCCGAAAGGGCGCAGCCCCTGAGGGACCATTCCGAATGAAATGCATATTTATCCTAATCGTTGATTTGTACCGATATAATCGCGCTAATAATTAATTAGATTTCGGTTTATTTTGTCTACCCCTTCTAAATTATTGAAACAGTCCAAGTCGGGTCATCCCCTCTTTATCATTCAATCAATCAGAAATAAGCTTTAATCGTGTTTCCTCGTAAATCATTGAATATTCAGTTTAGGGGCGTGAGGCTTTAATTTGATTGGTCGGTCAATGAGCAACACAATCGAACACTTTCGCGCAGTACTTGCGGGTAATTATTACTATTAGTAACCTGCGCTCGGCGTACGCGTTCTCATCTAACGATTGATTTAATTGGAACGCACTTGGTTCGCAGCTATCGCGATTTTTCATGAACAAATAATGTTTCACATTATATGAATTCTTTGAGCGTTTGTTTACCATGCAAGAATAACACTTAGGTCATATGACATTTGAATACCCTCAATTTCAGTACACGGAAATATACGTGGATAGAGTGGTTTGGAGAGCTATATATAGACGACGTTTGATCTTTCTGAGTCATAATAAGCAAGCAACTTGGGAGGCTTCACATTGTGAAATCTCAAACGTTTGGTTTTGCAAGCAAGAATAATGTTAAGAAATTCATTAAAGTATCTATCCGTTAATCTTAGCATATTTATTTATTTATTTATTTATTTATTCGGACATACACTTTTGGAACAGTGGCAAAAGTCTTCTCGACTAATGCGTCCATAAACATAACACAATGTTTAATACAAAAAGGGAAATATTATATACAAATATTTACATGGTAACATAGATTCATGCAAGGTTAATGCTACGTGCGGTCCATGCACGTTTCAAGGATAAGAGCATCTGTATTGAGTGGGTGTTAAGCAGAATACAGAATTAGCTTTTAAGCTTAAAATTACTAGTAATAAATGAGCATGGGAGAAATGTACTCATTTAACCAATATCTTATTATTATAGTTTGATCAGTTCCAAATTGGCGACACCTCCTTACAGTAACGAATAAATACAGAAGGCCGTAAGCACGCATGAAGGCAACAAGTGCACTGTACAGCATATGCGTGACGCGTACGTGCCGCCAAAACCGCGTGTGTGTGTGGCCATGAACGCGTGCGCACGCATGGATTACTTTTGCGCGCGGAGAGATAACAACCGAAATTTGTTAGCTAATTTGGAAGTGATGATACCGTTGAAGCCCCTATTTTCCTTAACTACTTCAATAATTAATATGTTTCAAACTCTTATCAGGTTAGATTCATTTTTGGGAAGCAGATTATGGGCGTCGATTACGGATGGACAGGGGAACATCTTCCACCTCATCCGCTCTTGTGTATATATAATGACCCATGTATCTCTCTTCTCGTTTCAAATTGGATGAACACGCATGGACACTCATATGGAGGCATGATGAGCTAATTAAGGGGTGTGGACCCTCAGGTATAGCCTCCGTAAAGTTGCCGTAACTTCTTCTTTATTCATTTAATCTATATAAAAGTGTACACTTTTTTGCAGAAAAGGTTCAATGAATCCAACCATGATCATGAAATTGACTATTTTGGAGAAAATTATAAAAAAACCACGTTTTTTGACCTATTTTAGGTTTGGAAAAGATAACTAAAAATATATTTTGTCAAATTTTGTCAAACCAGTTTTATTATAATCCTAATAAAATTCCCTAGGAGGGTTTTGTTGTTGTTAGAATATCTGATTTATTTTTTGAATTATTGACTAAAAATCGCCATTTTTAAAATTAAAAAAATTACCTTCAAAATCATGAGAATCACATTTGTTGGCACTTTTTGGTCAATAATTCAAAAAATAAATCAGATATTCAATACAAACTAAAACTCTCCTTAAAATTTGACAAAACATATTTTAGTTATCTTGATAAAACCTAAAATGAGTCAAAAAGTCTGTTTTTTATTTTTTTTAAATCAAAATGGTCAATTTCATGTTCATGGTTGGATTCATTGAACCCTTTTCTTCAACAAAATGTATAGTTTTATATAGATTAAAGGAATAATGAAGGAGTTACAGCAGTTGTACGGAGGCTATGCTGAGGGTCCACAACCCCTTTACAGCAATGTCATATTGGTCGTGGAGGATAGATCTGTTTGTGTGTACGCGAGATTTAGGGAAAGGCAAGGGCACGGTATCTCATATCATTTTATACCACCTTTAGGGACGCACCATTAGATTTTCAGGGGCCGTAGGAAGTTTTTGGGAAAAAATTCCCCCTCTATGCAGGCCAACAACAAAAAATCCCCCCCCCCCCCCACCCTGATGAGTAAAAAATTAAAAAATTCTACCCCCACCAACTCAATATGAATGGATACATTCTAAAAAAAAATATCTCCCCCAAACCCAACTTCCTACGCCCCCCCCCCCCCTGAAATCACATGATGCGTCCCTTATATGGCAGGTGTGCACTTTTTATCACTTGGAAGCCATTTTGAATATGATACATGCACACAACTGTATACAAGTATCACACAAAATAACGTGAATCAGCAGTGCTGAAATAATGTTTCGGATATAACAACATTAGTTTCCAAATTCTACACTATAGAAGTAAAATTAAAATATGATATGTTCAAGTTATGTGTTCCCCACACAATTTGTTTATTTTCTGAGGGTTTCGTACTGAGACACATTTCGCCAGATGCTTTGAATGAAATGTATAAGTTTGATTGGTAAGTGTGTTTCTGATGAATTCAGTACAGATTTAACACTTTCCACGCGAATATTAGTTTTACCATTATACAAAACATATTTTGCACAAACCTTTCCCAGTTTTAAAAGTCTATCTCAAGGATTACTAAACCAATACTAGGAATGTTTGTACTTATTTCAATGCATTTCTCATGGTTATTCCAAATATGGTAATGATATTCAATAATCTTGACATTTTTGAAACATTGTGAGGAAATTTTGGAATGTCGTCTGCACACACGACTGTCGCGTGGAAAGTGTTATAATTTGTTACAACAAGTAATCCCTTGCATCCCTAACAAATTAGCAGCAATATCCCACTCGATTATTTCAAGATGGTTACATAAGTGAATATAGGATGGCGCCGATAGATTATATCTGCGCAGCAATCCCCCAATACTCTTAAATAATCTCAAATGAAAATCAGGACATTTTATTAATACACTATCAAAATGATAAATCTATGTCAAGCCGTACACATGTTTAAGTTCCGCATGTTTTAACACCTTCCACGCGGCTATGTTAGTTTTACCATATACAAAACAGATTTTTCAGAAACCTTTCCCAACTTTCGAAGTCTATCGCATGTATTACTGAACCAATACTACGCATTTTTGTACTTGCATTTCTTATGGTGATTCCAAATATCGTAATGAAATTCAATAATTTTGACCTCTTTTAAACATTTTGTGACATGTTGAAACTGTCGTCTGCAGACGTCTGCCGCGTGGAAAGCGTTAAGGCATAGATATAACTCATTTCCACGAGTAGTAAATTTTATATGCATGTGCAGATTGGGTTTTTTCATTACGCACAAACTAAATTTGTGTATGATAAAAATAGTTGTTAAGGCAACACATAGTTATAAAACAAAATTTACATATTATTCGATGCAGATGTGTCAAGCGGGTGACATTTATATTGAATATTTACACGTGTTAAAACTAGTTCACGTAGAACTTTCATGTAATAATGTTTTTAATGCGGTTGATGTGCCGCACTCCAATTCGATTGTATGACTATAATGTTGACATATCTTTCGAATAGTCTTTTTTTGCATATCTATATTTTTGTTTCAATGCATTGCTGTTCTATTACTACTTGTGTATGCATACCACGTGAGGCACGCTTCCTTATCATGAATACAGAAACAAAAGATTGGGAAGAAAATTATTCATGCAATATATAATTTGCATCCACACAAGAACCGCATTTCATCCACAAAATTAGTATGATGCTTCGTCGAATGTTTGAATATCAATATTCAACAGTAAATTGAACAAATACATTTGTTAGAGTGAAATTAACAGTTCCGATTGAAAATGTCATACTGTGTATTGGTGGTCTTGTGATTGCTTAACACTTTTCACGACGCGGCAGGCGTCTGCAGACGACATTCTAAAATTTCACAAAATGTTTCAAAAATGTTAAAATTGTTAAATTTCATAACCATATTTGGAATCTCCATGAGAAATGCATTGAAATAAGTGTAAACATGCCTAGTATTGATTCAGTGATCCGTGAGATAGACTCTGAAAGTTAGGAAAGGTTTCTGAAAAATCTGTTTTGTATATGGCAAAACAAATAGCTGCGTGGAAAGTGCTTAAACACTTGCAGGTAGCATTTATGCTAATTGGTTCTATGGCGTACCGTGAGGTGTTGTAGGCCTTGATCATGACGTCAGTATATAGGCATTATATTCATTCACGATTGTTAATGTAATCAATTTATACTGGTTGACTGAAATTGAGTTGAATTTTTACATTTATAATAATGAATAATTCACTTGTAAAGGCCCGAGAATTTTGCACCAACGATTTGCCGCCATCTTGGATGGGCGCTGTTAGTGAAAATTAAACGCAGATTGTCAACGTATGGATAGGGATTCTTTCAAGACCGATATCACTCAACATTTTCATCTACATTATAGGCCTAATCAGATATGTTTTAAAGATTCATGAAACTAATCAATGTTTTGTAAAACGGCATGCATATTATATAGAAACGTATAGTCACAAATTAGGACGATAGGTATTACAATCTTACAATTAGCCTATATTTGTGACGCTTTTCATTACCGGAAACGTATGCCGTTTGGGGAAAGAAATGGGTTGTTCGGGTCCGTAGAGCAGGGTAGACTGGGTCCCCGCGTCTCTGTATGGCCGCCATCTTTAAAAATGGCGGACCAAATATAGGGACTGGGAAGATAGTACGTCCAAAAAGTGTGCATTTACTCGTGGAATTCCACGAGTATTTAGCATATATGAATATGCATACCGATACCGAGCATGCGCATTTGTACACAGCAACAACAGAAATACCACCCGATTAGTCCATTTCAAAGGCACTGCATCAAATGATCGTCTTGCTGCGCCACGGGGAGGCAATTTGTTCGCCCTATCGCGTCACGCGGTGTACAACGCCGAGTGAAACTACCGGCGCACTGGGGCGTGAATAAGCTCATATGTATTCATGAGTTTATTAGTGCACACTTTTGGAACTGTATTTTGAGCACCCTCGCAGAGGCCGTGTTTAAAATACGGAAGAGGAGGAGCGAGTCTTAGAGCAGGGTAGGGGGTTTTCGTCACCTGTCTATCGATTAAACAAGACGACTAAAAACAGGGTGTATCAGAATGAACTGTACCGTGTTTCTAAAATACGTAAAAATTACAAAATTATTATTGTTTAATATTTAAACACCTGCAATATAAAGGTGAACATGTTTCCTACATTATATGTTAATTTGATTGAGATATCTTTTTTTGTTCTCGTGTTGCAAGAGTTAATCGAAAATCGATGAAAAACGTATTTTCATTTGTTAGCTCAAAGAGTTCACAGACATTGAAAAGCCATCGGTAAATCTGATTTAACGCATGGTTTATTCTCACGCGTACTTTATGTAATTACTTTTATTATTTAAATTGATCATTTTGACCAAAATTGAAATCTACCATCTTTACCAGAATCTAAAATTCTTATGAAAGCTGGGCTTTTGCGCACAAGATACATATGAAAACGATTTGAACAATATCGATCGAATTCATACCGTAATAAATCATATTCCCTCGGTATTGTATATTCTGATACACCCTGTATCAACCCAAAAATCCAACGCCTTCATTTTATTTTTCATTTCGAATGTATCCATAACCCAAATCAGCAATGTTTGACATTTGGTTTTTGAAACCATAAACATTATCTTGGATATCCAGTTTGTGTCGCATTTATCGAACAAAAGTAACACCCCCACAGAACCGTTTTGGATCTAGTAGGTGTTAGAACGTTCAGGTCATGGGCCGCTTCAATCTGCTATTAAACCGCATCGCCTCCCAACCAATTATTCCAGTTTTAACAATTTAAAAGCCACTATATCCTGTTGCCATCGCGTTATATTTGAGAGCAAATTTCAAGCTCCCTCGATGACGTCATGAATAACATTGACACGAATTCTATATATATATATACAATGCATTGTGGGAGATTATACAAATAGACGTTGACCTTTAAAGTTAAATGCTCAAATGTGATGTGAATTGCGTCGCTTTTTGGATGCAATGAATGTTCAAGGTATTCACTTATCACATGTATGATTTCACTACTCTTTTTGTGATGAAAGGTTTTTTGCTTAAAAAAATTAATAAGCAAACACATTCATGTTAGTTTCAACATACTGCGCAAAAACACCCCCAAAACATCCACCAAAAACTCAAAACAGCACCAAATGTGGTGTTGTAGTAAGCTAATATGGGCCTTTTTAATCAACTTATAGTTGCCTATATCAGCGTTTGTGATAAAGACGAACAACTAGCGCCCAAGTCGTTGGTGAAATGTCATTATGCGTGTGAAAGTTATGCTCATCACATATATATAAGAATAAGGAATCTCCAGCAACAATTCATGCAACAAATACAACATGTGCAATTTGAGTTAATGTCCAACAGCACATGACGTAAAGTTTCATTAATCAATTGAATATCAATAAAATATTATTAGTGTTATTATTATTATTATTCTTGTTATATAATTTCCAGACCAATCTCTTTCCCACATGTGTGTTTTAAAATCAGCCTTAATGTTACAGCTTGTCTTGCCGTCGAGTCCATATTCATAGTGGCTTGACGAGGGAGTTGATAGTGCGTGTCCAACATCAGATCAAGTAACGTCGAGGAGACGTTCAAAGACACCACTAGGCGAGTGGCTATTTGACGCCTCTATTACATGTTACATGTATTTGTGGAGTCGCCGTGATGCGGTTTTCTTGCGCTATCCGACAAACTATGGGTGTATGGTTGGGACACTTGGGGATGTAGCAAGACTTAATCCGGAGGTCATTGTACGTGTATAAGATGCTAAATTCAACATCTTTGCACGCTAGGCTCACTGCTATTCTCTCTTTATATTATGTTCTATATATTCACTAGAGTCCACTCAAAATATTATGACCTGGTATGAGGTAGATGAGACACACTCCTGCAGAAGTGTGTCGAGAAAAACAAGGGACTCGACTTCTTTTACGATCAGGTTTTTATGCAGAAATGCTAAAGCTAAATGCAAAATCCACGAAGTTAGTGATTTGAAGTTGTTTTAATTGTTGGATTTCAGTACGTGTTAGGAATTCATGATCATCGTACGCGAGTTGAATTCACGCAACATATGCTCGTCCCATATAGGTTATGTCCAATGGATCATGACGATAATTACATCAGACACAACATAGAGCGTATAGGTCAATTATGTATCAATAAAATATTACTATTATTATCATAAGTATTATACAATATTCAAACCAATCTCAAGTGTATTTAATCAGCCGTAATGTTACAGCTTGTTCCTGCCGTCAAGTCCATAATCATAGTGGCTTGACGAGACAGTTGATAGTGCGTGTCCAACATCGGATCAAGTAACATCGGGGAGACGTTCAACGACACCACTAGGCAATGGCTAACGACGCCTCTAATACATGTTATATGCTTTTGTGGAGTCGTCTTGCTGAGGTATTCCCGCGGTCCGGCACACAAGATGCGTGTGGTTAGGACACTTGGGAATGTAGTAAGACTCGGTCCTTACGTCGTTTTACGCGTATTAGGTAAGCCAAATTTGATATATTCGTTCTCTAAGATTTCCCTATCCTCTCGAAATACGTGCGTATTCGCTTTTCAACAGGCAGTAGATGTGGTAGACTCTTGTAGAATACATTATAAGGAGTGTTTTGAAATTAGGACAAGGGCCTCAACTTCTGTTTGGTGATCAGGTTTTGCTATAGTTGTTAGCCACTGGCGAAATTTAAGAAGTAGTGATTCGAAGTCCTTCTAAAGGATGTGTGTGGCTAGAGAGCGAGACCCGGGGCTAATCATTGCTTCATGTAGTCAATAAGACCACTACGCATTCTAGTCTATCTAGGTGTCAAATATATTACTTCATTAACACCTCCACTTCACGATAAATAGAAACTCGTCGCCACACCGGCTCGACAGTGCAGTAGCAACGTCGATGACCATGGAATGCCAGAGCTACAGGACTCGGTCAGCTGAACTAGGGGGCGCATTGCAACAGGTGTTGCTTCGCGCTATGTGTAAATGAGGACATTCCTTACATTTGCATTGCCTTTTCAATATTCTGTGAACAGATATATATATTTAACACTATCACGAGGCAGGCGTCTGCAGACGACATTCAAAAATGTCCCAAAATATTTTTAAAATGTCAAAAATATTTAATTGCATTACCGTATTTGGAATCACCATGAGAGATGCATTGAAATAAGTGCAAACATGCCTAGTATTAGTTCAGTAATCCTTGAGATAGACCTTGAAAGTTGGGAATGGTTTCTGAAAAATCTGCTTTGTGTATGGCAAAACCAATAGCCGCGTTAAAAGTGTTAGGTGTGAGGTACTTGGCCGCTGTGGATATGGCGACTTTCGGATCCCCAGTCTGGCGTCCATCCACTGAGCCTTGAGTACTACTGAGTAAGGGTGAGCACTAGATTAACTTTCATCTATACGTCCTGTGGTATGCTGATGTTTGTCACTTGACTCAAGGGACTGGATTAGAATTGTCGTTACAGTATGTGTCACGTAGATTGCATAACGGAATATATACTCTATTTTGAAACAATTTAAATCGTCCAATAAACACGGGATAATATCTTCACATATTTGCATGACACTTTTGTTGTTGTTGGAATATCTGATTTATTTTTTGAATTATTGACTAAAAGTGCCAAAAATGTGATTTATTTTTTTTAACCTTCAAAATCATGAAAATCACATTTTTGGCACTTTTTGGTTAATAATTCAAAAAATAAATCAGATATTCAATACAAACCAAAACTCTCCTAGAGAATATTATTACGAATATATTAAATCTAGAACGATAAAATATGACAAAACCTAAAATGGGTCAAAAAACCTGTTTTTTATAATTTTTTCAAATGGTCAATTTCATGTTCATGGTAGGAATCATTGAACCATTTTCTTCAAAAAAGTGTATACTTTTATATAGATTAAATGAATGATGAAGAAGTTACAGCAGTTTTACGGAGGCTATGCTGAGGGTCCACCCCCCCCCCCCCTCCCCCCTTTACAGCAATGTCATAATGGTCGTGAAGGATAGATCTGTTTGCACAGTATCGCATATCAGTTTATACCATCTTTTTATGGCAGGTGTGCACTTTTTATCACTTGGAAGCCATTTTGAATATGATACATGCACACAACTGTATACAAGCATCACACAAAGTAACGTGAATCAGCAGTGCTAAAAAAAAATGTTTCGGATATCAACATTAGTTTCCAAATTCTACACTATAGAAGTAAAATTAACATATGATGTGTTCAAGTTATGTGTTCCCCACACAATTGTTTATTTTCTAAAGGGTTTCGTACTGAGACAAATTTATTTCGACAGTATGCTTTGAATGAAATGTACAAGTTTGATTGGTAAGTGTGTTTCTGATGAATCCAGTACAGGCTTAACACTTTCCACGCGAATATTAATTTACCAATACTAGGCATGTTTGTACTTATTTCAATGCATTTCTCATGGTTATTCCAAATATGGTAATGAAATTCAATAATCTTGACATTTTTGAAACATTGTGTGAAATTTTGGAATGTCGTCTGCCGCGTGGAAAGTGTTATAATTTTCAAATAACAAGTAATCCCTTGCATCCCTAACAAATTAGCAGCAATATTCCACTCGTTTATTTCAAGATGGTTACTTAAGTGAATATAGGATGGCGCCGATAGATTATATCTGCACAGCAACCCCCAATACTCTTAAATAATCTCAAATGAAAATCATGACATTTTATTAATACACTATCAAAATGATAAATCTATGTCAAGCCGTACACATGTTTAAGTTCCGCATGTTTTAACACTTTCCACGCGGCTATGTTAGTTTAACCATATACAAAACAGATTTTTCAGAAACCTTTCCCAACTTTCAAAGTCTATCGCATGTATTACTGAACCAATACTACGCATTTTTGTACTTGCATTTCTTATGGTGATTCCAAATATCGTAATGAAATTCAATAATTTTGACCTCTTTTAAACATTTTGTGACATGTTGAAACTGACGTCTGCAGACGTCTGCCGCGTGGAAAGCGTTAAGGCATAGATATAACTCATTTCCACGAGTAGTAAATTTTATATGCATGTGCAGATTGGGTTTTTTCATTACGCACAAACTAAATTTGTGTATGATAAAAATAGTTGTTAAGGCAACACATAGTTATAAAACAAAATTTACATATTTTTCGATGCAGATGTGTCAAGCGGGTGACATTTATATTGAATATTTACACGTGTTGAAACTAGTTTACGAAGAACTTTCATGTAATAATGTTTTTAATGCGGTTGATGTGCCGCACTCCAATTCCATTGTATGACTATAATGTTGACATATCTTTCGAATAGTCTTTTTTGCATATCTATATATTTTTGTTTCAATGCATTGCTGTTCTATTCCTACTTGTGTATGCATATCACGTGTGGCATGCTTCCTTATCATGAATACAGAAACAAAAGAATGGGAAGAAAATTAGTCATGCAATGGATAATTTGCATCCACACAAAAAACCGCATTTCATCCACAAAAATAGTATGATGCTTCGTCGAATGTTTGAATATCAATATTCAACAGTAAATTGAACAAATACATTAGTTAGAGTAAAATTAACAGTTCCGATTGAAAATGTCATACTATGTAGGGGTGGTCTTGTGATTGCTTAACACATTCACGCAGCAGGCGTCTGCAGACGACATTCCCAAATTTCACAAAATAATCAAAAAATGTCAACATTACTGAATTTCATCACCATATTTGGAATCACCATGAGAAACGCTTTAAAATAAGTACAAAAATGCCTAGTATTGGTTCAGTAATCCATGCGATAGACTTTGAAACTTTAAAAAATGTCAAAATTGTTAAATGTCATAAGCATATTTGGAATCACCATGAGAAATGAATTGAAATAAGTGTAAACATGCCTAGTATTAATTCAGTAATCCGTGAGATAGACTCTGAAAGTAAGGAAAGGTTTCTGAAAAATCTGTTTTGTATATGGCAAAACAAATAGCTGCGTGGAAAGTGCTTAAACACTTACAGGTAGCATTTATGATAATCGGTTCTATGGCGTACCGTGAGGTGTTGTAGGCCTTGATCATGATGTCTGTATATAGGCTATATTCATTCACGATTGTTAATGTAATCAATTTATACTGGTTGACTGAAATTGAGTTGAATTTTTCCATTTATAATAATTAATTAATCACTTGTAAAGGCTCCAGAAGTTTTCACCAACGATTTGCCGCCATCTTGGATGGGCGCTGTAAGTGCAAATTAAACGCAGATTGTCAACGTATGGATAGGGATTCTTTCAAGACCAATATCGCTCAACATTTTCATCTACATTATAGGCCTAGTCAGATATGTTTTAAAGATTCATGAAACTAATCAATTTTTTGTAAAACGGCATGCAGATTAGAAACGTATAGTCACAAATTAGGACAATAGGTATTACAATATTACAATTAGCCTATATTTGTGACGCTTTTCATGACCGGAAACGTATGCCGTTTGGGGTAAGAAATGGGTTGTTCGGGTCCGTAGAGCAGGGTAGACTGGGTCCCCGCGTCCCTCTATATGGCCGCCATCTTTAAAAGTGGCGGACCAAATATAGGGACTGAGAAAATAGTCCCGAAAATAGTACGTCCACAAAGTGTGCATTTACTCGTGGAATTCCACGAGTATTTAGCATACCGGTATATGATTATGCATACTGATACCGAGCATGCGCATTTGTACACAGCAACATCAGAAATACCACCCGATTGGTCCATTTCAAAGGCACTGCATCGAATGATCGTCACGCTGCGCCATGGGGAGGCAATTTGTTCGCCCTATTGCGTCACGCGGTGTACAACGCCGCGTGAAACTACCGACGCACTGGGGCGTGAATAAGCTCATATTTATTCATGAGTTTATCAACGCACACTTTTGGAACTGTATTTTTTCCAGTCTTCACATTTGAGCACCCTCGCAAGGGCCGTGTGTAAAATACGGAAGACAGGAGGAGCGAGTCTAAGAGCAGGGTAGGGGGTTTTCGTCACCTGTCTATCGATTAAACAAGACGACTAAAAAACTAATCTTTAATCATAACCTTTATTTGAGAGGCCACATAATGCGCACTATCAATTGATATACAGGGTGTATCAGAATGAACTATACTGTGTTTCTAAAAAACATAAAAAATACAAAATTATTATTGTTTTATATTTAAACACCTGCAATATAAAGGTGAACATGTTTCCTAAATTATATGTTAATTTTATTGAGATATCTCTTTTTGTTCTCGTGTGACAAGACATAATCGAAAATCGATTAAAACGTGTGTTCAATTTGTTAGCTCAAAGAGTTCACAGACCTTGAAAAGCCATCGGTAAATCTTATTTAACGTATGGTTTCTTCTCACGCATATTTTATGTCAACTACTTTTATTATTTAAATTGATCATTTTGAACAAAATTGAAATCTACCATCTTTACCAGAATCTAACATTCTTATGAAAGCTGGGCTTTTGCGCACAAGATACATGTGAAAACGGTTTGACCAATATCGATCGAATTCATACAGTAATAAATCATATTGCCTCGGTATAGTACATTCTGATACACCCTGTATCAGCCCAAAAAGCCAACGCCTTTCTTTTCATTTCGAATGTATCCATAACCCAAATCAGCAATGTTTGACATTTGGTTTTTAAACCATAAACATTATCTTGAATATCCAGTTTCTGTCGCATTTATCGAACAAAAGTAACACCCCCACAGAACCGTTTTGGATCTAGTAGGTGTTAGAACGTTCAGGTCATGGACCGCATCAATCTGCTATTAAAGCGCATCGCCTCCCAACCAATTATTCCAGTTTTAACAATTTAAAAGCCACTATATCCTGTTGCCATCGCGTTATATTTGAGAGCAAATTTCAATCTCCTTGATGACGTCATGAATAACATTGGCACGAATTCTATATATATATATACAATGCATTGTGGGAGATTATACAAATAGACGTTGACCTTTAAAGTTGAATGCGAAAATGTTATGTGAATTGCGTCGCTTTTTGGATGCAATGAATGTTCAAGGTATTCACTTATCACATGTTTATTTCACTACTTTTTTTGTGATGAATGGTTTTTTGCTTTAAAAAATTAGTAAGCAAACACGTTCATCCCAGTTTCAACATAATGCGAAAAACACCCCTAAAACACCCACCAAAAAAAAATCAAAACTAACAAAATATGGTTAGTCAACTAATATGGACCTTTTTAATCAATTTATAGTTGTCTATATCAGCGTTTGTGATAAAGGCGAACAAACTAGCGCCCAAGTCGTTGGTGAAATTTCATTATGCGTGTGAAAGTTATGCTCATCACAGATACGAATAGGGAATCTCCAGCAACAATTCATGCAACACATACAACATGTGCAATTTGAATTGATGTCCAACAGCACATGACGTAAAGTTTCATTAATCAATTGAATATCAATAAAATATTATTAGTGTTATTATTATTATTATTATTCTTGTTATATAATTTCCAGACCAATCTCTTTCCCACATGTGTGTTTAATCAGCCTTAATGTTACAGCTTGTCTTGCCGTCGAGTCCATACTCATAGTGACTTGACGAGGGAGTTGATAGTGCGTGTCCAACATCAGATCAAGTAACATCGAGGAGACGTTCAACGACACCACTAGGCGAGTGGCTAATGACGCCTCTATTACATGTTACATATATTTGTGGAGTCGCCGTGATGCGGTTTTCTTGCGCTATCCGATAAACTAAGGGTGTATGGTTGGGACACTTGGGGATGTAGCAAGACTTAATCCGGAGGTCATTGTACGTGTATAAGATGCTAAATTCAACATCTTTGCACGCTAGGCTCACTGTTATTCTCTCTTTGTATTATGTTTTATATATTCACTAGAGTCCACTCAACATATTATGACCTGGTATGAGGTAGATGAGACACACTCCTGCAGAATACGTTATAAAGATGTGTTTCGAAAAACAGAGGTCTCGACTTCTTTTACGATCGGATTCTATGCAAAGATGCTAAATGCTATATGCAAAAATTCACGAAGTAGTGATTTGAAGTTGTTTTTAATTGTTGGATTTCAGTACGTGTTTGGAATTCATGATCATCACACGCGAGTGGGATTCACGCAACATATGCTCGTCCCATATGAGTTATGGCCAATAGATCATGACGACGATTATATCAGACACAACATAGAGCGTAGGTCAATTATCTATCAAATTAATATTACTATCATCATTAATATGATAATCTTCAAACCAATCTCTTTCCCACGTGTATTTAATCAGCCATTAATGTTACAACTTGTCCCTGCCGTCGAGTCACTAGTCATAGTGACTTGACGAGAGAGTTGATAGTGCGTGTCCAACATCAGATCAAGTAACGTCGAGGCGACGTTCAAAGATACCACTAGGCGAGTGGCTAATGACGCCTCTAATACATGTTACATGTATTTGTGGAGTCGCCGTGATGCGGTTTTCTTGCGCTATCCGACTAACTAAGGGTGTATGGTTAGGACACTTGGGGATGTAGCAAGACTTAATCCGGAGGTCATTGTACGTGTATAAGATGCTAAATTCTTTGCACGCTAGGCTCACTGCTATTCTCTCTTTATATTATGTTTTATATATTCACTAGAGTCCACTCAAGATATTATGACCTGGTATGAGGTAGATGAGACACACTCCTGTAGAATACGTTATAAAGATGTGTTTCGAAAAACAGAGGCCTCGACTTCTTTTACGATCGGATTCTATGCAAAGATGCTAAATGCTAAATGCAAAAATTCACGAAGTAGTGATTTGAAGTTGTTTATAATTGTTGGATTTCAGTACGTGTTTGGAATTCATGATAATCACACGCGAGTGGGATTCACGCAACATATATATGCTCGTGCCATGAGTTATGGCCAATGCAGCACTTTTATGGCAAAAGGATGTATCTTATATGTACTTTCCTAATGATATACTTCCTTTTAACATGGATTGTGTTAAATTGGTTCAATGATCCTCTCTTAAGAAAAAGTTGTAACTTGTAAAGACAATAAAAGTAATATACTGCTTTTTACCACTAAAAACATGATTTATGGAGAAAAAAACTAACTTTGATCATGTTAAAAGGAAGTATACTGTTAGGAAACTACATATAAGATACATTCTTTTGCCATAAAAGGGCTGAATGGATCATGACGACGATTATATCAGACACCACATAGAGCGTAGGTCAATTATCTATCAAATTAATATTACTATCATCATTATTATGATAATCTTCAAAGCAATCTCTTTCCCACGTGTATTTAATCAGCCATTAATGTTACAACTTGTCCCTGCCGTCGATCGAGTCACTAGTCATAGTGACTTGACGAGAGAGTTGATAGTACGTGTCCAACATCAGATCAAGTAACATCGGAGAGACGTTCAACGAAACCACTGGGCGAGTGGCTAATGACGCCTCTAATACATGTTACATGTATGTATTTGTGGAGTCGCCGTGATGCGGTTTTCTTGCGCTATCCGACAAACTAAGGGTGTATGGTTAGGACACTTGGGATGTAGCAAGACTTAATCCGGAGGTCATTGTACGTGTATAAGATGCTAAATTCAACATTGCACGCTAGGCTCACTGCTATTCTCTCTTTATATTATGTTTTATATATTCACTAGAGTCCACTCAAAATATTATGACCTGGTATGAGGTAGATGAGACACACTCCTGCAGAATACGTTATAAAGATGTGTTTCGAAAAACAGAGGCCTCGACTTCTTTTACGATCGGATTCTATGCAAAAAGATGCTAATGCTAAATGCAAAAATTCACGAAGTAGTGATTTGAAGTTGTTTTTAATTGTTGGATTTCAGTACGTGTTTGGAATTCATGATCATCACACGCGAGTGGGATTCACGCAACATATATATGCTCGTCCCATGAGTTATGGCCCATGCAGCCCTTTTATGGCAAAAGGATGCATCTTATATGTACTTTCCTAATGATATACTTCCTTTTAACATGGATTGTGTTAAATTGGTTCAATAATCCTCTCTTAAGAAAAGGTTGTAACTTGTAAAGACAATAAAAGTAATATACTGCTTTTTACCACTACATGATTTATGGAGAAAAAAGCTAACTTTGATCATGTTAAAAGGAAGTATACTGTTAGGAAACTACATATAAGATACATTCTTATGCCATAAAAGGGCTGAATGGATCATGAAGACGATTATATCAGACACCACATAGAGCGTAGGTCAATTATCTATCAAATTAATATTACTATCATCATTATTATGATAATCTTCAAACTAATCTCTTTCCCACGTGTATTTTAATCAGCCATTAATGTTACAACTTATCCCTGCCGTCGAGTCACTAGTCATAGTGACTTGACGAGGGAGTTGATAGTGCGTGTCAAACATCAGATCAAGTAACGTCGAGGAGACGTTCAAAGATACCACTAGGCGAGTGGCTAATGACGCCTCTAATGCATGTTAGATGTTTGTGTGGAGTCTCCGTGTTGCGGTTTTCTTGCGCTATTAATAAACTACGGGTGTATAGTTAGGTCACTTAGGATGTAGGAAGAATTAATCCAGAGGTTATTGTACGCGTATAAGATGCTAAATTCAACATCTTTGTACGCTAGGCTCACTCCTATTCTCTCTTTATATTATGTTTTATATATTTACTAGAGTCCCCTCAAAATAGTATGAACTGGTATGAGGTAGATGAGACACACTCCTGCAGAAGTATGTCGAGAAAAACAAGGGACTCGACTTCTTTTACGATCAGGATTTTATGCAAAAATGATGGGGCTAAATGCAAAATCCACGAAGTAGCGATTTGAAGTTGTTTTAATTGTTGGATTTCAGTACGTGTTAGGAATTCATGATCATCACACGCGAGTGGGATTCACGCAACATATGCTCGTCCCATATGAGTTATGGCCAATAGATCATAACGACGATTACATCAGACACAACATAGAGCGTAGGTCAATTATGTATTAATAAAATATTACTATTATCATAAGTATTATACAATACGGTATTCAAACCAATCTCTTTCTCAAGTGTATTTAATCAGCCGTAATGTTACAGCTTGTTCCTGCCGTCAAGTCCATAATCATAGTGGCTTGACGAGACAGTTGATAGTGCGTGTCCAACATCGGGGAGACGTTCAACGACACCACTAGGCAATGGCTAACGACGCCTCTAATACATGTTACATGCTTTTGTGGAGTCGTCTTGCTGAGGTATTCCCGCGGTCCGGCACACATGATGCGTGTGGTTAGGACACTTGGGATTGTAGTAAGACTCGGTCCTTAGGTCGTTTTACGTGTATTAGGTAAGCCAAATTTGATATATTCGTTCTTATCTCTAAGATTTCCCTATCCTCTCGAAATACGTGCGTATTCGCTTTTCAACAGGCAGTAGATGTGGTAGACTCTTGCCATGCTTGCAGAATACATTATAAAAGGAGTGTTTTGAAATTAGGACAAGGGCCTCAACTTCTCTTTGGCGATCAGGTTTTACTATAGTTGGTTAGCCAATGGCGAAATGTAAGAAGTAGTGATTCGAAGTCCCTTCTAAAGGATGTGTGTGGCTTGAGAGAGAGAGAGAGAGATCCGGGGCTAATCATTGCTTCATGTAGTCAATAAGACAACTCCGCATTCTAGTCTATCTAGGTGTCAAATATATTACTTCATTAACACCTCCACTTCACGATAAATAGAAACTCGTCGCCATACCGGCTCGACAGTGCAGTAACAACGTCGATGACCGTGGAATGCCAGAGCTACAGGACTCGGTCAGTTGAACTAGGGCGCGCGTTGCAACAGGTGTTGCTTCGTGCTATATGCAAATGAGGACATTCCTTACATTTGCATTACCTTTTCAATATTCTGTGAACAGATATATTTAACACAACCACGAGGCAGGCATCTGCAGACGACATTCCAAAATGTCCAAAAATATTTTTGATATTGATATATATTTTTTTATATTGTAAAGCCGGCTTTTTTAGCTTATGCTGCCTGCTGGCTATTTTTATACCGTGAATAAATAAATTTAAAAATAAATAAATAAAATATGTCAAAAATATTTAATTTCATTACCGTATTTGGAATCACCATGAAAGATGCATTGAAATAAGTGCAAACATGCCTGTATTAGTTCAGTAATCCTTGAGATAGACCTTGAAAGTTGGGAATGGTTTCTGAAAAATCTGTTTTGTTTTGTTTAAAACTAATAAACGCATAAAAGGTGTTAAGTGACAGGTACTTGGCCGCTGTGGATATGGCGACTTTCAGATCCCCAGTTTGGCGTCCATCCACTGAGCCATAAGTACTACTAAGTAAGGGTGAGCACTAAATTAACATATATGCTGATGTTTGTCACTTGACTCAAGGGACTGGACTAGAATTGTCCTTACAGTATGTGTCACGTAGATTGCATGAGGGTATCATATACTCTATTTTGAAACAATTTAATTGACGTTGGTTTTTAAAATATGCATAATTAAAATTTTAAAGATTATGAGATAGCTCTGCGTCCAATAAACACGTGATAATATCTTCACATATCTGCATGAAGGTATTGGGTTTTTAATGATTTATCCAGAAAATGTATTTCGCCGACGTTCAGTGGACGAAATATCACGTGATAATAAAAATAGAATAGAAACAAAATCGTCAAAAAAGTATCTGGCCGCAGCAAAGATTTTACAAGTTATATAGCCAGTGCAAAGGCTTAACATCAAATAAAATTGAAGGTCTCACAACCTTGAAGTCTTGTATACGGAAATACAAGTTGAGTGGGTGTCGAGAAGAATATACTCTACAAATATTGGCCACGGATAGAACAAAAATGGGTCACATTGTTAATTCTCGAGGGTCTGCTTTCCATGCCAAAATAACATTTCAATCATTGAAGATCTCACAACCTTGAAGTCTTGTATAAAGAAATGCCAGTTGAGTGGGTGTAAGGATGAATATACTCTACAAATGCTGGCCACGGACGGAACAAAAATGGTTCACATTGTGAGTTTGTAAGAGCCTGCTTATCATGCCAAAATGACATTTAAATCATTAAAGGTCTCACAACCTCGAAGTTTTGTATAAGGAAATGCAAGTTGAGTGGGTGTCGAGAAGAATATACTCTACAAATATTGGTCACGGATAGAAAAAAAAATTGTTTCATATTAATTCCCGAGGGTCTGCTTTCCATGCCAAAATAATTTAAATCATTAAAGGTCTCACAACATGGAAGTCTTATATAAGGAAATGTAAGTTGAGTGGGTGCCAAGTAGCATATACTCCGAACAATGTCAATGGATGGAATAAAAGCAAAATGAATTCTCGAGACTCGAGAGTCTCATCATCTCGCAAGAATAACATTAGAGAATAAATGGTATGTCTACCTTTCATAAAGCATAAAAGGTCGGTTTAATGAGGCGATGCGTATTGACCAGTGACGGGTAGACTTCACTCTTCAATGGAACAAATAATTAGAGAATAATGACTGCGTAACAACTGTTTTCGTGAATTTGTTTTGAAATCGGAGATTTTTGTTCTGGACTGAGGAATTGTCCCGAAAGGGCGCAGCCCCTGAGGGACCATTCCGAATGAAATGCATATTTATCCTAATCGTTGATTTGTACCGATATAATCGCGCTAATAATTAATTAGATTTGGGTTTATTTTGTCTACCCCTTCTAAATTATTGAAACAGTCCAAGTCGGGTCATCCCCTCTTTATCATTCAATCAATCAGAAATAAGCTTTAATCGTGTTTCCTCGTAAATCATTGAATATTCAGTTTAGGGGCGTGAGGCTTTAATTTGATTGGTCGGTCAATGAGCAACACAATCGAACACTTTCGCGCAGTACTTGCGGGTAATTATTACTATTAGTAACCTGCGCTCGGCGTACGCGTTCTCATCTAACGATTGATTTGATTGGAACGCACTTGGTTCGCAGCTATCGCGATTTTTCATGAACAAATAATGTTTCACATTATATGAATTCTTTGAGCGTTTGTTTACCATGCAAGAATAACACTTAGGTCATATGACATTTGAATACCCTCAATTTCAGTACACGGAAATATACGTGGATAGAGTGGTTTGGAGAGCTATATATAGACGACGTTTGATCTTTCTGAGTCATAATAAGCAAGCAACTTGGGAGGGTTCACATTGTGAAATCTCAAACGTTTGGTTTTGCAAGCAAGAATAATGTTAAGAAATTCATTAAAGTATCCATTAATCTTAGCATAGCATAAGAGCATCTGTATTGAGTGGGTGTTAAGCAGAATACAGAATTAGCTTTTAAGCTTAAAATTACTAATAATAAATGAGCATGGGAGAAATGTACTCATTTAACCAATATCTTATTAAAGTTTGATCAGTACCAAATTGCCGAAACCTCCTTACAGTAACGAATGAATACAGAAGGCCGTAAGCACGCATGAAGGCAACAAGTGCACTGTACAGCATATGCGTGACGCGTACGTGCCGCCGAAACCGCGTGTGTGTGGCCATGAACGCGTGCGCACGCATGGATTACGTTTGCGCGCGGAGAGATAACAACCAACAATTTCTAGCTAATTTGGAAGTGATGATACCATTGAAGCCCACTATTTGCTTCAATTATTGATATGTTTCAAACTCTTATCAGGTTAGATTCATTTTTGGGAAGCAGATTATGGGCATTGATTACTGATGGACAGGGGAACATCCTTCACCACGGGGAGGCTGCGCCACGGGGAGGCAAATTGTTCGCCCTATCGCGTCACGCGTCGTACAACGCCGCGTGAAGTTACCGGCGCACTGGGGTGTGAATAAGCTCATATTTATTCATGAGTTTATCAGTGCACACTTTTGGAACTGTATTTTGAGCACCCTCACAGGGTCCGTGTGTAAAATACGGAAGACAGGAGGAGCGAGTCTAAGAGCAGGGTAGGGGGTATTCGTCACCTGTCTATCGATTAAACAAGACGACTAAAAAACTAATCTTTTATCATAACCTTTATTTGAGATCGAATTCATACCGTAATAAATCATATTGCCTCGGTATTGTACATTCTGATACACCCTGTATCAACCCAAAAATTCAACGCCTTCATTTTTTTTCATTTCGAATGTATCCATAACCCAATTCAGGAATGTTTGACATTTGGTTTTTGAAACCATAAACATTATCCAGTTTCTGTCGCATTTATCGAACAAAAGTAACACCCCCACAGACCCGTTTTGGATCTAGTAGGTGTTAGAACGTTAAGGTCATGGACCGCTTCAATCTGCTATTAAACCGCATCGCCTCCCAACCAATTATTCCAGTTTTAACAATTTAAAAGCCACTATATCCTGTTGCCATCGCGTTATATTTGAGAGCAAATTTCAATCTCCCTCGATGACGTCATGAATAACATTGGCACGAATTCTTTATATATATACAATGCATTGTGGGAGATTTTACAAATAGACGTTGACCTTTAAAGTTGAATGCGAAAATGTAATGTGAATTGCGTCGCTTTTTGGATGCAATGAATGTTCAAGGTATTCACTTATCACATGTTTAGTTCACTACTTTTTTTGTGATGAACGGTTTTTTGCTTTAAAAAATTAGTAAGCAAACACACCCATGCCAGTTTCAACATACTGCGAAAAACACCCCAAAAACATCCACCAAAAACTCAAACATAACAAAATAATGGTATTGTAGTAAACTAATATGGGCCTTTTTAATCAATTTATAGTTGTCTATATCAGCGTTTGGGATAAAGGCGAACAAACTAGCGCCCATGTCGTTGGTGACATTTCATTATGCGTGTGAAGTTATGCTCATCACATATACGAATAGGGAATCTCCAGCAACAATTCATGCAACAAATACAACATGTGCAATTTGAATTGATGTCCAACAGCACATGACGTAAAGTTTTATTAATCAATTGAATATCAATAAAATATTATTAGTGTTATTATTACTATTATTATTATTCTTGTTATATAATTTCCAGACTAATCTCTTTCCCACACGTGTGTTTAATCAGCCTTAATGTTACAGCTTGTCTTGCCGTCGAGTCCATACTCATAGTGGCTTGACGAGGGAGTTGATAGTGCGTGTCCAACATCAGATCAAGTAACATCGAGGAGACGTTCAACGACACCACTAGGCGAGTGGCTAATGACGCCTCTATTACATGTTACATGTATTTGTGGAGTCGCCGTGATGCGGTTTTCTTGCGCTATCCGACAAACTAAGGGTGTATGGTTGGGACACTTGGGGATGTAGCAAGACTTAATCCGGAGGTCATTGTACGTGTATAAGATGCTAAATTCAACATCTTTGCACGCTAGGCTCACCGCTATTCTCTCTTTATATTATGTTTTATATATTCACTAGAGTCCACTCAAAATATTATGACCTGGTATAAGGTAGATGAGACACACTCCTGCAGAATACGTTATAAAGATGAGTTTCGAAAAACAGAGGCCTCGACTTCTTTTACGATCGGATTCTATGCAAAAATATGCTAATGCTAAATGCAAAAATTCACGAAGTAGTGATTTGAAGTTGTTTTTAATTGTTGGATTTCAGTACGTGTTTGGAATTCATGATCATCACACGCGAGTGGGATTCACGCAACATATGCTCGTCCCATATGGGTTATAGCCAATGGATCATGACGACGATTATATCAGACACCACATAGAGCGTAGGTCAATTATCTATCAAATTAATATTACTATCATCATTATTATGATAATCCTCAAACCAATCTCTTTCCCACGTGTATTTAATCAGCCATTAATGTTACAACTTGCCGTCCCTGCCGTCGAGTCACTAGTCATAGTGACTTGACGAGAGAGTTGATAGTGCGTGTCCAACATCAGATCAAGTAACGTCGAGGAGACGTTCAAAGATACCACTAGGCGAGTGGCTAATGACGCCTCTATGTTACATGTTTTTGTGGAGTCGCCGTGATGCGGTTTTCTTGCGCTATCAACAAACTACGGGTGTATGGTTTGGGACACTTGGGGATGTAGCAAGACTTAATCCGGAGGTCATTGTACATGTACGTGTATAGGACGTTAAATTCAACATCTTTGCACGCTAGGCTCACTGCTATTCTCTCTTTATATTATGTTTTATATATTCACTAGAGTCCACTCAAAATATTATGACCTGGTATGAGGTAAATGAGACACTCTCCTGCAGAATACGTTATAAAGATGTGTTTCGAAAAACAGAGGCTTCGACTTCTTTTACGATCGGATTCTATGCAAAGATGCTAAATGCTAAATGCAAAAATTCACGAAGTAGTGATTTGAAGTTGTTTTTAATTGTTGGATTTCAGTACGTGTTTGGAATTCATGATCATCACACGCGAGTGAGATTAACGCAACATATATGCTCGTCCCATATGAGTTATGGCCAATAGATCATGACGACGATTATATCAGACACCACATAGAGCGTAGGTAAATTATCTATCAAATTAATATTACTATCATCATTATTATGATAATCCTCAAACCAATCTCTTTCCCACGTGTATTTAATCAGCCAGTAATGTTACAACTTGTCCCTGCCGTCGAGTCACTAGTCATAGTGACTTGACGAGAGAGTTGATAGTGCGTGTCAAACATCAGATCATGTAACGTCGAGGAGACGTTCAAAGATACCACTAGGCGAGTGGCTAATGACGCCTCTAATACATGTTACATGTTTTTGAGGAATCGCCGTGATGCGGTTTTCTTGCGCTATCCGATAAACTAAGGGTGTATGGTTGGGACACTTGGGGATGTAGCAAGACTTAATCCGGAGGTCATTGTACGTATATAAGATGCTAAATTCAACATCTTTGCACGCTAGGCTCACTGCTATTCTCTCTTTATATTATGTTTTATATATTCACTAGAGTCCACTCAAAATATCATGACCTGGTATGAGGTAGATGAGACACTCCTGCAGAATACGTTATAAAGATGTGTTTCGAAAAACAGAGGCCTCGACTTCTTTTACGATCGGATTCTATGCAAAGATGCTAATGCTAAATGCAAAAATTCACGAAGTAGTGATTTGAAGTTGTTTGTAATTGTTAGATTTCAGTACGTGTTTGGAATTCATGATCATCACACGCGAGTGGGATTCACGCAACATATATGCTCGTCCCATGAGTTATGGCCAATGCAGCCCGTTTATGGCAAAAGGATGTATCTTATATGTACTTTCCTAATGATATACTTCCTTTTAATATGGATTGTGTTAAATTGGTTCAATAATCCTCTCTTAAGAAAAGGTTGTAACTTGTAAAGACAATAAAAGTAATAAACTGCATTTTACCACTACATGATTTATGGAGAAAAAAGCTAACTTTGATCATGTTAAAAGGAGGTATACTGTTAGGAAACTACATATAAGATACATTCTTTTGCCATAAAAGGGCTGAATGGATCATGACGACGATTATATCAGACACCACATAGAGCGTAGGTCAATTATCTATCACATTAATATTACTATCATCATTATTATGATAATCCTCAAACCAATCTCTTTCCCACGTGTATTAAATCAGCCATTAATGTTACAACTTGTCCCTGCCGTCGAGTCACTAGTCATAGTGACTTGACGAGAGAGTTGAAAGTGCGTGTCCAACATCAGATCAAGTAACATCGAGGAGACGTTCAAAGATACCACTAGGCGAGTGGCTAATGACGCCTCTAATACATGTTACATGTTTTTGTGGAATCGCCGTGATGCGGTTTCTTGCGTTATCCGACTAACTAAGGGTGTATGGTTAGGACACTTGGGGAAGTAGCAAGACTTAATCCGGAGGTCATTGTACGTGTATAAGATGCTAAAATTCAACATCTTTGCACGCTAGGCTCACTGCTATTCTCTCTTTATATTATGTTCTATATATTCACTAGAGTCCACTCAAAGTATTATGACCTGGTATGAGGTAGATAAGACACACTCCTGCAGAATACGTTATAAAAATGTGTTTCGAAAAACAGAGGCCTCGACTTCTTCTACGATCGGATTATATGCAAAGAGGCTAATGCTAAATGCAAAAAAATTCACGAAGTAGTGATTTGAAGTTGTTTTCAATTGTTGGATTTCAGTACGTGTCTTCAATTCATGATCATCACACGCGATTGGGATTCACGCAACATATGCTCGTCCCATATGAGTTATGGCCAATGCAGCCCTTTTATGGCAAAAGGATGTATCTTATATGTACTTTCCTAATAATATACTTCCTTTTAATATGGATTGTGTTAAATTGGTTCAATAATCCTCTCTTAAGAAAAGGTTGTAACTTGTAAAGACAATAAAAGTAATATACTGCTTTTTACCACTACATGATTTATGGAGAAAAAAGCTAAATTTGATCATGTTAAAAGGAAGTATACTGTTAGGAAACTACATATAAGATACATTCTTTTGCCATAAAAGGGCTGAATGGATCATGACGACGATTATATCAGACACCACATAGAGCGTAGGTCAATTGTCTATTAAATTAATATTACTATCATCATTATTATGATAATCCTCAAACCAATCTCTTTCCCACGTGTATTAAATCAGCCATTAATGTTACAACTTGTCCCTGCCGTCGAGTCACTAGTCATAGTGACTTGACGAGAGAGTTGATAGTGCGTGTCCAACATCAGATCAAGTAACGTCGAGGAGACGTTCAACGACACCACTAGGCGAGTGGCTAATGACGCCTCTAATACATGTTACATGTTTTTGTGAAGTCGCCGTGATGCGGTTTTCTTGCGCTATCAACAAACTACGGGTGTATGGTTAGGACACTTGGGGATGCAGGAAGAATTAATCCAGAGGTCATTGTACGTATATAAGATGCTAAATTCAACATCTTTGCACGCTAGGCTCACTGCTATTCTCTCTTTATATTATGTTTTATATATTCACTAGAGTCCACTCAAAATATTATGACCTGGTATGAGGTAGATAAGACACACTCCTGCAGAATACGTTATAAAGATGTGTTTCGAAAAACAGAGGCCTCGACTTCTTTTACGATCGGATTCTATGCAAAGATGCTAAATGCTAAATGCAAAAATTCACGAAGTAGTGATTTGAAGTTGTTTTTAATTGTTGGATTTCAGTACGTGTCTTCAATTCATGATCATCACACGCGAGTGGGATTCACGCAACATATGCTCGTCCCATATGAGTTATGGCCAATAGATCATAACGACGATTATATCAGACACCACATAGAGCGTAGGTCAATTATCTTATCAAATTAATATTACTATCATCATTATTATGATAATCCTCAAACCAATCTCTTTCCCACGTGTATTAAATCAGCCATTAATGTTACAACTTGTCCCTGCCGTCGAATCACTAGTCATAGTGGCTTGACGAGAGAGTTGATAGTGCGTGTCCAACATCAGATCAAGTAACATCGAGGAGACGTTCAACGACACCACTAGGCGAGTGGCTAATGACGCCTCTAATACATGTTACATGCTTTTGTGGAGTCGCTGTGATGCGGTTTTCTTGCGCTATTAACAAACTACGGGTGTATGGTTAGGACACTTGGGGATGTAGGAAGAATTAATCCAGAGGTTATTGTACGCGTATAAGATGCTAAATTTAACATCTTTGTACGCTAGGCTCACTTCTATTCTCTCTTTATATTATGTTTTATATATTCACTAGAGTCCACTCAAAATATTATGAACTGGTATGAGGTAGATAAGACACACTCCTGCAGAAGTGTGTCGAGGAAAAAAGGGACTCGACTTATTTTACGATCAGGTTTTTATGCAAAAATGCTAAAGCTAAATGCAAAATCCACGAAGTAGTGATTTGAAGTTGTTTTAATTGTTGGATTTCAGTACGTGTTAGGAATTCATGATCATCGTACGCGAGTTGAATTCACGCAACATATGCTCGTCCCATATGGGTTATAGCCAATGGATCATGACGATAATTACATCAGACACAACATAGAGCGTATAGGTCAATTATGTATCAATAAAATATTACTATTATTATCATAAGTATTATACAATATTCAAACCAATCTCTTTCTCAAGTGTATTTAATCAGCCGTAATGTTACAGCTTGTTCCTGCCGTCAAGTCCATAATCATAGTGGCTTGACGAGACAGTTGATAGTGCGTGTCCAACATCAGATCAAGTAACATCGGGGAGACGTTCAACGACACCACTAGGCAATGGCTAACGACGCCTCTAATACATGTCACATGCTTTTGTGGAGTCGTCTTGCTGAGGTATTCCCGCGGTCCGGCACACAAGATGCGTGTGGTTAGGACACTTGGGAATGTAGTAAGACTCGGTCCTTACGTCGTTTTACGCGTATTAGGTAAGCCAAATTTGATATATATTCGTTCTCTAAGATTTCCCTATCCTCTCGAAATACGTGCGTATTCGCTTTTCAACAGGGAGTAGATGTGGTAGACTCTTGCAGAATACATTATAAGGAGTGTTTTGAAATTAGGACAAGGGCCTCAACTTCTCTTTGGCGATCAGGTTTTGCTATAGTTGGTTAGCCACTGGCGAAATTTAAGAAGTAGTGATTCGAAGTCCTTCTAAAGGATGTGTGTGGCTTGAGATAGAGACCCGGGGCTAATCATTGCTTCATGTAGTCAATAAGACCACTTCGCATTCTAGTCTATCTAGATGTCAAATATATTACTTCATTAACACCTCCACTTCACGATAAATAGAAACTCGTCGCCATAACGGCGTCGATGACCGTGGAATGCCAGAGCTACAGGACTCGGTCAGCTGAACTAGGGCGCGCATTGCAACAGGTGTTGCTTGTAGTCGCGCTATATGCAAATGAGGACATTCCTTACATTTGCATTGCCTCTTCAATATTCTGTGAACAGATATATATATCTAACCAACACTACCACGATGCAGGCGTCTGCAGGCGACATTCAAAAATGTCCCAAAATATTTCAAAAATGTCAAAACTATTTAATTTCATTACCGTATTTGGAATCACCATGAGAGATGCATTGAATAAGTGCAAACATGCCTAGTATTAGTTCAGTAATCCTTGAGATAGACCTTGAAAGTTGAGAATGGTTTCTGAAAAATCTGTTATGTGTATGGGAAAACTAATAAACGCGTAAAAAGTGTTAAGATGCTATTGTCACTTTGATGTTACAGTATGTTTTGCTGAGATACGAAAGCTTTCGCGGAAGTAACAAAGAGATAATCATTCACCGGAACGTAAAGTTATCAAACGTCTTCAAGTGACAGGTAGGCCTACTTGGCCGCTGTGGATATGGCGACTTTCGGATCCCCAGTCTGGCGTCCATCCACTGAGCCATGAGTACTACTGAGTAAGGGTGAGCACTAGGTTAACATCTATGCTGATGCTTGTCACTTGACTCAAAGGGCTGGATTAGAATTGTCGTTACAGTATGTGTCACGTATATAGATTGCATAACGGAATATATACTCTATTTTGAAACAATTTAAATTGCCATTGGTCTTCAAATTATGCATAATTGAAATTTTAAAGATTATGTGATAGCTCTGCGTCCAATAAACATGTGATAATATCTTCACATATCTGCATGAAGGTTTTGGTTTTTTAAATGATTAGTCCAGAAAATGTATCTCGCCGGCGTTCAGTGTCGAAATATCACACGATAATAAAAATAGAATAGCAGCAAAGATGTTACAAGTTACAAAGATTTTACAAGTTATATAGCCAGTGCAAAGGCTTAACATAAAAAAAACCAGCATAGTACAGTGATCATATCAATAATGAATGCCCTGTGCTTGTCATATGTGGTTCAATACTAGTATGTACAGTGTAGCAGCGGTTTAAGTGACAGGTAATGTGCATATGTCGAGTGCGTTTAGTGTAATATGACAATGGTGCATGTATGGGACCTTACAAACGACAGAAAAAGAAAAGAAAAGAAATCTCATTTTGATATGATAACATTGAAAAAATGGCATTCAGAATACGTTGATATTTTTATACTGTAGTATTCCAATTTTAACACTTTAGTATTGCCATATACGGTATACAAACAAGATTTTTCTGAATCGTTTCCCAACTTTCGAAGTCTCATGTCAAGAATTACTGAACCAATACTACGCATGTTTGTACTTATTTTAATGCATTTCCCATAGTGATTCCAAATAATGGTGACGAAATTCAATAATTTTGACATTTTTGAATCATTTTGTGATATTCTGGCACTGTCGTCTGCATTTAAGAAAACGAAATCAAACTTGTACGTGTACGTTTACTTTATAGTAGCATTAAAATATCCCGAATATCATGATTATTACGAACGTACTTTCCTAGAACGTACAGAGTGGACCATTCTATTCCAAGATACATTTACGGCAATATAATTTTAGAGAATTGGTCGATCGTGAACCATTACTTTTCGTGATAGTAATAATCTTCGTATGAAACTCCCTGAACCCCCGTCGCGTCACTATTGCAACTTGAAGTCTTTTTTGGTATTTGTAGAATAAAATATGTGGGGTTTTTTTCTTCAGAATTTTGTATTCTCTGGGTTGATCATCCAGGTTTTGTGTTCCCCTTTGCCAGCTGTTTACCCAGAAGGCACTGCATACTGGTTGCTATGAATGACACGTTCGACACATGCGCAAATTTATTTTTCCAGCACGTTTTAGTTCCTTTGAGAGTTGGGGTTACCTAGCTGTATCTTTGAGAATTGTTGCTTGCATCATGACAATTTAAATAACCATGTGAGATATGTGTAAGCATATATATACCACTGCTTCCTTAAATGATAATAGTTACAGAGGGAACTTAATGAGAGTTGTTGAGGGAATTAAGATCTATCAGAAGTTGAAAACAAATCTCATATGCTGATAACTGTTTATATAACGAAAAATAACAAAAAAATAAATTGTTTGGTTGTCCTCGACCGACCGTGCACCCTGCCCAGGGGTAACTTTCGCCAAAATCGTACGTGGATGGGCCTGCCGGACTACGAAAATGTGACTTTCTCTATACCTTTTTTTGGCCAATCTCCCACCCATCAATATACCAATTGAGCAAGAAAAGCACCCAATTTTGCACAAATTAGGTGCTTTTTACCAAAAATACCTCAAAATACACCCAATTTATGCCAATTGGGCGCTTTGGTCAGTGATGAAAACCACCCCATCGCTATACCAATTTTTGCGAAAAAGCACCCCTAAAGGCAGGCACATTATATATACGTATACCATATCGTTGTTATTGGTTTCAAAGAATTAATAACATATATGTGCGACTCTTTGTGTGATTTGAACTGCTTGTTGGCTGAACTTTAAGCTTCCACTGGTATAAGAGGGAAAAGAAACAAAATCCGCTATGCTTATTGCTCGCCCCTCCTCTCTGAGAGCCCGGGTCTGAGAGCTCTGGAGGACAACCAAACAATTCTTTTATTGACCTAATCCCAACGCTGCTCATATGAGTTTTATTACACCGAATCTTCAAATTGTTAGAGATAACATAACATACGGTATACCTATTCAGGGACCCCATGCACGTACACACGTTTGTACAAAATCAACATAAAGAATGTTCGTGATACTCTAAATTGCCGCGCAAAATACCTCTTAGACAAACATAGTGAGTGACTATGAACCGAACCGGGTATTGGCAAGTCACTGAACCTGTTATTATGTTTCTTATACAGGGCGAGTTAAAAAGAAGTTTACCCGGATTGGTGATGTTTTAAAAAACAAACAAATGACACTCGAGAGTTCAGTAAAGCATATATATTAACAAGCATTCTCTCTTGCTTATTAGGAAAAAGGAATGACACAAATTGAGCATTGCTAAGAGGAGTTATGTCTATTTTAATAAAGGTACTCATTTTGCAAGCTGTCCGCGGAATACTTGACCAAACAAATGTAAAATATGCATTTTAGCTACGTACTTCCATATTGACCGAGATTGGTGATGTTTTTCAAAACAAATAAATGACACTTTCAAGTTTTAAAAAAGTTCAGTAAAGCATTTATTTACCAAACATACTCTGCTGCTTATTAGAGAAAATCAATGAAGCAAATTGATCATTCCTAAGAGAAGTTATGCCTGTTTTACTGAAGGGCAGGGCATTAATTGTAGGTAAGTACACAGCTAAAATGCTTACTTTACATTTGTTTTGTCAAGTATTCCGTGGACAGCTTGCAAAATGAGTACCTTTATTAAAATAGGCATAACTCCTCTTAGCAATGATCAATTTGTGTCATTCTTTTTTCCTAATAAGCAGGAGAGAATGTTTGTTAAATATATGCTTTACTGAACTCTCGAGTGTCATTTGTTTGTTTTTTAAATAATCACCAATCCGGGTAAACTTCTTTTTGACTCACTCTGTACCTGTATTTCATCACATGTAAGATGCAATGAATGAGTAACCCTATCACCCTATGACACTGCTGAAAATTATGCATTTGAACTGTAAGTGACAAATGACAAAAATTGGTTGGAAAATCTGCATATGAATAGATTACAATCTCATAATATCGACAAATAGTATCAAACATTATCAATAGAAGGAAGAGTCTCGATTCCTGATCATTTTAATGAACGAATCAAATAACTCCATTCACTAACAATAACATGCTACTGCTTCCTTTGATATAAATGGAGCGGGAATTAATGAGATATGTACAGAGAATTTCCTTTCCTGGAAATAAAATAAAACCCTCATATCCCGATTACTGTTAAATCCCAACGCAGCTGCTCAAGCGATTTTAATTACACGGTACATAGTAAGTTGTAATGGAGATATCAAAATATAAATATATGTCAATACAAGCATACTAAAATCCTCTTTAGAAACCATGCACGTACACACTTTGTGTTTAACACTTTCCACGAAGGCTATTGGTTTTACCATATAACCATATGACGGTGTACTAACGCCGCCAACACGCCCCCCCCCCCCCCCCCCCCACACACACACACACCAGGGGTGTGTGTAAATTAATGCACGTTAATTAATTCACTTGTGTGCGTAAATTAATTCGCTTGTGTGTGTAAATTAATTCACTTGTGCACGTAAATTAATTTGAATGTGTGTGTAAATTAATTCACTTGTGTGTGTAAATTAATTCACTTGTGCGCGTAAATAAATTTGGGTGTGGGTGTAAATAAATTCACTTGTGCGTGTAAATCGCTTGTGTGCGTAAATTAATTTACTTGTGTGCGTAAAATAATTCACTTGTATGTGTAAATTGGGTGGGTGAGTGTGCATATACGCAAATGAGGTTAATTTACTTACTTATTGATTTATATTAACTTGATAACTTGTTTGCGTTAATTCTTTATCATGTGTCACCAAACTTCACTTCATTGAAAGAAAAGTAGTGTAAGCCATATTATGTGATCTTTTCCGGGGGACGCCCTCTATTCATGATTTTTTTTAGAAAGTAGATTTTCTTGCAGATTTATATTTCATGGTCTAAATTCACGATTTTGAAGTAATTATGAATCGCATCGCTCTGTAACTCAGAATATATTTATGATTTATGATCAGGAATGTAAATCTGCAAGAAAATCTACTTTTTAACAAAAATCATGAATACGGGTCGCCCCCTGGAAAAGATCACATAATATGCCTTTAACGCACCCTGTAAGTTGTAATGGAGATATCAGAATACATGTCAAATGCAAGTATGCTAAACTGAACTCAATACACGTACACACGTATGTACAAAATAAAAAATAAAAATTGTCTTGATACTCTAAATTCCCGCGCAAAATACCTTTTATACACAAACATAGTGAGTGACTATGAACCGAACCGGGTATTGGCAAGTCACTGAATCCGTTATTATGTTTGTTATACCTGTATTATATCACATTAACACCTTCCACGCTGCTATTGGTTTTACCATTATCATACAAAACAGATTTTTTTTCTTCTTTTCTTCAGAAACCTTAAGCAATTTTCAAAGTCTAGCTCAAGGATTACTGAACCAATACTAGGCATGTTTGTACTTATTTCAATGCATTACTCATAGTGATTCCAAATATAGTATTGAAATGCAATAATTTTGAAATTTTTGAAACATTTTGTGAAATTTTGGCATGTCGCCTGCAGACGCCTGCCGCGTGGAAAGTGTTAAGTTGCCATGAATGAGTAACCCTATCAAATGAATTATCCCTGATACTGCCGAATATGTTCGACATTGTTGGCTTTGATGGATTTAAAATTTATGTATTGATTTGGGGTGCTTTGATTACTATAAAGTGACAGAAACTGTTAATTGTTCTAATAATTAGTAAATTACTTTAGACAATAATCCAAGCATAAAAGTGTGCATTATATGTTAGAAAAATAACTATCGAGCCCAACTTTTGTAATTAGATTGAACAAAACACCACACTTATGACAATCGATCAAAAGGCGATCAAAAGTCCCAGTGTCGATGATGTCATAATTATACAATGCACATGCACAAATTTGAGCACCAATACCCATGACGTCATCGACACCGGGACTTATGATCGCCGCGAATTTTAAAAATTGCATGTTGAGTGATGGCAGGTTTTATTCATTTTTGTGACTCGTATGGTGCTTCGTTCTATATATTTACGTAATTTCGGCTCGATAATTATTTATCTAACAAATAATGCTCAATGTTGTGCTTGCGGGACCCTTATGTTGGCGCTAATTAAGCATCAACATAACCTAACATTCCATACAGCCGGTAGCCAGAAGGTATAACACTCACTCAATTAGCTACACGTACAAAGCGGCGTTTTATGATTGCAAATTCAATATTTGCAAAGAATATTTACGAAGATATGTCTGTTCTTTCTCTCAATATTTACTTATTAAATGATTGTGTGTCATCTGTACAAGAGAGAGTATTATTGTCGATAATGGCGTTATAATGCACTAAACTAAGTACACACAATAGCATCCTGTTAGGAACCTAGATTCTTAGTATCTACGGGTTTCGTTATCCACACTGGAGAATACTCTCCAATATGATGCGCATGTATAATACATACATCAGATATTGGATCCAGATCTTATTTGTTCGACTTCTTCAAACACATTATTTTCCATATCTATATCAATATTCTATAGGAACGGTTAGAATTAGATGTTAGCACATAGGTATAGATATTAAGAAATGAGTTGTTTGCTCTTCATGTCGGCAAGAAAACATTTGTCGTGATTCAAAATAAAATACCATACTTGCAAGTTAATTTCGTGTACCAGATAGGAAGGAGATATACACAGTGGCGGATACTCTTTTTGTGGAGGCATAGGTAGGTTCCGGGGGTACATTTGCAACTTGTACCATGCGATTTTTTTTTGCCGGTTTTAGGACAACCACATCGCTATATAAGTATATAACATAAGCTATTGAATAAGGTGTAACTATGGTAGCCCTCAAATCCACACAATTATAGGCATTCCGGGAAAGCAAATATTCTAACCAAAATATTTACGATACTTTTAGCTGCTACCATTAGTGTTCTATGAAGCTTCTAGCTTCATAATACACTGACAAATAATTTGGTGTCATTTTGACACTAAAACAAGCGTCAAAAATGGGTCCTCAGTTGGCCACCTAAAGGTGTCAAATTGACACCATTATGGGTGTAAAATATGACACCTTTGGGTGTCATATTCATTTTGACACCTTTGGGTGGTTACCTGAGGACCCATTTTCGAAAATGCCATTACACCCCAAATGGGGTGTAATATTGACTCTCTTAAGTGTCATATTGAGTTTGACACCCTAAAGGTGTCAAATTGACACCATTATGGGTGTCAAATTGACACCATTATGGGTGTCAAATTGACACCATTATGGGTGTCAAATATGACACATTTGGGTGTCATATTCATTTTGACACCTTTGGGTGGTTACCTGAGGACCCATTTTCGAAAATGCCATTACACCCCAAATGGGGTGTAATATTGACTCTCTTAAGTGTCATATTGAGTTTGACACCCTAAAGGTGTCAAATTGACACCATTATGGGTGTCAAATTGACACCATTATGGGTGTCAAATATGACACCTTTGGGTGTCATATTCATTTTGACACCTTTGGGTGGTTACCTGAGGACCCATTTTCGAAAATGCCATTACACCCCAAATGGGGTGTAATATTGACTCTCTTAAGAGTCATATTGAGATAGCACATGTTTAGGAGCCGTTTTCTCGTCGCCATTTTGTTTGCATGTTACGAGCCGGTAAGACTGGTCCCGGGAGACTGGTAAGTAGGGGGCCTACCGATCTGCTCCATTTCCAGACATTTTTGATAATAATTATGATACAATTAGCGTAATGTAAGACGTCCGTATGAAAAAGATGACCACTGAGCCAGATAAATCGTGCTACATGTAAGTAATGTTGCACATATTATCGTATGCATGCATGACGAACATACACATAGTACTAGTAGGTTCATGCACTGACACACAGTCCAACAAAATGCTAGTCTCTGACTATGAAATTGTAATTCATTTCATCAGTTAGTTGGCGCAATATTAAACAACATGAACAAGGCTTACATTACGCTGATTGTATCATAATTATTATCAAAAATGTCTGGAAATGGAGCAGATCGGTACTTACCAGTCTTACCGGCTCGTAACATGCAAACAAAATGGCGACGAGAAAACGCATGCGTTGATATGTTGATAGACGCTCAATTTGGTGTCAGAATTACACCAATTGGTGTCAGAATTACACCAATTTGGTGTCAGAATTACACCAGTTGGTGTCAGAATTACACCAATTGGTGTCAGAACTATTGACGACTATTGACGCCCTTGGAGTTATTTCAATTAATCTGACACCAGTTTTGGACGTGTAAATCACTAAATGACTACTGAAAGGTGTCCGTCGGACACTTAACGGTGTCACCGTAAATTATGTGCAAACCCATATCATTGACGATTACACCAATTTTGGAGTCAAAATAACGCCTTTGTAAGTGTCATTTACAGTTGACTCCAAGAAGGCGTCGCTGTGACACTAATTTATTTTTCAGTGTAGGACGAGACCTTTCTAACACTTCAAATAAACACAATTTGGCGTTCAATGTTTGTAAAATACTGATATGTCATTTCCACGCGGCTATTGGTGTGACCTTGGTTTTACTTAGTTGAGAAAATACCTAAAATGTAGGTCCGTCCGACTATAAATACCAGTATTTATAGTCCATAAATAGTAGTATTTATGTTCCATAAATACTGGTCCGACCACCGAACACTAGTGAGTTTCAACGTTCTTTCCATTCTCACCAAAATATCTGTTATTTTTCCTATATATTTGACGGATTTTGCTAACATTTCTGCGAAAAATAGCATCATTAAGGATTATAGACCCATAAATTTACCAAAAATGGATTTGAAAAGGGGTCATCCATTTACCAGAGGGTGAAAAATGGGGGCCTATTTGGCGACACATCCCCGTAACCTCATATCCACTAAGTACCCCTCCACCCGGGATTTTGTTCTCTACTCATCCGTGTATACATGAGTGATTGAATTGCGTCGGGAGAATCGAGAGGGGGGAAAAGCTGTTCTAGGTAAAATGTAACTAAAGAAAACCTAATTCTGATGTCAGATTTCGTAATGTGTGTGTCAACTATTGCTTTCGGATAGTGACACATAGAGACTAAATACATTTGCAGAGTTGTGTCAGCTGCAGCACACTCGTCATAAGGGGACTTCAACTTGTTATTCTTTAGGCAGCTGTAAAATTGAAATTACCAAAGCTTCTGCCATAAACTCGCCCCAAGGAGACAATGTATTGACCTATAATAAGATGACAGCTAGCTTTTTTGCGCCTTCTATGAATGTCACGTCCAAAACTCAATTCTACTTCTTGTGCTGAGTGAGGTTCAATTGGGTGTAAGGTCTTTTTTTTTTAATGTAGAGAAATTGGCTTAATTTTGTCCTTGAGATGACACGGTGACGACGACGGGTTTTGTGCCGACGAATTGCATTGCGTTAATTTGTCTGTGTTTTGAAACCAATTCAGCTTGTTGTGAGAATACTGGCTGGTATCAAATCGGATGATAACTAGATGATCTTGTTATTATTAAGGTATTATGGGTTTCTTGGAAACATATGGGTCCATTTTCTCCCGAAAATTGCTAAAAGTTTGGATCAATTTTCATTTTGCTGGCGGCACATTCCTACCAAAATAATATCCGAATATATCCCCCCACCCCCCCCCCCCCCCCGAAAAAATCTGTTTCAATGTGATTACGGGTAAGAGTTTTGTTTGAATCTGTTTATTACAGTCCAAATCTCAAGATCACGAATGGTTTGTTAACGTGCCCTGATTAGTCAGCCTGTATGTTCAAATGACGTTCCAGTCAAATCAAATAAAAGTGGAATGGTGACTGCCGAGGTAAATGGAAAATATTTAAATGGGTCACAAATCTCTTAATTCTGTTCATGAAATATTTCGAACGTTCAATTTTTTTGCAAGGTATCATTAATGATTAATCTCTCACATATTATCACAATTTTTATTTTTTATTTTGTTTGACTGCAAAAGAATAAAGTAAATACGCCCCTCTTTACATTGGGAAAAATTTGGGCTTCGCCTTTAACAAAGCCTTGGAATAAGTAAGTTAAATTGACGTAATAAGGGCGTAATAACCGAACCTCGACCAAGAAAATCCGACATAATTCTCTTATACCCTTCACACCAACATCGGTTAGTATGCGTCGTTCTTAAAAATCACGCACTATGAATACCCCTGTGAAGGGTCTAACAGAATTACTCCGAAAATCCATACACGCATCATCATACATGATTTTTCACGACAGTATACATGATCGCTTTGCTGACACTCGATGGTGCATTTTTTATAGGAATATCTGAATCGAAAGTAATGGAGATTAAGCCGATAATACCTGCACCTATACTATGGATGAGTTGTCGCGCGGGGATCCAAGTGCAGGTAGGGAACCAGCATAGGCTCTGTGAGCGGCGTAGACTGGGTTCCCTCTATATAGCTGCCATCTTTAAAAATGGCGGACCAAATGTCACATTTTTAGCACCCTTGTAGGGGCCGTACCCGTAGTGAAGACATGAATGATACAGTCAGCTGTGAGCGTAGCGAGACTATGACCCAACATGTACTTAATTTAGCATGGTCTCGGCTACCAACATGACCAAGGTTCAAAGGGTCACAGTTTTTGGGCTATTGTATTGGGGAGACACGAGTCTAGTACTAATAGTCGTCGGTAGAGAACTTCGGCATTTTTTCAAACAGCCAAGGCGCGCGATCTAGTAAATAATGCTTGGCTTATTATATTTACTTCACTGACTGGGCACCATGACTGTTGATGTAATTCTTGACGCTTGAAATTTCATAAATTTCGAAGTACCGATTTCCACCGTAAAGTTTACATAATTACTTCTTTACACCACTATTATTATCATCACCATAATAATAATCACAATTAGGCCGTGTACCATCAGTTGTTACAATGTAATTGCATGTGCGTGCCTTAAGTACCACCATTGTTGTGCAGTCGCATAAAAACCGCCCACCTGATTATCACGAAAACAACAGATTGCTAATACTGGATTCGGCATTAAGAGAGCAATCATAGGAAGTCATTGAATATCAATATCAAGGTTATTCATAATAGTATACAAATTGCTATATTTATCCTTCTGGCGTCGAAAAAACATGTTCTATAGGCAAACAGACCTTTCAGGTAGGATCTGTCCGGTATTTTTTTGCACTCGAAAGTTTGCTTCTAACAAATGCCAAGCGATATTGATTTGTATCTAAGTCTATCATGCGTTCGTGCACAAATAGCCAACTTTTTGTGGATGTCTTCAGTAGATAGCATAATTCATTTATTCATTTATTCACGTTATAACCTTTGCACAGTAATCAGATAGTAATTAACGCTCTCCGGCTCCAATATCCAATTAGTAAAAAATTGGCTTAATCGGAATTAGTTGTAATTAAACTCGCTGTTTTCAGAGAATTTCAATACTCTTCTTGATTCCTTCGGAGTCAAAATAATATCAAATGTAAGGTAAATGACCACGTTATCTTACAGGCTGAATATTGATTTTTAGTATTTCTAGTATTTGAAGTAGAATCATCATAAGGAATTTCAATTTATTACAAAGTACATTGACCTCTACGCCATGTTCACGGTTTAATTGCAATATAATCTGGCGGTGTCATTCTAGTTTTTCTATAATTGTTGGTGATTGTCATAGGCCAGGGCCTCATGGGGGTTCTGAAATGCAAGAAATCCCTCGAAGCGAGTTTAAAACTCACAATGATGTACGTCGAATACGTGTGATTCACCTTTAAGAGTCGCATTGTGCGCATGCGTGACCTTCAAATCGGGGTTTTCCCATTAGAGTCTTGAACAGGTGCGCCCACGTCTTTAAATTTATATTTAGATATCAAGCACTATTACGTGACTTATATACATTTACATATTATTACTACGCAGAAATACTATCGTTTTCTTCAATACAATTCTACCTCAAAATAAGACCTTGAACTCATTGGTATTATTATCGTACATCTGAAAAAGGTGCGGTTTTGTTACCTCTGGAATATTACCCTATCATAGCCTACCTAGCCTCTCAATAGAGTGTTTATCATACAACCAATAAGATGATTGTTTCAAAACCTCGGAATATCGGAGTAGTTTTTAAGTCTGGAATAGGTACTTTTCTCCTACCTCTGAAGAAATGTTCACAAATAATGAATGAATAGTACAGCGATACTGTAACTTTGTCAAGATTACATCGGGTGACATTTAAGACTCTGTTTTTTCCACCATGCTTCCCCTGTGACAGGCTTAGACTGAAGCAGATGCGTTATAGATACGCAAGTGTGAAGGGTGGACAGGGTTTCCCATTAGAACAACATAGCCTCCGTCTACCATCTGACCATTACCAATCAGATAGCAAGAAATCCTAAGCCATCAAATTTAAGAGAGTAATTACCTAATTGGCACGCCAACGATATGAGGTTTTTCTAATGGACCCACATTAAAGGCATATTATGCGATCTTTTCCATGGAACGCCCTCTATCCTTAATTTTTTTTAGGGAAGATTTTCTTGCAGATTTTCTTGCAGATTTACATTTCTGATCACAAATCATAAATATAGGCCTATTCCGAGTTACAGAGCGCTACGATTCCTAATTACTTCAAAATCATGGTTAACAGTGCTAGCATTAGCAGGACAGTTTACTTTCAATAAAAAAAATCAAGGATAGAGGGCGTCCCATGGAAAATATCGCGTAATATGCCTTTAAGCATGGACCCGCGGTCAACCAAACGATTATATCTCGACAAAATGCACTAAGGAGGACTCATAAAATGCAAAAATATTTCTCTGAAAGACAATAGACCGATCTGACTTTTACTCAAAATGAATCAATTAAAGTAGGCCTATATTAAGATTCCTTAAGGGCAGTTGTAACAATGACCCCCACAAATAGCATTTTAACGACACAAAATCGGGTTTCCCGGGAACGATATGGTATTAATCGTAAACGAGTTGGGTATCACTAGAATTCCTCTTCATCGAAGCTAATTAAGTGCAAATTAAAAAGAAGCTGTTAAAAGAGACTGCCGTGTTCGTGGTATTATCCAGGTTTCACTTCAACTGCGCTTAAATTAGTACTGGAAGGAACCCCTTAAGAGTGCACACCACCAAATAATATTTTGCATTCTGGTATTGCCCGGCAGTGTTTTAAATTAAGATAGACCCCACCATAAGTCTAAATTTAACGTCCTAGAAAAGGTAAAAAGTGCTGTAAATGTACCTAAATGTTTCATAATTTGGCATTTGTAGGTTATTTCCTCCACAGTAGGCCCAAAATCTCAAGCTTTTTCTTGAATGATATCATTTTACACAATTTCACTGTTTCCACCAATTTAGAGTTAAAATCCCTTAGGATATAGGTAGCCTGTCGTACTTAACTAAGATAGATACCATTGGCCCGTAGCGAAAAAAATGCTGGTTACCCCCCACAAAAGTGATTAATTTTAAGCAGAAGACATCTTGATCTTCAATAAAAAAAAACAATGATTTGAATGAACCCGTTTGCTCTAAAGGTGAGAACAATTAACACGGACTTGACCGCTTAACCACACAAAGCAATAGGGAACTGATTTGGTGGTGTGGGACCTGTAGGGGGACTCAAGGAAGCTTTTTTTTAATTTTGTGAGTGCTGTAATTATTGAACTATTAATCAAATGCATATAAAAGTATACATTTTTGGAAAGGAAATGGTAAAAAAATGAGAAATTCGGCCCTAAGTTAGTGTCTTTACATCATAATCAAGCGATGTGGGCATTTTTTTTACTCAAAAATATTTTTGTTAGCTTTTGTTAAATTTGGATTCTCTGATTCATTTCCTATCCAAAAATGTATACTTTTATATTCATTTGATTAATAGTTCAATAATTACAGCACTCACAAATGTCAAAAAATCAAATCGAAAACTTCCTTGAGTCCCCCTTAAAGCATTTTCATACTATAGCGCAATTTACACGATGAACATATTACTATGCGACGTCCAGCCTCGGTGTCGCATTATGGTTATATTAACCTTTTACTGTAGCCATTTTTATTTATATATTTCATGCCTTACGTGTTGAAACGAAGCTTGGCTAGTATCTCCATGCTAAAGCCGTCAGGATTTAAGCCGATCGTGTCGTTTTTTGCATAATGACCATTAACAGTATTGCCCGAGTGGAAATTATCGTCAGTACATAGTGGTACACGAATTATGACAGGAAATGATGATTTACGAGCGAGGGACGGAGGAAGAGAGAAATAATGGTGATACATTTACTCAATTATAATGTACACACTTCGTATCTGAACACTTACTTAAAGGGCAGTCGTATAATAGTGCTCAAACAGAAACGCATTTTAATGTGTGCTCTGCTCTCCATAATAATGATTATGCATATTTAACATGATAGCTCTGATCACGTGTTCCAGATATTTTGGTATCTATTTACACGAATTAACGGTAAGCGATTTATCCGCTAACTTCCTTTCCTCCGTTGATTTCACATACCGCAGGGGTGAACATTAAAGTGTACATAAGGCTTACGGATGCCGGGACGGATGCAAACGGTGGTCTTTAATCAAACACCATTGCCATTCACCTCCTTAATGTCACGTGGTCAGCATATCCTTTTGAAATCATAATCATATGACCCGAACCAATAAAAGAAAAACCCGCGAAACCTAGAAACCCACAAAAGGTTTCTATCGTTACCATAAGATAGCCTTGATTCCAGGCGCAATTGCTGGATATCACTTTATATATAGCCTATACAAATAATACTAGTACCAGAAAAGACCCAACCACACATAACTCTCTATCAGCCCCAGATCCACCTGTTTAAAACTTGTCGATGTTTTTTAATTTTCCCGAGTTGCAATAGCAACTTCGGGCCGGTCGGTTCTCGGGGGGTTGTTCCGTAACCTGACTCAATTAATCTGACCTGACTCAATTAATCTGACCTGACTCAATTTTATCTGACACAGTTGATTTTTCGTAATGTAAGATTTCCTGATATCGGAAAAAGTAATTAAAACGCACATGTGGCTCCAAATATTCCGTGTGAATGAAATCAAGTGATTACATGTTGTCATTACAGCTTAATTTTATCTTAAAACATTGTAGGCTCTGGCACGCATAATTCGGTTACATGATGAGTGCAGTGAGCCCTGATTATAAGGCTTGGGCGATACATGAACTTCGTTCTGTGCGTAAAGGATACATCCCCCGGGGGGTTCTCAACTTTGGTTTGGATAGGGATGTGCCGCTGAGAATTTGAAAGTGGACCCATTTTTATACCAAGTTTTCCAAAAAGTTCGACCCATTTTTATACCAAAAATCTGGATTTTCGGCAAAGTTTAACCACAATTTTGAAGACTTTTTCGAAAATTTTCGGAAATTTTTGAAAAATTGGACACCAAATTCATGAAATTCGGCTAATTTAGTGACAAATTTGAGAAAATTTTGAAAAGTGACCCCATGTTTATACCAATTTTGCAACTAAAAAAGGGGTCATAGTTAGGCCTATACCAGGAGGCTATTTTTGAGACCCATTCCAGCGGAACATCCCCATACCCACTTTTGTACTAAGAACCCCCCCCCCCAGGTATCATCATGAATATAGGCGTATTTCTCCCACTGATGCATGGCATGTCGTGCATCTCACGTTTCCCGGGCGCAGGCTTAATTCAGTGGCGGATTAACGGGGGAGGGACATTATGACCCGTGCCCGCTTCCGAGAGGGTAAAAAAGAAAGGCGAACAAGGAAAAGAAGAGAGGAGGAAAGAAGAAGGAGAAAAAAGCCTTTTTTTAAACCTAAAATGGGGCACCAAATCGCTCCATTTGAAACTATATGTTCACAATTTCTTCACTTTTCAGGGGGAACATCCCCCTCAACCCCCCCCCCCCCCCCCCCCCCCTGCGCCACCCGGGCCCTGCCCCTCTGAGTGGGTAAAAAAACAAAGGAGAAAGAGAAGATTGGAGGGAAGTAGAAGGAGACGGAGAAAAAAGCCTTTTTACCTAAAATGGGGCACCAAATCGCTCCATGTTGAACTATAGGCCCTATTTTAAAATTTTCTCCACTTCTCATGGGAATATAGCCTTATAATCAGGGCTCACTGCACTCATCATGTAATCTTACATTACGAAGAAAAAAAACTGTGTCAGATAAAATTGAGTCAGGTCAGATTAATTGAGTCAGGTCAGATTAATTGAGTCAGGTTACGGAACAACCCGTTCTCGGGGCGAGTTCGGTTTTCGGATGTGGCAATTTCATAATATGACAGCCCAATGTGCGAGTTCAGTTACGCAGTGATTGTAGTGTCAATGGTGTGTTGTGTAGCATACAAGTGGACATGTAGTGGTGGGATCTGTGAGTGGTGGTGGTATGGTAGGGATAATAAAGCAATCTAAAAATCAGTCTTTTTTTTAGGGAGAGTAGAGGTCTAATATTGGGAGATTATCTGTATGTAAAGAGTATCTTTGCTGCCCAAGGACTTGCAGCAAGTCTACCATAATACGTCATTGTACTATCCCGAATGAATCACAAATTCGAATAAAACCTCTGAAAGTCTGAATTATGCATGCACTCCCCAACACTAGTCGTCATTGAGCTGAGCGTCAGATTTAGCACCTCAATTCATAAGCTTTTGAATTTGCGCTCAGGCCAAGGGAAATCAATATTCTACATGGGCCCGATCGACCCATATTTTCTTTTCGATTTAGAGATTTTTCTATCATTATTAAAATTGTTTGCAGTTTTGTGGAAATTTCTGAGACATTTTGAAATATTATTTTTTTTAAATTCACTACATTTTCAACAACAAATGAAACATTTGAGAAAGAAAAAGAAATCAAAATTTACATTGTTTGAAAATGTTCGAACATTTCTCATGAAGAAAAAAATCGCGCCTGAATTTGTTTACATAAAAATATGAGAGTTTAAATAAACGCAATTTCATGTTATGCTACGCTACAAAGACCATGACAAAAGGGCGGGCTTTATCAGACAGGTCAATGTATTAATTTAACTGCGTTAATATTGATTTGTCATTATAAAAAATCTATAATTTTACGCTTATAAACAACAAACAAACCTCTCGCATTATAACGCACGTGTTTTATTTTCCGCATTAAATCAAAATTGTTATCGCTTGGCAAACGCCACGATCACGTAATGGTAAAAAGTGGCGGGAAAACTGGATCACCGTCCTGGGATTTATGTGTTGTCTGACATGCACAGTTGGGTGACAAATAGGTGTGACGTCATACTGTCGACTACAATATTTTATATTTATCAACATTGGAGATTAGGCACGTCATTTTTGAGATAATATTTGTGTATGTTTAGTTAACATCTGAATGTTATTAAATAAAATAAAATAAAAAACGGTGAACTCGGTTAATGAAATGACTGCCATTACCTTGACGATTTACTAAATTAGAATACGGTATACTTGCAATTACCAAACGTATTTTATAAGACAACGAAGAAAAAAAATCTGCCTGCCAACACATATTTTTTCAAATTAAGAAAACAGGAATTTACACTTTTCGAAAACATGTATGATAATGTTTGGAATTATTTCGTCTCGTCACTTTTTGTGAAATGCCGGAATGTCGTCTGCAGACGCCTGCCGCGTGCACGTGAAAAGAGTGTTCAGGTAGAAACACACATTCTATGCATTGACACATGAAAAAGGCGTAGACATGTTCAAAATCTCAGTAAATACATGGGCCTCATTGTACATATGTATTTTGGTCACGTGATAAAAAGTCGTCCAGGGTAAACTCAGGCTCTTGATAGAGAGGTCCATGTTTTCACAGAGTAAGTTTGTGGCGACAAATGTATTGCTCAAATCTTAACGTGATCATTTCACAAATTTGCACCTTATATTTGTCTGGCACTTTATTTTCACGGAGGGTGAAAAGAGATCATCTGCAAAAGTGCAATGAACAATCCTCCCATGCATAAACATTCTGTGTTAAATGACCTTCTATCGCTTTTTCACGAGTTAGCATAATTGATACATTATCGGGCATCAATTATCGGGCATCAATTTTATTCTGTAAAACTACATGGTCTTGGACCTGGAGAAACCCGCATCTATTGACTTTGTATTTATCTCAAGGACAGTTATCTGGATTTTTTTAATTTACGGAAAACCGAATTGGACAATATTTAGAGATTCTTTTCACGGCATTTTCTTGTCTTTTTTTTTGGGGGGGGGGGGGGGTATTGAAAACTTGTGTTGCCTGTCATCAATGACCTTATAATAAGTGCCAACTCTCAGACTAGGTGAAATTGTTTTCAAGATATTCGAAAGAGGGGCATTTTTACAGGATATCCTCAAAAAAATAACCCAATCTTGAGTATATTTTTTATTAATCTCCCAGTCACGGTTATAACTGAAACTTGAACGGGTCTCATCAAAATGTACACAGAAAATAATGTTACGTTATGAAAAACAGCTTTGTCCGCGAGACGAAAAAAACCCCACACTGGCGTTTGTTTAACCTAATCAACGTTATGGATGCTTTTAATTGTTAAATGATGCTTACGTTATCCACTTGTTCAACGTGATTTTCACGGTATATTTTGTTCACGGGAAGTGATATGGCGCTCCGCATTACATTTATTTATACGGTGCTGTTTATAATTTAGAAAAAGCCTCGGTGAAGGTATTACTATACACTATATTTCCAGCGATATAAACGGTTTCAGATGTTCTGCTTATGTATACTCGATTTGCATGAAACTACGCCCAATGTATATAGCCAACTGGATATGCAACATATATATAATACAGGTAAGTTATTTTTGATGTCGGCCTCAATTTGATCAAGCTAAGGGACGCACCATTTGATTTTCAGGGGGGGCATGGAAGTTGGGGTCGGGCGGATTTATTTTTTTGTCACCGAAGTAGGCGACATATTTTTGGGGGTGCAAATGAGGCAAAAAATTTTTTAAAGGTTTTACTGTTTTTCTTATACATTGAGTTGGGTGTGTCATCTTCTTTTTTTTATACTCAGCAGTGGGTCTGTTTTTGTTTTTTACTCAGCAGTGGGCAAAGGTGGGTTTTTTCCCTGGATAGTGGGCAAAGGTTTTTTTTTAAACTTCCATGCCGCCCCCCCCCCCCCCCCCCCCCCCCGCCCCCCTGAGTATCTAATGGTGCGTCCCTAACCAAGCCAGAAACAGGTAGACAGGTATAACATACAGGAATGTCAATTAGATCGCCCATATTTGATTAAATCCAATGATATGCATGTCTCGTCTACGATAATATGATTATTGTTTTCGTGGACAATCCAAATTGAAATTAACCTCACCTGAGTGCTCAGCATTTATAATATTATAATATCAAAGCAGAAATATAATATGGTTTATCAGATCATCTGGACTAAATCATTGAGTTTCATTCAAATCGAGAAAAAATATTAGGTTATTGGACCTTGTAATTGCATGCATTTACAAACAATTATTATACCATCCGACAATTCGAGATTGCAAAGTGATCAACAGTTAAAGGGGCATTGAGAGATACGTATGGGAGTGCGCCCTCAATTATCCTGGAAATCAGGTTTTTTGCATCAAAGTAATACTTTAGGCATATACTAACTACCATCTGAAACAGTCTACCAACATTCGCCGTTGATCATATAAAATGTTATGATTTTCTTAGTTCGATATGATCATATCGAAACTCAGGTGCTGAATTCGGAAGTTATGCATCATTTTACTCATGGACTTTCGCGGCAAATCTCAACCCGGAAGTGCCGTTATTTGCTTATTTTAGTATGAAGGCGATGTCGAAATTGTATGACATTTTGGATTTGGTTATGTTGATGATTATCTTTACGTTATTTGCTCATTTAGTATATCGAAACATCTCTCAATGCCCCTTTAAGATCCTAAATAACATGATAATTGCAATATGATCTGTATGATGCTCCGTGGTATTACATGATTAAAGAACGTCTTATGTTTGGGCCGACATTTTTTATATTTGGCAAGCCATGCAATATTCTACACGGCTTTTGTGAGATTTAGTGGTTATGCAAGCAAAATAATATTTATGTTTTACAATCTAACCTAGCCTATCTTTAACTATAGGCTATCCAAATACGCCAAATATGATTCGATATTTTAAAATAACCTGGGACTCAAACTAACCGAAACAGCTATACTTTCCATTGTAAATAAATATGAGACTTGGCGCCTCGCAACCTGTATCATTCACGGCTTAAAATTCCATTCTATCACTATCTTTTATCTTCAAATCTCAACCTTTCCTTGGCCATATTGGCTCGCTAAGTTGGCCTTGGGCCCACATCAGTCATGACCATCAGATACCATAAGTTTGCATCTTTCCCCAAGCTGCTCTGTCTCGCGTCATACGCTTATCCTGTTTTTGATTGTCCTTTCTGTGATGTTATTACAACATGTCTTCTGACGTCTTCTTCCCTATTTCAAACAACCTTCCCCTTAATAATAATATTGACTGCCGCGCCGGTAACTGTGTCTTATGATGTCCCAAATAAGGCTAGTTTTCTTTTGATTTTAGCTTCCCCGGCAGCTGGCTCTTAACACCAAGATCTTTTCGGATGTGCAGTTCTTTTTTACTCCCTGTTGACTTTAATCCCTCTTATCTAAGCTCATCTAGATTCAAATTTCCATTGCCACTATAAAAGGAAGTACCAAACAATCAGGCCATGAAGGAAGTACGTCATATTCAAGCGTCTTTACAAAGTTTATTTGAAGAATTGTTTATTATATAGATCGAGCTCATTCCACAGGTCCAGGAGTCGTTTGTTTCTTTCCTCAGGCCATAACCCAGATTCCAATGTCATACTGGTACTCCAAATGAAGTTAATATTGAGTTGTTGAAACATGCTGTTTAATTTATTTTAATCAGAATTAGGACATATCTAATAAATTATGTTTATTTCGAATGGGTCACTCTAAAAATTAAAAAAGAACTGAAACAGCCTTTCAGAAATTGAAGGGGAAAACAAGTTACTTTGTGTGCAACAGGATTTATAACACTTAACGACGCACGCGGGTCTGGTACAAATAGGCCTATGCACAGATGTACGGGATTACGCGAGATTTGAAACCACGTACTATGTGGAGAAACTGCGGTTTAATCAGCAGTCGAAAGAAAACGTCTGATCAATGGGGCATGATGCTTGAATCTAGGAGCAGTAATACAAGCCACCGGAACCCAGAAAATCGCACGCTTTGGCATGTTTGGGATTACGTTTTGCTTGAATGTTGAAACATCCAAGCATCATGTGCATGCTGCATTAGGAGCCGTTAGGACCATATTCTGATCTTTCTTCAGGCCAAGATTAAAACAATGTTATGTTTTTCTTCGTAGCACTTTCTTACTCGTTGGCTACATCTCAATTTTCATTTTCAAAAGCAACTATTACAACTTATTGAATCATAAAGATCGGAAAAAAGGTTAGGAAACCACTGACTCTTACCACTTTCCACGCGGCTATTAGTGTTACCATATACAAAACGGATTTTGCAGAAACCCTCCCCAACTGTCAAGGTCCATCTCAAGGATTTCTGAACCAATACTAGACATGTTTGTACTTATTTCAATGCATTTCTCATTGTGATTCCAAATAATATGGTAATAAAATTCAATAATTTTGACATTTTTGAAACATTTTGTGAAATTTTGGAATGTCGTCTGCAGACGCCTGCCGCGTAAACCTGCATGACAAGCCTGTATGACTGGACCTCCAGAGTTTATTACACAATGAGACTAAGTGAGATATTCTAACGAAAGTTTAAACCATTCTCCAGGATTCTTACCCTTTTCTCATGCCTATACAGCTGCCATAATTGCAAACGAAGCCAAGAAAGAAAACTAATAACAAATTGTAAAGATCTCCCATGTGACGTGAGAAGAATTATAATCTGAAATTCAAATGTGAGCTATTTGGGGAGTAGTTACAATTGCTCCACGGAACAACAAGGTAAAGTGCCTCAACCAGATCGATTGGTCGGCTGAGTGAGTGAGGCTCCCTGAAAAGTTGCATTTAAAAAAAAAACACGTATGCATAACGTTGTTTGAAAAGCAATGCAGATAGCACTGCGTTTGCAAACACCATGTCCAATAGCTCCCAACGTAAATACATTTAGCGTTCGCAAACATGACACGAGGCTACTATAAAAAAAACCAATCCATAAAACGTAGCGAGGCGGAAACTGCCTTACTTATACCTCAATATGGATTCTTTTTTATAGCTGTGCTGAATTTACATAGACGTTCACTACATTCGTGTGTTGCGTCTGCTATGTCTGGGCAAAAACTCGGGAGGCCACTTTACGCGCGCAGCCGCAATAATGATGCAAGTTTACTTTTTTCTTCTTCAAAACTAAACATTTTACATTTCAATGATTTCATTAGCTTAATCGATATAATGATATCATCAAATTATTGCATTTCATTAGGACGGCATGCAATGCTACATAATTACTTTTCAGTATGCGAGTAAATTCGCGAAATTATCACGAAAAAATCAAATAGCACCTAACGTTAAAATCATGACAACAACCTGAAATTCACTCACAGGGTATTTTGGGGATGTTTTCAGCAGGATTATATCATACGCAGGTATGAAACATATTGTCAAGAACAGATATGTCTTTTCACAGCTATATCAAATCTGTTTCCTATCCCTTTCAGACATAATATCAGTTTCTTACACATTTTTTTTGTAACAAGTTCATGAATTTGTGCTCGTGGTGTCTTAAACTTGCATTCACATACTAATTCTCATGAACAAAAAAATATCCAACGATTTCGAAAGAAAACTAGTCCTAAGGCCTATCCCATACTTTTGACAACCTCAAGAGCAACCCTGCCGACTGAAACTGCCTGTACCTGAGCCTCTCTTCTTATCGAATGAAGAACAACCGTAACTATTGCAATAATGTGTTCAATATTGTTTCATGAATCAACGCACTCGACCACTGCATCCGTCACGAGGAAAAATAATACATAGCATACCCGTACAACATCCACAGACTTAAAGAAAAACACTTGCAAAGATTAATCATTACCATATGTGTGACGCGATGTGAATACACTTAAAGTGCACTTAAGAATATTACAGATGGAGTCGTGAATATAACATCTATGACACCCACTGGACATGCCATATGAATGCCATGGGATTATTCAATACACATTAGGAAATAGTAAGGGTTTACCTTAGGTAAGTAGACCTATATTTCTTAAGATGAATATATCTAGTATACACATATTTTGAAGCAGGTACTTCGAAATAGAGTATATTTGTTCAGTACTAAAATAGGAAACCGAAAGTCACTTGTTTGTTGAACTGGAATGAAATCATACAATCTTTGACAGATATGTGAATTTAATCAAATTAGTATGACCTTGTCTTACAGAATTGAAGATGCTTCATGCCAAGGATAGTACTTCCATATTTGTCCGCAGATACACTTTAGAATTAGAGTATATGTACGATATAATTATATAAAAAGAGATATGCTGAAACCCCTCCCAATTGTAATAGACACTAAGTGTTGGTATCATTGTTCTACGTACTGCATCATAGGCTAAAAACATACTAAACGCTACATGGTCGTCAATATACTTGGAATAGATTGTACAACATTACCAGATGTAACGTGAATACTACCACTAAAGAGTTTTCCAAATCTCGCACTGACGTTTCTCAAGTCCATTCTGCCCCTGGTTTTCATAACCAAAACAAACCGTTCCCAATTTCCCACATTAGACAATCATGAGAGCATCTCTAACTATAACTACCTGTACCTGAGCCTCGCTCCTCATCGAATAAAGAACAACCGTACCTATAATTGCAATAATGTGTTCAATATTGTTTCATGAATCAACGCACTAGACCACTGCATCCGTCCCGAATGAAAATAATACATAGCGTGAAACATCCACAGACTTGAAGAAAAACACTTGCAAAGATTAATAATTCCCATATGTGTGGCGCGATGTGAATACACTTAAAGTGCACTTAAGAATATTAAGGATGGAGTCGTGAATACAACATCTATGACACCCACTGGACATGCCATATGAATGCCATGGGATTATTCAATACACATTGAAATAGTAAGGGGTTTACCTATAGGTAAGTAGACCTTTATTTCTTAAGATGAATATAATCTAGTACACACATATTTTGAAGCAGGTACTTCGAAATAGTGTATTTTTGTTCAGTACTAAAATGGGAAAGCGATGGTCACTTGTTTGTTGAACCGAAATGGATTCATACTATCTTCGAAAGATATATTAAGTACTGCCATAGTACTGCCATACCGTATTTGTCCGCAGATACACTTTCGAATTAGAATACATATGTATGGTGTTATATAAAAAGAGATATGCTGAAACCCCTCCCAATTGTAATAGACAAGTGTTGGTGTAATTGTTCTACAATTCTTCATCTTAAATTATCTAAACGATACATGGTCAACGATATACTTGGAATAGATTGTAAAACATTACCAGATGTAACGTGAACACTATCACTATATGGAGCCTTAAATATTTGCACTAAAGTATCTAAAAGTCTATTCTGCCCCTGGTTTTCATGAAACAAAACAAACACAGAGAAATTTCGAAAGCAACCGTTCCCAATCTCCCACATTTGACAATCATGAGAGCACCCCTAACTACAACTACCTGTACCTGAGCCTCTCTCTTCATCGAATAAAGAACAACCGTAAGTATAATTGCAATAATGTGTTCAATATTGTTTCATGAAGCATCGCACTAGACCGCTGCATCCGTCCCGAATACAAATAATACATAGCGTGAAACATCCACAGACTTAAATAAAAAATACTTGCAAAGATTAATCATTCCCATATGTGTGACGCGATGTGAATACACTTAAAGTGCACTTAAGAATACTAAAGATGGAGTTGTGAATACAACATCTATGACACCCACTGGACATGCCATATGAATGCCATGGGATTATTCAATACACATTAGGAAATAGTAAGGGTTTACCTTAGGTAAGTAGACCTATATTTCTTAAGATGAATAGATCTAGTACACACATGTTTTGAAGCAGGTACTTCGAAATAGTGTATTTTTGTTCAGTACTAAAATGGGAAAGCGATGGTCACTTGTTTGTTGAACTGAAATGGAATCATATTATCTACGAAAGATATATGGATTGAATCAATTGAGTAAATGACCTTGTCTTACAGAATTGAAGATGCTTTAATATGCAAATGATAGTATTATAGTACTTCCATATTTTCCCGCAGATACACTTTCGAATTAAAGTACATGTACGGTATATAAAAAAGAGATATGCTGAACCCCCTCCCGAGTGTAATACACAAGTGTTCGTGTCATTGTTATACATTCTGCATCATAAGTTATCTGAACGCTACATGGTCGTCAATATAATTGGAATAGATTGTAAAACATTACCAGATGAAACGTGAATACTATCACTATGGAGTTTTACAAATCTTCGCACTAAAGTATATAAAAGTCCATTTTGCCCTTGGTTTTCATAACCAAAACAAACCGTTCCCAATCTCACACATAAGACAATAATGAAAGCATCCCTAACTACAACTGCCTAAACCTGAGCCTCTCTCTTCATCGAATAAAGAACAACCGTAAGTATAATTGCAATAATGTGTTCAATATTGTTTCATGAATCAACGCACTAGACCGCTGCATCCGTCCCGAATAAAAATAATACATAGCATGAAACATCCATAGACTTGAAGAAAAATACTTGCGCGATGTGAATACTCTTAAAGTGCACTTAAGAATATTACAGACGGAGTCGTGAATACAACATCTATGACACCCACTGGACATGCCATATGAATGCCATGGGATTATTCAATACACATTAGGAAATAAAGGGTTTACCTTAGGTAAGTAGACCTATATTTCTTAAGAAGACTAGATCTAGTACACGCATGTTTTGAGGCAGGTACTTCGAAATGGTGTATATTTGTTCAGTATTAAAACAGGAAACCGAAGGTCACTTGTTTGTTGAACTGAAATGGAATCATATTATCTACGAAAGATATATGGATTGAATCAATTGAGTAAATGACCTCTTGTCTTACAGATTTGAAGATGCTTTAATATGCCAAGGATAGTATTAGTATTTCCATATTTTTCCACAGATACATTTTCGAATTATAGTATACATACGGTATGTATAAAAGAGATATGCTGAAACCCCTCCCGATTGTAATACACAAGTGTTCGTGTCATTGTTCTACATTCTGCATCATAAGTTATCTGAACGCTACATGGTTGTCAATATACTTGGAATAGATTGTAAAACATTACCAGATGTAACGTGAATACTATCACTATGGAGTTTTACAAATCTTCGCACTAAAGTATATAAAAGTCCATTTTGTCCTTGGTTTTCATGAACCAAAACAAACAGAGAGATTTCGAAAGCTAACCATTCAAATATCCAACATTAGACAATTGTGAGAGCATCCCTAACTACAACTGCCTGTACCTGAGCCTCTCTCTTCATCGAATAAAGAACAAACTGTACCTATAATTGCAATAATGTGTTCAATATTGTTTCATGAAGCAACGCACTAGACCACTGCATCGTCACGAATAAAAATAATACATAGCATGCAACATCCTCAGACTTGCAGAAACTAACACTTGCAAAGATTAATCATTCCCATATGTGTGGCGCGATGTGAATACACTTAAAGTGCACTTAAGAATATTACAGATGGAGTCGTGAATACAACATCTATGACACCCACTGGACATGCCATATGAATGCCATGGGATTATTCAATACACATTAGGAAATAGTAAGGGTTTACCTTAGGTAAGTAGACCTATATTTCTTAAGATGAATAGATCTAGTACACACATATTTTAAAGCAGGTACTTCGAAATAGTGTATATTTGTTGAGTACTAAAATGGAAAAGCGAAGGTCATCTGTTTGTTGAACAGGAATCATATTATCTTCGAAATATGCATGACTTGAATCAAATGAATAGATGGCCTTGTCTTGCAGAAATGAAGATGCTTTACGCCAATGGAAGTACTGCCATGTTTTTCCGCAGATGCACTTTCAATTAGAGTGCGGTTATATGAAATAAAAGATAATTAACATAAATTCATGAATATCGACACAATTTCATGGTTAGACTATCTTTTGAATAAAAGTGCTCAATCCCAAACGGGAGAGCATTGTAAAAATCAAATATATGCTGAAACTCCTATTAAAATAGCCAAGTGTTGGTGTCATTTTTCTACGTAGTGTAAATAGTAAGTTATCCAATCACCTCATGATGATCATCAATATGTAAAGTGATGGTGTCATTTTGCTACGTAGCGTATTATCACAAGTTATCCTAACGCTACATGATTATCAATATACTTAATTAATTGAAATAGACAAGTGATGTTGTCATTTTTCTACGTAGCGTATTATCATAAGTTATCCTAACGCTACATGATCATCAATATACTTAAATCGATTACAAAACATTAGCAGATGTAATGTGAATTTTGAATCAATATGGAGTTATTGTTTTGGCAAGGTCATTATCATGGTTGTCAACCTGTCTGTTTGATGGAATAGATAAGTATTTTGCAGTTAGACCAGTATAGCTTATCACTCTTGATCAAGCTATCTTCCGGCCAATATGGCGACATTGCTTGAGCAAAATGTCCTACTATTTCTATTTTAATATCATTTCCAAAAACTCGATCGAAGCATTATCAGAAAATAACCATTACCTTAGAATTATTGTAATAACACCTGTATATAGATAATAAAAATGTAATTATTAGCATCAGCAAATACGAGCGTGTTGATTAACTCAACCCATCACTATCCGTATTAGGTTACTCATGTTGTATATGCACTATGCGTAACCATAGTTACGGCAATATATTTATATATATATATATATCAAAATGATTAAAGCTGTCTATTTATACTTGTATTGAATTGCATGTGGATTCTTGTGCCGGGTAGGTAGGCGTATACAATCAGACTGTACTGCTAATTTGACCACATTGGTGTATTTTTGCTCTACATGTGTTCCTTTTAGAGAAAACAAGAAGGAGAAATAAAACCCATATTTGATCCTCAACAGTTCTAGATCCAACATCTGATGTATGTACCAACACCCTTCTCAATTTTTCATATCTGCTTCTGAAACAAATGGCATTGGTATGGCATGTCCAGTGTGTTGCACAATAACAAATATTCAGTCTAATATTAAAATTATGTAGGGGAATACAGATTGCCTTTTTCTGTACGTATTCCTGGGAGTTTTGAGCAAGATCAATTAAGGGATATATGCTCACGTAAGATGTTTTCAAACAACTTGTTGTCAAAAGTGCCCCCACACGTCAACTTTTTATCTTATGTCAAAAATGTAATGATCTTAAGCATTGCCTGCAACGCGTGGACAATTTATTTTGTGTAGTAGGATTTCAATAACTTACATCTTTCATGATCGGCCACATTGGGTTTCACAATTATGAACATAATAATGATGTTCTCTCTATATTTATTATGTGCAAATGTTTTAGACTATATTCAAATCTGCTTAAACAGTTTGTTACACTTTATTCGTTCTTAAGGTCTAGTTGTTCGCTCTTCTACTTGATTCAAGTTTAGTGCCATTTCAATTCACTCTACATGCTCTACGTTTACCAACCATTGGAACAAGTAAGCTCCAACTTTGGCCAACTCTTTCTGAGACACGTTATATCAAGCTCTCTAGCGTATGTAGGATTCCTTGATCCGTGATAATGATGGCTATTTACCATTGAATTTTAATTTATTTTCTGGTTGGGCCAAAGGACTATAATTAGCTATACGAAGACACGATAGAAGTTAATTACTTAGGATATCATCAGCAGTTCGGACTAAATTACTTTTGATGAAAAGGCCAATTTTAATTTACTGATAATCTCTACGGTATAATTCTGTACTGAATATGTATGGGAAAGTGTTTAAGTCCACCGCGTTGTGGTGCCTTTTTAGAAATGAGATTTTATATGAATAATTCAAATGTCTGTGTCTTGAACGACATTGCACCACAATCACATGTCTTTTTAATTTTCACGCGGCTATTGGTTTGACCATATTCAAAACAGATTTTTCAGAAACCTTTCCAAACTTTTAAAGTCTATCTCAAGAATTACTAAACCAATTCTAAACATGTTTGTAATAATGGTAATGCATTTCTCATGTTAATTCCAAACATGGTAATGAAATTCAATAATGTTCACATTTTTGAATCATTTTGGGTAATTTTTGAATGTCGTCTGCAGACTCCTGCCGCGTGAAAAGTGCTAAAGGTGTGTGACCCGCGCCTCTTTACACATGATATTTTTCTTCGACATTGACGGTCCTATTCTAAGTATTCTTATGACATACACTTTAAATCTGCACATAGAATAATAACAAATAAACTCCAGTGTGAAATAGTACACGTCTAAGGAAACATTTCTACAATTTTGCTTTCTATAATCTCACGTAAACATCTCTCAATCAGAAAATCTGGTATTACCCCTGAATGTTGGTATCTAAACCTTCATTTTAATGGAGACAATGTGGTGATTGGGTCATTTGACATCGTTTTTTATGATGGAAATAATAAAATTCATGATGGAAATAATAAAATGAATGAATGAATGAATGAATACATGTTTGTGCTTTAGCTTCTTCACTACAATGTTAGAAAAAAGTGTTCAAACACTTAGTAGGCCTAATGTAAAGTCATCCACCTTTCTCCCTGATGAATGTTGAGTCGCCCAACTTGCCAACCATCATCCTGTGGCCTAGCAATATTGATTGATGGGGGAGGGGAGGGGTATGTTGAAGGGGAACTTTCAGGCTATCAGATGCAAAGTGGTATTTTCACATGACTCTAATAACGCGTACTACACCTAGCAACAAAAGTCCCGGACCAGGTGCTTTGATGTTGGCTAATTCAAAATAGATAATCGGTACCAAAAATCTCAAATATACATTTTTGAGCAAATTTGTTCTCCGCAGTTTGATACCTATTTCAACAAAATCGAATCGATACTTTTAAAGTTATGACGATTTCAATGACGGCGCATAACAACAGAAAAGTTGCACTAGGTATAGGAAATCATTGATTTATGTGACAGTTATGACAGTAATCACACACAATTCAATGAATACCTAGTGCAACTTTGCTGTTGTTATTCGCGGTCATTGAAATCGTCATAACTTTAAAAGTATCCATTCGATTTTGTTGAATAAGGTATCAAACTGCGGAGAAGAAATTTTCTCAAAAAATGTATATCTGAGATTTTTGGTACCGATTATCTATTTTGAATTAGCCAACCTCAAAGCACCTGGTCCGGGACTTTTGTTGCTAGGTGTATATGGAATGGTAATTAAAAGGTGCAAACAAGGGTCAGTTTTCGAACACATTTTTCTTTATGATTGTAGTTTCTCGAAGACGGCTTACGCATGCCAGATATAAATAACGTTAATCATATGCTGCGCAATTAATTTCTGCCAATTTCTTCTTTTGTAAATATTTTGTCATATGCTGAATAAATGTGTAAATTGCAAATAATATCTTACTGCAAACCCGAGTCCTACTCGTAATATAATACTCTGATTTAAAAGCTTATCATACTTCATAATATTAGTGATATGAAATAGTTTATTTATATTTCAAGGAATCTCAAAATGGAGATTTAAAAAACGCTAAAAATTAAAATCTCGGTTGAATTTGACAATTAAATTAGATGTTTCACAGTTACGCAAGTGATGCACCATTGGCTAAACCGTTACCACAGTGGCCATTCCACCTGTATAAGGCTTTTATTTCAAAGGTAGGAATTTCTGTTAAAAATTAAAATATCTAAACAAAATAACAATTCTGTATTCACATTTATTTCAGTTTCTAATGTGTTTGATATTCGCGTGCTATTTGCAGTACAGGAAGTTAAGCATTATGCGGTATAGGAGTTGAGTCCCTTGATGCAAATTGGATTGACGGGTAAGGCAATTGGAAATACAGCGCAATCTAGATGCATTTAATACGAGTACATTCATGTGTAATGGTAAAGGGATCATACCTGGGGCATTATATTGCCATTATACGTAAGACTCCCGAGCTTTACATGCTAACAATTAACAGTGTACCCTTGCCATTCGGCGCAGCAATATACTTTCGACTAAGCCATTCTGTTTGATCGCATGATCTTGCAGTTCGAATCCCTAGGTCCAAACAGGTAAGCCACGAAAGGTCAGTTACTATAGTATCAGTGGCGTAGCTCAGGGGGGGAGGCAGTTGCCCCCCCCCCCCCCCTGACAGATAAATTTCAGAAATCTTGCCCCCCCCCCCCCTGAAAAAAATCCTAGCTACGCCACTGTATATAGTATACCATATACAGCCCGTATTTCTGGTGTGACGCTCTTCCTGTTCACCTATACTGGAGGTAAGGAAACTGGTTTCATCAAAAAGTGCTAATACGCTATTATGAAAAGTCGCTAGACTAGAGGATGCTATACAACTCTTGAATTACACTAGACTGGAATTGAACTCGATTTGAAGCAACAGGAGACAGTTCCCTATATTTATATTTTCTTTAATTCGTAGAAAATACTGCAACAAATTTAACGTTGAATCTTGATTTTCAACGAGTCAGTGTACGTGTGACTTTTCTCGCACGAAGTTTAACATGAACTGATTTTTAATCTCATTCATAATAATTATACGACAAGTACACAAAATCTAATTACACGCCTCGTGATTGGTCAATATTTACGTAAATACATCATAACAAACTTTGATTGACAGGAACTGACAGGGGAATCCACAGAATACGAAACCCGATCCATCAAAACAGCTGGTCTCAAATAAATTAGATTATTAAAGGGGTACTACCGGACTTACATTACTCAGCTATAATAAAATACATTCGTTTTGTTTTGTACGATTCTAATTTATTATCACAGCTATATTGACGCTGCGCCAACCCGTATTGTCATATTGATTAAACTATTGATTGATTTTAATTTTTCATATGATCAACTAATTAATAATTAATTACATGTTTGATTAATTACTGATTTATCTAATAGTTAACAATGGTTTTTAAACACGTGTATCAACGCATTTCGTAATAAATGGTGTGCGTGTATCAATTGTGCTGTATATAATAGTACATGTACAGACATTAGGTAGATACGTCAATAATTTCTTAATCTAATATAAGCCCCATACTTAGTGTACGCTATCGAACATTTGAACAATTTTCCGTGCAATATTTATATGGTGAACAATGATAAAAAAATAACTGGGATCATTATGAGACGTCGCGACGTTAATTGCTATCTAGAAAAATACAATACGGAGAAAACATTTACATGTACATATAGATGCACTGACCTTGAACGCACCTTTTATAGCGTTTGATTAAACAAGGGTCACGACTAATGGAATTCCATCATTAAGAGGTTGATTTTATTGTATTTCCATTAAAAATTCAACCATTTTAGACATGGATATAGACTATTCACCCACTATAACATACAGGTTTGTTTTCGCCAATACTATACCATCGCCATATGTTTTAGTACCAAATGTCATCGACATTCTGTCGTAAATTTCATGATGCACTCTTTTTTCTGATTGAAAAAAATAGCTAGACAGAATTCCCCTGCACAAGAAACCCTATCTGACAAGTAAGTATATATGGATGCAAATAACATTCAGGAGTTTTTATTAGACGTTACATGAAGACCGGTATGTCAAGCTGGCATGTTAATAAACATTGAAATTATTTGAACACACTTATTGTCAACTCCTTTATCATCAGCTTCCCCGCGTGTTAGCACAATGTTTAACACTTTCAACGCGGCTATTTGTTTTATCAAAATATAAACCTTTTTTTCTTTCGGAAACCTTTCTCAACTTTCAAGGATTACTGAACCAAGGCTAAGCATGTTTGTACTTATTTTAATGCAATTCAATAATTCTGACTTTTTAAAGACATTTTGTGCCATTTTTGGAATGTCGTCTGCAGACGCCTGCCGTGTGGAAAGTGTCAATATTACACATTCCAAAAACTGCCCTCCAATATATGTCCATGGCCACCATTCTTCAAAAAGGTAAATATTCTTTATATCGAATAAAATGTCTGTGTACGTGTCACATAATTAGGTCCTTATCCCAATCTCCTCCGTTAGATCTGTCATATATCACATCACTACACTACGAAGGGATCGTTAAAGGTTTGAGTGAACACAATTTCTGGGGGGTTTTTCACACAGTTTTATATCTACTGGACATGAAACTATGTCAGAATTGGAGACATTGAGAGTAAAATCAATGAAATTGATAATACATAACATTGTACTGTAGTCAGGTTATCATGATCATTTTAAAACATAAATAGAGATTATTTATATTTGACCAAGCCTCGAATTAAGCAGGAGCTGGGATATTTTTACTTGCCAAGTTTTAACTCCTAGTGGGTTTTCTTTTTCAAATTTCGCACAGCAAAGTATAGGACTAGGAGCTACTTTTGTCCAAAAAAAGTTACAAAGTATAATATGTAGCTACTAGTCCACGTATGCTTAATTCAAGGCTTGTATTTGGCTCACGCTCAATCGTCGACCCGGTCACAACATATTGTTTGACAATTAGTCAAATGCAGCAAACGATTTTAGAGTATTTTATAAATCGTCGCTGTTCAAACATACCGGCACATCACGAAAAACAGCGTTTTGAGAAAATCGTGTTTGAAAATTTTCCAATTTTTAAAGACTTGTTTAGAGAGCATTTACATCAAATGTCACTATCATTGTCAAAGAACACTAATAGATATATACTTATGTTTGTTATGAGCATGTTACAACAACAAATTGCAATTATTAATTAGGAGTAATTATGTCATAAAGTCATGTGCCGGCATGTCAGACAGTCCTACAGTGATATGCCAGTGATATGCCGGTATGTAGTTACACGGTGGTCTATGGCAGAATATTGTGATGTGCCAGTATGTCAGAATACAAAATGAGGTTTTTCATGCCGGTATTATGTTAAAACCCTGGCATATGACACTAATTAGTGCGGTATCTCATTAATTAATTACCTTTTTGCCTCAATTTTTTTTGGAGAATAAAGAATTTCACTTGTAGATCATAAAATGCAACTTAACTCATTTTGCCCAAAATGGCACATGTGCCGGTATGTCAGAACAGCGACGAAATGTTACAAAGAAAATGTAAAAGGGGCACTGAGAGATTGCCGAGAAAATTTAAATTTGAAAATAATGAATTGCTTCTATAGATGAGGTGACCGTTGTTTATATCCAATGTTTATCAACAAACGCAACGGGCGAAGGGACTGGACTGTCGATACACGCTTGAGGGAACAGCATATGACCACAACACTGTCCGCTATGCCGTATTGCCCTTTATAATGCTTTGGCGCGAGTTTTAAAAGCACGGGTCCTAAACAAAACATGATGCGCGCGCAAACTGCTGGACAAAGAACAATAGCAACTAGCCACGTTTTGCCCGGTGTGACGTCACCTGTCACCCCATCTATACATAAGGTACGTAGGAACCCTGAAGTGTAATAATGTATGTGACAAGGATTGAATGATGGCGCTAGATAGACATTTGGTTGAAGCGAGTGGTGCTGATAATTTTAATGTGATCTACATCGAAATGACCAAATCATAAATGTTTACATTATATAGACGGCTAATTAAGGTAAACGGTTTCAGATGGTAGTCAGTATATTGCCTAAGTATTACGTATTAGGTGCAAAAAACATGATTTCCATGAAAATTGAGGGCGCTCTCCCATACGTTTCTCTCAGTGCCCCTTTAAACGTACAAGATGATCAACATACATACAGTATCTTTGAACACATTTAACGTCAACTCCTTTATCATCAGCTGTCCTGTATGTTAGCATATTTGAAATGCACTGAGGAGATGCAACGCTAATTTGATACGGATCTGAATGATACTTGTGACAAGTAAACAGACATTTTATTCGATATAAAGAATATTGTCATTGATTGAATTCTTAGACAAACTTTCCAGCAGCGAGGGCTCCGTCCGTGTGTGAGTATTCATATGTCTGCAGCGAAGATGGTCGGAGTGTGTCTATGATGTCTGTCAGATATCACAATACGAACGAGCACGAGGGGGTCGTTAAAGGTTTGAACAACTCCTGTTTGTCGATCCACAACGTTTTATATCTACGTTTCTCGGATGGGAGAGGTTTTTGAAAATACTATATCAGTTTAATAAAGTGGCTAATTTCTAAAAATAAAAAAAAAATAAAAAAAAATCTACTGAAAAGTGTTTCGTTCCTTCAACTAGCTTCAACCCCGGGGAGGGGGGGGGGGCGGTCGGTATAGTGGATATGAGGTTACGAGGATGCGCCGCCAAATATGATACCATTTTTCACCCTCTGCCATATTTGACAACTGTATGGTCAAAAATCCTTAAATTTGCTGTTTGTCACCGAAATTTTAGCAAAATCTGTCACATAATTAGGCCTATAGGACAATTATGGGTTTCTGGTGAACATATGGGCCCATTTCCCCCGAAAATTGGTAAATGTTTGGGTCCGATTTTCATTTTGCTCCCCCCCCCCCCCCCCCCCCGACTTCAACTCATGTTCAATCATCGGCAACCCACCCAATGCAAAATATTGTTTGAAGATGAATAAAATGCAAAACAAGAAATTGATATGTTTTAAAAACATGATGATATAAACATACAAATCTTTGAACACATTTATCGTCATCTCCTCTGTCCTGTATGTTTAGCATATTTGAATGCACTGAGGAAATGAAGAGCTAATTCGATGTGATAAGTCAACAGACATTTTATTCGATATAAAGAATATTGTCATTGCGTGAGCTGCTGTGAATTACCAGGCTCATCGCGTACAGCTCTCACTGACATGTCATATTTATATTTTTTTAAGTCGTCATTTTGTAAACTTTATAGAATGTTATACAACATGGCAAGGTGTTTAAAAGATATACGATTTTATGGACGCAATTAACTTTCGGATAAATTTCTTATGTTTAATATTGATTTCTGTGAACTTGTAAGGGTCATATCTCAAAATGACCAAAATGTCAGTTAGACCCTTGTAATTCTCAGCTCGCGATTGATTGAATTCTTAGACATGTTGCGTAATGATTCCATCCGTGTGAGTAAATAGTTAAAATGTCTGCAGCAATCTGCTTTTAGGCTAATGAAATATGATTCCCAGTTTCCCGTTTCATATTTTTAAAAGAGTGGGTAGGTGTCTATTTCATTATTCATTATTCATTATTTCACTCAATTTCATTATTGCATCTGAAAGGGGTGTTAACTACTAACTACCTATTGATTTGTAAATATTACACCTTAATTAACACTTTTTAAAGTGTTAATTAAGGTGTAAAACACTTTGAAAAACAATTAAGGAAGCATTTGTAGATGTGTTATTGAAAATGTCAACAAATCTGTCTGAAATATTGCAACGTCAATTACATATGAAATCTGAGTAGGTAATGCAAACAATTTCATTATCAACCATATACCATGACACCACTGCCATAAAAAATCCCTTGAAATCAACAGGAAGATATGCCTGGTATTTTGAGCCACTAAAAGTTTTGATTTTTATTCAAGTTTGTCAGAAAATGTAATTTTGCACAAAATAATGAAAGTTTTGGTAAAACTGAAAAGTTGGGTCGGTAGGGAAACGGGAAACTGGGAATCATATTTCATAAGCCTTAGCGGTACGCCAAAAAAATCAACAAAACATTCAAAACATTTAACATTTCCTTTAAAAACAGAAGTCTCTTAGCACATAAGATCGCGTACATTAAAAATCCGACACCTAAAGTCCAAGATGACGGTATTTGAATAATATGCTCAATATGAAGGCTCGTTATGAAGGCATTTGAATAATATGCTCAATATGAAGGCATTTGAATAATATGCTCATTATGAAGGCATTTGAATAATATGCTCATTATGAAGGCAATTGAATAATATGCTCATTATGAAGGCAATTGAATAATATGCTCGTTATGAAGGCATTTGAATAATATGCTCATTATGAAGGCATTTGAATAATATGCTCGTTATGAAGGCAATTGAATAATATGCTCATTATGAAGGCATTTGAATAATATGCTCATTATGAAGGCATTTGAATAATATGCTCAATATGAAGGCATTTGAATAATATGCTCATTATGAAGGCATTTGAATAATATGCTCATTATGAAGGCAATTGAATAATATGCTCATTATGAAGGCATTTGAATAATATGCTCAATATGAAGGCATTTGAATAATATGCTCATTATGAAGGCATTTGAATAATATGCTCATTATGAAGGCAATTGAATAATATGCTCATTATGAAGGCAATTGAATAATATGCTCGTTATGAAGGCATTTGAATAATATGCTCATTATGAAGGCATTTGAATAATATGCTCATTATGAAGGCAATTGAATAATATGCTCATTATGAAGGCAATTGAATAATATGCTCGTTATGAAGGCATTTGAATAATATGCTCATTATGAAGGCATTTGAATAATATGCTCGTTAGGAAGGCAATTGAATAATATGCTCATTATGAAGGCATTTGAATAATATGCTCATTATGAAGGCATTTGAATAATATGCTCAATATGAAGGCATTTGAATAATATGCTCATTATGAAGGCATTTGAATAATATGCTCATTATGAAGGCAATTGAATAATATGCTCATTATGAAGGCATTTGAATAATATGCTCAATATGAAGGCATTTGAATAATATGCTCATTATGAAGGCATTTGAATAATATGCTCATTATGAAGGCAATTGAATAATATGCTCATTATGAAGGCAATTGAATAATATGCTCATTATGAAGACATTTGAATAATATGCTCATTATGAAGGCATTTGAATAATATGCTCATTATGAAGGCAATTGAATAATATGCTCATTATGAAGGCAATTGAATAATATGCTCATTATGAAGGCATTTGAATAATATGCTCATTATGAAGGCATTTGAATAATATGCTCATTATGAAGACATTTGAATAATATGCTCATTATGAAGGCAATTGAATAATATGCTCATTATGAAGGCATTTGAATAATATGCTCAATATGAAGGCATTTGAATAATATGCTCATTATGAAGGCATTTGAATAATATGCTCATTATGAAGGCAATTGAATAATATGCTCATTATGAAGGCAATTGAATAATATGCTCATTATGAAGGCATTTGAATAATATGCTCATTATGAAGGCATTTGAATAATATGCTAATTATGAAGGCATTTGAATAATATGCTCATTATGAAGGCATTTGAATAATATGCTCATTATGAAGGCAATTGAATAATATGCTCATTATGAAGGCAATTGAATAATATGCTCATTATGAAGGCATTTGAATAATATGCTCATTATGAAGGCAATTGAATAATATGCTCATTATGAAGGCATTTGAATAATATGCTCATTATGAAGGCATTTGAATAATATGCTCATTATGAATGCATTTGAATAATATGCTCAATATGAAGGCATTTGAATAATATGCTCAATATGAAGGCATTTGAATAATATGCTCAATATGAAGGCATTTGAATAATATGCTCATTATGAAGGCATTTGAATAATATGCTCATTATGAAGGCATTTGAATAATATGCTCAATATGAAGGCATTTGAATAATATGCTCATTATGAAGGCATTTGAATAATATGCTCATTATGAAGGCATTTGAATAATATGCTCATTATGACGGCATTTGAATAATATGCTCATTATGAAGGCATTTGAATAATATGCTCATTATGAAGGCATTTGAATAATATGCTCATTAAAGTCATATTTTTGAATTTGTCTCAGTCTTTTATCTCAGGTATTCAGTTCCTAGCATTCTTAGCTTATAACATTATTTTGGGTGCACTTCTTCACCTGTCCGTCCCGACCGTTTGATGTTTTTTTCTTCCATCGCCTAATATAGTATCATTTATCCAAGTTTCATGCGGTAAACGCTATATCCCAGCCGTCGAAAGCCTACATATGTATGGGCGGCTATTGGGGTTAATATATTGAATATAGTCTGAAATTGGGGTAACTGTTCATGTAATTGTAAGAGATACTAATAAATTATGATAAATTTGTTTTAATGAATATTAATTAGCTATATGAAAATTCATGCTTAATTCTGGATCATCTTGGATCATCTTAGTTCAACCTGGACCATTTCGGTTGAACTGAGATGAACCAAGATGACTCAATGAATATTCATGTTGCTTATTAATATTCATTAAAAAATTATCATAATTATCAATATCTTTTACATGAGACAGTTATTAACCCCAATGGCCGCCCATACATATGTCCATCCGACGACTGGGATACAGCGCTTACCTAATATGTCATCATGCAAAGTGTTTGATACCTCGATAATTAGACATCCATCAACTAATAGGTAGAAGACATCAACATTAAATAACGTGTGCAGTAGTTGTCACATTTAGTTACCTTTAATACTTTCCACGCGGCAGGAGAAATGCATTGAAATAGGTACAAACATGCCTAGTATTGGGTCAGTAATCCTTGAGATAGACTTTGAAAGTTGAGAAAGGTTTCTGAAAAATATGTTTTATAAATGGTAAAACCAATAGTCGCGTGGAAAGTGTTTTAATTTTCACTCAGGTTTAGTGAATTTAATTTAATTATCATAATGAATTAATTAAGGAAGTATAATTATAGTGTTTCCGCTGAGAATGTTCCCGCGTATAATTATACTCTTGATTACAGGTGCAGCGAGTGTTTGCATTACATGCAATATATGCGGTGTTACTTATTATTACATTCCAAGGGCTTCAGTTCGCTGTAAAAAGGGTGTCTTCGCGACTTTTTGAACTAATGTCTTGCAAATAAACGTGTCTTAAACAATAAAAACATTAAAAAAAAAAATTGGCTGAAGACACAGGCCAACCCATAGGGCAATTGAGATATGTATGAGACACATCTCCAGGCAAGTCATGCAAGTCATGTCTTGCCAGAAGACACACACTCAAGGTATGTCTCAAAATTGGCTTCAATAGACATGTCTTACATTTAAGACGTGTCTTTCATGGAGATACTTCTTTGCGGGACATGTCTTGCATAGAGACGTGACTCGTGTTTAACTGGAGACATGTCTCAAAACTGGCTTTGCCAGACATGTCTGGGCTCGTGTCATCAGCCAAATATGTTGCTAAGTTTTTTTTATTGTTTAAGACACGTTTATTTGCAAGACATGCATGACTTCAAGAGTTGACAAGACACCGGGCAGCGATATTATTTACCGTAAACAACATTTTGATACTTTGACGGAATAAAGCGTATAGTATACATGATGAGACTAATAATACATGTATACAGTATACATGTATACAGTATTTATCCAAATGTTGTTTACGGTTAATAAATTCGCCCCCGGCCAAGACCCCATCTCGAATAGCTGCCAGCTGTGATATATGGGGTTGTCTATATGCTATAAAGTAAGGCCAAAAAAAAAAATTGTTATATTGGCGTAACGGGCTGAACAAAAATAGGGTAGGTAGGTAGGGATTTTTTTTTTTTTTTTTTTTTTTTTTTTTTAGCAGCTGTTTTTGAACAATGTTAACCGAGTTTAAACATTCCCTATTGTTTGTTAGAAGTACCCCTCAGCACCGTCGTATTTCGTTCGAGAAAAAACATTTATTTTTTTCATTTTTTTATTTTTTAGGGTCGGTCGGTTGGTTTTTTTGTTTTTTTTTCACTGAAAAAAAAAAAAAAGTGTAGGGTCGGGCGTATTTTTAGGGTCGGGCGGGTTACGCCAATATAACAATTTATTTTTTTTGGCCTAATTGATAAAAACTAAATGCAACTCAAAGAATGATCTTTTTGTTGAGATACCTTAGTGATATGAAAAGTCACTATATCTGTAATAGCTGCCATATGTTATACACATGGCCTGAAAAAAATGTTTTTTTCCGAGCAAGCGATTCCAAATTTCCCTCCAAAATGGAATGCATTTCTTATTGAAAGAGTAACATATCCCTCCAAATGCCTATATTTCCCTCCAAATGCTCAAATTTCCCTGCAAGGAGCTTTCCGTATTGCCTACTTTTTCAGCCTGTGGTTATACACCTCTAGTGCTATAATGATTCGGACTTGTAAAAATGCAACCTTACACATGGCAGCCATTGTATATAGGCATGATAGGGCCTTTGTGGCTTTAAACCCTCCATTACATTATCTCATAATGAGAGCCAGGATGAGCGTTTGTTATCTGATAATGGACATGAGGGATGCGCCATTATAGATATCAAGGGAGCGCTGAGTTGTAATAGGTATGTATAATATTTAATACATTATTCTTAGGGTGTGCGTTTATTCACAGATTGTTATAATTTACTTTGTGCGGTATTTTTTTAGACACGAGCACACCCGAATATAATCTCACAAAAAACTCACCTCGAACTGAGATGAACCAAGATGACTCAATGAATATTCATATTGCTTATTAATATTCATTAAAAAATTATCATAATTATCAATATCTTTTACATGAGACAGTTATTAACCCCAATGGCCGCCCATACATATGTCCATCCGACGACTGGGATACAGCGCTTACCTAATATGTCATCATGCAAAGTGTTTGATACCTCGATAATTAGACATCCATCAACTAATAGGTAGAAGACATCAACATTAAATAACGTGTGCAGTAGTTGTCACATTTAGTTACCTTTAATACTTTCCACGCGGCAGCCGGCGTCTGCAGACGACATTCCAAAATTTCACAAAATGTTTAAAAAATGTCAACATAATTGAATTTCATAACCATGATAGGAATCACCATGAGAAATGCATTGAAATAGGTACAAACATGCCTAGTATTGGGTCAGTAATCCTTGAGATAGACTTTGAAAGTTGAGAAAGGTTTCTGAAAAATATGTTTTATAAATGGTAAAACCAATAGTCGCGTGGAAAGTGTTTTAATTTTCACTCAGGTTTAGTGAATTTAATTTAATTATCATAATGAATTAATTAAGGAAGTATAATTATAGTGTTTCCGCTGAGAATGTTCCCGCGTATAATTATACTCTTGATTACAGGTGCAGCGAGTGTTTGCATTACATGCAATATATGCGGTGTTACTTATTATTACATTCCAAGGGCTTCAGTTCGCTGTAAAAAGGGTGTCTTCGCGACTTTTTGAACTAATGTCTTGCAAATAAACGTGTCTTAAACAATAAAAACATTAAAAAAAAAAATTGGCTGAAGACACAGGCCAACCCATAGGGCAATTGAGATATGTATGAGACACATCTCCAGGCAAGTCATGCAAGTCATGTCTTGCCAGAAGACACACACTCAAGGTATGTCTCAAAATTGGCTTCAATAGACATGTCTTACATTTAAGACGTGTCTTTCATGGAGATACTTCTTTGCGGGACATGTCTTGCATAGAGACGTGACTCGTGTTTAACTGGAGACATGTCTCAAAACTGGCTTTGCCAGACATGTCTGGGCTCGTGTCATCAGCCAAATATGTTGCTAAGTTTTTTTTATTGTTTAAGACACGTTTATTTGCAAGACATGCATGACTTCAAAAAGTCGCCAAGACACCATATTTACAGTGTACTACAAGAGTTGACAAGACACCGGGCAGCGATATTATTTACCGTAAACAACATTTTGATACTTTGACGGAATAAAGCGTATAGTATACATGATGAGACTAATAATACATGTATACAGTATACATGTATACAGTATTTATCCAAATGTTGTTTACGGTTAATAAATTCGCCCCCGGCCAAGACCCCATCTCGAATAGCTGCCAGCTGTGATATATGGGGTTGTCTATATGCTATAAAGTAATTGATAAAAACTAAATGCAACTCAAAGAATGATCTTTTTGTTGAGATACCTTAGTGATATGAAAAGTCACTATATCTGTAATAGCTGCCATATGTTATACACATGGCCTGAAAAAATGTTTTTTTCCGAGCAAGCGATTCCAAATTTCCCTCCAAAATGGAATGCATTTCTTATTGAAAGAGTAACATATCCCTCCAAATGCCTATATTTCCCTCCAAATGCTCAAATTTCCCTGCAAGGAGCTTTCCGTATTGCCTACTTTTTCAGCCTGTGGTTATACACCTCTAGTGCTATAATGATTCGGACTTGTAAAAATGCAACCTTACACATGGCAGCCATTGTATATAGGCATGATAGGGCCTTTGTGGCTTTAAACCCTCCATTACATTATCTCATAATGAGAGCCAGGATGAGCGTTTGTTATCTGATAATGGACATGAGGGATGCGCCATTATAGATATCAAGGGAGCGCTGAGTTGTAATAGGTATGTATAATATTTAATACATTATTCTTAGGGTGTGCGTTTATTCACAGATTGTTATAATTTACTTTATGCGGTATTTTTTTTAGACACGAGCACACCCGAATATAATCTCACAAAAAACTCACCTCGAACCCTCAATATCTAATGATTCTTGTCCGATATTAAAGACGGACAATCTCATATTCTAACATTGGATTGTCCTGTAGGCCTATATATATATATAATAACACTCAGGATATGTCTGTTTTATTATATCTGTCGAAGCCCCCTTTAAAATGATATACGAGTATAAAGGGGGCTGCTATATAGTGAGTATACTTTTACCTATGCCGCACTTTTACATTCAACTATAATCAAAAGACAGATGGGACAACATGGAACCTCGTCGACCGTGAACTTCCTCATTTATCAACCGTGAACTTCCTCATTAACTTCAACCCACTAGTGTAACCGTTAACTTTGAACGTTGAACCGCTCAATCACGGCACCATTTGACCTTGAATGTTGACATTGAACCCTGACCTTAACGCTCATCCTCATAATCCTCAAAAAGCCCGTGCCGGTTAGGTACACTCTAGAAACTGTAGCAATTGTTGATTACATCTTCCCAAGTTTTGAAATGATGGGTTGTATCTAGAAAGACTTTCCCTCTGGCTCTCTAATCCTCCTAATTTCAAAATGTCCTATTTATCCGTGACAAAATAGAATTGCCTGCGCTTTATAAGGTTATTAAATGTTGTATAATGTTACTGACGCGGACCTTGAACGTTTCTTTCTGTCAAATTTGATAAAAAGTCTCAGACTTGCAGCTCATATTACCTGTCTAAAATGTCAAATGATTTCCGTCGAAATACGCAGAAAGTAATATAAGGACCAATAGTGAAAACTAAATAGGACCCGCTCATAAAATAAAACAGTGCGGGGTTTTAACACGCGTTGTATCCATTACGTTACGCCTGCCTTAAAGGCCTAGATTGATTTGGAAATAAATTGCTTTCTATTACACAATTTGTACTTTTTGTGTCTGTCGTTCATGTTGAAGAGATTCACAAATTGACATCCTAGTTAGAGAGAGTGTATGTCATGATAGGTCAACGAGGTTCATAAAGTGACTTCATCTTCAAAGCTTTCAGAAGCATCTTCCTGTATGAAAGTAATAATGTAGTAGAATGTTAAGTCTCATTACATTTGCAGGGATGTGGGACTGTGAGCAGTTCCATCGCGTAATTTGGGGATGGTGGGACTGTGAGCAGTTCCATCGCGTAATTCTGAAGTCAATATTACTATAAAAGCTATAACATGTATTCCTGCAACATGAACGGTTCGATAAAAACATTAGCAGGAAAATATTGGCGAGATCATGCCATAATAACACCAAAACTCAGCCTTCTGAGGATCCGTCTTGTATATTCCTATAAAGTAACTGTCAAATGTATAGGCCTATCTAAACTGCTCACAAAAAGTATCAGTTTCAAAAGTGACAATCATCCTATAGAAAGAAGTTTGCATTACTGTTTGATCAGATTCGTGCTTTTCAATAGAGATGAGTGTCACTTTTGAAACTGGACCCACGATCATTAGTGAAGTGACAATAACTCCGCTCCGCAACATCGTATCTCAACGATCGAGGTGTCAAAATACGCAGAACAAAAGTATGTACTTGGTTATTTGCTTCGATTAATGCATACTCTTTCGAGCCGTTTTTGTGAGCAGTTTATATTAACTACATGTGGTTAGATAATAGATGATGTGAGTAACCACCAAAACTCTGAAATTCCATAACCAAGCGTGTTATCCACCTTTTGGAATACACGTGCCTCCCCCTCCCCGGATCAAGTGATATAACCAGAGAGATGTTATTACTAATATTCATTACACCTCCCTGATATAACCATGATAACAAGAGTCTCAAAAATCAACGACATCTAAAACAGAGACTGATCGTTGTTAATTCAATGTGTACATGTAGCACCGTGCTGCTATGACGCCATGCTGTTCTACGGCATTACAACATACACATTAAAAAAATGTCCTAAATTATTCAAATCAAATGTTACGTGGAAATAATATGTGTAATGCTCATACATAATGTGACCTAAGATATATGGTAATCTGTAACTGAACAGAATTGACACCATACTATACCTAAAGGCAATGTTCCAAGAAACAACCGACAGATCCATTGAAATATTACGTCATACATCTATTACAAAGAATTTTGTGAAATGCTTATAACATAAAAACTTAAAGATAATATATTATGTATGATTATGGATTCTAAAACGACACCACAGAAACATCACACTATTGCCAAGATATTCCTAAAGCAAACACATTATTTAGTGATTTTTATATACAATGTAGATTTTGAAAGCTAGAGCATCACAATCTACGTAATACTTACTGAAATAAACGATTACATTAAATCGAATAAATATTTGAATGTGTAACACCGTGCTATTGATATGTCTTCGGCATTAAAACGGACAGATGCAAAATGTCCTCAATTATTCAAATCAAATGTTATGGGGAATGAAGAATGTGACCTAAGATATGATCAGGGGGACCTCTCTGATATGATAACCTGCACTGAACAGAATTGACACCATAGGTCAAATGAAAGAAACAACCAAAAGACCCATTGAATCTTTGATTCTTACGTTATCTATATTACATTCCCAAATTAGTGGTGACTTATTACACATTATTGCAAGACAAGTTTGTTTGGTATGGATGGAGGATCCACACTCTTCAGTTGCTATGTGTAGGGCGACAAAGATAGTCATACTTTTTATACTTTTTTAAATTTATTTATTCGGAAAACACTTTCAAAACAGCGGCACCCACCCGAAGATGGTACTTTAAACAGCACATAATGGTTTTAACACAGATGGTATACACAAGGAATATATTACAAGAGTCAATGATCAATAATTAGTGGAGCACTTGGAATCTTAGAGCTGCATAAGAGATGCTGTCTTCTGTGTCTGCCATGTCTGCACCCACTCACCAGTTCATTTCCATTGTTTAGGGTTGACATAAGTGGTTTGTGTATGTTGAAATATTTTCCTGGTAAACCTACGAATTCAGATATATTCGTCTCAGGTTAAACATAGGTTGCATCGCCTATTGGTAGTATGGTTTGCTTCGAGCAATTATTTTATATCTACAGGTTGGTTTAATAAAACGTTGACAGTTTTTTGAAGCCATTTATTTTGAGAATTCTATAAATTTAAAAAAAAAAAAATTTTCAATCAACTATATGATCTTGACCATCTATGCTGAAGATATCGTTACAAATAACCTTACGGTTGCAAAATAACAGCTATTTGAACAAAGTCTGTCCCATTTCACTCTGTCCACGGGTACTGATTTCGCGACGTTACAACTAGTGTGACGTTGACAGTTTTTCAAAGCCATATTTTTCAAAATTGTGGGATTTGGTTATTTTTTTTACATATTCCTCAAAAATATCATCTTGGCCATCTATGCTGAAAATCTCAATGTAAATAAAGCTATGGCGGCAAAATGATAGCTATATTTGAAGAGAATCTCTCCAAAACTCTTTGTCCACACGTAAGTCTACGGGAAATGACCAGCAAGATAACATTAAATGGCATCGTCACTTTTAAGGCATAGAGCATAGATAATTACACTTCCAATCTATGAAAATCAACAATTCTAATTAGGGTCACTTGTGGTATAATTATAACGTATTAATTTCACACCTGAATAGATAGTTAAAAGATGTTAACAATTACACTGGTTTCACCTATCGGGATCTTAAAATCTTAGATTACTTGCATGCAATTCATCATTCAGTATTCACTGATTCATAGCATTATTTACATTGAGATTTTCAGCATAAATGGCCAAGATGATATTTTTGAGGAATATGTAAAAAAAAATAACCAAATCCCACAATTTTGAAGTATAAGGCTTTGAAAAACTGTCAACGTCACACTAGTTGTAACGTCGCGAAATCAGTACCCGTGTACTTACGGGTGGACAGAGTGAAATGGGACAGACTTTGTTCAAATAGCTGTTATTTTGCAACCGTAAGGTTATTTGTAACGATATTTGCAGCATAGATGGTCAAGATCATATAGTTGATGAATATTGAAGAAGAAGAAAAAATTATATCTACAGAATTTTTTTTAAAATGGCTTCAAAAAACTGTCAACGTTTTATCGAACCACCCTGTATATTACAAAGAATTTTGTGAAATGCTCAGGCTATAACTTATGTTCCGTGAAATTAATTAACGTCACCAATAGCAATATAAATTATTGGTACAAAATTAATGTGATCGGCTCATAGAGGATGTATTTTAAACTGAACTGACATCAAATAAATTGTAAGATATTTTATATAATATTTTATTTGCTAAGAATTCAAAGCTAAGGCATAGTAAAAAAAATGACATGTTTCCCGTCCGGACTTTTTTAAAAAAGGAGGAGGGAGGGTCTTACTATTTACTATTTTCCCATTTTTTGATATTTTTTTCAAGATGGCCGCCAAGTCGAAAGTGACCAACTGACTGTGTTGCAGACACTCCTAAACAGGATTTTCCACTCTAATTGCCAGAGGAATACAAATATGAAAAGGTTGACCTAATATATAGAGCCAAGTACACATTGTTTCTTTATGTTTTCGTCATTTTTCAGGTTGAATGAGGAACAAAACATCATTGATCGAAAGGATGTAGGCCTTCATGTGTCGGTCCCCTAATTGCAAGCAATTGCTACGTGAAGTTAGGTATATCGGTCCCCAGGGTACTATTTGAGAAGCCATGTCAATAATTCTGTGTCATGTATGGCATGAACATGCTATGAAATTATACAGCATTTCTATATTACACCTACCATTCCTATGGGCAAAGGATCAATCACTAAAAAAAAAAATTTAAAAAAAAAAAAATTTAAAAAAAAAAATTTAAAAAAAAAAAAAAAAATTTCGGAAATAGTAAATAGTAAAAAATAGGAGGCGGCGGCCAAAAAGGAGGCGGGCGGGGACGGGAAACATGTTTATTTTTTTACTAGGCCTAACCCGTGGGCGAATCATAACATACGGAGAGTTTTAGGCTAAATTTGGCATTGTTATTGATAAAACGACAAACGCTAGATCATATAAGTCGAAACCATATATAGCCCACTCGTATTATATTATGCTATAGTTATGGAAATGTACAAACTGACTCCACACTATGCAAAGACATGTCCAAACTGACGTGTCCATAGACATGTCCAAACTAACACCATACTCTACAAAGACATGTCCGAACTGGTGTGTCCAAAGAAATGTCCAAACTGACACCACTATACAAAGACATGTCCAAACTGACGTGTGCACAGAAATGTCCAAAGAGACATTCCTAAAGCAGACAAACTAGTGATAACCATAATAGCTAAGAGCATCAAAATCGACATCGATTTAGTGAAATAAACGATTACATAACAAATCAATAAAAATTACGATATATTCATAAATCATATGTGTAAAACCATGGTGATATGACACTATGCGGCATTAAACAGACACATCATTCAATTTCCTCAATTATCAAAATCAAATATAACGTGGAAATAATAATGTGCTATATGCTCATAAAGAATGTAGCCTAAGATATTATGATAAACCTGTACTGACCAAAGCTGACACCATAATGTTCCTACGGCAGCATTGTTCTATGAAACAACTGGAGGACATTGTAACCAATTACGTCATATATTAACATCAACATTACAAAGAATGTATGATAATCATATGCTCATAACCTTTAAGAATAATATTTTATTACTTCAAAACGAATATGCGATCTGCTCATATAACATGTGTTTTTCATCGCGGCAAACCATGCATAACTGTTGCCGTACCATTTCTAATAATACAGAAACATGATAATGACATCAAAAGTATTTAAATCACCAGTTCACAGAAATATCTCAAATTTGTTCATAGAATACATTATTCAATGTGAAAATCCAAAAACAATAAAATCCTGAAAATCTACTTTCTGATTTCGATTTTATGATTCAAAAAGCAAATTTGACCGGGCATTTGACTTGATTCTAATTACTGTTTGAAACATTTATCACTTTCCACGCGGCAATTATTTTTAGCATACACAACACATATTTTTCAGAAAACTTTATACCAACCTTCAAAGTCTATCTCAAAAGGTACTGAACCAATACTAGGCATAGCTGTACTTATTTCAATGCATTTCACATGGTGATTCCAAATATGCTAATGAAATTCAAAAATGTTGACATTTTGTAAACATTTTGTGAAATTTTGGAATGTCGTCTGCAGACGCCTGCCGCATGGAGAGTTTTAAGTATTGACCCATGTCAGTTTAACAAAAGACTTCATTTGAGTTTGAGACTAGTGCCAAATGAAATATAAGTCGTGAGAAAATGTGTTTATCAAAATGAAAAGCCTATTACTATGGGCTTATGTGACTCGAAAATGACATGAACCGTAATTATCAGACTCAGTAAGGTAAAGGTTAAGCCGGTCGATCCTGTAATCACAGGAGCGGGGTGCCCATCTCTCTTTCAAAGCGATAGGGCCAAACTCACTCCTTTAATGTTACTGTGTGGGGATCGCTACACCTCCTCCACAGCGTGGGGATCGCTACACCTCCTCCACAGCGAATCTGTTACCTTCCCAGCACAGAAAAAATACCGTTACCCATTTATATGCACATGGGTAGAGAGGAGTAATTGCGGTAAAATGCCTTACTCAAGAGCACAATACTCATGTTGACCGACAGCGGGACTCGAACCCACGACCTTTGGATTATGAGTCAAGTGCTCTACCCACTGCGCCACACACACACCCACAGACACAGACTCAGTGTACGTAGCTGCAAGGGAAATTAACAAGATTACACTTGACTCGAGTCAAAAATCAAGCCAAGTCTTAAAGATGTCACTGCACTTCACTCAAGGTTTGTAACTTTATTATGATAATTATGTGGTCATAACTTATGCAGCTTTAAAATAAGTGATAGCTTCGAGTGCCGTACCACACTAAACTGACATCGTTATGTTTTATGACACTAGTAAAACAGTCATAATTAATCTAATAAAGTAGAACATAATTACTATAATCACCCAACGTCAGTCACACTGTACAGGAAGACTCAAAATATTCAGGTCCCGGTTTTATCGATTTTTTAAACCAGTTAATATGCAAACACTAATAAACTTTTGATAGCACAGTAAGAACGAATTGTTAGCTATAATTTAAATTTTATTTCATTCAAATTGGTTTTTCCAAACAGGAGATATGTGCATTTTCCAAAATTCTGTGACATTTTTAATCTGTTCCAACTTCCAAGATACCTCTACTATGAATGCTTGAACGCACGCATTTTGAATATGTCAATCAGTGGCGTGGTGATATTCACGATGCCTTACAATTTTACAATGGAAAATGGGGGTATTATTTGGAACACTTTGGATTTCGCGCTTTTTCATTAATATGTTGTAATTAAGGCCTGGAATAAGGTATTGTCCTGATAAGTATGAAAAAGTATTTATACTGTTATTAACAACGAAGAAATTGGACAATTTTTAACAAGAAATATTTTCCTGATTTTCTAAAAACGGGACCTGAATATCTTTGACTTACCCTGTATGCTAATACACAACCCTTCAATGTACTTTGAAGGCTAATAATTTAGAAAAAGGACTGAATCAAGCCTGGACACAAATGTATCGGCTATAGGTTACAAGAAATAAACGGTACGAGTTTTGATTTTAATTCATTTTTAGTTTCTTCGATGGATTTTGAAGGCTGATAATTTAGAAACGGGACTGAATTAAGGCTGGGCACAAAATGTATCTGCTATAGCTATATATAAGAAATAAACGGTACGAGTCTTGATTGCAATTCATTGTTAGTGTCTTCATACATACATGTCATACCATTCTCCCGTCGATATCCCTTTAATCAGCGTGTGTGTCGTTCAGACATGTAGGTTAAGCTAAATGCCAAGCCTAATTAAATATTAAGCAGTTATATGATGCCAAAGCACAACACAAGACATATTCATTTTAGTCTGTAGTTAATATGCACTATAAATTATCAGATAAATTATGCCGATGTATGAATACTCAAGAAAACTGTGCAACTGATAGATCGAATCGAGGTTAATTCGTTACTATAGTTACGTATCACTTTGTCGTTCGTTTTTCATTGTAACGAATTATAATTTATTTTCATAATCCCAGACGTTTTCCATCATGCATTTGTTGGACAAACTTATTTTAATTTGTCCCCTTCTTTATGTCACTAAATAAAGACCGTTTAAAATATTTTGAAAACATAAACGCATAGTTATTTTTGAAATCACGATCCATTTTAAGCTGTTCTTGAGCTTCCTATCATCCATTTTCATCATATATAATTTCATTTTATGTTAATATTTAACAATTAATATTATAAAGGTATATCCTAAAATGTATTTCGCTTGAGAAAAAGAGACGTCATCTCGAAGACATTGGACAATTTTTAACAAGAAATATTTTCCTGATTTTCTAAAAACGGGACCTGAATATTTTGACTCACCCTGTATGCTAATGCACAACTCTTCGATAGACTTTGAAGGCTAATAATTTAGAAAAAGGACTGAATCAAGCCTGAACACAAATGTATCGGCTATAGGTTACAAGAAATAAACGGTACGAGTCTTGATTTTAATTCATTTTTAGTTTCTTCGATGGATTTTGAAGGCTGATAATTTAGAAAAAGGACTGAATCAAGCCTGGGCACAAATGTATCTGCTATTAGTACAAGAAATAAACGGTACGAGTCTTGATTTTAATTCATTGTTAGTGTCTTCATACATGTCATCCCTTCTTCCGTCGATATCCCTTTAATCAGCGTGTGTGTCGTTCAGACATGTAGGTTAAGCTAAATGCCAAGCCTAATTAAATATTAAGCAGTTATATGATGCCAAAGCACAACACAAGACATATTCATTTTAGTCTGTAGTTAATATGCACTATAAATTATCAGATAAATTATGCCGATGTATGAATACTCAAGAAAACTGTGCAACTGATAGATCGAATCGAGGTTAATTCGTTACTATAGTTACGTATCACTTTGTCGTGTTTTTTTCATTGTAACGAATTATAATTTATTTTCATAATCCCATGACGTTTTCCATCATGCATTAATTTGTTGGACAAACTTATTTTAATTTGTCCCCTTCTGTATGTACTAAATAGAGAACGTTTAAAATATTTTGAAAACATAAACGCATATGTTATAATTTTGAATTCACGATCCATTTAAACTGTACTTGAGCTTCCTATTATCCATTTTCATCATATATAATTTCATTTTATGTTAATATATTTTGAAATTATGAAGGTATATCCTAAAATGTATTTCGCTTGAGAAAAAAGTGACGTCATCTTGAAGTCGCATACGCGTTGTTGTAAATTGTACATACCAGTGCTACAAATCATCAGAGGTTTTGAATCAATGCGATCCCAGGAATCATTAAGGCCATCAAATAAGTTGCAAAAAACAATAACATTAGTAGATATTTATGCTTAGCTAATGTTGTACGATGTATATCAACGGTGCTAGAGAGCAACATTAAAGGTATATTATGTGATCTTTTCCAGGAATCCTCGAGAGAAAAAAATAAAAGCAGATTTTCTTGCAGATTTACATTTCTGATCATAAATCATAATATATTCCCAAGTTACAGAGCGATACGATTCCTAATCACTTCAAAAATCATGGTTTTTGAGTGAATTTAGAGTTTAAAAAATAAACTGTCAGTTTATAACCGCACAGTTTATTCTCACTCTAAAACCATGATTTTGAGGTAATTTTAATTCTTAAAAGAATCGTATCGCCCTGTAACTTGGAATGTATGTACGATTTATGATCAGAAATGTAAATCTGCAAGAAAATCTGCTTCCATTTTTTTCGAGGTTGAGGACGTCCCCTGGAAAAGATCTCATAATATAGGCCTATCTTTAATGGTAGATGTTGCTGGTTTCATCTATTTTTCTTCAATCTATATTGTTTTAAAATGCTAAAAGAAGATGTGACTTTTCGACTTTTAGATCGTCATTGTATTGAGAAATACAACCCAAGTCCATTGACATGAAAAGTCTCAGTGATTACTATGAATCATGTTTCGTCTGTACATTTCACCGCAACACAGGTGTTGAATTGGCTCCGTTATCCCATTGCACAGTCCTTATTATATCTGCTGCATGCTGGGATTACATTGAAGGAACCTCTGGCTACAAATACTCAGAATTTAGTTCAATCATTGACGCAATGACGTCATTGCCTGAAGAAGTGAAATGTGGCATGTTTTTCCATTTTGTTTGTTAATAGTGAAAGTATAGGCCTACAACTGTTAATACTTTCTACGCGGCTATGGTTTCACCAATACAAAACAGATTTTTCAGAAACCTTTCCCAACTTTCAAGGTCTATCTCAAGGATTACTGAACTAATACTAGGCAAGTTTATACTTATTTCAATGCATTTCTCACGGAGATTCCAAATATGATAATGAAATTCAATAATTTTGACATTTTTGAAACAATTTGTGAAATTTTGGAATGTCGTCTGCAGAAAATCAAAAAACAAAAGGACTGTATATAGGACAGAATTTAGGTATCAATTTTCCAAATGTTTAGTTGTCATGAATGATAAAATTATTGTAATGTAAATAAGTTCAGTTGTTGAAATATGTTAATATTAGAATTAGGCAAACGCTTCAATGCTATACATTTTGATCCATTTTAGTTTGTAGCTCTACAAGTTTTGAAACCTATAGATATTTGAGATATTCGTAATTTATGAAACTCGTGGTCAGCTGTGCAGACTGTGCTCGTATTATCTGTGCTCAAACAATTAAATTATGACACTTTTATTTATTATCCAGTACTAGGATATCGCACGTGATCTCTTAGTTTAAAGGGAAATTTTGAATTAGTCAATTACTTATTTTTACAAGAAATTGAATCATTTCAAGGAGTGTACACATTGTTAATACTCACTAATATCAGCACACTTAGCCCTAAGCATACTTAAATAAAGCCTGCACCATAAACTTATAATAGTCTTGACCTTTGTGGCGGTCTAATAAAACGAATCTATAATGAGTTGTAAATACGTGTTACCTTCACAATCTAATGGCTCTTTTGGAACATCATAATTTACTACAAATTATCCAAATTTATCACGAAATGTCAGAAAAGCAAGTCACGTGATGACCTTACCTTGTTTTGTGATAAAGTAGCGCCATGATGAGACTATGAATCTTCCATACCTGTCGTCTGCTTATGTGCGAGGTACCATGCGATGTTCATCAGATGATGGTATAAAATCAAAGCCCCAGACGAGTGCCGGATAAATTAGCAATATAACAACGGAATCGGCGATACAGAGAGGCCAAAATGGCCCGCTGCCAACCCCTCAATCTACCATCCAATAACGATATTGCAGCAGAATATGTCCGGTAGTGAATTATTGCTTGCGCAACAGTTTTTGTTAATCCAAACACATATGTATCATCAACAAGCAAATAATGTCGCGAGAGAGTGCTGCCGTCGACTGATTGCTTGCAAATAATATACAGCCCTCGTGTTAATAAAAACGAGTATCGTTGAAAGCCTCTACTATATTCACACAGTGCGGATACACGTTAGAGAATTAAACCACACGCTATATTACAATACAGCCATTGCTTTCTACCCGGCGTTCATCTAATGATGTTGCATACGTTATCTCCGATTGCTGTTCACGTTTTTAATGCAGTACGTCATATGGTCAGGCTAAAAACCTCCGCAGAGAGGAGACATGTATTATTAAGAGTCTAGCTGCGGCATCGTCTTCGAAGTCGAGTGTCGCGCGCGAACCCATAATGATGTATTTTCTCGAATCGTTGAGGCATTATCGTGATTAGACTTTCGCTCGCAGTTCATCAGATACAGCAAGCAAGCAGCAAGCGATTCGCTGAGTAACGCACAACGCAATTAATATAATTGCTACTTTTATATACCATATATCGTCACATAGTACAATAGCTTCCGTAGATATTGATATTATGAATATAGAATATGTCAAGTTTATGCATGTAATATAATGATAAACATTTTTGTTGCATAAACATTACGGATGAACATCCGTTAATATAGGAGCGTAATACCCAGCGGTTTGTAATGGAAAGACGGTAATAAAAATTCAAATTTTAATTAAAGAGAAAACAAATTTTGGACAGGAAAATCTACCCGAAACCGGGAAGTTGTTCCCCTCTTACAAATTACAAGTTACCCCTGACAAGGGCCCCTGTAGTTACGCGCCTGCGTAAATCGGTTATTCCTACACCCGGCTCTTACATAGCCTGTTGAATACAATAATTGAACATACATGTCAGATGCAGATGCGCTATCTTTTTCAGCAATAGCAAGCACATTGAGTGTTGAGTACATGATTATAATATGACCCGAATATTTGTCCGGCCTTCACATTGAATTGATAATATGATACGGCTTAACACTTTCCACGTGGAAGTCGTGTCTGCAGACGACATTCCAAAATGTCACAAAATGTTTCAAAAATGTCAAAATTATTGAATTTCATTAGCATATTTGGAATTACCTTGAGAAATGCATTTAAATCAGTACAAACATACCTTGTATTTGTTCAGTAATCATTGAGATAGACTTTAAAAATCGGAAAAGGTTAGTGACAAATATTTGTTGTATGATAAAACTAATAGGCACGTGGAAAGTGAGCCTTATGCCAGCCTTGTTTACGGTATATCTTATAGGTATTGAAGTACATGATGATGATTATTTGAATTACAATACATCTGAATGTTTCAACCAAATCATCATCAAAGATCATACAATGTATCTGATTCGTCCGATAAAAGACGTTTTCTTCTTGTGTACCCAATCGTGACATTATATAGTTCTCATGTTCTCAGGGGGTTAATGCAAACATGATCGGCATTCGGCATTCTTGAATAAAACTAACGCTCAAGTTTCAAAACGCTGTGCAAAGTAATGAGATGATTGACACGCAAAGCTTCTCCTATCTACCGAGCGAACGACATACTCAATTATTGCACGCACTCAATCTATACAACACAATCACACATGGGAAGGTATTGTTCCATATCAGAGCTGTCATTTGCCGAGTGATTAAATATGCATGAATAAAAAAAATCAAAGCAAACCTTCATTTTACTGTATTTTATCAATATTTCTACAATGGGTAAATTGATACGTGTTCTGCCCTGGGGTACCTCGGAAGCTAGCTTTAATGGGCTATATATATACTCAGTGCTGTTTTGCATTGCAAATCAACATAAAACTGTATCCCTATACGCATGTTTTTAAGTAAATAAGTTGTGGACTTAATTAAATTTCGATTATGTACATTATTTAGTGCTGGGAAGGTAACATACTCGCTGTGGATGAGGTGTAGCGAACCCCATCACACAGCAACATTGGAGGAGTGAGTCTGGCCCTATCGCTTTGAAAGAGAGATGGGCACTCTCCGCTCCTGATCCTGGGATTACAGGATCGACCGCCTATAGATGGTGTGACCGGTGACGTCATGTATTTACAAATGGGACACCCTCTGTTGATTCCCTCCAGGCAGAATTTACAGTAAAGCCAATGAAGACAACATGAAATTTCTTTCTAATGAATTCTAAAACTCATTTTTTTTTCTTCTTTTTTTCTGAAATGCGATAGCTTATAGCATTCCTAAGCAAGTTTAAAGACAGTTTTGATAACAATTTGCTGTGACACCACAATCTAGTTAGAAAACCTGATCTGGCCTATGTAAACTATAGGAACTCTTGCCCGGTGTGTTTTGTCTCAAATCAACAGAGGGCGTCCTAAATGTAAACAACGGTCACCTCATCTATACATTGGAAAGGTGTGGATTATTCCCATCCGGTGTTGAATAATATCATGATAATATCCTGATCAGTTTAGAATAACCTTTATTGAAAAAATTATCTAGGGCCTAGGTCATAGCCGGTTAGGATTATTGGAGTTCATCCTGCTATCAGCAGTAGGCAGCACGAGATATAGCGCAGGAATATCAATATGCTTATTTGATGCATAATCAGAACTGCTATCAGCAGTAGATAGCAGCGTAATCAGCTTTTCTATTTGAAATCCACTAGCGGCACGCCCGTCCTTCGGACAGGCTCCCGCTAGAAAGTAGGGCCTACCAGATAATAACACCTACAAAATGAAACAACACATAACAACGTTGATAAGTGTTGGAAGATTTATCACGAAATTGGTAAGAATACATTTATGAGTTAAAATATAATGGTGCATAGGCCTATTTTCTTACCTAAAATTGAATGCTTCCCGTCATTTCCCCCAAGCTACATCCCATGGTTTATGACTTTTACTAGACACCCCACTATTTCATTACATCATGTGACCCTCCCTGTTACGCAATTTAGCATAATTTAAATATAGTAAATAATCCGGACTCTGGTGGGAGCTATCATATACAGTGTCAAATCCCACATCTGACACCATGTTACGCGATATTGATTCACCATACCATGTTTTTATTATCGAAAACCACATTATTTCATTACCTCTCCATACACCCCTTATTATTAAGGAAGATATTGCCTTAATCTGTTATGTTTGCATAAGCATATTATTATTGGTTCATTTGATCTTTACTGTGTTTCACGAGTTTTATTGGTGTCTTTCTGCAATTTTTCATCCCCTCCTGCAAATCGTTTTGATCATTGACCATAATTATACATGGTTTTGCATGTTTTATTCTAGTTGTGTTATTTTTACTCATCTCACGGTGTTTGTTTTAATACTTTCCACGCGGCTATTGGTTTTACCCCTATACAAACCAGATTTTTCAGAAACCTCTCCCAACTTTCAATGTCTATCTCAAAAATTACTGAACCAATATTCGGCATGTTTGTACTTATTTCAATGCATTTCTCATGGTAATTCCAAATATGAGAATGAAATTCAATAATTTTGACATTTTTGAAATATTTTGTGAAGTTTTGGAATGTCGTCTGCAGACGCCTGCCGCGTGGAAAGTGTTAAAATGCATTTTACTCTGTATGTATATTTTATAGATTTAAGATAGCAGTTGTATTTTGCTTTTGGTACTTTTACTCTTTTAATTAATTTGTTGTAAAAAGCGCTTTGGGGTTTCCTCACTAAAGTATAAGGCGCTCTAAAAGTGGGTGTTATTAATATTATATTATTATCATTAATCTTCCCCACAGGGAGTGTGAATTTCAAATGGAGTTGCCTGCCTGGGTACGTGACTCTGTTTTAAATCCCCACTCCCTGTGTGGAAGATTAAGATCGTGTCTTCCATATATCATGCATACGGGGTGCGATTTTTTTTCTTCCTACATGAGTAAAGACAAAATCAGTTCATTTGTTTAAAAAATTTAAAAAATCATTTTATTCAGTGAATTTTGCTTTATTTCGTATTGTTTAAAACGAAATAAATAACTTTTTCTCAACTCATGTACGAATAAAAAATCGCATACGGAGTATATGGATTTCAACTGAAATAGCCCAATACTGAATACATACAGGGTGAGAAAAGTCGAAAGTGTTTTACATAATCCATTAAAGGCATATTATGTGATCTTTTCCAGGGAACGCCCTCAATCCTCCAAACAAAATTGAAAGCAGATTTTCTTGCAGATTTATTTCTGATCATAAATCGAACATACATTCCAAGTTACAGGGCGATACGATTCTTTGTTACTTCAAAATCATGGTTTTAGAGTGAAAATAAACTGACGGCGTCGGCGCTGACAACTTATTTTTACTCTAAATTCACTTTAAAACCATGATTTTGAGGTAATTAGGAATCGTATCGCGCTGTAACTTGGAATATATTCATGGTTTATGATCCGAAATGTAAATCTGCAAGAAAACCTACTTTCTAAAAAAAACATGAAAAGATCACATAATAAATATGCCTTTAATCAGAGTGCAGCATTCATATGAGCTGTCAGCATTAGGGCCCTATATATAGCATAAGAACAGTCCGATTGCTATCATTTATAGATAGCGTAAGAACATCAAGAGTGTCGTTAATAAGCAGTTTGGGCACAGTACTATTCACTGCTGATTCAGTAGTAGAAAGCATAACTTCATGAACTTTGGAGTTGACTGCTATCAGCAGTAGATAGCATGACATGACATAATGTTTCAAGTTTTAACGGTTACTGCTTATGGACACGTTAACGTATTTTAGCGCTCATTCTCTCTAAATGTAAAAGAGTGGAAAAGTAGTTAAACGCAGGACAACACGTTTTTGAGTGGAAAAACACTCTAAAAGGAGTGAAATGGGATTTTATATGACAATGTTCCACTCTATTGAGAGTGAAAAATTAACTTTCACACTCATTTTAGAGTGAACATTTTCCACTGTAAAACGGGTTGTCCTGCGTTTCACTCCCTTCACTCCTTTTCGAGTGAATTTCCACTCTTTGACGTTTCCTCTCGTTTTACGTTTAGAGAGTTCCTTTCAGCAGTGGATAGGATGGGCACGTTATTACTAGTATTATAATGATATTATTATAGTGTTTATTGCTATATTATTAGTATGATATATGGAAACTATGACATTGACACATTCGCCAACCAAAGCTCTCATGAACCCTTATACTAAACGCTCGTGTGTTTCTCCCCCGTGTATAGCTCTTGCTGCTTGATCATTATGCACTAATACGTAATTACCCATAAGAAGGGCATGTCCCAGTGGATGAGGCGATACTAAACACTATATCATGCACATTATCAGCACATGTGAGACATTACGTTAGAATGTACAATAAATATATTACCTGTAATGTTTTACGAGACATTATGAACCCAATTTTAATATACTCAGTTAATTGCGCGTATAATTTATGGATAGTTCATTGATCCATAATTGATTAGAGAAACGTTATGATTAGGAATATAGACAAACGATACAAATTGTGTCCAAAACACGTACTTTAACACCACTTTCCACGCGGCAGGCGGCTGCAGACGACATTCCAAAATTTCACAAAATGTTTAAAAAATGTCAAAATTATTGAATTTCATTACCATATTTAGAATCACCATGAGAAATGCATTGAAATAAGTACAATGTACAAACATGCCTAGTATTGGGTCAGTAATCTTTGAGATAAACTTTGAAATTTGTGAAAGGTTTCTAAAAAATCAATTCTGTGTATGGTAAAAATAGTAGCCGCGTGGAAAGTGTTAAACTGGATCAATAATGAACACGATGTACATAATGTATTTTTTAAATACGCAATGTCTAACGAATCTAATTAACTTCTACTACCAATTCGAAGTTTCCCAGTAGCAAGAGTTTAAAAATGTTTAGTACACACTAGAAATTTCCTCTTCATTTATGAATAGAATCTATTCAGATTTGAATAGGAAACCTCTTCCGATGGGCACTTACAAGGTTCTCTTCAAAATGAAGAGGAAATCTATTCAAATAAATGAATATATTATGAATATCAAATAAATGAGTATGTACCCTATTCAAAGTTAAATAGTTGTTCCTATTTAAAAATGAATAGAATCCTATTCAAAATTGATAGAAAATGTGTTGATTTCTTCCTAAATATGTACTTTGTGAAGCTTTTGTCGCACATTTGTATCTCTTGGCAACCAGGGAATGGTGGCGTGTGTGGGGGGGGGGGGGGGGGGGGGGGCAGGGACAAGGGGCATTGACTCTTTGATGTTAATGTTCTTGCACAATGTATATGCATTTATTTAGTGAACAATAACTTCACTTTCTTAAAACAAGTGAGAAGATATGCATACATATCAATATACATTCTATGGTGTTAAATTAATCCATCGACTTAAAGGTAGATGACCCGATTTTCAACTTGATGTTTTCTATTTTACATGAAAGGTCATCCTTAAAATTGTTGCATTCCAAAGTTTGAGTTGCATAACTCCAATGGTTCTATTTTTAGAAGCGCACGGTCAAAATACATGTGCCCATTGAGTAGTACACAGACTGGTTGGTGGTTAACCACCTTTGGCAGTAATTCACCACATTTTAGCCTATAATTGCCAAATGAAACATTTCTGGCCCCTAATATTTTACAGACATAATGAGAAAAATATGGGGATTCTTCTGATACCAAAATATCTTGATGTGAAAAAATAATCATAGCCCCAAAAAAGTGATCGGGTCATATACCTTTAATTAAAATAAAATAATAGGTTAAAATGAATAAAAGTTGCAAATTAGCTCATTAGCATAATGGAAATGGTACAAACGAGCACCGGTGCTAATTTTGTACCATTGCAATTATGCTAATGAGCTATTTGCACAATTTACTCGGCTCATATAAGGCCAAGTAAAATATGCAAATTAGCGATTACAGCGTCCCTCGGCATTTTGTCATTCAAAATGAAACGATTCTTTTCATTTTGAATAGTTTTCTATTCAAAAATATTTGAAAAGGAAATCTATTCACATTTTGAATAGATAAATGTTAATGTATGAAACGATTCTTTTCATTTTGAAAAGTTTTCTATTCAAAAATATTTGAAAAGGAAATCTTTTCACATTTTGAATAGAAATTTGTTTGTGTGTACGTATATTGATACATTTGCACATGTATGTCAATTGCCTATTTGTTTTTGGGACATTTTGGTTAAAGGCATATTATGTGATCTTTTCCAGAGAGCGCCCCCTATTACTTTATATTTCTTTAAGAAAGTAGATTTTCTTGCAGATTTACATTTCTGATCATAAATCGTACATACATTCCAAGTTACAGGGCGATACGATTCTTAATTACTTCAAAATCATGGTTTTAGAGTGAAAATAAACTGTCGGGATAACACGACAGTATATATTTTCACTCTAAATTCACTCTAAAACCATGATTTTGAGGTAATTAGGAATCGTATCGCTCTGTAACTTGGAATGTATGTACGATTTATGATCAGAAATGTAAATCTGCAAGAAAATCTACTTTCTAAAAATAATAATGAATAGAGGGCGCTCTCTGGAAAAGATCACATAATATGCCTTTAAGTTAGGTTGGAGAAATGCCTTAAATTAGAAGCAGATTTCCATTGGGATTTAGTTCTGTGATGGTTTTTCATGGGACATGTTGTCAAGATATATTTATAAGTCCAGGAAAAGTCTTTTGTAATAGGTCAACACCTATTTTTTTCATTTATAAGAGAATGATAAGACAAATAATAATGTCTAACAAATTGCGCTTGCGTGATGGTTGAAATGAGATTTCAACCTTTTCATATCCTTTAACCATGTTAACAGTTACCATGCGGCTATTAGTTTTACCATATGCACAACAGATTTTCAGAAACCTTTTAAATTATATCTCATGAATTATTGAACCTACACTAGGCATGTTTGTACTTAATTCAATGCATTTCTCATGGTGATTCCAAATATGGTAATGATATTCAATAATTTTGACATTTTTGAAACATTTTGTGAAATTTAGATGTCGTCTGAAGACGCCTGCCGCGTGGAAAGTGTTAAACGTTTTTATTTGTTTTCATCTGGGAGGGATTTGTCCCTAATTGACTCGAATGAAAATGTACATCCCCGAAACAACGTCGATGTCTAGTGCTGAACATTAATGTTATTATGCATGTTTTGTGCAAAGCCCTGAAATTGTGATTTGAAATCGAATTATGACATTATTGAATCGTCTGAAAATATGTCAATCGGAAGGGAAATACATTTCAAGTTAACTCAATAGACATATTGCCCCACAAAAGTGCACAGCAAAATAATTGATCAAATGCACATATTTATAATTTATTATGGCGCCTTTTCATTTTTAATTATTTACAATATTGTTCCTTAAATTCGTTTTAAATTAACCGTATACATCTGTCTAATTCAATTGTCAAAATGTATAATGATAAATATGAAATGAACTGAACTGCCTGCACACTATAACATCAATAACTCCATATGGCAAACGTCGCTAAACATCTGGCAACCCACAGAAGGTCGGATGCCGATCATCTATCTCTACTATTATCGATTTGTCAGCTATCTTCCGGCGCGTAGAGTGCTGCAGAAAATACTATATTACCCATTCTAGCAACAAGCTATAAATATTGCTATAATAAAGACAGCAAAAAAAGTAACTCGGCTGTTTTAAAAGCACCTATAATTTTAAAATTGTTACTCATATTCTAAAAATGAAAATATCAGGAGACGGAAAATTTAATTACGGTGATTTTGACACCTTGTTTGTTAAAATCGATCGAGTATTGTTGTCGCGGTATGTGCTTACAGATGAAAAGTGCCCATTTCCATTGTTGCAGTAACTCCTATTGATCTCTCTGATTCAGCGTGAAGATAATAGCGGGAATTTTGATAGTTTGCCCATGGCGATGACCTGTCATGTCTGTCTTCTCGGACCTTCTGAGCATTTGGAGTTTTAAATTCATCCTTTTTAATTGTAAAGAAGTACGCCTGTCATCCCCATTAAATATGTCCCGGATTATGCTAATCAAGTTTACAGCACAACAAGAACAGCTAATCAAAATTAGAAAATGAGTAACAATTTTAAAATTATAGGTGCTTTTACAGCAGCCGAGTTACGGCTTTTTTGCTGTCTTTATATCGTATCTGTACAACGTTATAGAGCGAACGGACTCAGCTCTATACCTGCCGAATCATTACCAATTTATGTGTGTATTGATCTGCTCTCGTCTAGTGTAATCATACGAAATCAGGTAGAACACCGATGGTGCTGAATTATTCACCATCGCACTGCGTAGTCTTGATTCGTTTGGTATAATGTGAGGTAGTCTGGTAGAAATGCAATACGTTTTACGCTGGCTCAAAAACAAGATTATGTACATACGGTCAAATGGGATCAAAGTATTTTTGCATGGGTAATGTGATGACTTCGGTACTACTTTTCTTCCAACTACCCGAAATGCTTGATAATTGTTGAGCTACATGTAGTGTTTAAAGTTCACAAAGATGTTAAGTCCCGATTGGATTGTAAATATATTCACTATCCATGTCAAATTTACATGGTTCCTTGCTATCAGAAGTTAGATAAATTGACAAATCTCTTTGCCAAATTAACATAATTTATTGTAATCAACAGAGGGTACATTTTAAAACATGAAGTCTTTGTCATGTCAGATTTTTATATTCATACATAGTTTGATCAGTTCCACTATTGCCGAAGCCTTCTTACAATAGCGAATGAATACAGGAGGATGCGGGCGCGCCGAAGGCAACAAACGCACTGTGCATCACATGCGTGACGCGTTCGTGCGCCCAAAACCGCGTGCGTGTGGCTATAATTGCGCGACATGATACGCTCGGATTATTTTTGCGCGCGGATAGATCAAAACCAAATATTTCTCGCCAATTTGGAACTGATTAAACTATGCTATAGTGTCAAACCAATCACAAAACAATAAACTAAAATACGCGAAGTGCATTGAATATGTCTACACATAATTATAATTAATAATTGAACGAACAACGCGAACGCAGTACAAAGATGATCGCGCCCGAAATTATCACGCGAATGGTTGTGCGCGCTTCACGCAATGTATGCGATACGCTGCTTAGTTGTGTTCGTTCAATTATTAATTTACCTATAGTAAACATTTGTATGGTCTCACAGGTAAAATCAGTTGACTTTTTTTTTTTAATTAAAAAATCATTTTATTCAGTGAGTTTTGCTTTATTCCGTATTGAAACGAAATAAATAAATTTTACAAATGTTTACTAGTAAAAAAGAAATCGCCCCACGCTTGCCCCCCCCCCCCCCCCCAAAAAAAAAACCCCGGCAATATTCTATGGTACAAGCTTGTTTAAAGCCGAAATGTAGCTCAATCGTGCAAAAAGTAGGTGTAAAGTCGAACATTTTCGAAAAAGTCGAAAAAAGCTCTACTTTTTTAAAACTAATTGGCTTAATTTATACGTTTCATCTACCAAAAAAACCAAACAAAAACCCTTTTATCAAGTATTTCATAATTTATTACGGCGGCTTCTTTACTTTTAATTATTCAAAATATTGTTCCTTAAATTCGTTTAAAGTAACCGTATGCATCTTTCTAATTCATAATTCAGAAGTTATAAGAACAAGCCGGTGTCTTAAATATATGAAATAAGCTGAATTGCACTATATTAAAACTGCCTACATATCATCAATCGAATAACTCCATGGCAAACGTCGCTAAACATCTGGCAACCCACAGAACCCATAATATAAGGTCGGATGCCGATCATCTATCTCTACTATTATTGATTTGTCAGCTATCTTCCGGCGCGTCAGAGCCTATTACTTCAGAAAATACTAAATTAACCATTCTAGCAACAGGCTAAAATAACATCGTATCTGTACAACGTTATAGAGCTAACGGACTCAATCTAACCTGCCGAAATCATTACCAATTTATGCGTGTATTGATCTGCTCTCGTATAGTGTAGTCATATATACAAAATCAGATAGACGGATGGTGCTGAATTATTTATCATCGCCACTGCGTAGTCTCGATTCGGTGTATAATGTGAAAAAGAAATGGAATAAGTTTAACATAAAGATGACGGTTTAACGCTGGATGGAAATCAAAGATTGTGTGTATAAAGGTTAAAGGCATATTATGCGATGTTTTCCATGGGACGCCCTCTATCCTTGATTTATTTTAAAGCAGATTTACTTGCAGATTTACATTTCCTGATCATAACTCATAAATATATTCTGAGTAACGGAGCGATACGATTCCTAATTGCTTCAAATACATGGTTTTAAAGAGTGAAAATAAACTGTCCTGCTAGCAGGACTATTTATTTTTACTATAAATTCACTCTAAAATCATGATTTTGAAGTAATTAGGAATCGTATCACCCTGTAACTCAGAATATATTTATGATTTATGATCAGAAATGTAAATCTGCAAGAAAATCTGCTTTCAAAATAAACAAATCAAGGATAGAGGGCGTCCTCTGGTAAAGATCGCGTAATATACCTTTAAGAAGAATCTTGCGACAAGGGAACAGAGGTATTTTGCCTTTAATGACTTTGGTTCTATTTTTCTTACACCTACCTGAAATATTTGATAATTTATCTTTGAGCTAGCATGTACAGTTCACAAAAAGTCCCGATCGGATGGTAATAAATATTCTTTATCCATGTCAAATTTACATGATTCTTGCAGTGACATATGGAGTAAAAATTGACAAATATATTTGCCAAATTAACATCACTTATTGTAATCAACAGAGGGTACAATTTAATCAAGTCTTTGTCATGTCAAATGTTTCCATTATTCGCTGCTATCAGCGGTAGATCACAGATTACAAATGTTGTCTAATTTTCATCATTCTTTGCTATCAGCGGTAGATAGTATACAAATATTGAATGCCTGAGCGTGTGATAGTAAAAACTATATCACAAGGTCAAATTTGGATTTTTCCATTGCACGAGGCGAATTAAGCCGAGTGTAATGGAATAATCCAACTTGGACCGAGTGATATAGTTTTACTATTGCACAAACAAAAGGCATTCAATATTTGTTTTATATCATGATATCACATGATTCTTTTCCAGCCATAATGATAGTAAAAACTATCACATGGTTGAAATCAGGCCTATCATGATATAACAAATATATACAAACGACAGGGTTCTGGTCTAACAGTAGCTTAATTAGAAATAGTAGCAAATACTATCAAGAGGCCTTTATCCATGTCAAATTAACATGATTCTTGCATGCTATCAGCAGTGAGATATGGAGTAAAAATTGAAATGAAGTCTCTGTCATTTCAAATGTCTACATTCATCACTGCTATCATCCCTGTTAAATAATGAATTGAGCTGAACTTCACCGAACTGCCTGCATCATCAATCGAATAACTCCATATGGCAAACGTCGTTGAACATCTGGCAACCCACAGAACCCATAGAAGGTCGGATGCCGATCATCTATCTCTACTATTATTGATTTGTCAACTATCTTCCGGCGCGTGGAGTGCTGCAGAAAATACTAAATAACCATTCTAGCAACACACTATAATACATGTATATCGTATCTGTATAACGTTATAGAGCTAACAGACTCAACTCTACCTGCCAATCATTACCAATTTATGGGTGTATTGATCTGCTCTCGTCTAGTGTAATCATACGAAATCAGATAGAACACAGATGGTGCTGAATGATTCATCATCGCACTGCGTAGTCTTGATTCTTTACATAATGTGAGGTAGAAATGGAATAAGTTTAACATACAGATGACTGTTTTAAGCTGGACCAAGTAGGGTCAATAAGAATAGGGCGACAAGGGAACAGGTGTTTGTTTTTTGCATGGATAATGTAATGACTTTGGTACTATTTTTTCTAACACCTACCTGAAATATTTGATAATTTATCTTTGAGCTAGCATGTACAGTTCACAAAAAGTCCCGATTGGATGGTAATTGATATTCTTTATCCATGTCAAATTTACATGATTCGTGCTATCAGCAGTGAGATATGGAGTAAAAATTGACAAATGTATTTGCTAAATTAACATCACTATTGTAATAAACAGAGGGTACAATTTAATCATTAAGTATAGTGTCATGTCAAATGTTTCCATTATTCGCTGCTATCAGCAGCAGTAGATCACAGATTACAAATGTTGTCTATTTTGCACAGTGGTAGATAGCAAATACAAACGACAGGGTATTAACCAAATGTATATCACGCTATGGTATTGGCAGATATAAAACACCTTGCCCCCCTCAAATAGAGTTGTAGCGGTTTCGCATTATAATATCGTAAATGATCCAATAATTGGATATTCTGTGTTGTAGAGGTTTCACAATATAATATCGTAAATTATTTAATAATTGAATATTATGGTCTAACAGTAGCTTGATTAGAAATAGTAGCAAATACAATAAAGGGGTCCTGTTTGTAATGCACTCTATCATTCCAATCGAGTGGTAATTACAAGTACACAATACTTACATATGGCCGATATCCTATGCATAATAAAGTTTGTAAATTCATGAACCGAAATGCATATAGATGCCCAATGAATTCAGAAGTTGCGTTCGTAACGCACAAGAAGCCATGGGTCATCATAATTACTATCAGCAGTAGATGATAGCATGGAAGTTTTTTAAATGTTTGTTACTATCTTCAACTAGCCGGTTGGAATCAAATGATCTGTGAACGGTTTATTTCTTGTTTAAGAAATAATTAGATTTTATATTATTGATTAAATTGTTGATAATGCTGTTGAAGTTTTTATTATTTTTGTGATGTAATAATGTCGTTGTTGTTGTTGTTGTTGTTGTTGTTGTTGTTGTTGTTATTGTTGTTGTTGTCGTAGTTGTAGTTGTTGTTGTTGTTGTAATGAAATTACATGACATGCGAATTATTTTACTGGTAATTTTGAATGTGTTCAAACTTTTTGTCTTTGTTGTTCATAAACAAATGACATAAAACTTAATGTTACTTTTGTTATTTGACTTATAGAATCTGAAAATACTAGTGCACAGGAGGCATACTTTATTATCCCAATGGAGCAATACACATTTCTACCTATTTTGTTTTGATCCATCGGCAGCAAGCTGCCTCCGACGGACACTGGATTTGTTAGTCAGAGATTGGGTAAAGATTGAGCAGAAATAGTTATGTTTGGCAACCAAAAGATAGGCCTACTATTGAATCGTCAAAAAATTAGTCAATCTGAAGGGACGTGCATTTCTGAACTCAGTGGTTGTTAGACTTCCAATTGAATAGTACGCCTCACCATACAATGCGATACCGTCGTTCTTCGAATGGGAAATATGATATAACATATATGCTATATACAAATTACAAATGCGGTAGTGTGTAGGCCTATACATGATATTACACCCGTTCCGTACAGGGAGTATTATCAGCGTGTGTTATTTTGGAAACTAGAAAACTCTCTTATACGGTATCCTAATCGAGAAAATGTTAAACTTTACTTATTAGCTTTCACATAACTTTGCATGCTTAGAGCATACGGTATAGCCAGAAATACTTCAGCCAACGTACTTTCGGAACTAGGTGTAATAAAAGGAAAATGTAATTTTCATAATACACCATACTGCAACATCATTTACATTACTAGTATACATTTTTTATACATCAGCCTACACCCACAAAAGTGCACAGCAAACATGTTTTGAACAAGTGAACTCATTTTCATTATTAGTATGGGGGCGTCCTGTTAATTTTTAATTTACAATAATGTGTTCCTTCAAATCGTTTGGCTCTACATTTAATCGTACATCTGTTTGTTTGAATCATCAGAATTTTTAAGAAGAAGCCCCGATGTCTCTGTTAATATGAAATGAGCTGAACTGCACTGAACTGTCAAGAACAGCATATATCATCAATTGAATAACTCCATATGGCAAACGTCGTTAAACATCTGGCAACCCACAGAAGGTCGGATGCCGATCATCTATCTCTACTATTATCGATTTGTCAGCTATCTTCCGGCGCGTAGAGTGCTGCAGAAAATACTAAATTACCCATTCTAGCAACAAGCTATAACTATTGCTATAATAAAGACAGCAAAAAAAGTAACTCGGCTGTTTTAAAAGCACCTATAATTTTAAAATTGTTATTCATATTCTAAAAATGAAAATATCAGGAGACGGACAATTTAATTACGGTGATTTTGACACCTTGTTTGTTAAAATCGATCGAGTATTGTTGTCGCGGTATGTGCTTACAGATGAAAAGTGCCCATTTCCATTGTTGCAGTAACTCCATAGTAACTCCTATTGATCTCTCTGATTCAGCGTGAAGATAATAGCGGGAATTTTGATAGTTTAGTTTGCCCATGGCGATGACCTGTCCTGTCTGTCTTCTCGGACCTTCTGAGCATTTGGAGTTTTAAATTCATCCTTTTTAATTGTAAAGAAGTACGCCTGTCATCCCCATAAAATATGTCCCGGATTATGCTAATCAAGTTTACAGCACAACAAGAACAGCTAATCAAAATTAGAAAATGAGTAACAATTTTAAAATTATAGGTGCTTTTACAACAGTCGAGTTACGGCTTTTTGCTGTCTTTATATCGTATCTGTACAACGTTATAGAGCGAACGGACTCAGCTCTGTACCTGCCGAATCATTACCAATTTATGCGTATATTGATCTGCACTCGTCTAGTGTAGTCATACGAAATCAGGTAGAACACAGATGCAGCTGAATTATTCACCATCGCACTGCGTAGTCTTGATTCGTTTTGTATAATGTGAGGTAGTCTGGTAGAAATGGAATACGTTTTAAGCTGGCTCAAAAACAAGAGTATGTACATACGGTCAAATGGGATCAGAGTATTTTTGCATGGGTAATGTGATGACTTCGGTACTACTTTTCTTACAACTACCCGAAATGATTGATAATTGTTAAGCTACATGTAGCGTTTAAAGTTCACAAAGATGTTAAGTCCCGATTGGATTGTAAATATCGGGAACAACTCAACTATCCCGTATGTCATTCGTCTTTTAAATCAATGTTAGCTGTTTATAATATTATGTATATATATATTTCTGTATTTTTACTATGTATGATAATATGTAACTTGTAAGCCAGTGTCATCAGCTGTGCTGTTTTGCTGGCATTTGTATACCATGAATAAATAAATAAATAAATATATTCACTATCCATGTCAAATTTACATGGTTCCTTGCTATCAGAAGTGAGATAAATTGAAAAATCTCTTTGCCAAATCTTACTATAATTTGCCGTATGTTGTGAGTATGTATCCATAAAAGGCTCTCTCAGTTTGCAACTAAACGCCGTGAACTTTGCGCTGATAAAAGATGATTATAATGTGAGTGTTATAAGCTATAAATGGCTGAAAACCGTACAGAATTGACCGAGATATGAGCAAAAACGGGAAATCAAAGGCCTTTTCAGCCCGGCTTTTGAGACTATTTCAGTACGGGCCATGTTTGTTTTTTCTCTATGCGTACACTGTAACCATGCAGTCGGCGCGCGTAACACTACGCGTCGCAGTGCGCCATGCAAAATAAACCCGCACACGCACTACACCCACGCACCCCTACATACGCGCGCGGGCAAATATTGGAGGGGGCTGGGGGGGGGCGGTCTAATGAAGAAATGTGGTTTGGGAGGCAGGGGGTAAATGAAGAAATGCGATACTAAATTGCGTAACACTAACAGGGAGGGTCACGAGTTGGAGGGTTGAGATAAGCACGAAGCGGGTGGGGGGGGGGGGGGGGGGGGGGTAATGAAGTAATGTGGTTTTGGTGGCAGGGGGTTCATGAAGAAATGTGACACAATTGTGTACAAAATTGTGTAGAGGGTCACGAGGTGGAATGAAATAGTATGGCTCCTTAAAAGTGTAGCATAGGATATAGCTTGGGGGTAATGACGGGAAGCATTCAATTTCAGTTAAGGAAATCGGCCTATCCATACATTATATTTTAACTCATTAATGAATTCTTACCAATTTCGCGTTAAATAATCGTATAGGAACTTTATGTGTAATTTCATTTTGTAGATGTTCTATCTGGTAGGCGCTACTTACTAGCGGGAGCCCGTTCGAAGAACGGGCGTCCCGCTAGTTAACATAATTTATTGTAATCGACAGAGGGTATATTTTAAAACATGAAGTCTTTGTCATGTCAGATTTTTATATTCATACATAGTTTGATCAGTTCCACTATTGCCGAAGCCTTCTTACAATAGCGAATGAATACAGGAGGATGCGGGCGCGCCGAAGGCAACAAACGCACTGTGCATCACATGCGTGACGCGTTCGTGCGCCCAAAATCGCGTGCGTGTGGCTATAATTGCGCGCCATGATACGCTCGGATTACTTTTGCGCGCGGATAGATCAAAACCAAATATTTCTCGCCAATTTGGAACTGATTAAACTATGCTATAGTGTCGAACCAATCACAAAACAATAAACTAAAATACGCGAAGTGCATTGAATATGTCTACACTCCAAGTGTGCGTCGTACCAGTGGCGTAACCAGCGGGGGGCAGGGGGCTGGAGCCCCCCCCCCCCCCACCCCCCACCCCACCCCACTTGGAACCCTTGGCCCCCGCTTGCGATTTTTTTTTTACTATAGGCAAATTAATAATTGAACGAACAACGCGAACGCAGTACAAAGATGATCGCGCCCGAAATTATCACGCGAATGGTTGTGCGCGCTTCACGCAATGTATGCGATACGCTGCTTAGTTGTGTTCGTTCAATTATTAATTTACCTATAGTAAACATTTGTATGGTCTCACAGGTAAAATCAGTTGACTTTTTTTTTTTTAATTAAAAAATCATTTTATTCAGTGAGTTTTGCTTTATTCCGTATTGAAACGAAATAAATAAATTTTACAAAAGTTTACTAGTAAAAAAAGAAATCGCCCCACGCTTGCCCCCCCCCCCCCCCCCCCCACCCCAAATAAAATCAAACGGCAATATTCTATGGTACAAGCTTGTTTAGAGCCGAAATGTAGCTCAATCGTGCAAAAAGTAGGTGTAAAGTCGAAAATTTTCGAAAAAGTCGAAAAAAGCTCTACTTTTTTAAAACTAATTGGCTTAATTTATACGTTTCATCCACCAAAAAACAAATCAAAAACCCTTTTATCTGGCTTAATTTATACGTTTCATCCACCAAAAAACAAATCAAAAACCCTTTTATCAAGTATTTCATAATTTATTACGGCGGCTTCTTTACTTTTAATTATTCAAAATATTGTTCCTTAAATTCGTTTAAAGTAACCGTATGCATCTTTCTAATTCATAATTCAGAAGTTATAAGAACAAGCCGGTGTCTTAAATATATGAAATAAGCTGAATTGCACTATATCAAAACTGCCTACATATCATCAATCGAATAACTCCATGGCAAACGTCGTTAAACATCTGGCAACCCACAGAACCCATAATATAAGGTCGGATGCCGATCATCTATCTCTACTATTATTGATTTGTCAGCTATCTTCCGGCGCGTCAGAGGCTATTACTTCAGAAAATACTAAATTAACCATTCTAGCAACAGGCTAAAATAACATCGTATCTGTACAACGTTATAGAGCTAACGGACTCAATCTAACCTGCCGAAATCATTACCAATTTATGCGTGTATTGATCTGCTCTCGTATAGTGTAGTCATATACAAAATCAGATAGACGGATGGTGCTGAATTATTTATCATCGCCGCTGCGTAGTCGCGATTCGGTGTATAATGTGAAAAAGAAATGGAATAAGTTTAACATAAAGATGACGGTTTAACGCTGGATGGAAATCAAAGATTGTGTGTATAAAGGTTAAAGGCATATTATGCGATGTTTTCCATGGGACGCCCTCTATCCTTGATTTATTTTAAAGCAGATTTACTTGCAGATTTACATTTCCTGATCATAACTCATGAATATATTCTGAGTAACGGAGCGATACGATTCCTAATTACTTCAAATACATGGTTTTAAAGAGTGAAAATAAACTGTCCTGCTAGCAGGACTATTTATTTTTACTCTAAATTCACTCTAAAATCATGATTTTGAAGTAATTAGGAATCGTATCACCCTGTAACTCAGAATATATTTATGATTTATGATCAGAAATGTAAATCTGCAAGAAAATCTGCTTTCAAAATAAACAAATCAAGGATAGGTTAAGATAGGTTAAGTGTCCGACGGACACCTTTCAGTGATCATTTAGTGATTTACACCAAAACTGGTGTCAGATTAATTGAAATAACTCAAAGGGCGTCAATAGTTGGCGGGAAAGCTCACGGTTTTTAGAGGTGTCGAAGCAGCATGACACCAATTGGTGTAATTCTGACACCAAATTGGGCGTCTATCAACATATCAACGCATGCGCCTTGGCACGCAAAAGTTTTCTCGTCGCCATTTTGTCCGCATGTTATGAGCCATTTCCAGACATTTTTGATAATAATTATGATACAATTAGCGTAATGTAAGCCTTGTTCATGTTGTTTAATATTGCGCCAACTAACTGATTAAATAAATTACAATTTCATAGTCAGAGACTAGCATTTTGTTAGCCTGTTGTGTCAGGAGTCAGGACTCATTTTGGACTGTGTCAGTGCATGGACCTACTAGTACACTTGTTTTAGTGTCAAAATGACACCAAATTATTTTTCAGTGTAGCTTAATTAGAAATAGTAGCAAATACAGTCAAGAGGTCCTGTTTGTAGTGCACTCTATCTTTCCATTCGAGTGGTAATAAACATTTGCACAATACTTACATATGATGCCCAATGAAGTGCACTATCTCCCAACAAATATATCAATTAAATATGTGTTCTTAAACACTTTGAAATTTACTGTGCAAACGCGCTGCTCAAACTACACTGTATGTAGCTCTAGCAATAGTAACCGCACTTCGGATAACGGATACATTTGACTGAATTTGGTGTCAAAGTAGAACTTTGTAGTAAACCTATTCATTCCATTTGCGTGTCGGTAATCAGAAACTACTACTTTGCGGTATGTCGGCTACCAACGCTCTCTCTTGAACAATTTTAACCCGCGTGGTTTGTATAATGTTTCTCCCCGCATATATGTAGTTTCTGCTTGATTACCCACACACACTAAAGGGCATGTCCACGTGAATATGGCAATATCGCACACTTTATACACATATGAGGCATTAGGTTGAAATGTACAATAAAGGTATACTATCAGCTGTAATGTGTAAAGTGGCAACATGGACCATTTTTTATATATGAAACTGTTTGTATATTGATTACTAATTAGAGAAACAATATTATCGAAGTGTGGACAAAGAATTCAGTTGTGTTCGAAACCTAAGTAACCCTGGGTCATAATTACTATAGCATGGAAGATTTTGAAATGTTTGTTACGATCTTCAATAAGCCGGTTGGAATCAAATGATCTGTGGACGGTTGATTTCTTGTTTCTGAGACCTGGAAATGAATAATAGCATTTTTTTATTATTCATTAAATTGTTGATAATGCTGTTGAAGTTTTTATAATTTATCGTGGCGCCTTCTTTATTTTTAATTATTTACTATTTTGTTTCTTAAATTCGTTTAAAATAACCGTATACATCTGTATTATCCAATCGTCAGAATTTATAAAAACGAGCCGTGGCTCTGTTAAATAACGAAATGAGCTGAACTGCACTGAACTGCCTGCATATATCATCAATTGAATAACTCCATATGGCAAACGTCGCTAAACATCTGGCAACCCACAGAAGGTCGGATGCCGATCATCTATCTCTACTATTATTGATTTGTCAACTATCTTCCGGCGCGTAGAGTGCTGCAGAAAATACTAAATTAACCATTCTAGCAACACGCTATAATATATCGTATCTGTATAACGTTATAGAGCTAACGAACTCAACTCTACCTGCCAATCATTACCAATTTATGCGTGTATTGATCTGCTCTCGTCTAGTGTAATCATACGAAATCAGATAGAACACAGATGGTGCTGAATTATTCATCAATCGCACTGCGTAGTTTTGATTCGTTGCATAATGTGAGGTACAGGGTGTCCCAAAAGTCTATGCACGTTTTTGAAGAGTCATATCTCATAAAATATAAATCATATGGTATAAATTTAACCATATATTGATAGACAAGATCTGGGAAATCATTTTGATACCAAACACAACCCTATTGGTGAACCCACAACATTATAAAACTGGTTGAAAGTTTTTAGCCGTGTGTCAGACCCACCCATATCAATACCACACATTGTTGCTAAAATCAGGTGCGCATAAATTAACGGTATGAAAGCAACGTTGCGCATTGGTCACAGTTCACTGCTTACCTTGCAACATTAATGTTATTTCTAAACTCGGTCACTCACAACATAAATAGGCGTACTGGACAACATTGCACAGCAAATATCTTCATACAAGATGGTTTACAGCATAGATAAGCGAATACAAATTGTATGGTTCTACACAATGTACGCTGAAACAAATTCGGTTCAACTTACTCAACAAAAGTTCAGAAAACATTTCAAAGTGAAACGCGCACCAGGAAGAATATCCATTCTGAAGTTAGTGGATACATTTTTGAACACAGGAACTGTGCATGATTTATCTCGATGTGGTAGAAAAAAAGAATGGTAGATCAACAAGTCACAAAATGTTAGCATGTTTGACAGCTGTGTGATGTGTGTGTTCACTTTTCTGTTACGTTATTCAATTTTTTAGGTCTGTGTTTTTGCATTAGCACACGTCTCTGTATAAATGGAAAACATTTAGACTAGATTTCACTATAGAAACAAACATTATGTGTGATATAGTTTGTTATTATGATGGGATCACTGTAATGTAAAGTTTCAAATATTACAATTGACGGATCACTTTCCGTGTAACCAACTCTACCTGTCTTTTTGTTAATCTCAATAGGTAAGGATTTATGAACTTTATTCCTCCGAAGTATAAAATTACATTTTTGCAGTAATACATATTTTACTTCTAGGGTGGCATTACAAACAGATGTTACTACAATATTTGGTATCAACATTATTTCCCACATCTCCTCTTTCTAAATATGTATTCATATTTTCAATACGACTTTTATTTTGTGAAATACAAAGCTTCAAATTCGTGCATAGACTTTTGGGACACCCTGTAGAAATGGAATAAGTTTAGCATAAAGATGATTGTTTTACACTGGATGGAAATCAAAGATTGTGTGTATAAAGTTTAATAAGAATAGGGCGACAAGGGAACAGGTGTGTTTTTGCATGGGTAATGTAATGACTTTAGTACTATTTTTCTTACACCTACCTGAAATATTTGATAATTTATCTTTGAGCTATAGCATGTTCACAAAAAGTCCCGATTGGATGGTAAGTAATATTCTTTATCCATGTCAAATTTACATGATTCGTGCTATCAGCAGTGAGATATGGAGTAAAAATTGAAAAATGCCTTGCCATATTAACATCACTTATTGTAATCAACAGAGGGTACAATTTAATCATGCAAAAGTTTACATTATTCGCTGCTATCAGCAGTAGATAACCGGTTACAAATGTTGTCTAATTTGCACCAGTATTTGCTATCAGCGGTAGATAGCAAATAAAACTGACAGGGTCTTAACCAAATGTATATCACGCTATGGTATTGGCAGATACAAAACACCTTGCCCCTATAGTGTTGTAGAGGTTTCGCATTATAATATCGTAAAGGATTCAATAATCGAATATTCTGGTCTAACAGTAGCTTAATCAGAAATAGTAGCAAATACTATCAAGAGGCCTTGTTTGTAGTGCACTCTATCATTCCAATCGAGTGGCAATACAAGTACACAATACTTACATATGGCCGATATCCTATGCATAATAAAGTTTGTAAATTCATGAACCAAAATGCATATAGATGCCCAACGTACAAGTAGCCATGGGTCATCATAATCACTATCAGCAGTAGATGATAGCATGGAAGTTTTTTAAATGTTTGTTACTATCTTCAACTAGCCGGTTGGAATCAAATGATCTGTGAACGGTTGATGTCTTGTTTAAGAATAATTAGATTTTGTATTATTGATTATTGTTGTTGTTGTTGTTGTTGTTGTTGTTGTTGTTGTTGTTGTTGTTGTTGTTGTTGTTGTTGTTGTTGTTGTTGTTGTTGTTGTTGTTGTTGTTGTTGTTGTTGTTGTTGTTGTTGTTGTTGTTGTTGTTGTTGTTGTCGTTGTCGTTGTCGTTGTCGTTGTTGTTGTTGTTGTTGTTGTTGTAATGACATTACATGACATGCGAATTATTTGACTGGTCATTTTGAATGTGTTCAAACTTTTTTCTTTCTTTGTTGTTCATAAACAAATGACATAAAACTTAATATTACTTTTGTTATTCGACTTATAGAATCTAAAAATACTAGTACACAGGAGGCATACTTTATTATCCTAATGGAGCAATACAAATGTCTGCCTATTTTGTTTAGATCCATCGGCAGCAAGCTGCATCCGACGGACACTGGATTTGTTAGTCAGAGATTGGGTAAACGGAGGATCTAGTATTAGATCTACATATCACATCATCTGACCAACTAAATCAGACATTAAAGGAAACCCGTGCCATGGAACATTAGCGCTCAGATATTTAGCATTATTATTATACAGACCACTTCTGAGGGTTAAAGTTATTAAAAGTACCGCGTAAAGAAAAAAAATCGGCTTGGAAAGAAAAAACAATCACATGCATGGACGTCGCCATATTGATCAAAGTTATGACGAAAGACTTACGAGATAGATGTCAGCATCTCTGTTTCATATATTGATATTATCGATCTATGCATTGAATTCCTGCGTGATACTGTCCAGCGACCTGTTGCTGATGATGAGGTTTCTAGTGACGATGACATCATCGACACGGACAACCGGGCGCGAATTTCAAATAATCAGAGATTGGGGATGTGCAGTTTTAATTCGTTTTATTGGATATTATAGTTCTGTGTTCAATTAAAATGGTCAATAAGCATTAGATAATTATTTTCCTACCATATAATGCATGGTTTAATGAATAGAACGGTATTCTTTTAAGTATGCTTCGTTATTTAAAGCAGAACAAAAGGTCTTAGACCTGCGTGACATGTTATATATGCATTAACCTAATTGTATGATATCAGTGTAATTTACTCACATACAATTTCGATCGCCAGATATATGACTCGAATGAAAATATCCTCGCAACAAGATCCGCACGCTTAAGTATTACGCATATTTTGTATAGAGCAGAAATAGTGATGTTTGGTAACAAAATGCTAGGCCTACATTGAATCTTCAGAAAATTAGTCAATCTGAAGGGACGTGCATTTCTGAATTCAGTAGTTGTTAGATTTCCAATTGAATAGTACGCCTCACCATACAATGCGATACCGTCGTTCTTCGAATGGGAAATATGATATAACATATATGCTATATAGAAAATTACAAACGCGGTAGTGTGTAGGCCTATACATGATATTACACCCGTTCCGGTTTCACTTACAGGGAGTATTATCAGAGTGTGTTTTTTGGAAACTAGAAAACTCTCTTATACGGTATCCTAATCGAGAAAAGGTTAAACTTTACTTATTAGCTTTCACATAACTTTGCATACTTCAGAGCATACGGTATAGCCAGAAATACTTCAGCCAACGTACTTTCGGCACTAGGTGTAATAATATAAGAGGAAAATGTAATTTCATAATACACCATACTGCAACATCATTTACATTACTAGTATACATTTTTTATACATCAGCCTACACCCACAAAAGTGCACAGCAAACATGTTTTGAACAAGTGAACTCATTTCATTATTAGTATGGGGGCGTCCTGTTAATTTTTAATTTACAATAATGTGTTCCTTCAAATCGTTTGGCTCTACATTTAATCGTACATCTGTTTGTCTGAATCATCAGAATTTTTAAGAAGAAGCCCCGATGTCTCTGTTAATATGTAATGAGCTGAACTGCACTGAACTGCCTGCATATATCATCAATTGAATAACTCCATATGGCAAACGTCGTTAAACATCTGGCAACCCACAGAAGGTCGGGTACCGATTCCGATCATCTATCTCTACTATTATTGATTTGTCAGCTATCTTCCGGCGCGTAGAGTGCTGCAGAAAATACTAAATTAACCATTCTAGCAACAGGCTATAATATATGTATCTGCATTACGTTATAGAGCGAACGGACTCAACTCTACCTGCTGAATCATTACCAATTTATGCGTGTATTGATCTTCTCTCGTCTAGTGTAATCATACGAAATCAGATAGAACACAGATGGTGCTGAATTATTCATCATCGCACTGCGTAGTTTTGATTCGTTGCATAATGTGAGGTAGAAATGGAATAAGTTTAACATACAGATGACTGGTTTACGTTGGATAAAAACAAAGAGTATGTGTATAACACTGTATTAAGGTCAATAAGAATAAGGCGACAAGGGAACAGGGTTTTTTGCATGGGTAATGTAATGACTTTGATACTATTTTTCTTACACCTACCTGAAATATTTGATAATATATTTTTGAGCTAGCATGTACAGTTCACAAAAATCCCGATTGGATGATAATAAATATTCTTTATCCATGTCAAATTTACATGATTCGTGCTATCAGCAGTGAGATATGAAGTAAAATTGACAAATATATTTGCCAAATTAACATCACTTATTGTAATCAACAGAGGGTACAATGTAATCATGAAGTCTTTGTCATGTCAAATGTTTCCATTATTCGCTGCTATCAGCAGTAGATAACAGGTTACAAATGTTGTCTAATTTGCACCAGTATTTGCTATCAGCGATAGATAGCAAATACAAATGACAGGGTCTTAATCAAATTTATATCACGCTATGGTATTGGCAGATACAAAACACCTTGCCCCTCAAATAGTGTTGTAGAGGTTTCGCATTATAATATCGTAAATGATTCAATAATTGAATATTATGGTCTAACAGTAGCTTAATTAGAAATGGTAGCAAATACAATCAAGAGGTCCTGTTTGTAGTGCACTCTATCTTCCCATTCGAGTGGTAATAAACATTTGCACAATACTTACATATGATGCCCAATGAAGTGCGATCTCCCAACAAATATATCAATTAAATATGTGTGCTCTAAACACTTTGAAATTTACTGTGCAAACGCGCTGCTCAAACTACACTGTATGTAGCTCTAGCACTCAGGTATAACATGATAACCGCACTTCGGATAACGGATATATTTGACTGAATTTGGTGTTAAAGTAGAACTTCGCAGTAAACCTGTTCGTTTCATTGGCGTGTCGGTAACCAGGAACTACGACTTTGCGGTATGTCGGGGTACCAACGCTCTCTCTTGAACAATTTGAACCTCGTGGCTCGAATAATGTTTCTCCCCGCATATAGTTTCTGCTTGATTACCCCACACAGTATAAAGGGAATGTCCACGTGAATATGGCAATATCGCACACTTTATACACATCAGTGGCGTATCTGGGGTCTTTTTCAGGGGGGGGGGGGGGGGGGCAAAGGGTCTTTTTTCCCGGTGAATACCAGTTCGACCCTATTAAGTAAAACAATTGCGCAGCTGATTTTTTTCTCCAGCGAAAGACATTGCATCCTAAACTTAATGCGCGCAGCGCGCGAAATTTTGAACAACATATCTACACGAATCTGGCCAATATTAAGGTACCTTTTTCTTTCAAACTGGCTTCTATAATGATATTCCTGAACAAATAACAAATGCGCGCGTAGCGCGTAGCGCGAGAAAATTTGCCATTTTTATACTGAATTGCCCATCATCAAACCGGGCAGGGGCAAAGTTGTCATTTAGATGGGAATTAGGTAGATTCCTTATATTTATTCTTTCCTTTTCCCTTTTATCTTCCTCGTCTCCCTTTCCTTTCTTTTCCTTTCCCTTTTCCTTCTCTCTTTCTTCCTCTCTCTCTTTCTTTCTTTCCCTCCTATCCCCTTATTCCTTTCCTTTCCCCTTTTCTCTTCCTCTCTTCTTCCCTTCTCTTCGATTTTTGTTAGCCCGGTAGTTGGAGCTGGCCTTCCCGGTCAAAACCGTCTGGGGGAACTCTGACCCCCCCCCCCCCCCTGACCCCCCCCCCCCCCCCCCCCCCCCCCCCGGAGATACGCTACTGATATTACACACGTTCCGGTTTCATTTACAGGGAGTATTTTCAGCGTGTGTTTTTTTGGAAACTAGAAAACTCGAGAAAAGGTTAAACTTTACTTAATAGCTTTCACATAACTTTGCATACTTCAGAGCAAACGGTATAGCCAGAAATACTTCAGCCAACGTACTTTCGGAACTAGGTGTAATAATATAAAAGGAAAATGTAATTTCATAATACACCATACTGCAACATCATTTACATTACTAGTATACATTTTTATACATCAGCCTACACCCACGAAAGTGCACAGCAATATGTTTTGAACAAGTGAACTCATTTTCATTAAATTAGTATGGGGGCGTCCTGTTAATTTTTTATTGTTCCTTCAAATTGGCTCTACATTAACCGTACATCTGTTTGTTTGAATCATCAGAATTTTTAAGAAGAAGCCCCGATGTCTCTGTTAATATGAAATGAGCTGAACTGCATTGACTGCCTGCATATCATCAATTGAATAACTCCATATGGCAAACGTCGTTTAACATCTGGCAACCCACAGAAGGTTGGATGCCGATCATCTATCTCTACTATTATTGATTTGTCAGCTATCTTCCGGCGCGTAGAGTGCTGCAGACAGTACTAAATTAACCATTCTAGCAACAAGCTATAATATATGTATCTGCATTACGTTATAGAGCGAACGGACTCAACTCTACCTGCTGAATCATTACCAATTTATGCGTGTATTGATCTTCTCTCGTCTAGTGTAATCATACGAAATCAGATAGAACACAGATGGTGCTGAATTATTCATCATCGCACTGCGTAGTTTTGATTCGTTGCATAATGTGAGGTAGAAATGGAATAAGTTTAACATACAGATGACTGTTTTACGCTGGCTCAAACATACTGTATGTGTATATAAGGTCAATAAGAAAAGAGCCTGCACTAAAGGGAGCACAGTCTTTTCACATGAATAATGTAAAGATTTCAATGTTATTTTCAAACCCCGAAGTGCTTTCAATTTCACGAAGATATAAAACTTCCAGTTGGATCGTTAAAATGCTTAATTTGACAGATATGAAAGCATATGTCACCCATTTGATCCTCCTGTTGTAGAAAATAGCATGACAAAATAATCGCCGTTAAATTTACACAAGTAGCTGTGATCAACAATAGATATCAAATAAAAAATGAAAAAGTAGGCTATGTTAAATTTACATCATTCACTGCTGTCAGTAGATAGTTGCAGTAAAAATAGAAAGGATAAAGTGTCTTTCATATTTGCAAAATATGTTGCTATCATAAGAAGATAGCAAGCAAAATGCCAGTCTTTGTCAAATCAACGTGAACATTGCTATCATGAAAAGTCTGTGTTCAATGTCTTTTGTTTCTCTCAGAAGTAGATGAAAGGTTTGGTCAAATTTACATTATTCGTTGCTATCAGCAGTAGATAGCAAGTAAAATGAAATTCTGTTTCAAATTTACACCATTCTTTATTGAAGTTCTATTGAAGTAATACTATAGGCCTATAATTATATTTTAGTTATCACTGTATTTAATACAATGATAACTAAAATATTAAAGGGTATAATATACCCTTTCCAAGCAAATTATGAAAACCATACTCAACAATACAAAAATAAAATAAAGTCAAAAATGATCACATTATTTTGTATTGTAGATGCCTAGTGCTATAGTGCATTGTTCAAATATTCAATATATACCATAATTAGCATTTCAGGAGCCATTAGTTGTAGGGTCAAGAGCAACTTCATCATACTAATTATAATCTTCTTCACAGTTTGATATGGAATCAATAGCTACACAGCTAGTTTCCCAATATGACAGTGCCTGCATGGGTACTGTTACATAGGAGTACCAGTGATGTGAAGTACTACCAAAGTAGCTACACCAGTTATTCTGCTACTGTGTGGCTACATCTATAGTCGAGCACCGACCCGTATCAAAACACGTTTAAAAAAGTATAGATGTTACAGTCAATCTGAGGACATTTTATTTTTTTTACCATACATGTAGGGACATTTGTATGGTATGTGTAATGACATCTAATGGAGGACATGGCCATACACCCTTAGGGGGTAAGGATCCAACTTCTATACGTTTTTATGCAGGAAAAAAGAGAGGACTTCAAAAAAGGTCCTCACTTTTTTTTTCTTCCTCACATTGCCGGCTGGTAGGGACAAAGGTCCTCGGATTGGCGGGTTCAACATTACTTTGTTTGTTCTGCACAGGTACAAATGTTATACTGTATAGCGTTCCCATACATGTACAAATCATACAATACTTATGCAGGTACCGTTGCAGCTGAATAACAATTATGCCGGACATAAGAAAATGGATGTGTGTCATATTACCATGATAATTGGAATCTCATATCGAGGGTTGAGCGCCAGAAGGCCGTAACTCGACTTTTGGTCAAATTGATATTTTGGTACAAAAATAATCCATATAACCTAGATTTCCAGAACCATAGAGAGATACGGTAACTCATAAACTCTCTTAATTTGACTAACTAGTTATAAGTTGGGTGCTAGTATTGAATGAGTCCCAAATATTTGAAAGTTGATTTTTTTTTTTTATAGTTAGGGCCTTCTGACGCTTAACGCTCGATATCATTATAATCCTCGATATAATTATAATTATTCCAAAAATGACTTGGCAGAAAAAGTACTTTTGCACTGGTAATCAATGCAATTAACGAGTTTAAGCTGAGCTCATGGCGCGCCAATTAGCTTTTCAAATTACCATTTTTTGGATTAGATGTGTTTATATATTCATCATCAAATTGTAGGGTTTTTTTTTCAAATATTGATTGTTGTTTTTTACAAAATTGAATGTTTGCTAATTGGTAGATGCCATTCGAATAGGTACTTTGGTCACGTTCGTCAATGCCATTTGAGCTTGTTAACATTTTGAAAATGCGATTTGAATTTGTACCAATTGGTAAATTGCTTGTTCATAGCAATAGCATGACACTTTCACTTTGTCTATGATGACTTTAACAAGACAGTTTACCTCTATGTCACTTAAACAAATATTACAGACATAAGAAATACACCATGGGTAACTACTATATTACAGCACCTCCCAATAGTGACAATAAAACTTGTTTAAAGCCAAGAGAAACCCCCTCCGAAACAAAACAGTAGATAAATTAGCAGTCTTGACCAACACTTCCCACCATGAATTGGTTTGAATTTACTTTGACTTCCACAGGCAATGGACATGTATCTCCAACGGGTATAAATATCAAGTATTTGTTAAGTCTCCTCATCTCTCGTCTAATACACAAGTGTCAAGTGGTATATTGCTGCAATGCCTACAAGGTCGGTAGCTGCATCTGATGTTACCGCCGCAAATACCTTAAAGCAAATGAATCACTTATTAATAATTCTATCACATGTCCTGTACTGCTTTACTATACAACAACTTGCTATAGGCCTCTTTTCTAGTAGGAATTGATTATACCACCTGCTTTACAGTGGTGTTAGTCGTTCAGTGGATAAGGTGCTCTTACTCCCTATTCTATGCAAGTTTAGAAAAAATAGGTCTGATATTTTCAGTGCACATTGCAACATCTGTCATTGAATATGAATGGAACAGAACTATTATGCAATCAACTCAGTTTCCAATCAAAATGAAGCATCCAATAATCTCATAACTCTTAGGGGTGTTAACCCTAAAAGAATGAAATTTATCAAGCGCTGTAACTAGTAAATGAGTCAGAGAATCCAGTTTTGGTATCAAATTTCACTAACAATTCTGATTTTAATTTTTAGATTTTGACCCCAAAAAATCACTTTTTGAATTTGTACCAATTAGTAAAATGCTTGATCATAGCAATATCATGAGACTTTCACTTTTATCTATGACTTTCACAAGACCGATTACCCTCTCTGTCACCTAAACAAATATTACAGACATAAGAAATACACCATGGGTAACTACTATATTACAGCACCTCCCAATAGTGACAATAAAACTTGTTTAAAGCCAAGAGAAACCCCCTCCGAAACAGAACAGTAGATAAATTAGCAGCCTTGACCAACACTTGCCACCATGAATAGGTTTGGTTTGATTTTACTTTGACTTCTTCAGGCAATGTACAATGTAAATCCAACGGGTATAAATATCAAGTATTTGTTAAGTCTCCTCATCTCTGGTCTAATACACCAGTGTCAAGTGGTATATCGCTGCAATGCCTACAAGGTCGGTAGCTGTGTATCTGATGTTGCCGCCACAAATACCTTAAAGCAAATGAATCACTTATCAATAATTAAATCACATGTCCTGTACTGCATTACTACAACAACTTGCTATAGGCCTCTTTTCTAGTAGGAATTGATTATACCGCACTGCTTACAGTGTGTGTTAGTCGTTCAGTTGATAAGGTGCTTACTCTCTATTCTCTAATATGCAAGTTCAGAAAAAATAGGTCTGATATTTTCGTTGCAACATCTGTAATTGATTATGCAATCAACTCAGTTTCCAATCAAAATGAAGCTTCTTTTTTTCGTTGATGTTTCGTTAATTAAAAATATAAAATTTGTCAAGCCCTGTAACTTTTGAATTATTAATGTGATGTATATAAAAGTATACCTTTTTGGAAATGAGTCACAGAATCCATCTTTGGTATCAAATTTCACTAAAAATGCCGATTTTAAAATGTTGACCAAAAAATCAGTTTTGGCTCAAACCTTTTTCGACAACGTAACAAAATCAAAAATTGCACCAAAATCATCTTAAGACATTTCTCTAGGAATGGTTTTTTTTAATTGTTTCATATCATTTTTCAGTGATTTTTGTGAAGCTCAAAATGAATTGTATGGCCTTTTTTGGTCAAAAATTGACAAACTAAAATTATGAAACAATAAAAATGTATTATAATTTCACGAAAAAAAAGAAGAAAAAAATGATATGATAATAATTATGATGTCTTGTTTTTGTTGTTGTCAAATTACATTGAAAAAACAAAATTTCAAAATCCGTTCTTACCTCATCATATTCCATCTACAATGCCAGACATGAGCCGGAGTGGAACATCCAGGAGCTCATTTAGATTTGTTTGTGCCGCTATGATAGTTTTTCATTTTGTTGTTTTTGTTTATGAATTCCGTTGTTTTGCTTTCTTTCAGTACTGTATTAATTTGTATGTTCTTGTGTTATGTAACTCCCATGCCTGGCCCTAGATGTTCTTGGGTTTGTGTGTTTGCTTCTTTATATTATTATAATAAAGATGATGAAATAAAATAATCGATGCTATCAGTAGTAGATAGCATGTAAAATGAGGTCTTTTGTCGTTGTGGTTCCTTGCTACAAGCAGCAGATGCCATCAGCAGTAGATAACTGTAACTTTAAATTTGTCAAAGATACATCAATGTAAAATTACCAAATGTACATTTCTTACCACCAACAGCGGCTTATTAAAAATGGGAATATTTTAACTTTTTAACAGTAGCGTTGCTATCGGCAATAGATGGCACATAAATATGAAGTTTTTATGAAATATATGTCATATCTATATGATATCATTAGTAACTAACAGATGATAGCATAATCACATGATGTCTTTGTCAAACTTTTATCATTTGTTGCTATCCGCTGTATATTATAGTTTTATCAGTTCCTAATTGGCGAGAAATATTCTGTTTTTATCTCTCCACGCGCAAAGTAATCCAACCGTATGCGCGCGATCATTGCCAAACGCACGCAATTATGGCCACACGCACACAGTTTTGGGCGCATGCACGCGTCACGCATGGTGTATTATAGTGCAACCTTCAGTATTCATTCGCTGCTGTAAGGAAGCTTCGCTAATTTGGAACTGATCAAACTATAGTATCAGAATATGAAGATGTCTTCACTCGTGGGCTTTCACTCGTCAGATTGACATCATTCATTGCTAAAAGCAGTAGATAACATGTATACATAAACATTATTTCTTAAGATTTTTATCATCTGTTACTTTAAGGAGCAAATAAGGTGCAAATATAAAAAACGTCTTTTGAATTTACATCATTTGCGGCTATCAACAGTAGATAGTATATTGCTTTTCAATCTGATACCTTGCAACTTTGAAAATACATACATAATGCCCAAATGTATGTTTTCTTCTTTGCATTGATTTTAGAGGCTGATACCCTCCACAAGTATTTCATATGATGAAATGTCATTTCATGTTAACACTTTCCACACGGCATGCGTCTGCAGACGACATTCCAACATTTCACCAAATGTTTCAAAAAAGTCAAATTTCATTACCATATTTGGAATCATCATGTGAAATGCATTAAAATAAGTACAAACATTCCTAGTAATTGGTTCAGTAATTTTTGAGATAGGCTTTAAAAGGTGGGAAAGTTTTCTGAAAAATCTGTTTTGAAATGGTGAAACTAATAGCTGATGCGTGGAAAGTACTAAGTTCATATAACTTCGCATTCATGGTTAAGTGTAAATATTGTTACTACCTCCAAATGTATTGCCAGCAGCTCACACAACTGTTGAGAGGGGGTAGAACCCCATTAGAATCATTGCTCCGACGCAGTGTAACCACCTATAAAATAGATGTTGTCCCTCTAAGCCGCCTCAATTTGAAAAAGTCTGATTACATCACTGATTGTAAATATACACTGAGCCAAAAAAGAAACTTATAAAAAAAGAAACTTATACAATTTTAACAGATCACCAAATAAAATTCTGTGCATGAAAATGTACCAAATTTTGATACAATATTACTGCAACGTATTGCTTCAAATGGCAGTCAATAACCAATTGTTTGCTTCAATGACACAAGAGAAATATGCACTGACCCTATGGTGATCTGTTAAAATTGTATACGTTTCTTTTTTGGCTCAGTGTACTTATTGACTTCCAAGCTGACACTATCTACAACTGAACAAATGTAAATTATACCACATTTTGCCTATATAACATTGATCGAGGGTTGAGCCCCAAAGGGCTGTAACTCAATTTTTTGACACATTTTTGAATAATATGACTAAAATCAGAGGTATAGGTTGGGTGCTACAGTAATGAGTCCCAAATATTTGAAAGTTGATTATCTCAAAATGGCATTTAATAAAGTTAAGGCCTTCTGGCTCTCAACCCTCGAATGGAACAAAGAAGAGAAATTCTGGAAAACATTCAATAAAAGACCACAGTATACAGTTATCATATAATATCAGTTTTATTTACAATATACATTCAGGCTTTATGAGGCTAATAATAGTAATATTAACAATGAGAATTTACCGAGCAATATAACCAGGGCTGTACTTAGTACCCACCCGCACGCCTGTGGCAGGTAACTTTTGCGTCGGGCGGGTAACTTTTTAAATATACACGCCCGGCTGGCTGGTAAGAATTTTGCTGATGGTAAATGAAGATTACTTGTTTGGCTGGTAAGTTTACAGTCGGGCTGGTACATTTTAAATGCTACCAGCCCGGCTGGCTGGTTGGAGAAAAAATGAAGGTACACCCCTGAAAATAACAATCTGAGGCAGTTGATAATATAAGATCAATATATGTGACATCAAAACCAGGCAGAATTGGGCAGAGTTATGAATGGAGAAAAATGCAATAAATGTTTTGAGTGTTATATTTGTCAATTTTGAGTTTTACTTAAATTTAAGATGCTAGTTATGTCAAAAACATGCTGCACAAATATCAAAATGAAATTTCATCAGGAAATAATATTTTTCATTGTTTATTATTCATCATTTTCTTTATTTTATGCAAATTTTAAAGGTGTTTTTCTCATTTTCAACATTTCCGACAGTCCAAATTCAGAATTCAACAACTTTGGTTTGGACTGTCTGATTTCAATGAAACAAGCAAGCGGTGTTGTATAAAGGGCAAAGCTTATATTTTCGAGATACATCAATAACTCAAACTTTACCTCCTGCCCAATTCAGCCTGGTTTTGACATGCGGCGTCACATATTGTTTAACACCAACATTGGGAATAAAAATATCAGGGTAGGAAATTAGAGGGGGACAGTCGGCGCCAGTGCAGGGAATCGAACCAGAAATGCCTGCATGGCAGTCCGGCTCCCGTCTGACTGGGCCACCGAGTCTGCTTGAATCCTACACATATGATAGCCTGCCTGGAAGGTTAGGATCAATCAATGAAATTATAAATTAGAATATATAAATGTAGTATAATGTTAATATCATCAAAATAGTTCTTATTTGTCCAGGTGTGGCATGGCATTATGAAGTCAACATAGTGACTACCCATTTATAATTTCAGCCCTCTTTAAAATGATAAGCCTCACGCCACTGTTCAAAATTACCACCAAAGAAAGGGCACCGTAAATTCCTTAAACTGACAACAATTCCTTTGCACTTTACAAATATTGCTTCATAAACATCACACACAGTTGATAGAGCCTTGTGGCACTTAACCCTTATAATGTCAACCCTGTAAGTAAAGATTCCAAATGTACATGCATCAAGACCTATCACTTAACCCTTATAATGTCAACCCTGTATGTAAAGATTCCAAATTTACATGCATCAAGACCTATCACTTAACCCTTATAATGTCAACCCTGTATGTAAAGATTCCAAATTTACATGCATCAAGACCTATCCTATCATCATTATAATTCTATATACATATTTTACAATACCTGTGCCCAGGGGGTTAAGTTATTTTGTGCATATTGACCTACGACCCGAGAGGAGGGGGGATACTTAGATATCAATTGCATGAATGAAAACAAGTTGAAATGGTGCTTTTTACAACATTTTCCCCTTCTCCCCCTTGACTTCAAAAATAAATTATATTTGCCAATTTTGAACTGTTTTTTAAATTCACAATTTGTAGCTCCATCACATAGACCTATACACAAAAGAACTATATTGATGTGTTATTATTCTTGTTGATCATGAAAAGTGCAAAAATAAATGTAGCACGAAAATGTCCATTTTTTACAGCAGAGTCCATACCACTAAATAAATGATGGAGCAGACAACGGAAGGCCTGCTGAATTTGGTGTAATGACACTGGTCCAAGAGAACGATATTCAATGAAGATTACAATATCAGTGCAAATTACTTTTTCTTTTTTTGCCAGAAATGCTAGCTTCTTCCAAAATGAAAAATTGGAGTTGCCAGTCACTTTAAATACAAGAAATTTGAATTTTATTTAAAAAGGGGTCATTTACACAGTAAGCAATGGGGATTTTTATTTAGTGGTGTGGATCTGATCAGTAATCCAGTGGAATTCAAACAACATATCATGATTACTTTTACTCAGTGAATTTATATCGCTTCGGTGGGTTTTTATACACAAAAAAGGAATCAATCCAATTATATATATATATAAATATATACAATAACGTAAAGCAAATTATGGAGAGAGTCAACAGGAAAATCATGGAAAAGTTGCAGCTTAATCAATGGAAAAACACAAGTGATGTCATCAACTGGTTCAAATGCATCCCAAACAAACAAAAACATTCATTCATTTGTTTCGATGTTGTCGAGTTCTACCCTAGCATATCAGAGGACCTCCTGCTGAAAGCGCTGAATTTTGCTTCTAAATACGACACCATCAGTGACCAAGAAAAGGACATAATACTGAAAGCTAAACAATCCCTTTTGTTTAATGGGGATGATGCATGGTGCAAGAAAGATACCGACTCTCTCTTTGACGTTACTATGGGGAGTTTTGATGGCGCCGAAACCTGCGAGCTTGTTGGATTGTTTCTCCTGTCAGAGCTTAACCCCAAATACAGGTCGCACATAGGATTATACAGAGATGACGGCCTTGCTGCATTCAATGAGCCACCTAGGAAAATTGAATGTATTAAGAAAGAAATTTGCAAGGTCTTCAACAAACACAATCTGAAAATAACCATAGAAGCAAACCAGAAAGTGGTTGACTTCCTAGACATCACGTTGGATTTATCTACAAGTACGTTCAAACCATTCATGAAACCTAACAATGAACCGTTATATGTCCACAGCAAAAGCAACCACCCACCATCAATTCTACGCAACATCCCCGAAGCAATTAACAACAGGCTATCAAACATCTCATCAGACGAGAAATCATTCACCGACGCCATACCTCCATATCAACAAGCACTCAAAAACAGCGGCTATGACCACCAGCTCAAATTCAACCCTACTACACCTAAAGTGAGAACCCATAAGAATAGGCGTAGAAACATAATCTGGTATAACCCACCATACAGCTCCAATGTCGACACTAACATAGGCCAGAATTTTTTGAAACTTGTTGACCGGTGCTTTCCACATGGCAATCAGCTACGGCAAATTTTCAATAGGAACACCATCAAAATTAGCTACTCCTGCATGCCTAATGTCCAGAACACTATTTCATCACACAACAAGCATTTACTAAAAAAGGAAGCTGACATACAAAACACTGAGGTCAACACGCGTGAATGCAACTGCCGACGCAACACCGTCTGTCCGCTGTCCGGTAAATGCTTAACTGTAGGCATTGTCTACCAAGCAACAGTAACTAACAACATCAACAAAACTGAAGAAACCTATGTCGGACTATCAGGTAATACATTCGAATCGAGATATAATGGTCACACTAGTTCCTTCAGAAATGTAGAACACAAGCACAGCACAACCCTCAGTCAACACATATGGAAGCTCAAGGACTCTAAAATACTAACTCTATAGCTTGGAAGATTTTGGCCAAACGCAAACCGTACTCTAATGCCAGTAAACGATGTAATCTATGCCTGCATGAGAAATTTCTAATTATCTTCAGACCGGACTTGAGCTCATTAAACAAAAGGAATGAGCTAATCACCACATGCAGGCATAGAAAGAAATTTTTATTGTGCAACTCAACCTAACTCTGTCATTTATTATTATTATTATTATTGTTGGCTAGCAGCCATTTACTACAGTGACATGTTCTAAAAGTGGATAGTTTATTGAATATAGATTGCTCTTCACACCTCATACGTTTTACTATACTTTCTATTGTCTATGACCATGCATACTTGACTTGAGTCATCTATGTTGGACTATATGCTAGTGTTCTTAGTACATGAATTCATTATACCTGATGAGTGCAGCCAATGCTGGCTGTATGAAACAGTGCTGTAGTATAATCATGGAATTGTAATCAAGTTGATTTTATATAATATATAAATATATATATATTAGTAAGACAAATAAATGTCTGTACAAGCACCTGTGGTCTGTGTGCACCTGACCTTAGTCAACGCATCAATGCATCTGTAACTGTAACTGCGGTGAGAGTACCGGGTGTAACCAAAAAATCATTGAAAAAAGATTGAAAGAAAACGAAAGACATTGACTCTATGGAAAATCTTGTAACCACAGAAAATCAATAGATCTATTATATAATATCATCTTACTACAGCATACTTCTCTGATATCCTGTAAATCTATTGCAGAAGAAATTTTGTAAAATTTTTTTTAGTAACTGAAATGATTGCATAAAACGATCTATATATGAGCAAGTTTCTACTGGGGAACATACCGTTAATTACCGGTAAGTTTGCCCAGTAGAAACAGCCAGATACCGTTAAGAATCGGTATCTTTTGTAACCGCAAAATCCTTCACAAACCAGGTTTGGTACCAGTAAGAAACGGCAAGTTTTCCAGTTGAAACAGCCAGCCGATTAATCTTACCGTTTTGTTCTGTGAACTGTGTCATGCTGGATACACATTGTGAGGCAATCTTTTTCAGGTGGGGCGGCATTGTTTGGTATAACAAAAGGTCAAATGTCATGGCCCATCAACTAGGATCAATAAACTTAGCGGTAACTTTTCGCAAGTAAAAACAGGGGGGATTAAAAACTTACCGTTTAATCTTACCGTTAACTTTGCAGTGCCCCAGTAGAAACATGCTCTACGTACCTGTATTGTCAGGCCATTAGGTGACAAAAAACCCTGTTATACAGGCCCAGCTGACCAAGTAATAGTAAATTTGGATTTTTGTTTTAAATTGTTTACATTCATTTGAAAATGATTTTTTTTTATCTCAAACAATATGTTCACACATTTGTGATTTCGAAACACAACAGATAAATGTTTTTTTTCCAACCAAAAATTAAAAATTAAAACCTCACCTTACAAGGTCTTTCAACCCATTTCACTGGGGTTCAGTTTTTCGTCAGATTATTGCACTTTTTGAATCCCAAACAATTCAACATACTTTAAATATTAACTACATATTCCAACCATTCCTTTGCAGATAAGCGTATCATACTGAAAGCAGTTCATCATCACTGTCATCTGTATCAGACTCATCAACTTCGCCCTCGATGGCTGAACGACGTTTCTTGAAGATCGCCACCACTAGTCCGATCAGAATAAACTAGAGGAGAGAAAATATCAAAATTTAGTTACATTATAAAGCCAGAGAAAATTTTCATTAAATTAAAGGGGCACCGAGAGATTGCAGAGAAAAATGAAATTTGTAAAAAATGATTTGTTTTAATCGATAAGGTAGGTAGGAGCCCTGAAGTGTAATAATTTATGGAAAAGGGTCGAATAATGATGCTAGATTGAAATTGGGTTGAAGTAACTTATGTGGTGCTGATTATTTCAATGTGATCTACATCAAAATGACCAAATCATGACATTTCACATGATAGACGGCGAATTAAGGTAAACGGTTTCAGATGGTAGTTAGTATTGCCTAAGTATTGTTACGTAGGTGCAAAAAAAGTATTTCCAGACAAATTGAGGGCGCACAACAATAAGTATCTCTCAGTGCCCCTTTAATGAGAATTAAATGAGATGTCAGTGGTTCCTTTTTACCGGCAAATCATACAATTGTGTTCTATTCTATTTGGGCAACATTTTCTGTAAATAGAGCATGTGTGGTCCAGCGGAACAGCGCAGGACTCATGATCATGAGGTTGTGAGTTCTATCCCCGCCGTGGCCGACGTATTTGTGTCCTTGGGCAAGATACTTAGTTTCAATTGCCTCTTCAACTCAAGTGATATTTAGGGAGCTGTCAGATAGTCACAATCCAAGTAGTGCTGATAGGCTGTGCACTGTTGCCCGGTAGCCACCTAACACTAGGAGAAGCAGAACGGCGTCTCTTTCCTACTTTTGGCATCAAATGGCGTCAAATGGCGTCAAATGGAGTCAAATGGCATCAAATGGCATCAGTGATGCCAAATCGGCATCAGAAGGCGTCAAATGGCATCAGTGATGCCAAATTGGCATCAGAAGGCGTCAAAGGGCATCAGTGATGCCAAAATTGGCATCAGTGATGCCAAATTGGCATCAGAAGGTGTCAAAGGGCATCAGTGATGCCAAATTGGCATCAGAAGGCGTCAAAGGGCATCAGTGATGCCAAATCGGCGTCAGTGATGCCAAATCGGCGTCAGTGATGCCAAATCGGCGTCAGTGATGCCAAAATCGGCATCAGTGATGCCAAATCGGCGTCAGTGATGCCAAATCGGCATCAATTATGCCAAATCTCTATCAGTGATGCCAAATTGGTAGTTGGCATGTTTTTTACTTTAGTAAAAATGTATATGCTGGTTATCATATTAAAATTTCGCCAATAAAAACACACCTCCACCAGCATTTACCAGCCCATACCAATATACCAATTAAGATTCCCAATTGGGATGCACCAATTAAGATTCCACCATTTATCCATCAAAACGAAGGAAACAGTACTGTAGCATAGCCAGCGGGGGGGGGACACAATATTGATGTTTGCCCCCCCCCCCCCCCCCCCCCCCCCCCCCCCCCCCCGGAATGACAATGCTGGCTACACGCCTGGAAGGAAAGCGGTTGATAGTATAAACAAACATGGTTCCATGTTGGAAAGCGGAAGTGTACCAATTATGTTACAATCAAATAACATTTGCGTATCCTTGTAAACCAGTCAGTTAAAATTGAATACAAAAATATAAATTGATTAATTAGTGCAGCGCATTCATGGAGGCTGCCATTTTTACCATTACGCCATTATACAGGGTGAGTCAAAAAAAAGTGTACTCAAATTCAGCGATTTATTTTAGAAAAAGTATTTGTTTGTTTCCAAAACAATATACTACGGTATAAAGACAAATCGATTAGCTTTAATATGAATTTTATCTGGTTTAGATTGGTTGAGGGAAACTTATTTTACGCTGTTTTGAATAAAAGTGACCAATTTAACGTCAGAACACGCTTTCCAGATCTTGAGCAATATAATTCTTAAGATACGACCAATACAAAATTACAATACCGACAGCGAAAGGATCAATTCCTTTGTTATGAAATGATTAAAGTGTGGTAATTGTCTCATAAATAGGCCTTAAAGTTTTATTGTTTTAATCTATTAGGAGACAATTTTGAACAAGTGTATTGTCTACTTAATTCTTTTAATAAACAAGATGTGTAATGCTTTACATCATAATCCTAGTAAACATTATTAAGCTCGTTACGCTTTAAATTAAAAACCGTGTTTTCGATGAAAAAACAGCTCCTGTACAGAAATAGTCATATTTACTTAACGGTATCATCAAATAGCGTGATTTTTTTTTCCAGATGGTAGCAAAGAAATGGCGCAATCATTTAAAGTTATGTTTGCCTTGATTTTGTGGTCAACATTTTTTTTGTTTTGATTTTTTCAATTAGGGTACACTTTTTTTTTACTCACCCTGTAGCCGCTGTCAATCACAAAGATGTTTTACATTTATATGAATGACGTGCCCAGTTCATCTTTGAATAATCATAATTTGGCTTAATCTCGATTCCAGCTGCTCCATTTTAGGTTCAATTGACCCGAACACAGTACACCCATGACGTAATTTGGTAGTGACAAAACCACGCCCACATGAACACATTTGGCCCATTTTTGGGATTTAAATTATTTTTGTCTACTTTTTGCCGTAGATAGATTGTTCTTCCCGTCGGTTAGAATTTAGTTAATATATTTAACTACCACTATTTCTAATCCACTTAAACTCTTTTTAAAACTATAATCGCCCTATACTTTACTGTTCTAGGGTTAATGGAGTGCTAGTGTTTCTCACATTGGCAAAACGGTTCACTGTTGGTGACACAAATATTGCATCCAGTCCATCCTTCAAGTGTGCCATCAATTTGGCTATCTCTCTGTCAGCATCTTACTTGTTCTGCACTCCGCAGTCTGCATCCCAATTTTAACAACATACATGTACTTCCAGATATATATATTTGCTGATTTTTCTCACTTTGGCAAAAAAGGTTCATTCTTGATGACACAATAATGCTTCCAGTCCACCCTCTAAAGGGGGAAGTGTTCATCAACACATCCCTCTTTCCTTGAAGGAATGGTCCTTCTGTTAATTATAGAAATGCAGACAGCAAATACAGCCGGAGAGGGGTGACCCATGGGGTAACAATATCAAGTATTTGAGTAAAACAATTAATTTCTGCATACTAATTCCACTATGTTGCTATCTTCACTGCTATCTTCATTTGATAAAAGTATACCAATTACCAACTATACCATTATACACCTCAAATTCATGTAAAAAAGTCTTGAATTAATATTATAATAATATAGAATCGGAATCACTGGCGTGATTAAAATCAACAATGACCTTAAAAAAAAACACCGTCTCCTACCTGGTGTCCCTCATCACTATCACGGCAAAGGACAAACCTCTAGACCACAGAGGCTGTGTTTATGTGAATGACATCACATATGAATGAGGGATAATGTCTATACAAAGCCATCGTTAGGAAGGTTTTGTTTTGATGTTATGACTAAAATAATTGGTTAATATTGAAAATCACACACTTAAAAAACACATCTAAAGACAAATTCCTGACCTGTAAGTTACTAATATTTAGTATGATGTTCATATTGATATTTGGTATCACCCATGGGCTTTACCTTACTTTACTTGGTAAAATTCAAAGGCAAGGCTTCAGCCAGCACCCAAAAGGGCAGAGGGAGGGAGGGGAAGAGTAAGGTCGTCTGCTCGACCCCCACCGAACTCTACGCAAAAAAACTAAAAACTAAAATGAGTATGCAACCTTGCTACATCAACAGGGTGCTTACTTTGCTCGCTTTGCGCTGCCACAACGACGAATTCTGGGTGATTATTCCATCCAGAGAACAAAATTTTCATCATGGGTTTGCAAATCATTTTTTTCAACATCTTCATTCAAATGCCTATGATGATGTTCTTTTTGTAGGGTTACGGTGCTAAATGAATCGAAAAAGTTGCTGGTTTGTCGTGTCAAAAACATTTGGATGGTAAAGGAAACTACTTGGAATATACTTTATTCTGATATAAACGCAAGCTGATTGGTTGTGAGGAAAGGTTGCACTTTTTGCTCAATCATCATTGTTCTCTCTCTTCCAGCCAAGTATGCTGAAAATCTGCGAGGGGAAAAATTGATCACTCCACTCCATACCAATGTCAAGTGGGTTCAATAAGGTATAGCACAGAACAATGCCAATATGTGAGGCTGCAGCACCTCAAGGCATAAAGAAGAAAAAAGAAAAAAGGGAGAAAAAGGCGGTTTTGAGGACAACCCCTCCCCACGTATCAAGATTTCTTGAGCTGGCGGCAACAAATGTTGGGAAACTTTTACAATTTTGTTGGAGTCGGTAACAAAATTGTTGGTACATAACGCCTATCGTATAGTACAACATATCTGTGCTCCTCCCCCCCCCCCCCCCCCCCATGAGGAGAGCTAAAAGTAAAAGCAGGCACGTATGCAGGGGGGGCTGTCAAAAAATTAAAATCTTAAATCCCCCTTCACGCCGCGCATTACCCCCTCCCCAATTACAGTTGAGGACATGCCCCTCCACCTTTTTTGGCAACCTTAAGGGACATCGAGAGATATGTATGGGAGTGCGCCCTCAATTATCCTGGAAATCAGTTTTTTTGCATCAAAATAATACTTAGGCATATATACTAACTACCATCTGAGACTGTTTAATAACATTCGCCGTTAATCATATAAAATATCATGATTTTCTTAGTTTCGATATGATCATATTGAAACTAAGGTGCTGAATTCGGAAGTTATGCTGTCGTTTACTCACGGACTTTCGTGGCAAATCTCAACCCGGAAGTGCTGTTATTTGTTTAGTTTGGCATGAAGGCGATGTCAAAATTGTATGACATTTTGGATTTGGGCTATGTTGATGATTATCTTTACGTTATTTGCTCATTTAGTATATCGATACATCTCACAATGCCCCTTTAAACACTTATATTTTATAAAATAAGAATTAATGAGGTCTGAAATGTTTAAGAAACGCCCTCATAGACTATCGAAATTCGCAGTAGGTTTACTCAGTACCCAAACACCGGGACTAGAAGGGGAAACCACCTTTGACACCCAATTATATTTAAGCAAAATGCCAGGCAAAATATGTTAAAAACAAACCTTGGATTATGTAAATTTAAGGAAAATAGTAAAGTTTGTGAGCCTAGAAACGGAATTGGGTTATAGAAAAAACTTATGCATTAAAAGTTATGATCATTACCTGATGCAAAGGATCATATTAATGGATATTGTTGGGTCTGTGGGTATACAAAGTTGAATGGTGACATATTTTGTCACCTGAAAATGGCCTTCTTCAGGAAAATTGGCCATAAATCCATATTGTGCGGCTTTGTGGTACAGTATATCAGTTTTTAAGTAAACAATTCATAAACTACAGACATTTTTCCTCTAGAAAAGACTAAATTGGTGGCGCATTCGTTAAATTGGCAACGTATAAAGAGATTTGAAATTTAAAAATGAAATTGACTGCTTTTGTTTCTGAAAAATATACCTCATGATAGCAAGATTTTGGCGAAAATGAATACCCATAATACCAACTTGACAATTTACACAGTGCAACATTTGCTTTGAAAACCTATAGTATTGAAAATATTCCGGAATAAATATACAAACAAATGGTGATCTGGATCAGATCACCTAAACTAACCATCTGAGAAAATAATCAAACAAACATTTATAAAAACAAAATTATGTATTTTATTAAAGGTAAATGACCCGATCACATTTTCGATTTTCAACTTGAAGTTTTCTATTCTACATGAAAGGTCATCCTTAAAAAAGTCGTGTTCCAAAGTTTGAGTTGCATAGCTCTAATGGTTCTTATTTTAGACGCACAAGATGCTGTGAACTGTACCCATTGAGTAGTACACAAACTATATCGGTGGTTACCACCATTCGCGGTAATTCGACGCTATTTCATCGATTTCTCCGTAATTATACCGATTTAGGCCGTCAAATGTCAGTATGATGATGAGAAAAATACGAGCTTTCATATGATATGAAAATCTCCGTATGTTTGAAATAATTCTGTGTTACGAAAATGTGATCGGGTCATCTACCTTTAAACTCTATACAGTAAAATTGTCAAACTGCTCACTTCTGAGATTTAATGTATAATTTGCATACCCATATGGGAGTATAATAAATGCAAACAAGTATTGAAAATATTCTGGTATACTCAATACGAATATGAAAACACATTACTTAACAGTAAATAAACACATGATTGACACAATATGTTCTTAATAGCATTGACAAATATATTTATATATAAATATTAAAGAAGGGTCCTTGCAAGCACAACATTGATCATTTTTTATAAGAAAAATCATTATTGAGCCAAAATTGTGACACTATTATAGAACAAAATATCATACTAATCACAAAAACGAATAAAACTGCCATCTCTTAACATGCAATTTTTAAATTTTGCAGCGATCTTAAGTCCCGGTGTCGATGACGTCATGGTTATTGGTGCTCAAATTTGCGCATATTTTTATTTTTATTATATTTTTAAATGCATTCTCATGATGAAGTCAAAAAGTAAAATTGAGCTTGTATGAAACAATAATGGAGCCTATAATAAATATTACTGTAATAAATTTCACAAGCAATTTAATTTGCTAATTGTGCAAGGACTTGGAAGCCCAATTCACCTTAGATTACCACCAATTGTGTAATTTGTAATTGATACCGCAGATATAGTAAATAAAGTATACCACAATTGGAATTTTAGAATGAAACTTTAAAAAAAAAATTAAAAAAAACTATAAATGTTTGGTAGTCTTATAATTTATACTGAGTAGGAAATTAAATTCTAACAATCCAAGCAAGTTATTAAATGAACTCAGTACTGGACATTTATTTTTAGTTTAATAAAAGTTGTATAATTATATAGAGATCTTGAACCTTCAAAAATGATTATTGATTGCTATTCAAGTATAAAGGCATGCATCCACTAAACCATGCATTGCTAGACCTGCATATACTGTAAAAGTGGAAATGTACGCGCTACATTTATTTTCGCTCTTTTCGCGCTCAAACCTGCAAGCGTGAAAATTAAAACGCGTGAATATATTCATTTTGTATGTAGGTCTATAATGAATGGAAGCTCAAAATCGCGAAAATAAAAACAAGCAAAATTGTTCAAAATGTGCAATGCGCGAAGATTTACATGCGCGAACATTTCCACTTTTACAGTAACTCTTACATGTATCTACACAATTTAAAGCTTCAGTAAACATGTATTGTCTTCTTAAAGCATAGTGCAGTAGATTGTATAAAGTTTGTGCAAACAGTTTGCTTAGCCATTACTCCTCCTTATGGGTAAAACTATATCTGATGACTAGGGGTGTAATCTTGGGATTATATCAAGGGATGACCTTAAATTATCTGGGGTCAGAAGTTGGATAAAACTGAAAACTGCATGTAGTAGTACTATTAGTAGCATAGAAGATTTTAAAGACACCACCACAATGACTTGAGTATGCCCTAATTCTGGTCTCCAATTTGTCTCGGTTCCCAGGCATAGACCGTATGCACACAATCATGTCTTCATAGCGAGTTCATCGCTGGACTCTTTTGAATTGGGTTCTAGTTTACATGGAAATGCATAAATCAGTGTTCCTTTTTCTTATTTTTAAAACTTAAGAGCTCGACAAATGCATCCTGTGAAAAAAAGCTTTAGTTGGCTGACGTTTGTGCAATGCTTGTAGGAAGACCTCAAAATCTTCTTTGGAACACTATTGTATTACATATATTATTACACCTTAACAAGAGTGCTTAGTATTGAATCGAAACATAAAATTAGTAAGTACGGTTTATTGGATTCATCAAAAGAGCCATTTTTCCACTGTTCCACCATATATACCTATTTTTTTCTTGGAATTCCGGGGGAAAATGTAATGTTGTTCCTCGGAATTCCAAACTTTTTTTTATTTTTTCAATAGTCAAACGGATGGAATTTCTGACAACTCATTATCACTATTCCTCTACACCCTAAACTAACTTGAACTAGCAAGTTTTTGAAACATGAACATGTCTCACAGGTTTATCATCAGCTGATGAAAACTCAGAGGTGTATTTTATATTCCATATTTGTACATCAGTAACCTGGAAATGCAAGTTTCACAAAAAAATGTCCATGTTTTTAATTTAATTTTAATTTTTATTAAAGGAAAGAAATGTCTTTCCTGATCGTAATATACATTAATTAGAGCCAGAACTGAGTATATAGAACCCAGCACTACAGTCAATCAGTGGGGTGGGGGTGGGGGATTATACCTATTTTGTACGCTTTATGCTATCCAATTTCACGGCGCGCATATATCAAGGAATATAATGTTATATAAGCCCATTTAAAACCAAAATAAACAACCTTGTGACATAGCTAAAATATCTTAATTAAAAGAAAATCCCCTCAAATAGGTTTCGGAATTGATACATTTTGAAATTTTGGAATGTTGTCTGCAGACGCCTGCTGCATGGTAAGTGTTAAAAGTAAATGAGGTGGTACATGAATAATCAAGGACACCATGGGTACACAAAGTAACTAATTTATTAAAGGAGGGGTCCCGCAAGCATAACATTATGCATTATATGTTAGACAAATAATTATGGAGCACAAATTGCAGAACAAAACATCATACTTATGACTTGGCAAAACCAAATAATACCTGCCATCTCTCAACATGCAATAAAAAGTCCTGGTGTCGATAACGTCATGTTTATACAATGCACCTTGGTATGGTAAATATGAGCCCACCAATAAACATGACGTCAGCCCCCCCCCCCCCCCCCCCCCCCTCCCTCCCCCCGTCTCCTCGTTAGCTACACAACTGTATTTTACTTTTCTATAAAAGAACGACTAATTCATACATTGCTCAGTTTGGAGCATTCAAGATTTGTGATAAATAGTATTTGAGCTGACATTTCAGCCAAGAGCAACATAAGAAATTCATCATTACACAGCTCTTTGCATCACTGCACAAAACATTGGCATGGTGTGCATGCACTTTCCTGATGCACTGTACTGGATTTATGAATGCACCCTTGAAAAACAAACAAAGAATGCATGCACTTATAAAACTCGCCCATTGCTTGTGTGGTAGATTTCGATCACGACAGGAGCATGCGCAGATGCGATTTTTGTGTAAGTGGTCTGTGATTTTGTCAATATTATATTTTTACTGTGATTTGTCGATCTGCATATGCAAAAAGTAACAACGCCCCCGGCTGGACTCGAACCACCAACCTTTCGGTTAACAGCCGAACGCGCTAACCAATTGCGCCACGGAGGTGATTATTACAAGACTGTTTTGGTTTGTCATGTTCACCCGTACACTTCCCCGTACACTTTTTTGCAAAGTCGGGCATCGTTTTTTCTCAAATGTTGCTTGCATATTGCCTTTGCTGTCGCCTTTAATACATGTGCTGTTACTTGAACTTGGAACCAACGTTTAATTTGAACTGTCTATTTTCAATAAAAAATACTCCAATACGGGAAAAAAATCAGAAAAGCTCACAGACAACAAATAAGAACATCATTTTACTCGACCTAGAATTTCAATCAACAGATTTCAATCATCGGCAAAACCCGATGATGTGAGTGACGTCATTTAATGAGCTCATTAGCATAATTTATGTCCGTGAAATATACAATAGGGTTTTGGTAGTGGCATGATCATCTCACCATGGAATTATTAGAAAGAGACCAATAATTCCATGATCTCACAGACCCTACCTGAGATATTCTTTTTCCTTACAAAATGGTTTTTTTTGTGTCGCCTTATGCCTATTGGGTGGTGTGTGTGGGGTGTTTTTTTTGGGGGGGGGGGAATAATTTTGCCCCTATATTTCCCCTACTCTCAGCTGAAATACTTATTTATTTTGACAGGGCAGAATAGCTGAAAGTCATCTCTAAAACCTTTTAACAGAGCAATCCAGTTTAAATTAATATGTCAACATAAATACTGGCGGGATGAGCAATTTGAGCTGCCTCTTCCTATTAAAATAATATAAATTCAATATAGGCCTATAATACTATGAATCTAAATGTTAGGTTATTTCAGGACTACATGGGTTAATTGACCAAGGAGTTATTATAGTTAATATAATAACTCATTGCATTGACAGACCACTTATTGGTGTCCGATGAACCTAATATCTTAGGTCCTGAGCGTTCTGTAGAATTCTTGTTTTAATTTTCTGACAATTAGTTCCATAATGTGTCAAGTTTGGCTTGGTCCATATAATAACAAATCAAGTTTTTGGTTAACATTTTCTTCTAAAGTGCTATTTCATTTTAATCAAAAACTGATTTCAGTATGCTGTAGAAAAGTTGAAAGCTGGGGATTAAATATAAACTTCTTTTTTTAACCTTTACCGTGTGAAGCACAATTACATATTGATCTCATTTTGTATTGGTAACAGAATAGTAATAATAATATACTTATTAGGAAGATCCAGAGGAGATGGTAACAAACAACCTACCAAAGGTGAATTACCCTATGTGTATAAATGGTCATATGATCAGAAGCAATAAGCACATACCGTATTATCCCTATTAAGCGCCCATGCCCTTATAAGCGCCCACTCCTGTTTTTCTCAATGACTACCAACAAACAATCCCTTATAAGCGCCCACCTTTTCAATTACACTGTACAACAATATTTTTGCCACGGCATCCTTCAGTAAAGCAGAACCAGTAAGCCTGGTTCGATCGCCGCCCCCTCTCCCCGATCCCACTAGGCACTTACTGCCACGCGTTTCAGTAGCGCTGATACCATTGCCTGTACAGTGACTGGCAAATTTATTCTTGGTGGTTTTGAACATGCATAGTGCAGAATGCATACAAATTATGCGTAGTGTTGTATTTTAGCAGAACTAAATGTCTTCGCAACCTTGCCGAATTCGATAGTCTCCACGATAAATGAGTTTAAAAATAGGGAACATAATAATCGCCCACCCAAAGACTTTGCTAACCGCCCTGGGCGCTTAATAGGGATAATATGGTACACTGTAAGCATGGTAAGTGCTTTCTGAAATACACTAAGTCAAGGAAGTCACAATGGGATTAAAATTCACATTGCCACAATTCCTTCTTTGCTATTTGATGTTTTGGTTCACTATTGTCCATTTGGCATCAGTGATGCCGTTTGATGCCATGTGATGCCATTTTGACACCAATAAGCCAAGCACATAGCTTAGAACTTTTATTGAAGGCATACATACTTAACGATTGTGTAATTTCTCCTTTGATTATGTGTGGGTTTGGTATGCTGACTTTGTTTAAAATAACATCGGGATATAATGCTGATGAGCTTCTTAATCATACATGTTTTGATGATATCTTTAACCTTAAAGGCTGTAGTATACTAAACAAACCCAGCTTTTAGGGTATGGATGAAGCACTTTAGATTTCTTTGGCATAAATGTTCATATTTTTTCAAGCCATTGCATAGACCTATTTAGTGATATTGCAAATCTGTTTGGTACATGTAAAACTCTAAACATATCTAATCCATGCCATCATCTAGCAATTTAGCCATATCATATTGTTGTTTTCATTGCCGGTTTAGATTATATTCTTGTCTATTGTCTTTATTGATCACTTGGCAATGAGTGGCAGCTCAAGAGCATTTACTATTTTATTAATTGGGACACTTACGTATTTGAAATAGGGAAATGGAACAAGAGAAATATAGGGAACAAAAATTTACCTTTAAAAATGTAAAAATGATCCAAATCAAAATTTGGTCTGAAACTAGGCAAATAATATCAAATTTTAAGATAAACAACTAGTGGAAAACCCGTGTTTCGTGTGAGCTACGCTAGTATGACCCCTTTCAGCGGTTATGCAAAATAAAAACATGTTTAGCATCCTGACCTTTTCCAAAAAAAGGAAGGAGGAGGCCCTTTAATTTTTTTTCCCACTTTAAGTACAAAATTGCCCTAATTAGCGATAAACATTGCGAACCTATATTTTGATATTTTTGTTTTATCATTGTAAAGCGCTGTGTTCTCTGTAGAGCGCTTAATATGTGTGTCCTCTAAATTTCTTACTGTTAGCTATATCAACCATGTTTCCAAAAATATCCTGTATGAGGTCAATTTGTGAATGAAGGCTTACTTGTTGCCATTTTATGATGTCCAATCAAATGTAACGTGAGTAACAAAAGCTGTTTCCTTCTCACTCGCAAATCATGTCATGTATTGCAATTCTAATTGCATATAAAGTTAGTGCTGGGTCTTGTGTAACTACTGCAGAAAAAGGAATTCTGTCAAGCTTGTTGAAAAAAATCGAGTACCGTAGCGAAAAAGCGTAACGTGAGCAACATGGAATTGCCCATATCTAGCAATTTAGCCATATCATATTGTTGTTTTCATTGCCTGTTTAGATTATATTCTTGTATATTGTCTTTTTTGATCACTTGACAATTAGTGGCAGCTCAAGAGCATTTGTTATTTTAGTAATTGGGACACTTACTTTGTAAATAGGGAAAGGGAACAAGAGAAATATAGGGAACAAAAGTTACCATTAAAAATGTAAAAATGATCCAAATTAAAATTTGGTCTGTAACTAGCTAGGCAAATAAGATCAACTTTCAAAGATCAACTTTTAACCATGCTAGTATGACCCCTTTCAGTGGTTTATAAGGGGGCAGTAATTTTGTTTGGCCCCTCTACCCAGACCTAATTAGTTATGATTATTCGTAATGTTGGGGAAACAGTTGATGCTGAAAGGGAAAATAAGGGTGTACAAATGTAGAAAAAATAAAATGAAGATTTCTGTTTTTTGCCTCCCTCCCCTGAACCCATAGAGGGTGGACTGGAAGCATTGTTGTGTCATATAAAAGAATGAACCTTTTTGCCAAAAGTGAGAAAAATCAGCAAATATATATATCGAAGGAAGATATGCAACTCTCCATGTATCTGCAAGTACATATGTTGTTAAAATTGGGATGCAGACTGCGGAGTGCAGAACAAGTAAGATGCTGACAGAGATAGCCAAATTGATGGCACACTTGAAGGATGGACTGGATGCAATATTTGTGTCACCAACAGTGAACCGTTTTGCCTATGTGAGAAACACTAGCACTCCATTAACCCTAGAACATTAAAGTATAGGGCGATTATAGTTTTTAAAAGAGTTAAAGTGGATTAGAAATAGTAGTTTAATATTAACTAAATTCTAACCGACGGGAAGAAAAATCTGTCTACGGCAAAAAGGAGACAAAAATAATTTAAATCCCAAAAATGGGCCAAATGTGTTCATGTGGGCGTGGTTTTGTCACTACCAAATGACGTCATGGGTGTGTTCGGGTTAATTGAACCTAAAATGGAGCAGCTGGAATCGAGATTAAGCCAAATTATGATTATTCAAAGATGAAATGGGCACGTCATTCATATAAATGTAAAACATCTTTGTGATTGACAGCGGCTATGACGGTAATGGTAAAAATGGCAGCCTCCATGAATGCGCTGCACTAATTAATCAATTTATATTTTTTGTATTCAATTTTAACTGACTGGTTTACAAGGATACGCAAATGTTATTTGATTGTAACATAATTGGTACACTTCCGCTTTCCAACATCAAATGCGATGAGCTGGAACCATGTTTGTTTATACTATCAACCGCTTTCCTTCCAGGCGTGTAGCGAACATTGTCATTCCGGGGGGGGGGGGGGGGGGGGGGGGGGGGGGGGGGGGGGGGAACATCAATATTGTCCCCCCCCCCCCCCCCGCTGGCTACGCTACTGTTTCCTTCGTTTTGATGGATAAATGGTGGAATCTTAATTGGTATGGGCTGGTAAATGCTGGTGGAGGTGTGTTTTTATTGGGGGAATTTTAATATGATAACCAGCATACATTTTTACTAAAGTAAAAAACATGCCAACTACCAATTTGGCATCACTGATAGAGATTTGGCATAATTGACGCCGATTTGGCATCACTGACGCCGATTTGGCATCACTGATGCCGATTTGGCATCACTGATGCCAATTTTGGCATCACTGGCGCCGATTTGGCATCACTGACGCCGATTTGGCATCACTGATGCCCTTTGACGCCTTCTGATGCCAATTTGGCATCACTGATGCCCTTTGACGCCTTCTGATGCCAATTTGGCATCACTGATGCCAATTTTGGCATCACTGATGCCCTTTGACGCCTTCTGATGCCAATTTGGCATCACTGATGCCATTTGACGCCTTCTGATGCCAATTTGGCATCACTGATGCCATTTGATGCCATTTGACGCCATTTGATGCCATTTGACGCCATTTGATGCCAAAAGTAGGAAAGAGACGCCGTTCTGCTTCTCCTAGTGTAAGTGTAGTGAGGAAAGTGTTCTGAATAATAATTGGCCAAAAGCGCTTTGGGACTGTGCTTGCACGGTGGAAAGCGCTATCTAAGAACTGCCTTTTTTATTGTTATTACAAGATGTATAAATTTCCTTTTATTTTTTGCAACAAAATGCTCATAAACAACTTACTCCAAGGAATGCCCAGTTTGCCCAGTAGTAGCAAGCGCCAAAGAACCACAATTGGAAGACAAACTTAGTAAGCAATGCCGAGGCAACTGTCATGTTACAATCTGTGGGGAGAGAATACGACAAAACAGTTACATGATGAGACCATTTTTGTGTGTGTTTTATGTCTATTTTTCTAACATTTTGGAACTTAAAAAATCCTGAATCGTTCATTTTTGGAAAAGATAAGAGTCAAAGAATCCATTTGTGGTATCAAATTTCACTTAAAATGCTGATTTTTTTTATTTAGACAAAGAAAATCACTTTTTTGGCTCAAAATTTGCTGCAAACGTAGCAAAATCAGTTTTTAGTAAAAAATGTTGAAATTGCACCAAAATCTAAAGACACATTCTCTACAGACGTTTTTTAGTTTTGATATTACTTTTTTTTTAGTTTTTTATTTTTTGACCAAAAAGAGTCAAAAAGTGATTTAATTTGATGTGGAACAAATGAAGAAGTTACGGCAGTTTTACGGAGGCTATTCCTGAGACTTAACAGCCCCAATAAGTCAGTGCATATGCCAGTGACTGTGCTTGATCATCAAACCTTTGATTCTATTGAGCTGATTGATGTATTGACCTGCCCCCTTCAATGAGTTTGTTAAAATTAAAAATTGTCCCTAAGATTTGCTGGTTTTTCAGAAATAATTAATGGATCCATATTTACCTACGAGGCATATAATTTTCCCCTGTTTTGACATATTTGGCTGATATTTTTAAATGTAAAAATTATAGACATGGCTCCGTTGATTTACTATTAATCAGTTCTAATAAAAGGAGACAATATTAGTCTAATAGACAAGTATTAGGGCTTTTAAAAAGATGACCCAATTTGACAGAAAATCTCTTTATAAATATTATAGACTATAAATGTGATCAGTTCCAAATTGGTGAGAAATATCAGTTTTTATCTCTATGCGCGCAAAAGTAATCCAAGCGGATGCCCGAGATTATGGTCACATGCACACGATTTTGATCGCACGCACGCGTCACACATATGATGCACAGAGTGCTTATTCCCTTCAGCGCCAGCGTCTTTCTGTATTCATTCACTGCGGCTTCGCCAATTTGGAACTGATCAAACTATAGTAACTTTTAACATACCCTCTGCAGCAGTTGTGCATTGTTCAGGTTCTGTGCCATTACTCTGAGGAGAAATTGAAGAAATTATTAAAAGAAGTTTTGATATATATTATCTTATATTGGTATTTTAAGGTGTGTATGGTACTTTCTAAAGTATATATAAACTGATAATCCAATATTTTTGGCCAATTTCTTGTTCTCAGGTGCATGTTTGGAAGGTGACCAAGACAAAAACCCATCCGCGTTCTCATCCGCTTTTGCTGCGTTCACGTCTGGAATTCTCCCCCCCCCCATGTTCTTCTATTTACTTAGCTTCGCCAAGTCACATCAATTACTTCTCCACCTTGATACAGGCCTATATGGCTGAAGAAATATCGGAATTTATAATAAATCATGAGGTTTGAATCTAATTATATTCACAAGGGCACGCCAGCGGATATTTTCTAGCTCCACAATACAAAGGTTGTGGGTTCCAGTCCATTGTGGCCAGTGTGTTGTGTCTTTGGGCAAGGCACTTTACCACGCTTGCCTCTCTTCACCCAGGTGTTAAATGGGTACCGGCTAAAAACTTACCTATTTAATGTTAATGCATGATTTCCTTTTTGTCGTGTCTTTTGTTACTACTACATGTTTTATGTATAGTTTTGTATATTTGCGTTTGTTTTATTTGTTATAGCGCATAGGGACTTAATTGTGTTATGCGCTCAATAAGCATGGTTTTATTATTATTATTATTATTATTATTAATTCATTGGGGGAAGTAAAACAGACTCGCTGTGCGGGAGGAGTGGCAAACCCCCTACAGCCAAAATTACATTGAGGAGTCTGGCCCAAACGTTAAGGAAAGAGAGATGGGCACTCAGCGGGCAAGCTTAGCTTGGCACGAGTCTTTACTTACTTATTTTTTCTCTGGACTACACATGTGGACATTTTATATGCGGATGGATACTCATTAACTCAAGTCAAATATAATTCATAATTGTACAATTGAATGATAGACTCACACAGAGATCAGTCAAAGATGAGCGTTGAAAAGGAAAGGGTAAGAGATTTTGTACTCAAAAAATTAGGCCTAAAAAAAGAAGTTTGATTGGCCTAACCCGACCGTCCCTAAATACATTGCCGACCCTGAATATTTTTTATTATTTTGAGGGAGGGAAAAAAGAATAAAATAATTTAAAAAAATAAAAAATAAACAATAATATATATATATATATATATATATAAAAATTGAACAAAGTATTTAAGTTTCTGACTGTTTGCTCTCATTTTCGGCTATTTATGTGATTTCCCGTATTGCATCACAATTTGCACCTTAAAAATCATCAACTGCGTTACAACTTTTTAAGGCTGGTGCAAAACTGCGATACAACTTTTTGACAACCTAAATCAAGTTGCTATTGCGATTCACCTAAAATTGACCTTGACTTGAAGGAATTGCACCTTGACCTCAAAAGTGAGGTGCAATTTTGCACCTCAAGAAGAATTTGAAATTTTAGCACTGCATTCACTACTTACCGGGACATATTTTTGAAATCCATATGTCATGTACTCTGGTGCCAATGTGTAAAGCATAACGTTTAGGGCTAGTATAAGACACATCATAATAAGACACATGAACAGCAGAGCCTGAGGCTTGGTCTTATGCGGTCTGATCTTGTACATCTGCGAATAAAGAGCAACGGAACAGAAGAGAAGATATTGTGAATTAAGGAGTGAGCTATGGCACGAATCTAACTTTAACCAAACAAGACTTGCGATAGTTTGATCAGTTCTAAATTGGCGAAGCCGCTTACTGCAGCGAATGAATATAGAAGGACGCTGGCGCGCATAAGTCACCGAACACTATGCTTTGTATGCATGACGTGTGCATACGTTCAAATCCGAGTGCATGTGGCCATAAACTTGCGTGCACCTTTGGATTATTTTTGCGCATGGAGAGATAATAACCAAATATTTCTCGCCAATTTGGAACTGATCAAACTATAGATAGTGAGGCAGTCACATATCACCCATGTGACGTTCATGCGTTACCCGCATGTGACACCCACGTTATACCACTTTGCTGTTTCGATGGACTGAAATATCTTTGATCAGCCGTAACACATCTCATCAAACAAGATTTGATCCAATTTAAGCTGGAGAGAGTGTCAGTCGCATATCATTCATTTAATATCCATGCATGAGATAGCCCTGCATGGTGTTTCAGTGGTTAGTAATAACTTAAATCAGGCTGATGCTACTTTACGCAGACTTGTCATTGCCGAGATCGAAGCGCCCCCATTTTGTGAGTCACACCGCGCATCTCAATGACCTTATAAGGCCTTGCGTGCTGTCAATCATAGGTGCTGTCAAGATAGCACCCTCATTTTAAAAGTCACATTGCGCGTACTAACGTATATGTGACGCGATCAAGAGGAATGAGTCGGATGTCCGGGAATCCCGAATTGAGATATGGCCAATTCAAAATGGCGGCTTACATAAGTTTTGATGGAAATTCATGTATACAATTTGACATAACTTTGGAACAAAACGTTGTATCGACATGGGGTTTTCAGTTTCTGAAAGCTCTAGGTGTCTTCTTTAAAACTGTATTAAAACTCATTTTCGACCAGGGTCGACATCCGACTCATTCCTCTTGATCGCGTCACATATTGTAAGTACACGCCCATATACCCACATATAAGGCTCTTGTTTTGCAATTTGAATTTCCTCTCCCATTTATATCAGACTCCCTGCTTTAATCATCCATACATCAGACTGACAAAATATGACTCGCTCAATCCAGTTTTTGCTGGAGTGGGTTGTATCATCATTCATGTAAGGAAAAAAAAAAATGTTTGATTGTCCATAGATCACTTTTAAAAGTTGGGTAGGTCGGTCGGGACATTTTTCTTTTTTTTCTTTTTTCTCACTTGCCCTTTTTTCAGGTACCAAAAGTAAAATGAGATGTACTTGTTGTGGTTATCAAAAACGGGGAACAAAATCTTTAACATTTTGATGAGTATTTCTATTTTCTCAAGACTTAAAAAAAAAAAAAAGTTAAAAAAAAAAGTTTTTGGGTCGGAATGATTAAGGGTCGGGCAGACGAGGACAATCAAACAACTTTTTTTGTTGTTGCCTAATGTCCATGTACCAATCATGTGAAATCCATGTGGTTTTAAAATCAAAATCAAAACGACACTTTTGACAGCAATGTAAACAGAACTAAAAATAAAATCTGGGTTGTGTTGGCGCAGAGCACATTCTCTCATGCATTAATTTGTTGTAGAACACTTTATCTAACCTAATTCTTAGTTTTACCATACTTGCCTCTGCATTAAATCAATGCAATTATACAGGAGAAACTTATGTAGTGTTTGCATAAACAGTACCGCAAGGCTAATGTCAATAATCAGCATTCATTTACACTTGTGGGAAGCATACCTAATGAAAACCAAATATTTTGTCTGCCTTGCAAAGGATCATTTTGTTTCAACAGACATATGGACATATTTGATACAATTAAAGAGGTTTAATGGGTTTATCCATAGTCTAGTTATAGATTGTCCAACTCTCTTCCGAATTTATTTGGTTGAGCATGATATTTGTGGATGTGTTGCTTCAACACTTTGAAGTCCATTATATCGCAGGGAAACCAATAGCATCTCAACGATTCTAATATCATCGTTAATGGACCTTTGTGGTTCCTTTAGCTTTAAATGGAATAGGTCCAAATCAATAACAGATCGGCCAATGTTTATGAATCTACTATAGTATAATAAATTGTCCAACTCTCGTCTGAATTTATTTGGTTGCGAACAGTATAACAGAATTGTGCCATTTATGTTTAAATAAAATATAAAAATATGACTTGGTCAATCCAGTTTTTTTTTGCTGGAATGGGTAGTGTCATTATTCATGTAAAATCTATGAGCAAAACCATGTGAAATCCATGCAGTGTTGAAAATCTAAAATGACACTTTTGACAGCAATGTAAAAGAACAACAAATATTCTGGGTTGTGTTAGCCTGGAACACATTCTCTGATGTATTATTTGTTGTCCACTACTAACATGTATGTGTGATAGGAGATAGTGAAATAAATATGGAGTAAATATACTTGTATTCTTCTTCCCCTTATATTATTGCTCTCCGAAAGGATTGAGCACTCTACGTGACGAAAGAAGACATTTTTTTTATCTACGATATACATGTAGACACATGTAGACACATGTAGGTTACATACATGTAGACATACTACATGTATGTAACCTAATTGTTTTGTTTTACCAGACTTGCGGCTGCATTAAAGCACTGCTATTATACAGCAGCAACTTGTGTAGTGTTGTTATAAACAGTACGTCAAGGTTAATGTCAATAATCAGCATTCATCTACCACTCGTGACGAGCATACCTAATGAAAACCAAATTATTTTGTCCATCTGATTAAAAGGGTTTGCTGTCAGACTAGATTCATTCAAACTGTTCGTCTTTCATGACTTTTTTGTCTATACACCAAAGAATATGTATTCAAAGTAAAAATGGCACAACAAAATTATATTTAAATTAAATGACCAAAATAAATCGCAAAAAAACACCAACAAAACCTTATATTTAATTCAAGTGTTATATGAATGCTAGCATAGGTCTCATTAGAAATTATTTTCTAAGTCATTTAGAAATTCTTTTCAAAGTCATTTAGAAATTCTTTTCAAAGTCATTTAGAAATTCTTTTCAAAGTCATTTAGAAATTCTTTCAATAAGCTGTTTCTCAGTAGTCTGTAATTGGCTCCAGACTTGCCTAACAGTCCACTTTATTATACTGTAAACATGGAAACTTTTATGCTACATTAATTTTCGCGCTTTTTCGCGCTCCAAGCAGCTACCACAAAAATAAAAACACGCACATATATTTCGTTTGTGTATAAGTCTATGTAATGAGCTTTCAAATCACAAATTTTAAAAAAAAATAAGCGAAATGGTTGAAAATCAGCAAAGTGCGAAAATGTAATCGCGCGAAATTTACCACTTTTACAGTATATTATATTATTGACAACCTTTTTTACTACTTCTAGCCGAATGTCAAATCCATGCTAATAGCATGCATTTGCCATTTGGCAAGCCTTCCTGATCAGACAAATATAAATTAGGGCTATCATTAACCTTATTTCTAACCATTTTATTTTACTTTTTGTCAATTTACACCTCATTTAAATATCCAGACTATATATTATGTTGCCACTTCAATCAGGCCATAGATCACATAATTAAAGCTTCATAGGCAAAGGTTGTATACATGATGGTCAACATTTTGAGGTTTAAGTAACTATCAACATAATATTTACTAGATCTTACATTTTACAAAATATCATTGAAATTAAAAAGTTAACTTTTAAAAATGTAAAGCAAGGGTAGCACATAGGCTCTTATGAGCTGTTTTTCATGTCTCACTAATACTATAGCTACACATCTGTTAATATCTCAAATTGAAAAGAATGGAAATCAAATTATTAAATTGTGTAATGATTCTCTTCAGTTATTGTTACATACCTTGACACAGCAAAACCAAATGCCTATCCTCTGTACACCGGCCATAGAAGCAAACAAGAAATACACAACTATTGCTACAAAGAACACATAATCCAATGGGAAGACCTGAGGATGAAAATATACACAGCAGTATCAGACAGTGTTTATACTCCTATTTGTCTTCCTCTGGACAGTGACGTAACTTTACAGGTGACCATTTATGCACGCGTATGTGTTGACCAACTTTCTATGCTTGTGTGTATACGCCAGCGCCTTGAGTAGACGCGCGCGTTCATGTGCTGCAATTAGTAAAATACGCAGTTACGGCACTATCTTGTGACAGATAATAGTTGTGCTCCACCAACTACAAAATCTTACCAAAAGTCAGGGCAAATGGGTGGCTGTCAGGTATCATAAAGGTTCATTATACTCAAACAAAAAGTAAATGCTTGGATTATTTTTCTTTTCATTTCTTGTTGCATCTCATTCCAACCCAAATAATTGAGTTGCATTGCCCCTACCTAAACCCAAATTCAAAATGACTTTAGTAGTTAAGGTCCACATTTCACAAAAATGATAGATGTTTGAATCAATATTTGTTTAGTTTTCTTGCTTCCTATCCCTGTAGGAAATGTTTGAGTTGATTCCTCTGGATTTCTTGCCTAAAATTATTTGAGCTCAGCACTTCCTTCAACACACCCATATTTGTCAAACATACACTCGAACAACGATGGTTGCATACCATTGGAAAGTCTGTTATTATATCCTACAAGATGGTCAAATAGGTAAGACTATGGCAGTATTGCGAAATGAAAAATGCACAAGTATTTTACTAAATTCGATTTGGGTACATATTAAACAATCTCACATACGGTCCAACCTCAGCTATCCGACCCTTTTTTATCCAGAGAGTTATCGCTGAATGATCCCAAAAGAAAATAAGTTGTGTACAGTCTAATTACCTTATTTTCCTACTCTGAAGCATTTGAAGGCCGTCATTTGATGTTAATGGTAGTGCTTAGATAATACATTGTCATTGTAATTATCCCTCATTCAGTACCCTTCTATTGTCCCAATCTGAGCACTTCAGACAGTCAATGCAGAATATTACACGTAATTCGCTTATCCAGATTTTTCACTTATCCGGCCATTGCTTGGTCCCATCATGTCCAGATAACCAGGGTTGGACTGTACTAACTTACGAGGGGGTATCATAAAGTTTTAGAAATCACCCAGAAGTGAAGGAGCCAGAAACTTAATTTTGTTATGTGATCCTTCAGACATCTTTACTAAGTCCCTGTGCAAAGTTACACATTTCTCCTACTTTTTATTACCTGTCCACAGACCGCCATTGTAGAGATCCTCAGATTGACCGCCATCGATTGATTCTCAGATTGTCTCAGATTGTGTTATTCCCAAAACAGCAATAAATAGTTTAAAGTTTAGACAGAAAGTGGTCAAAGGTCATTACAAATAAGCTTGGTGACAATAAACTTATGGGTAACATGGGGTGTACACACATTGACCTCTAATGACCCCTACATGACCTTTGACCCTTTCTGTCAACACTTTAAACTATTTATTGCTGTTTAGGGAATAACACTTACCTGCTGACAGAAAAGCAGGAACATATCCACTGGGTTTGGGTAGTTTCTCTTTGGTAATATATAGCCTGTCTTAGGACCCAGTGAGTGTAACGCTCGGTCGAGACTGTGGATGATAAGACATTAGTAGACTGATATCAAAGGCTAGAACGTAGCACTATACTCTATTTCCCTTCCTCTGGACAGTGATGTAACTTTACAGACGGCGCAAAATGTATGCACCTGTATGTATCTTCTATTTTTCTATGCCTGAAGGTGTATGCCAGTGCCTTGAGTAGGCGCCTTGAGTAGGCGCATGCTTTTTATGTGCTGCCATTAGTAAATGATACAGTTATGTCACTGTCTTGCGATGGATAAATAGACTATATAGATTTGGATAATGTCTCTGTGGTATCACATAGCCTGTCTTACGGCCAAGAGAGTGTAACGCACGGTCAAGACTGTAGATCAATGAAACAATGATATAATACAATTAGGAAATCGACGAAAAGTTTCAGTAGTGTCATTTTGGTAATACAGTATGGGCCGTATTCTCGTACTAACCACGGTTTTAGCTTAGAACCGTGTCTAACTAAACTTGTGTATAAATTAAACGTGAGATTATATTTTAAACGATGTGTTTAACAAAACCTGGTTTTAAACTCCGAAAACCTCATCCCCAGAGTGGTCGTGCGTTTACTGTTTACAGGAATTCAATTTATCGTGGCCCGATTGGGTTATAATAGGTATCGACAGACACCCTCATGTATTTATAAGACCACGCGAGCTTGCACCCGGCACGGTTGATCATTCAAGGCGTACAATTGGTGCATGAGTTTATATAGTTAACCGCACATTAAACTACCCCATACCCATGTTTAAAGTTAGACACTTTTCAGTAAGTTAGACACATGTTTAAGTTAAACAAATGTTCAAGAATTGCGTTTAGTTAAAAACGATGTGTTTAAAGTCAAGGTTAAATGTGTGTTTAGCTTAAATACGGCCCAAAGTTTCTTTAGGACCAAGAACAAGCGAACGGCTCAATCAACATTGTAGAACAATACAAAGTCCCTGATTCTTATAGGTTAAGAATAGTTGTGACGATCTACATGTCAAGTAAATTATTAATTTGGTGCAATTATGGAGAAAATTTCTCAACAAAATGAATTAAAATATGTATGAAAAAAATATTATACAAAATAATGAATGAAATTCCTTGTCGTGTCACTCACAGGTAGTGTAGCACATGTAGCGCAGTATACAATAATTATTAAAGGATACCGTGTACTTAACGATATCAAGGCATGCATCAATTATAAAGCAAATTAAGTGTCAGATGACAACCATTTGATGCACTTTAATGCCTTGAAAGACTTGATACATGCCTGGACTGTTAAATACACTATTTTTAAGAAAATAATAGGGTGACAATCTGATAATCATAACACTTTCCACACGGCTATTAGTTTTACCACAATTATATACAAAACAGATTTTTCAGAAACCTTTCCCAAATTTCAAAGTCTATCACAAGGATTACTGAAACAATACTAGGCATATTTGTACTTATTTCAATTCATTTCTCATGGTGATTCCAAATATAATGATGAAATTCAAAAATTTTGACATTTTTGACAAATTTTATAACATTTTGGATCTGTCGTCTGCAGACGACTGCCGCGTGGAAAGTGTTAAATAAACTGTTCATTTACCTTGTAAGCAATACTGATATAAAGACTAGAATTGCCATGGGTATCAATAGAACACCTATGACCACCTGGAACGGACGCCAGCACACAACGCACTTATACCAAAGACTCTTCTGAATAGTCACTAGGTGGCGCTCTTTGCGTTGAATAAGATCCTCTTCGTCTTGGAGCTCATCCAGTCGAGACCTGTCCCTTCCCGATACCCTTCTGCTACTCTCACGATACTTAAAGGAAAAAGAAATAACAGTTTAATTTAAAAGTAGCCCAAATATGATAAAAGTAGCCCAAATATTAATAAAAGTAGCCCAAATATTGATAGAAGTAGCTCAAATATTGATAGAAGTAGCCCAAACTGTCTCTTTTAATATCACAGATGACTCTTTTTTTTTGTAGTTGAGAGCTAGAATCAAAGTTTTATATTTCATAATAATTCTTCCCACATTCTAATTGGATTTTACTCCCGTTACCTTCCTTTTGTAGGAATTATTGTTTTAGGTAGTAGGGATGCGAAAAAATGCCAAAATCAATGCTTCAGAATACTGAATTTTTGTCTTAAAATACCTAAACCCAGGGGCTCTAAGGTGGCCCCCTGGATCCTGGACCCACCCACTGGTTACTCTAAGGCAAGCGTGTGCAACCTGCGGCCCGCGGGCCACATGCGGCCCGCCGACCTCTAATCTGCGGCCCGCGAAGCAATCCTAAAATTCCCATTGATGCGGCCCGTTTTAACCAGAACTCTCTAGTTTTACACAAATGGCGGATTGATTTAGTGGTGTGCTCCCTTATAATTAGTAGGGTGACGCGCTGCGTTTAGTAAATATAACTCAAGGCGTGATTGCGTAATAAAATCCTGGTTAAAAATGGCGCTTGCAGCAGCAACAGCGAGTATAAAGAGGAAATTACACGAAGAGAAGCGAGTATTCCATGAGCAATGGACTTCCCCTCTCCCTATTACTCCTCCTCCGGACGTGTTTTGGTATGTTTGACAATCACTGCGGCCCGTGAATAGATCTCAAAATCACAATGCGGCCCGTGTGGTAGAAAAGGTTGCACATGCTTGCTCTAAGGGATACAAACTTTGGCCCCTCCCCCATCAAAACAGTCCTAGTACTCCCTTGTTAATTGGCTTATATACATCTTAAATAGAAATCTGTTGAACTTTTTAAAATTAAAACTGTGCCATTTTTTTATGGATGGGATACTAACCTTTTTCCTGATGTGTCTGCGCTGTTGTTTATTGGCCCGTGCCTCATCACTAACTTCTTGTATCTCCTCACTAACATTACGGAATCCACGGATGTTATCAACTGGCCATACTGACATACCATATGACTGATAAAAACAAAAAACACATATTGACAGGAATTGTTTTATGCTTCCCTCCAATTACTTCTCCGTAGTTTGATACCTCATTCATAAAGATCGAATTGATACTTTTGAAGTAATGTTGATTTCAATAACCACAAGTAACGACAACAAAGTTGGTTTCCTATGGGATATCATTGATTTGCATCATTGATTCATTTGTCCAGTGTGTGCTATTTCAACCAGTCAGGTATTGGGATGAATGGGTGGCAGGCATCAACAGGGAGTCGGTACACACACACATTTTTAATGCGTAATCACACACAAATCAACGATATCCCATAGAAAACCATTTCTAGTGCAACTTTGCTGTTGTTATGCGCGGTCATTGAAATGGCCATAACTTTAAAAGTATCCATACGATTTTTTTTGAATGAGGTATGAAACTGCGGAGAAGAATTTTGTTCATTTAATGTATATCTCAGATTTTTGGTACCAAGCACCATCCGCACCAACTTGATGAACGGCTCATATTTTCCTGACACCATCCGTCTGAATCTACTGCCCCAGCAAGTCGTGGACTCTCCATCACTAGACGTTTTCAAGACCAGGGTCTGCGATGTCCAGTTCACCTAGTCATCGCTCCGCACCAATATTTATAATTGTATATATTTGTCTACTCCAACCTGAATGCACCTCAACAATTATGCGAGTACACTCATAACAAAGGTTTCTGCACAGTACCGGAAGATGATGATGATGATTATATATTTTGAATTAGCCAACATCAAAGCACCTGGTCAGGGGTTAGGTGTAGAATGAGCACATCAAAGCATAAAAGGATCCTTTCTGGGAGGACTATTCCAACTTTAGACCAGGTCTAAAGTTAGACCAGGTTTAAGTTGTTTTGTGCATACGGACCCTTGAGTCTAATCCAGGGTCTAGGAATGCCAAGATATTATTTTGAGCACTACATATTGTTGTACTTACTGTATACAGAATAATCCCTAGCATTCCTATCAGAGTTATGGAGCCAACCAGAAAGTATAGAGCCGTTTCACCCTCTGCAAATAAAATATGGATTAAAAAAAACCAATATTAAAAATATCTGAAATTTTGGGAAAGTAAGTATTTTAAGGTGGCTCTATTGGCTGAGTCAAAATTGTTTAAGCATTTTAATTAGTTTTTAAAATTTTGACAAAAAGTGATTTTTTTACCTCAAAAAATCTTCATAGTCTACAAAATATACATAGCAGGAAGATAGCAGCAAACTGAAAACAGGAAAACAGTAGCTGCTAACTAGCATATCAACCCTAACTCCCGCCGCTATGTTTTTGTGCATTGTGGGGGAGGGGGAAAAGTACTATTTTTGACCCGAAAAATCACCCAGCACCCCCAGGATTCGATCGTGGGACCATCCGCACCAAAGTCTGTCCCCCTACCGACTGGGCTAAGCTACCAGCGCATATGCAGGCAGCAACTTCCTGCCCACATATGCCTGTGGTAGGTGACGGATGTAATCGAGGCAATGCAGCAGCACACGCGTGGAGATAGTGTCTGGCTGTATGATTGTGTAAGATGCAGTAGGGTTAGGGTTATAGAAACATGAAAAAGTGACATTATTAAATGGCTGTATGATTTTATAAGATGCAGTAGGGTTAGGGTTCCTTAAAGTAAAAATCACCTTTCCTTTTATATAATAAGATTAAGCATCTGTGTTACCATTAATTGCGTATTGTGTGATCCATGCACTACTTGGATGAGCGTGCAGTTTTCCTCAAGCTCTTTGCCTACACGCACTGAGCCACTGTGTAGAATGTGTTAAAGGAATGGGAGCTTTTACTTTACCAGAATTATTTTACTTTACCAGCATTCTACAACAACAATGGAATGGTTAATACACTACAATTCAGGAAATAACTGTTGAACCACTTTGAGGACTTCGTTGAAATCAACCCCCAGTCCCCCATTCAATGTTGTTCGGAACCGTTTCATCACCACGGTCGTTGGGACCCTCAACATTGATTGGTGGGGGCGGGGGAGGGATATCAGTTAGTAGATAGCTCAAGCTCTCCACACAAGTTTGTTGCAAAATCAGCGCTTGAAAATAGTCCCTTAAAGTGGGATATTAGCAAAGAAATGGACTGTGTGGTCCAACACCAATTTTCCTGAATTGTAGCTACCTCACCAGGCAAATACAAATGCAATATACACCACTATATGAGATATTATATTAACCCTAACGGCCCAAGTACTAAAAAATACTACTTCTGAGCCTATCTCCAAGCGCATGTGGGGATGGTTTTCGATGACGTAATCAACCGTGCCTATATAGTGAGCGCGGTATACTGCTCGAACGAGTATCTGAGGGTAATGGTTTAGTGGGTGGGAGGGTAAAAAGGATTCCTTGGTCATTTCTCGGTTAGTCTCAGGCGATTTAGTTGGTGTTTTTTCTTCCAAAATTGTGATCCCTGTATAAAACCCGATTAAGGGGGTCAGGGTTATCAATAATAAGCAGACACACACACAAGTTTTGTCACATCTTCCTGGGAGAAGCGGTGTAAAATGTATCTGTGTGATTCTGCGAAAGGACTTAAGGTAATTGTTTTGGGCTATCCTTTTGCTCATATTTTATTATGTCTATATGTTTTTCAAATTGCTTGGTACAATTTAATCATGTGCATGTATTACATGTTTGTATTTTAGATGTTTCTATCTCTAAATGATGTTTGAGTACACAATAAAATCAAATCAAAGCAAATAAAATAAATTGGGCATCGCATCATATGCTTCGTGACATATTACACACCAACAGAACGGCCACATATGTGTGTACAACATTGCCTGAAAAAAGTCAAACAGGAATGGACCTTCATCATTTATTGGAACAAAACAGATGACTGACTATATATGCAGTTATGGAAATACTTACATGACTGTCAACTTTGTCTCAAAATATCAAATAATAATTGTCAAGTTATGGACATTTTAAGTTTTGATTTCGTTATTACACATCAATGGAGTAAACAACTCAAACTGTATATTAACTCATGAATTTGAGTCATTGGTTGGATACAAGAAGTGTCAAAGATCAGACAAATAAGACTTTCTATGAATCTGACATATAATGACCTTGTCCCACATTTGTGTCCTCAAATCAAATTTGCTACTGTCGCATTGTGCCTCATTTGCTCATGTTGGGTCACATTTGTTTGTTCTGTGTTCATAACACTTACTGCTGTTTCCTATTTCATTGATGAGATACTGAAATTCTTCCCAATCCGTTGCATTCTTCTCCATATCTGGGATCTCTTGTAATGGTACAAAGGCACTGTTTAAAAAGGATAAAAACAACAAGATTGAAGGTTAAAACATTGGATATAAATCAATAGGGCCTAATTAATAATCATGCCAAAGAGGGGATGATAACATGTGCGATGCGGTCAAGCAAAATGAGTCTGAAGTCGGAGATATCCCAATGATAGTTTTCTACTTGATTTTATTGGATATTTGCAATGCTACGTTTTGCAGGAAAACCCAGGGGGGACTTAAGGAAGTTTTTTGTTGAATTTTGTTAATGCTGTAATTATTGAACCATGACTCAAATGTATATAAAAGTATACATTTTTGGAAAGGAAATGGATCAGAGAATCCAAATTTAGCATCATTTTTGACCAAAAATGTTGTTTTTTTTGAGAAAATCACAAAAAATCACTTTTTTGACCCAATTTTTTTGAACAAAGCTAACAAACATAATTTTGAGTTAAAAATGCCCAAATCACTTGATGATGGTGTTAAGACACTACTAGAGGGACGATTTTTTTTTTTTTTAAATCTAATCCAATATTTTTTGAAATGTTGACAAAAAAGTGTTAAAAAAAATTAAAAAAACTATTTTTTCACGTTTTTTGGCACTTTTTTGTCAACATTTTCAAAAATATTAGATTAGGTTTAAAAAAAAAAAATCGTCCCTTCATTAGTGTCTTAACATCATTATAAAGTGATTTGGCCATTTTTTTCTCAAAATTATTTTTTGTTAGCTTTGTTCAAAAAAATTTGGGTCAAAAAAGTGAATTTTGTGATTTTCTCAAAAAATCTACTTTTTTGGTCAAAATTGACGCCAAATTTGGATTCTCTGATTCATTTCCTTTCCAAAAATGTATACTTTTATATACATTTGATTAATAGTTCAATAATTACAGCACTCACAAAATTCAAAAAATCAAATCAAAAACTTCCTTAAGTCCCCCCTTAAACTGGCACTTAATTCCAGAGTTATTAGAAATTGAATGGTATTCAAAACAAAAGAAAATAAAAGAATTGTAGTTATTTTATCTTTTGTTTGGTTAAATCTCAAAATCAATATTGGTGACTTCCGACGACTCATTTTGCTCTTTTTTGTGTTATTTTTAGCAAAATGAGTCTAAAGTCGAGGATGTCCCAATGTTAGTTTTCTACTTGGATTTTATTGGATATTTGCAATGCAACATTTAGCAGGAAATCCATCTTAAACAGACACTTAATTCCAAAGATATTAGGAATTGAATGGTATTTAAAACAAACGAAAAAAGAAGAAAAAATTATAGTTATTTTACCCTTTGTTTGGTTAAAATTAATATTGGCGACTTCCCACGACTAATTTTGCTTGATCACATATGATAGGGATTCATAAATCTGTCGGTCACATTCCATGACAGGATTTTTTATCGTTTTCAACTTGATGCCCTCTGTTCTCTGTCGGTGTAATGCCAGGGGAGTAGGAGGTAATCAAATCATTTTTGATAGGGGTGAGTAAGTTGAGCTCTGAAACCCTGGCATACATCAAAGCTTGTTTCAACCTCTAAAATAGCTGATTGAATGGGTGCACGTCGCATGAGGTTGACCTCGCGTAAAGTACGCTAGGTCAACCTCACACCAAAAATCGGTGCAATGGACATCTGTGGTGCGCAATACGTAAGCTCGACCTCACGGCTCTGATTGGTTAGTGGCAGTTTGTGATTTTTCAAGCATGCGCAGTAAGCTGATCAAAGTGCACTGGCGTGTGTTGGACTGTGGCCAGGAGAATATGTGCCATAGGTCCATTCTCCTTTACTCCAATTTGACTGAATACTCTTTTTCTCAGGGTTTATCTACCTTGAAACAACTATTTTCACTGTGGGATGTTTTGGTTTTTTCCTGGGTTTTTTCTCTCTGATTTCCACCAAATAGGGCGCTACATCTAAAGAATTTGTTTTGAAATTTGGAACCATGTTTAGGCTTTCTTATCAATAAGGCATACAAAAGAGCAGCATCTCCCTGCATACTTTACACGTCCCAACTCTAGTGTAATGATACAATATTTCAACATTTTGAAATGTCATAAAATATGACTATACCAATATGAAACCATCTACATTCATATTAAAAAAAATGCTGTCATTATCATATTTCATGCATGTAAATCATAGACAGACGGAGCAACCAGGAAGATTTGGCACAGGAACCAGGAAGATATTAAAAAATTTAAAGTATTCTAAAGTATGGGCAACCAATTATGGAAATCAGGAAGATTGATAAATTTATTCAATTTAACGAGGAAATATCAATCCATTTTCAGGAAGTCTTCTGCGCAATCAGGAAGGGTTGGTAGCTCTGCGTAAATCATGTTTCGAAACGTAGCATATCCAAATTATAAATGGTCATTTTCAAAGATTTTCAATTGAGAAAATGTGGAATTAAATATGCTTACCCAATTACCATGAGGATCGCAGCCACAAACAGAAAGCATGACGTATACTTCATGGAGGCACATATCCTCTGTAAATAAAACAAAATAAAAAATAAGACTCGGATAAACTAGCCTAAATTAAATTAACAACCACCTGCCTATCTAACTGTGTTTATGATTGGTTAATTCACAGATATACTCATTTGAATAACCAATTAAAATACTGCGTCTAAAATATTTCACTCTGATCTTGATCAGGAATACAATTTTTGAAACTATTTTTCTGATTGGTTCAACAAGTGATGTACATACTCATCTAGGTAATTAACAATACATGGTCTCAAAGTCGATTTTGCTTCCTTAAGGTTGGTGTCAACCCTGTTTGGCGCCAAATTTATCAAGCACTGTAACTTTTAAATTATAAATGTGATGTACATAAAAGTATACATTTTTTGTAATGAAATGAGTCAGAGAATCCATTTTTGGTATCAAATTTTACTAAAATTAGTGATTTTTACATTTTTTGCCCAAAAATCACCTTTTTGGCGTCAAAAATTTTCAGACAACCTAACAATATCAGTTTTTGATTAAAAATTCCAAAATTTCACCAAAATCATCGAAAGTCAATTATCTAGGAGCGAATTTTTTTTTTTGGCTTAAAATTGGTTTGTTTTGAAAATATTGACCAAAAAGTGCCAAAAAAATGTTTTTTATCTCAAAAATCTCATTTTTGGCACTTTTTGGTCAATATTTTCAAAACAAACAAATTTTAAGCCAAAAAAAAAAATTCGCTCCTAGATAATTGACTTTAGATGATTTTGGTGAAATTTTGGAATTTTTAATCAAAAACTGATATTGTTAGGTTGTCTGAAAAATTTTGGCGCCAAAAAGGTGATTTTTGGGCAAAAATGTAAAAAACACTAATTTTAGTAAAATTTGATTAAAAAAATGGATTCTCCGACTCATTTCATTACAAAAAATGTGTACTTTTATGTACATCACATTTATAATTTAAAAGTTACAGTGCTTGATAATTTGGCGCCAAACAGGGTTGACACCAGCCTTAAGGAAGTGATGTCACCTTATAATATTAGCCAAAAAAGGAGATTTTATTTATTTATTTAATTTTTTAAACAGAAGTTCAACATTTAACAAAAATATCAGGAAAATAATGTATTGCTTGGTAAAATATTATCATTATCCGTAATAAATTTGTGCTGAAACCAATCTGAAATCACTAAAATTTCACCCTAAACATAACCCTGCCCTGCAACTGTTGGCCTGGTGAATTTCTGTCTCTGTGCAGATTTCCAATCAAAAAGTATAAAAGTATTCACCTTTAGATAGAGAATACCACCAACACTGTGTTTCCATCTCTTTTAGTTTTACAGCTAGTTTAAAGATATATTGACCTCTCATTGTAGGTTTAAAATGGTTGGGTGCTTTTTTTAAATTAATACAATTTTTTTATTTATGTATTTATAACAATTAGGCTGAAGAGCCAGGACAAACCCAATAGTGACACAAGCACTAAATTAAAGGGATGCCCGATGTGTGTACACAGATACAGACCTGGGATGATCCCCTACTCTTTACGAAGGAGTCTGACCTTTTAACGTGATCGGGGATAGCTCTTCCGATGCACAGGACCACCATTTCTATGTGACTTCCGAACCACATGGCAATTGAGACAAAGTACCTTGCCCAAGGATACAAACATATTGGCGGTAGCGGGGCTAGAACTCACAACCTTTGTATTGTGAGACCGGCATGCTATCCACTAGACCACACATGCTCCCTAAATGTGGTAGAACTTCGTGTATTTATACACAAACCATTCACTGGTAGATGTGTGATATATGTGTGAGACACTGCTACACATGCAATTAGTCAATGATATGGTAAAATGGCAAAATAAACTATACTTTATGAATCTCGTTTCCAGAAGCCTGGAGATGAAAGGAACCGACAATTTGGAACCGGGTAGTATACATTTTAACGAAATAATTCGTATTGGAAACTGGAAACCAATGCTTAGCGCCAGGCTGCCGAAAACGGGATTCATACTTTATCATCGCTGTTCTGTCAAAACCGTGTATGTTCTTCTGGCCCTTCACCATGTATAAAGTAAAACTGCCCAACAGTTATGCATAGGAAGTGCTACTTTAATTAAACATGTACAGGGGCAACAGCACTTTCAAGTTTCAAGGTTTTGAAAGATGTGTTTTGGCCCTTGAACATGTTAGAGCAAACTACCAACGGTATCATTGGTAAAGGTAAAAAACAGTCTCCACAGTGCCAATTTAAAGACGAAAATGGCAATATCATAAATAACTCCCAAGACATTTCCAATCAATTTAATAATTTTTTTGTTAACGTAGGACCTAAGCTTGCATCAGACATTCAAAACAATGGCAAAAACTATTACGACTACCTCCATGATATGAGCCCTACTAGTATGTATATGAAACCAATTGTTGAATTAGACATCATGAAGATAATTAACAAATTTAACCAAAACAAAAGTGCTGGTCATGACAATATTGGAAATTTCATTATAAAATCAGTGGGAAATGTTATTGTAAAACCACTTACAAGTATATTTAATTTATCACTATCAACAGGCATTGTTCCAGAAAAAAAAAAGAAAAAAAAAGTTATACCAATCTATAAAAAAGCTGATGCTAATGTTTTTTCAAATTATCGCCCAGTTTCACTTTTACCTTGCTTTTCTAAAATTCTGGAAAGACTTGTATTTGATAGATGTTTTGACTATATTAATACCCATGAAATCCTTAATGACAAACAATTTGGTTTTCGCCCCAAGCACTCAACCTACATGGCTATTGCTCAGCTGGTGGATAAAGTCAACACTGCCGTAGAAAAAAATGAAACCACACTTGGAATATTCCTTGATTTATCAAAAGCATTCGATACAATTGATCATAAAATACTTTTACATAAATTGGAACATTATGGATTTTGTGGTGTGGTACTTGATTGGTTTAAGAACTACTTAGGTAACAGAACACAATATGTATCTTATAACAATTGTAATTCAAACTTAAGAGATATTGTATGTGGTGTTCCACAGGGATCTATATTGGGCCCACTACTTTTTATACTTTATGTAAATGACATAACGTATACACCCAATGTTCTTGATGTTGACTGTTTGCTGATGACACCACTATTACTTACTCGCACAACGACATCAATAGCAAAATAAATATAGTAAACGACGAATTGAAAGAAGTTAGCAATTGGTTTAAGGCCAACAAATTATCAGCAAATAACTATATGATATTAGGTACACGTCATATGACATCTGCAAAAACACGGGATTTAAATGTTGTATTAAATGATACCTTTCTAGAAAGAGTAAAGTGTACCAAATTTCTTGGTGTACTAATTGATGAATGCCTAACATGGAAAAATCACATTGATTGAATGGCGAAAACAGTATCACGCAATATTGGTGTCATGAACAAACTTAAATTCTGCATCCCAGGCCGTATACTACATACTCTGTATTGTTCTTTAATCTTACCCTACCTTAACTATGGAATACTCATATGGGGAAACACGTGTAAATCGTATTTAGACAAATTAGTTAAATTACAAAAATGGGCAGTAAGAACTGTTTCTAAGAGTCATTACCGAAGTCATACCGGACCTTTATTTGCCAAAAATAATTTTCTCACTGTAACTGATATGCACACACTTGAACTTGGGGTCTTTATGTACAAATTTTCAATAAATGAACTCCCCACGTCATTTAAAAATTACTTCAATAAACGCTCTGATCGGCCGTAATTTGGCAAAACAGCGTAAGTCGAAATATTGACATTTTGAGTTAAATGCATTTTTGGGGAAATCGAGGGCGCTCTTTTCATTTGTGATAGTCTCAAAAGCCCTCAACGTACCGTTTTAAAGATAGCATAGCGTATCTCAGCCTTGTTTTGCAACCGTTAGCATTTCAATATGGTAAAACAGCGTAACTCGTATTACGTGTTTCAAAATCTAGTCATTTCTTGGCAAAACAGCGTATCTCTAAGTTACGCGCCTTTGCCAAACAGCGATTTTGCTACGAGATACGCGGGTTTGGCGAAAAATAGTAACCAAAGAATTACACGTAAATTGAGTTACGCTGTTTTTGCAAGATTAACTCTGCGTATAATTAGATGTCGATTTGGCAAACCCGCGTATCTGGTTAAAATCAGCTGTATCTTTAGTAAAAACAGTTTATTTTACTTAAGATTTTAAAAATAAAGAAAATGTAACATCATGCACGTTTTCCTTTTAAATGAACTTACTCTGTAAATAATTTAAAAAAAAGCAAACACTAACACTTTAAAGTGCTCATATCTCAAAAACGTAATTTTCGAGTTACGCTGATTTGCCAAATTACGGCCGTGATGTTCACGACTATCCAACAAGACAAGTTAATGATTTTAATTTGACAAACAATAAGAAATCATTTTCCGACCATGCTATTCGAACGCGTGGTCCCATTCTTTGGAATTCACTTTCAAAATTAATAAAAGAATCAACATCTGTGAACCATTTTTGAAACAAACTTAAGAAAAACATCATCCAAAAATATGAATAATTCGCTTTTTGAGCTCGTCCTTGTTTGTCTTGTCTTGTTTAAGTCGCTGTCAGATTTTGTTTTATTCATTAAATATGTAACATGTACTGTATTGTATTGTATAGGGTAGGCTATTTACAGGCCTTATTGGCTTTTCAGCCTACTCCTCCATAAGCTTTTGTTGTGTTTAAGTTTTACATTGTTGATGTAGTGTTGTTTTATGGAAATAAATTTGATTTGATTTGACCTAAAGGTTATATATAGGAAGTGATAATTTATACATACTTAAAGGTGTATGTTCTGATCACTTTTTTGGGGATATGATTTTATGTTCACATCAAGATATTTTTATATCAGAAGAATCCCCATATTTTTCTCATTATGTCTGTAAAATCTTATGGACCACAAATGGTCCATTTAAGAATTATAGGCTAAAATAAGGTGAATTACTGCCAAAGGTGGTTAACCACCAGCCAGTGTGTGCACTACTCAAGGGCACATTTGTTGTGACTTTGTGCTTCTAAAATAAGAACCATTCAAATTATACAACTCAAACTTTGGAATGCGACGAATTTTAAGGTCAACCTTTCATGTAAAATAGAAAACTTCAAGTTGAAAATCGGGCCAGCAATCAGAACATCTACCTTTAAGGGCCGAATGGCGATACAAGGTTTTGACAGAACAATGATGTTATGTAAGATGTGTATATGGATAACTATAGAAAACCTTCCCATTTGATCAATGACTAATTTGTGTGTATGCATCATTCTTTAAATCTCCAAATTGAAAACAAGTGACGGAAGGTATAGGGCAATTATGGGTTTCTGGTAAAGATATGGGTCCATTTTCCCCAGAAAATTGGTAAGTGTTTGGGTCAATTTTCATTTTGCTGGCGGTACATCCCTACCAAAACAATACCTGAGTACCCCCCCCCCCCCACCCCCCTCCCCGGGTAAAATACTATAGTTTGATTAGCTCCAAATTTGTTATGTGTGTACTCGGTCAAATTTGCGTGCATATAGTAAAAAATCTTGCATGTATGCTTGGAACTTTTGCCCGCGGAGAGATAAAATCTGCATATTTGGAACTGATTGAATAAAGCTACTCCAATGTGTATTTACCTGTCGAGTGGTAGTATCTTCATCCCCTTCTTCATAATAGAAAAGTGTAAATGGTATTATCAGGAAGAAACACAGAGCGATGCACGCATATAGGGCTGTAATACGGAGAACAATTTACGGTAGTATTCATTATCAAAACACTCAAAATTTACATGTGATGCGATCTGTGAAAACCCGCCACATGGTGGCATTTTTTCATATTGGAGATATTTATACCATAAGAAAGCTAAAACTGTGCTGATTACAGAACTGTTTCGATCATTTTTCTACGATCACTACAAAAAAAGTTATGAGTAAATGATGATTGTGATGTCATCAAAAGCTACAAAACAAGAAATCATGAAAACAGGCCAAAAAAGATACATAATTCAATATAATATCATTATAAGGTTAATAATAAAAGTGACTTAAGTTTTTGAAGGTGAAATTTCATGAAAGATGATGACACGAAGTATTGGAAACTAATATTCTAAAAAAAAATCTTTAAAAAAAAAAGTTTTTATTTTTTTATTTTTTTATTTTTTTTATTTTACCCATAATCCCTAGTTCACAGTTTGCGACATCCGACGGGTTTTCACAGATCGCATCACATATGTATAACAGTTTTTTAACCCTAACCTTCCTAGAGGCCTCAAATGGCCACAGCAAATAGCTGCTGTACCGCTTGCTTCAAAGGTCTATCTTGTGGCTCGATTATCAAATGGTCTCAAAAGTTAACTTTTTCGAGCTCCCCTGTTAGCGTAATTGTTCAGGTGTCTGCCTTCCACGCCAGCGGCCCGGGTTCGATCTGTTGCTAATGCTATGTGTAAAGACTTATGTCCAACTTGGCTTTGAAAAGTAGGCAGGCCTTGAAATAAGAAATGAAAAGGGCAGGCAATTTAAGGCAATTTGAAAGGGGCACCAACTTTATCCAAGGCCATTATGTACTTTTGAATGGAGTAAAAACAGCCAGAAATTGAGAGCATCAAGGCTACTAGGTGGGGCATCGAAGGCAATTGCCTGCGACGCCTTTGATTAGTTCAAGCCCTGAAAGCAGGCCTTGTGGCCTCTTATACAGCATGCTTCTACTTTGTTATCTTGAATTCTAGATATATACTCACCATAGTAGCTGTACAACAGTGTATCTTCTATTTGCTGCCTTGTTGTGTTAGAGACAGCCCAATCCTGCAAATTGACATTAATATAAAAACACATAATTAAACAAATTTACCTACGGAATTCTGCCTGACAAGGAACAGTATTCTCTGCAAGCTGAAGGTCTGGCATTTATAAAACATGTCACCATCTATAATAATGATCCGTATGGGTTGTGATTACCTGGTGATAAACCGATTTTAACTTCATATTACTTGGTTTTGATCACATTTTCAAACAATAATTGAAACTTGTTCCAACATAAAAATGGACAAAATATCAAGGTCATTTTTGGTCAAATTGATATTTTGGTACAAAAAAATCCAGATAACCTAGATTTTCAGGACCATAAAGAGATAACTCATAAACACTCTTAATTTGAATACAATTTGAGTTATAAGTTGGGTGCTACAGTGTATTGTAATGAGTCCCAAATATTTGAAGGTCGATTATCTAAAAATAGCATTTCTTGATCTATATTTAAAAAAAGAGTTTTGAAGGGGAAATTATCAATAAAAGAAAGTTGCTTGCTTACCTGATAGGACCCATCATCTTTCTTCATGTATGACACAACAAATATATCTATGGGCACCAATGCTAACGTCAACAATGTCACAGCCAAAGAAAATATAGCTGTGGATAAAAACAAAAACAATTACTGAATAGTCAGTTCCAAATTAGCAAGCCTCCTCACAGCAACAAATTAATACAGAAGAGCATGGGCCCACTGAAACGAAACAAGTCTTGCAACAGCACACTGCGTATCATGCTTGTGCATGCCAACATTACACGGAGAGCCTTGGCTTGGATTACTTTTGCGTGCATGCATCTTTCTCGCCAATTGATTTGGACCTGATTAAACTGTATGGAATCTCCCTTACATGTACATGGTTATAAAGGCTGAATTGATTTTTTAGAATCCAGCCATGTCCATCAATCCATGTTTGTTAACTTGGCTGGAAGGTAACCTTTTTCAAACTCACAATTGAAGTTTTAGGTTTGGGTCAGGGATTGAACAATATCTGACATTCCTGCACTGTAAATGGTAACAGATTATACCAAAGAGCTTCTGTCAAATGGTATACAAATATTGAATGCCTGAGCGTGTAATAGTAAAAACTATATCACAAGGTCAAATTTGGATTTTTCCATTGCACGAGGCGAAGCCGAGTGTAATGGAATAATCCAAATTGGACCGAGTGATATAGTTTTACTATTGCACAAACAAAAGGCATTCAATATTTGTTTTATATCATGATATCACATCATTCTTGTCCAGCCATAATGATAGTAAAAACTATCACATGGTTGAAATTAGGCCTATCATGATATAATAAACAATAGAGCAATAACTAATTATGGTGCTATGAGAGCTTTGGTGGTCGAAATACAATGTATATCAAATTTGTATTTAAATCAAATCATATCTAAATAAAATCACATCCAAAAAGAATTGATGAACGTGTGCTTGCACACCATTTTTTTGCCAAAAGATTTGTTGTGTGTATTTGGGGGAGGGGTATCTTACCTGCTAAAGATGAACTGCATTCACTGTGGTACTTGCTCTGGTAGTGCCGAATATAGAAGAATGAATAGACCAAAGCAATCTGTAATAGAAACAGAATGAGAAATTAGGAAGGAATGGAGCAAGACAGATACAAAATATGAATCAGAGAGGCTATTGAGAATCGAGATCAGAAAGAGAAGGACCTTCACGATGAACCGAGACAAGAGGAAATACAACCTCACCCACGTTTTGATGATTTTTCATCTGGTAAAAAATTCCCAGGGCAGATGATGAATCAACTGGCAACTCCAAGACTACAAAAAGTGTTGGGAGTCATCAAGATCGTCACTACCATAAGTGTTGGCAAAGGATACAGATGTACGGTATCCGAAAAGTACACATGAGCACCATACACATACTGAATCAGTAAAGTAAAATGAACATTCCATATATCTGATGATAAATTACAGTTACCATAATTGTAGGCCTATTGGTTGATAGTGTTTAACTCTGTGTCACCTTGATCTTTGTGTGAAAAGTTTATTTTTCACATCTTTACATTTGCAAATTTTATAATTCATATAAACAAGGCTTTCAGGACTATATACATGTAGTATAACGAATGTTTACAAGTTCAATGTAAGAATATGTTCATGAGGTGAAATATGCAATGTTCTATTCAAAAAAGCGAAGCCGAGTTGAATGGTATGGTATGGAAAGCAAAGCTGAGTTGAATCTATCTTTTGAGACCATCAACATTAACAATATAAATGGGAGTGTTTCTCAGACTTTTCCTAACTGAAAACATGTTGATTTAGTGAGCAACTTTTGATTTTGCAAGTCTCTCGAGGTTCAAATTCAGTCTGGGATAAGCGTTTCGAGACGGTGGCCTCCATCAACCCAGTGACTTCCCCAAAGGATCATCAACTTATATCACAAAATGTTTTACAATTGTATAAAGTTTAATAGCAAGGTTAAAGGTATTACAACTCGGTGCACCACTAAGAAATCCAACAGGCACTTCTGATGGTAAGGGAGTCATAGGATCTTTCTTATAGCGAGGATTTGAAAGTTTCCCGTCCAAATTTTAATTTTCGTCGTTTTTCCACCCCGATTGAGATACCTAGGGTCAGCATAAGTTTAATAGTGGCCGTGTGTAACTTGTAATATGCATTTTTATCTATTTAGGATGCAGAAGTAATTTGCCTGTTTCAACGAACATGGCAACTCACTCATATGGCTCATTCCATGAAGTTGGGGCATTTGTTAAAATAGCAGAATTTGGTACTTTAGGCAGCTAATAAACGGTTTTACTCTATGTGTATATCAATTTTTTTTAGTGTCCAAAAACAGTACTAGGTTATAGTATTGAGCCATGAAAAAAAAAATTAAAATCGACCCTTCCTTGAAGAAAAAAGAAAGGAAAAATGAGGTGGTGTCTAAGACCATTTTTGCTAAAAAACGTGACATGGAAAACACAACAATTAATATGAGTTTTATGTAAGCAAAACTATCATAGAATTGCTTGGAAATCGATTTGATTAATAAAAGATACATGTATTCATAGTTTACTGACCAAAACACCTCGTCACGCTGGACTGATTTTTCACCCAAGCAACATGAAAATTGCCTTTCCGATGCTACGCACGGTGTCCACAAAATATACACGTGTAGCATCGGGAGTTTTCATTGCTGAATGGGGGTAGTTCTCTATCATACATTTTTAAATTATTTCCCAAAATTAAGAGCATTTATCAATTGAAAACTATTGCAAATGAGAATAAATTTCATGAAGACCATTCCATATATTCATGAAAAAGTATACCGTGCCGTGTGCATGGTGTCCTAACCATAAAATGTAGCATCGTGATAAACATCCTATGCAACTTGTGGGAATCCCCCCCTGGAGATAAATAAAACATTCCATATTTCTTTTTGTAAGGATAGAGGTCAATAGCTATCAGGTTTATTTGGAATTTGCCACATGTGGGCTAGTTTTATCAAGGTTTCAGTCGCTGATGTCCCGTTGTAGCATCGGGACTTTTATGTAGCATCAAAATGTAAACATTGGATAGCTTTGTGAATGGTAAGTGCGATTGTAATTATTTCTTAATGTTGCTTGTATGTCTGTATTTATTAATGGATTTTTATTGAAAGGGAAACACTGAATCAGAATTTCTTTTCATGTTATGATATTAATTTTGAGTCACAGACGCCATAATAATTTGGCGTCCATGTAGCATCGGGCATAGCATGGGCAATATTTTGCATTGAGTATCGTTATAGTTCATTGAAATTGTAATTTTTTTGTAGAATCACATCATTAATAAACTTTGAAGTTAATAATGAATTAGTTTTTGCTCTTTTAATGCTAATAATATAGCTTACCAATACGATGCTACATGGACACCATGTCCATGTAGCATTTCATAAATTTGCCTAATTAGACTAAAACAATTACCCCATTCGAAATTATCCATCACCCAAAACATTCAAAACATTGCCTACATTTTACTACACTTTACAGAAAAAGGCATATTATGAGAGATGTATATCTAATAAAATATATTAATACACAATGCTACATGGACACCATTTCCATTAGCATTTCACTGAATTCACAATAAACATTCCCTTATTTTAGTTTTATTTACTATAAATAAAACAAATAATTGTAAATCATTTAAGTTCTCTATCCTTTGCTATTCTTTTTCATGTTAAATGAATAATAAATAAAATACTCCAGCATGATTTTAATATAAATATTTTCCTGCTACACAAAAAGTGCAACATGAATAAATAATCTACTCCAATATCAATACACAATGTTCCATGAAGATACTAAGCCATAGGGTTTATTTTGTTTTGCTTTGCAGGTTCTTGACATTAATTCAGAAGACAGTTCTATCGTCCTGGAATTTATGGAGATGAAGACAAGGAACCCATCATTTTCAAAAACTAGTACCTTTCCAAAGAAATCCATCATGGCAATTAAATTATTTTTTTGCAAACTGACTTTTTAGGTGATCAAACTTTTCAATCATCTTTATCAATAATAGAGGATGATTCAATCAGAAACGAGCAAAGAGACTAAGATCACAAAGGGTACTTTAAGAACAACACTGCATGAAATTTGTTTCAGTGGACATCTTAAGTTTCTTTGATCAATGGTGTATTGTTATTGTGTAATTGAAAGAAATGGTGTATGTGTATCATAGGTAATTATGTTTTATGCTTCATGGCAGGTTATCTTTTTGTGTAATTTGTAGTTTTACAATCCATGTTATTAATTTTATCGTGTGCTTATAACATAAAAAGTTAACATCATAGTACATCCTCTCTATTGATCTGAAAAAGATGCACCTGTTCAAGCTGTTCCAAATATTTTAGGGCACGGTGTCCATGTAGCATCGTAATACTTAAGTACACAGAAAAGGTAAATTTTACATGAACAGTGTTTAGATAAATTTCAAGCAATTCACTCTGTGTATCTACTTGATATGATGAACAAGTAGACAAACCATTCACACTTGTAATTATAATTGTAACGGTATGAATAGTCTTATTATTAACAATGTTACAAGACGCGGTGTCCATGTAGCATCGGTAGTGCATTTTATAACATTATACAGGTAAATAATACTTCATATACTTACTTTATGACTATAATGTAATCAATGTGCATGGTTTATAGAGTACTTTACATCAAACAAATATTGATATGTACTTTATTTAAATTCATTATACAAATTGCAAAATAAAGAGTCACTTTTCAATGAGTTTTTACATAAAACAGTTAATCTACGATGTCTTGTTCGTTAAGTTATGTTCAACCTAGACAAATCTGGTTTCTTTTCATGTATTTGTGGTTCCAAGTAGTTAATTGAGGTATAGAAACTTGGCCCACATCTTAAGCTATTTTATTAGAAAATGATATGGAAATGAGAAATGGTGTCCATGTAGCATCAGGATTTTTGGAAATGTCATCCAACTGTTGAACATGTGCGGTTATTTTACACCAAATGTTACATTAAAATAAAAAGTTCTACATTGGACTTTGGTAAATGTAGAACCTAAAAAAGAAGAAAGAGTTGGAAAATATCCATTTTGAAAATTTCACTTGGATGTCACATAATATGCCCCAACTTCATGGAATGAGCCATATACATTGTATGATGATCAGAATATAATCCTGGGACTTTTCACTTCAATTTGGCTATTCGTTTTTCATTTTGTTGTAATGTTTTGTTTGTAATTCTGTGACTCATTGTAATACAATACATTACATGCATGCTCTAAACTATAAGTCTGATTAATTATTGAATGAACAAGTTCCCACTATCTATAGGTAAATTAATAATTGAACGAACAACACGAACGCAGTAAAAAAGATGAATGCGCCCGAAATTGTCACTCCAATGGTTGTGTGCGCTTCACGCAATGTACGCGATACGCTGCTTAGTTGTGTTCGTTCAATTATTAATTTACCTATAGCGTGTACACAGCTTCTAAGTCCATAGTTTGATCAGTTCCAAATTGGCGAAGCCTCCTTACAGTCCAGCAAATTAATACAGAAGATTGTGGACCTTACTCGTTATAGGACTGGACGTGCATGAGTTAACAAGCGCTGTGCATCATATTCGTGACGCATGCATGCGGCCAAGTGCGTATGGCCATAATCACGCGTGTACACTTGTACTACTTTTGCGCGCGGAGAGATAAAAACCAAATATTTCTTGCCAATTTGGAACTGATAAACTATAGGCCTAGGCCTACATACGCGATGTATCACTTATTAGACTATACTATAGTAATAGTATCATGATTAAAAATTGAACGAACACCACACACACAGCACAGAGATAATCGCGCCCGAAATATTCACGATCATGGTTGTGCAATGTACGCTATGTACGCAAAACGCTGCTTCAATGTGTTCGTTCAATTATAAATCCGACACTAGTACTATAATCAAAACAAAGAATTCGCGATCAAATCGATACGATTCCTCAGTGTCCCATGCGACTGGGGCGTAAGTGCGTGACCGCGTCAATCGCGATGACAAGGGCGCAGTAAAACCGGAAGATGTGACGTACTTGTAAACAAATAGGTAATTGACAAATCCCGGCCCTAATCAACAAGACCCCAATCCCGGCCCTAATCAATAAGACCCCACGCTGCGTGATTGGACATTTTTTCATGTCACGTACGATCGCGTTGTGGCGTGGTTGTCAAGGGCTCATCACGCTGCATTCAAAATTTGGATGAATGCTGGTGTGACTGGAATAAACGAGAATTCTTTGTTTTGATTATACTTATAGTATAATGCACCGCTAGCGCGAGGAGTATTTGTGCGTAGCCTACTACTGTACTGTCATCATACAGAGAGTGTGTATTAAAGGTAGATGACCCGATTTTCAACTTGATGTTTTCTATTTTACATGAAAGGTCATCCTTAAAATTGTTGCATTCCAAAGTTTGAGTTGCATAACTCCAATGGTTCTATTTTTAGAAGCGCAAGGTCAAAAGACATGTGCCCATTGAGTAGTACACATACTGGACTGGTTGGTGGTTAACCACCTTTGGCAGTATTTCACCATATTTAAGCCTATAATTTCCAAATTAAACATTTCTGGCCCCTAATATTTTACAGACATAATGAGAAAAATATGGGGATTCCTCTGATACCAAAATATCTTGATGTGAAAAAAAAATCATAGCCCCAAAAAAGTGATCGGGTCATATCATGATATACCTTTTAGTACTATTGACGGGTGTATGTACAGTCTGACAGTCAATTCATGACTAGATTTCCTGATAAAAAAGTTTACAATTGAACTTAGCAGCCTCAAAAATATTTCTAAAGTTTGTAATATCATTTTCAAACTTTAATTGAAAGTGCTCTAAAATTAACAAAAGGGAAATCCTCAATACCTAAACATTTGGTGAAACTTCCAAAAAGTATTTTATGTTTTGTTGGAAAATAAATTAAATGTCAGTCATTTTGGGCCTCCAAAATCAAGATTTCATTGAAAGTTTTTTTTAAACATTTGATAGAAATGGCACTTACATACACACATAAAAGCATGTTATTATGCTGTTACAACAGCAACAAATTCAAAACATAAATACTTGGATTCACTCAGAGAAAAATATAAAAGCATCAAAGTGTATTACTCCTGCATTGTATAGAAAGGTACATGTACATTCAATGGACATTCATATGAACAATAGCAACTTTGAAATACAGGTGAACTGAACTAGTAAGATTACAAGATACCTGGTAAAAGCTCATGCATTGAATTATAATTTGCATAATAAAAGCAACCATGCCAGGTGTATGGGATTAGCAAGATTGCCCAATAGTTACACAAATGCCACATGGCCAGTCAGTTGGTAACCTTCCATCACACAGTACACATTGATGCTCCAATCTGCACACACTGATCCAACATCTTCTACCATCACATTATTTTACTAGATTCAAATATAAAGCATTACATCTCAGTATGGCAAATTTGGCTTCAAACATGATTGGTGTAGGCATGGTCAAGGAATTCTAGCAGAGAAATGGGTGGGGTGCAGATTCTGTTCCCCTCTTATTTTACTCTACCATCAAAGGGTATGTATACTACATGTAGGTGACATAATGTTGGTTCATAACAAAAAGCCAAGGAGATGATTTAACTAATCACAATTTTTTTGTTTTATTCCTGAACCAACAAACCCAGTTGATCGGTATATATGCAGTCAAAGTTGTAGCCCCTGAACTTTATGAACTACACTGGGACACATGGGATATCATCACAGCTCACAATCAACGGGTACGAGATTTAGCAGGGCAGATGCTTGGACGTACCAAGGGGTCTTTGCAGAGTTATTTCCATGGGCATACAATCAGGAGATTTTTTGAAAGCTATAGGGATTTACACAGGGGTTTCACACATGGAGATGGGCCAGCGTTGAACTGTATATACCACATAGAACTCAACAACAACATTCCAGTAGCAGTATTCTGACCTTATTCGTCCATTTGCAAATGATGAAGACATTTTCTTGTAGCTAATAAAGACCAATTTCAACACAAAAAAAGAGCAATAACCCTAACACACATCAGCCACCACCAAACAAACATCCCCTCCACAAGTTATGAAATGAATCATGTTAGAAGCTGTTTCCCTGCACCCAATATCCAGAAAATGAGCAAAAAAGCAAATACAATACCCCCTCCCCCTTGAGAAAAAACAACAACAAAGAATAAAATAAAGATGTTTCCCAGCACCCATTATCCAGAAAAAAAGACCACCCCCCCCCCCCCCACCCCCGGATAAAGACAATACCCCCTACCCGAAGAAAAAAAACAGCCCACCCACACCCAAAGAAAAAGGCAATCCCCACAGCCCACCCCAAGAAAAACGACAGAAAAACAAAGAAAAGAAAAAAAAGAAAAAAGAAAAAAAAACAAGCCAAGAAGCACAAGATTGTCCCAAATCTACTAGAATACCCACAAGACCCCACCCCCCCATAACACTTAAAACAATAAAAGAAAAGAAAAACATTGATAAATAAACAAGTAAATAAATGTTACCAAACACAAACAGTAAATACATAAATAAATTAATGAATAAATAAATAAAGTTAATATAGACAAAAATTAAAATTTAAAAAAAACTCAACAAGAAAACAACAAGAAAACAACTTAAAAAAGTCATTAAAACAACATAATCACACCAAAACAAAAATATATCAACACAAAAAACCCAAAAAAAAACTAATCCACACTCATTACAATAAATATATCATAATAATTCTTCAAAATCCCAAAAGAAAGAAAAAGAAAGAAAAAAAGAGAGAGAACAAATAAAAGTTAGCCCATCACTATTTTAGGATATCACAAACTTTTTTCCTCAAAGCTGATTGGTTGTCCCTAACCCCTGCATAACTGGTTGTCATGAAACCCAGCATATCATTGGCCACATACTCCCCTTAATATACATCAATATTCATACACAATTCAATAGGGATGAGAGTATACACTCCACCTATTTCTATCACAAAAATCATTATGGTACCGTTGTGCCATCACTACTAAAACTTTTTTACAATAGACAAAACTTTTGCTTGATGCTGAGTGGATGTCTCCAGGCCTCAAAATAAGGCGGGCCCTCGGGTCAAAAGCCCGCAAAAGTTGGTGAGGACCCGTGATATTTCTATCGTACGGGTCCGCAAGACCCGTTCCGATCATGATAGTTGCATTGGACAATTTAAGCTAAGCTAGGGGGTTCAACAAAAAAAGCCTTTGGACGTACTAAAATTGGTTAAAGAAACTTTCACAAAGCATAGGGACCAAATAAATCACATGCAGATTCAAAGAATCTGTAAAAAAATAGAACATTTGCCACCAATTTCAATGAATATTTCAATGAAGTTCCAATCATTTTCTGACTATCTTTGGTACGGACAGCCTTGTCTCCCATGAATTAAATCGTAATTTCTCTCTCTTTTTGCCATATTTCAAAGCCAGCTTTTAATTTGTTATGTTGATACCACCCAAAATATTACTGTCAAGCCACAGAAATGTTATTTTGATGATGGAAATGTGCTAAAAGTAGGTAGTATTTTGATTTTTTATATCATCAACCTTCAAATTCCCGGGCCAAAGTCGGAGCATTTCACTATTTAAGTTTAATACCTTGCATGCATTGACGTACACGCAAATTTGACGCAAATCATGCAAAATTTCATATATATTTTTGGACCCTTGAAAATTAGTGAGGATCCTTGGAATTTCAAAGGCAAGGGCCCAGAGGACCCTTTGATTTTTTTTCTTATTTCGAGGCCTGGATGTCTCGGACACACCCCTCACACACCCCTTGTATTTAATTGGCTACAAGTACCTATGACATCATTTTGGCTAGTGAGCTCCCCCAGATATAGTGCTGGAGATATCAAGCCTCCCAAAAGACCAAATCACCAACTGCCCGTCATCTCTTCAACAAACATCATAATTTGCTTAATTCAAACAGGAAATCAAACTTAAACCTTTCCCCCCCCCCCAGCAGATTTTTATTCCATTGGAACAATTATTTTGGGTTTCAAACATGAAAAATAGTGAATTTATTACGCATTTTGTCTTGGTGGCCATGTTTGCCCACTTTATCAGTGGGCGAATTTGGACACCTGCTAGGATTGAATTTGATAATAACTATTAACTCCGGCCTCTTTCTAAATTTAATCCCTCCAAAATATCCTAAAGAAATAAAAGCAACTGCACTTAAATATATTATTATTATAGTGAATATTAAATGCCTACCACAAACGCACAGAAAAGGAAATCCATGTCGCAATCGAGACAACTTCGGCACCAGAAATCGCCATTTTCAATGTTTATTTTTGTAAAGCCAAAGTTCTTTGACCTTTGGCTCTCGGCTGATTTTATTAGTTCTGTAGGGATCAATATGATTTAAAACAAAATACAGGGGAAATAATCCCCGAAATAATCCCGGAAATTATCTTCTAAAAACTGTATAAAATGATTGAAAATAAATAAAATTCACATTTACTAAATACTCTTATGATTCGGATAGATCAATTTGGATCATTCAAACTTAATCAGCCTGAAATTATATTAAATACTAAAATAGTATAAACTGATCCAAAAGTGCATCCCTCTATTAAAATTGGAATACGCTGTTTTCTTATGGGTGAAAGGTCAACATAGAATTGCAAACTGCTCTAGGGGGCGTTCTTCTCAAAATGTTTATTTTGTCAAACGGTACTGGAAATGAGGATATCATACTTGATTTAGGCACACTATTACATTAAGCGATATTCCGCCAGAATAACATTAACAATGTTGGTATTTGTTACATTTTGCATCGTGTTTGACAATTTTATGCTTTTAGTAGATTTCGTACTATAAGCTCAGCTGTTACCAACGACTTTACTTCAGGCTTCAGGAGGCTTTTTTCATGAACTTTTCCCTGGCCGTCACACACCTGAATGATGTTTGAGCCCGGATGTGCCACTACTGACAAAATAACCCCTTTTTTTACGAAATTACTCACTTTGTTTTCAGTGCAATGTCAAAAAATAAAATGAATATGCAAATCACCTAGACGATTTACCTACAATTTCAATTTTAATAAACACTGACTAGGGGACATGATCGACACCTGAAAACCAGAATGTAGGCTACAATGGGTAATGTCCATTATGTCACTATTAATTTTAAAAACCCTTTCCGAATTTATTTTAGGTTTAAAATTTAACCTTTGACCTTTGAGATTGTCTCCAATCATGCGGCAATTATGTCTCATTTGTAAGAAATAGCCTTTCTGCTAAGTTATAAAGAACATTTCAAGCTTTCGAAATGATACCAGACTTGATGAGTTGTTTCATTTTTGAGATACAGAAAAAATATTTGTATGGTTTCTAAGTATTAGGCCTATCCATTGTTGGGACGCTCAGGCGTTCTGTGAATGTGAACGGGAAATCACTTTTCAAACACGCCGTTTAGCCGAAAGCCAGTTCGTAAATTGGTTGAAAATTATACGTTGAGCTATAGTATGGGTGAGTCTGTTCAGCAGCAGAAGGTGGGCCTTTTTTCGGCAACAACAGAATAAAAAGGGGTCGGTCTTCCATGGCAATGGCTAGCTATATAGCTATAGAATATGAAACTTATATTGTAACTATCAAATAGGCCTTTATAAGGCCAGGATCGTTGATTGTAATCTGATATGATATGGAAGGTTCATTATAATACTGATCCAGTATAAAGGATACTCACGTGTAATATATCGATTAATCGTTTAGTTTCACACTTACACTTTGATAATTTGCTTCAAATTTAACCCTTTATTAAAATAAATAATATTGTTGATCTTTGGCATGCTCGCTATAGCTATCACTCACAAATTAAAAGGGGGCAATTAGTGTGTTATTAGTGAGACTAGCAAAAATAGAGTGAGTGGTGCGTCTTTGAACAAAATGGGGGATCATGTTTAATTTGGTGAGCCAGAGGGGTGGGTGTGGGTGAAGGATTGGGTGGTGAAAGCCGGGTGGGTGAGTCTATAGAATTGTGGTGCAGATGCACAATGCCTATACGTTTTTATAACAATCCAGATAAACTTATTCAAACATTATGACAAATGATTATAGAGTGGGTCAAAAAAAGATTCAACAGCCCCACCCCGCTGAGCGCTGGCAAAAAAACACCTAAAACCCAAGTTTATCCTTCATGTAATTCTGCATGCACGGAATTAGCCTAGCACAAAATCTGTGTTAACGGTGTTAAAGGGATTAAAGGATTAGACAGCTTTATTCAGTAATAGAGGCTTAACACCAGTCTAACTCATAAATGAATTACACGAAGGATACACCAAAACCCAAACAAAAATGAAAAGAACACAAGGCCCAGGCCTATAATAAGGGTAAATGATGTTGCATAGGAGTGTCAAAGTGTAGACAAAAACAATTACAGATAAAGAAAAATGCAGGAGTCAAATCAACAGCCTATTATAAGGGGCAGTCTGAACAGGGTTGCACAACGTACGGGAGCAGGGAGCACTGCTCCCGGGAAATAATGAGCATAATGGGGAAATAATGCCCAGTGGAAAAAGAAAAAAGTATATATTGGGGGTGAAAAAAGATGAAGAGAAAAAAAATGCAACTTTGGGTTCTGAGCTGTGGTTTCACATGTATTACTAAGTAGTGTTTATTGTTTTATATTTTATATTTTCTCCATACCTTTGACCCCGGTCCCCCCCCCCCCCCCCCCCCCCCCCACCCCCACCCCACCCCCCACATCGTTCCCCCATTGATCCGGGCGCCGCCAATGACTATAGCTAACATATTGTAATCTGATTTTTACCAAACCTGTAAGTGTATAGATGGGGAAATGTTAAGCTCAAAACCTTGCTCCTGGGGAAGAAACAACTTTGTGCAACCCTGAGCAGTCATTTTCTTTGGTAGGGGGGGGGGGGGGGGGGGGGGGGGGGGGGGGGGGGGGGGGTATGACCTGAAACTCTATTCTCAGTTATGACCAGAGGTTGCTTCAATGTTGTTTTACCGTTGAAACGTACAGAAAAGAAATGGTTCATTAGAAAACTAGTCCAGTGGCGCTGGCGTAGCTGGATTTTTTTCAGGGGGCAAGATTTCTGAAATTTTCGTAAAAGGTTGACCCAAATTTTTCCCAGTCACCAACTAAGTTGGGGTGGGGGGGGGTTGAGGTTCAAAAAAATTCGCACGGTCAAAAAAAAATCGCACAGATTTGTCTATTTGGGCTGAATATACCCATACATAACCGCCCGCAATCTCGGTCTTTTATCATTATTTTCATTTTTTTCCTCCTTTTTATTTTTTTTAGAGGGGCTGGGGGGGGGGGGGGGGGGGCGGGGGCACAAATGGGTTTTTCCGTCGGGGGGGGGGGGGGGCATTTTCCCCCCTCCCCCCTGAGCTACGCCACTGAACTAGTCAGTGGGATTTTCAGATTTGTATCAATTAGGCCTAGGCCTATATATGAATTAAAAATTGATTTCTCAATACAATGATACCAACAAATGTGAAAAGTCTCGCTGATTAGTTCCTCTAATTAACTATTTCTTTTCTGTACATTTCAATGTAAAACACGGATTGAATTAGCTCTATCCAATCACGCAGTGCGTTTTTTACTGCATACTGGAATTATATACATTGAAGCAACACTGATCTGGGTTATGACCCCCGAATGCGATTATTCTACTCACAGATGTTGATTATTTTTATGACCCACCCCCACCACCCTCCATCAACACACACCGTCCGTACTTTTAAAGCCTATCTAGTTTAGGGTAAACTTGATGCGGAAAAAAAAAATTAGGTTGGACTAGCCCATAATTTGTGTTGTATAAACGTTGAAACATAAAAATATGTGCGCGATGCAAACAATTTTTTCAATTTTTTTTTACAACTCCGCTTTTACCCTATCGATCACAATGGTAGTAATTTTATGACCCTTTTATTTCTGTGTAAAAAACTATAAACCCCAGATATTTGGGACCCCCTACTGAAGAAAATGACAACCCTGATCGCGCCGGGCGAATTTATTAACCGTTAAAGATGAACATTTGGCCAAACACTGTATATAATGTATCACTCAGTCTTATCATGTACATTATACTATGCCGATGCCGTCAAGGTATTAAAATGTTACTGTTACGGTAAATAATATCGAGGAGGCGGGAGGGAGGGGGAGCATGGGGAGGCCCGAGGGGATCATAGTGGGGGATCGGGAGGAAGAGGAGCACGGGGGAGGGAGGGAGCATAGGGGGAGGGAGGGGAGCGAGGGAGGGGAGAATGGGGGAGCGGAGCATGGGGGAGGTGGGGAGGGGGCATGGGTGGGGGAGGTGGAGGCATGGGCAGAGGGGAAGCTACTGAACTGACTCGGCCTATGACATTCGAGTGGAGCATTCAGGCAAATACCGCATGGTCTTTTTCAATTTCGGGCTTGCATGCAATAAAAAGGACCCACCGGGCCGTCAACATATGGTCGGGGTCCGGGAGGGGGAGGGGGCGGGAGGTCAAACAGAGTAACAGTTGGCGGCACACCGAGATTGAGGGGGCGGGGCGCCGGCGGTGTATATCATCAGTGATAAAAAATCCCTTTTATATAGTTTATATTTGGTAAATAATAATGTTTGTGTTTACCGTTTAAGTTGTAAGAATAGCATGAAATATTAGTTGCAATGTGTTGCATGATATCTGGGACACTCTGTAGAGCTTTTTAAATCCGCCTCATGATAGCTGCCATACATACGAAATTCCTGTTTTTACAGCGAATTATTATTCGGTGTTTAAAACGAGGCTCTAAATTAAAAAGTATTGTATTCAAGAAATGAATTAAATAAATTCATCAATGGACCATACATTTTATTCATTAAAATCTAACACATATCACTTGCGTATACACTTCAATTTTACACAAAATAATACTAGTAACTAATTTTCATTATAGAGTATGGGACATATATTTATCCCATTAGATTCTAGAAACACTGTTGTATACAAAATAATTGATGAAGGTGAGCTCCGGATGAACGCCTCTAAACACATCGATGAGGAGTTCCCAAAATCGAAGAAAAACATCCGATTTGGACGTTCCTCCGCTAAATTTGCTTGTTGAAAGGATTTCCAGGGAAGCAGGAAGCAATGCCGGAAGTGAAAGGTTCGCCACGGACGCCGAGACACGTTGCTGGAGCTCAAGGTGAGAAGATGACAGTTTTCGTGTTTTTTTTCTTCTTCCATATTTTGTGTTCAACCCATGAACTTCCATCAATTTATTGTTGAATACAGTAGCAAATTGTTGTCTGTACTAAGACTGTAGAATGATCAATTGATATGATATTATGCATTCAAGTTCAGTGTGCGATGAATTATTTATGAACTTAATGGTGTAAAGTCTAGTTGTTTAAGAAGAGTACTTTGGCACCTTATTTTGCATCATTTTATTTATAATAAAAAATAGACTAAAAAATCAAAATGTATAATGATGTTAACAACATTAACAATACATCATTACATGTGATGATAATAATTTTAATAAACCCAAGGCTAGCCCTGATGAGCCCCATGAAATCTCATTTGAAAACTATGCTTGCTGGCAGTATGTGTCACCTCGTTCTATCTCCCCGGGCGACCATGGCGGATGCTCAATGCGGACAGAATTGTTAATTATATGGGCACGTAATGCTGGGTAAATATATCAGTCCGAGAAGGTGGACAAATATGCCAGTACCAGGCACTGGCATATATGCCCACAATTCTGAAACACTTGGGGTAAAAATGTACATTTTTCTTGGAATTTTAACCAATAAATGTTATAATAATATCGATGTATGATCAAATGTTAGGTCGATGGTTAATTAAGATTGGTTTTGCATAATGATGTTTGTACACAGGTGACATTTGGGATGGTTTGGTAATAAATTTTTACAAATTAGGATTTAACCGTTAAATGCAAAATAGAACAATATATCCTGTGTTGTAAACAGATCATGCAGTCATGTCAGTGGGAGTTTAGACATGAATGAATAGTACTTCCACATTTATACATTTGTACCTATCATTGAGCGGGGAAGTGTACATTAGAATGCTACATTACAAATGTACATCCAGAAAAATTCAATAATATTGTGCGCAACCTGGGAAGGCATAAAGCTATGCACAGAGTACTACAAGATTTCAATTTCATTATACTTCGTAAATGTTTGACCTATGACATCATGGATCAACAGATCAGGGCGGTATCCATCATAACATCTTTGGATCTCTTCATCGAAAACTCAATGTAAATAATCAGTCACTCAGCTCAGTGACTGCCACTCATTCACTGGAATACTGCTAAGAAATATAATGAAGGTAGGCCTATACAAATATCAATAGTGTACATTTTTCCAGGCGTATTGGATTCGCCACACTCTTTCCAACCTCACTATTCTGGGCTGTTCGCTCTCTCACTTCCATTCCATCTCCATGAATATTACATACATATTGGCTTATTTTTTATAAATTTACGGTACTCTTAACACTTTAAAATCAATGTATCATATTTCTTTCATGAAACCATTCTTGATTTATGTTCTTTTTTCTTGTTATGTTGTTGGATTGTGTTAATAAATATTATGAATAAATGAATGAATGTTGCATTCTGAAACTATATTCCTGTGTGTTGTTTGTTGAAATTAGATTAGATTAGCAATTTTGTAAAAATAAAATACAACACAATGTTCAATGTTTTGCAATGCAATTTGTGGTGTATGCAACAAGTAGCAAAATTTACCACCGGTTTTAAGAAACATAAGAAAATTGGGAACTGGTACATTAAATATGTTGGAAATGGAACGCTGTGTTAATGAAATAGCTGGTTATAATTGATTTTAAGTATCATTTAATTTTATTGAGGCGCAAAAATTATAATACACCTCGCTGGTGCATTTCAAGTCATTTTAAGCTCCTTCTACCATATGAATCAGATAATACCATTTTACCAACACAAAACCACCCCTCCTTGAGCATGCTTCTACTGGAAGATCAGTGGTGTAGCCAGAGGGGAGGGTGTGAATGCCCACCCCCCAATCATTGCCCCCCCCCTTGCTCTCAAATTTCTGAATTGAAGGCACCCCCTCCCCCAGCTCATACATTTCTGACTCGGTGGCAAAAGTTGACAGCCTGAAAGTCCTTTAGGCTTAACGGTTCACTTTTATTTTTCGCCCCCCCCCCCCCCCCCCCCCCCCCCCCCCCCCCCCCCCCCCCCCCCCCCAATATGAAAGAAAGCCTAGCTACGCCACTGTGTAAGATTATGATTAATTTTGCTTTGGTAAAGTTCAATACATTTGGTGGCAGTGGTGGGATTTCATGTCTTTGACATGGTATTGGCCACAGTACATTCACGTACAGATTTATTCCACATAACATTTGAATAATAATCTTTTTACATTGTACAAGTTTATCAATGTTTTATGAAAAAATGACTAAAGCATTTAGGGGCCTTGCCTTTTTACAAATAGAGGAAAGCGTAAGGAAAGAGCACTCCTTTTTAATCCCAAGCTTTCCTTGGTCATAAAATGTCAAAATCAATATACATGTAGGTAACCATTCAAGTTGAAGTACCAATTGTGTCCTTCTCTAAAAGTGCCAAACCCAACTATTTCAAGTGGCTAGTTGTGTGTTAGGGGTCGTCCATAATTTTCGCCATTTTCAGTTACGTACAAAGCGTACGTAAGAGGGGGGGGAGGGGGTCGAAATATACCCTAACCGTACGTAACTTAAATGGCGATCTTGAGAGGCGGGATTCTTTTTTTAAAATACAAAATAAAATAAAATTTCGCCATTTATTGCGTACGTAACTCGATGGGGGGAGGGGGGTAAAAAGTTACGTACGCTCTGTACGTAAGTGAAAATGGCGATAATTTTGGACGACCCCTTACAATTAGGCACTAACAAATACGGACATCTGATTTGCATCACTGCCCATCTCATAAAATCTGGCTCTTATCAGTGGTGTTAAAATGAAATTGAGAAAAAATGAATTGTTTTAATAGATACGGTACGTAGGAACCCTGAAGTGTAATAATGTATGGGAAAAGGGTTGGATGATGACGCTAGATAGAAATTCTGCAGTTAAGCAATTTATGTGGCAAGTGATGGCGTGCTGATAATTTCGATGTGATCTACATCAAATTACCAAGTCGTGAAATTTTAGGACGGCGAATTAAAGGTGTATTGTTTTCATCACTTATTATTGGCTACAATTTTTTTTCTCACATTGATCAAGATATTTTGATATCAGAAGAATCCCCATATTTTCCTCATTACATGTATGTCTGTAATCTTAGGGGCCAGATATGTTCCATTTATAAATTATAGGCTAAAATGTGGTGAATTACTGCCAAACCACCTACCAGTTTTTGTACTTCTCAAATGGGCACATTTCTTGTGACCTTGTGCTTCTAAAATAAGAACCATATGATGCAACTCAAACTTTTGAATGCGACAATTTTAAGGATGACCTTTCATGTAGAATAGAAAACATCAAGTTGAAAATCAGGCCAGCAATCAGAACATCTACCTTTTATTAAAGGTAAACAGTTTCAGAAGGTAGTTAGTAATGTGCCTAGTATTATGTAGGTGAAAAAACCTGATTTCCAGGAAAATTGAGGGTGCACTCCAATAAGTATCTCTCAGTACCCCTTTAAAAAAACTGGTTCCAAAATGCATTTTAGTTTTTATGGTGATGGGATATAAATTCAATTGATCAAAGATTATTCCTGGCAACCTATATTTTTTATTCATTTATTTATTTCTTCTTCATCTTTTCTGGGGGTGGGGAGGGGGGGGGGCATGGGGGTAGGCCTGTGCTCAGGGGGTGTATAACTGACTTTTCTTTTGTTAATATACATATATGGGGGGGGGGGGGGGGTGGGGGAGAATACTCCTGATAAAAAGAGAACAAAAAGAGGTGTATTTGTATTTGTATGTAGCACACTCAATGCAGCAACGATCATAAAGGAGTGAGTGTGGACTTACTGCTCTGAATCTACTGCCTTTATTACCCGTTAACTTGTATGTTAGTCACAGTCACCATATAGGGTTTCTATGTACAAATGTAGCTCATACAGATCAGTTACTAGTACATAGATTTTCCTAATGTATTCGGCCTACGTCTTTCAATTACAAAGTACCTTGCTGACACTTGAGGTGTTGGATGCATACATGTAGGAGAGTGAAAACTCTCGCTAAAATCTCATTGAAAGTCTCCACACTTGGTCTTCTTGATAGTTATTTAGAAATTAAATTAAATTGATAGTGTGTGTGTGCGTGTTTCATGTGATACTCCGTTCAAATTTATTCAGTTAACCCTAACCCTGCTAAATCCAACAGAATCCAAAAGAAGCACCACGCCAGTGGACCCCATTCCCTAGTATATTTCATTGCGCAATCATGCAAAGGCACATACATTGTAGGCTCGAACATTTATTTTTGGTAGCGCAATCGCCTGGGGACTCCTGGGTTCGAATCCCGGTGGCGGCACACACCGTTTTTTCTGTCCTTATTTTTCCTGTGTTTCCCCTGTTAGCTTTGTTGCTACTAACCCCCATGAGGGGTTAGGGTTAATGATATGAAATATGCGTTCAGATCTTGTTGTTCATTCGGAATGGCCTATCCATTTTCAAAATGAGAAAGACCTCAGCTCGGCAAAGGGGCTCTGTTCATAGAACATGTATGAGTTGATGACCGCCCAAATCCAATAAACCAACATGTTATCTTCATAAAACATGTTGGTAAATACATGGAATTTTCTAGCTAAACTGTATTGTAAAAAAGCATGTTATCAGATCTGGAAAAAATGAGCAAATCGAGAAGCTCCTTAGCGGGAAATTGGGGCATTTAGAGGATCAATTTATTCTTCCATATATAGAGAAATACATAAGAAATAGTGGGAATTTGTCATTTTAGAGTGATATTTTGGTTAGCGTGCCAGGAAATCAACATTTTCAAGGCCTGCATGTTACGAAGGTTTGTCATGAGGGGATGGGGATAAGGACCATACAATGTTTGGACTATCATTATATATTCACTCTCAACTCAAGCACAACCTTCTCATTCTGTTCAGCTTCCCTCCCCTATTTATCATTGAATGTGAGTGCATAATGAAATGCCACCTGACCAATATGCTCTGTGTTATACTGTAAAAGTGTTAATTTTCGCGTGATTAAATTTCTGCACTTTGCCGACTTTCAGCCATTTCGCTTGTTTTTAAATTTGTGATTTGAAAGTTCAATACATAGACTTATACACAAAATAAATATGTTCACGTGTTTTTATTTTCGCGGTAGCTGCTGGAGCGCGAAAAGGGTGAAAATTATTTAGCGTGAACATTTACTGCTCTGCTAGCCACACAACAGGGACAGAAATAACACTTGAAAACATACTTGACCCACTAGACATGCCAAATGATAGGGTATGACTGCATATCTAGCACTAAATACTTTGGGGTACCCCACTGTCCATACCATTAGGCCCAAACAAATATATGTTGTGTTGCCCTCAAGTGCCAAATATTTAAAATTGGGTCGGTCGGTCAGATTTTGTTTTCAATTTTTTTTTTCAAATTTCTTTTTCAAATTTTTTTTACCATTTTTTTGGCGGAAAAATGTATGGTTTATGTCAAGAAAAAATTGGTATAGGCCCATATGTCAATTTAACTATGTTTCTATTGTGACAATAGTGTAAAACATTTATTTAGGCTTACTTATTAATTTCAAGCAAGAAATATTTAGACACTTGTAATTAAATTTAAATCTAAAAAAGAAATTTAAAAAAAATGCGACCCTAGTTTTTACTATTTTAGGGTCGGTCGCTGAGGGCAACACAACTTTTTGTTTGTTTTTGGCCTTATTGTGTAATAACACTTTGTATAAAGCTATGATCTGGTATTGTCTTGTCAATTGAAACAATTTTTGTTTGTTCAAATAATGTGAATCCAGGCTACCCCTGCCAAACAATCCAAAATGCCACTATTTATTAACCAGATCATAGTCATGTTTTTGTTGGTATGGCATTCATGTTTATGGGAACATAATAATAATAATCTCACTTAGGCCTAAAAAAAGAAGAAGTTTGATTAGCGTAACATAGAGAGAAAAAAATAGGGTAGGTAGGTCGGATTTTTTAAATTTTTAAATTTTTTAAAAATCTATAAAACGTCTATGACATTTTATATACCAGCACACATATACCATACAGACATAAACAAATGGCACAAATACACATTTTCACTGTTTTTTCCCCTTTTTCTCACACACACAAAAAAAAAATTTAAAAAAATTTAAATTTTTGTTTGTTTAGGGTCGGTCGGGTTACGCCAATCAAACCTTTTTCTTTTTAGGCCTTATGCATCTTTTATTTTCCTGAAAATGGCCATTTTAAAACCACTGCATTTCTGCAATTGTAAGATTGCTGTATAAAAATACTGAAATTTGAAATTGAAATGTTGTAGCATGATGGTAGTTGCATTTTAATCACCTGAAAATGTGAAGCACACATAGTTATTGAAAATACAATTTAAATGTTTAATATAGGATTTTGAGTGCTACTAGTAAAACAGCATTTTCATTTTGCGCTAAACATTCCAGGATCTGTGCCCTAGAACTGTCTATCTACTAGAATGCTTCCAGCTCTATGTACCAAATGCCTGTCGGTTCAATCAGCATATTTGCATACTAATTTGTAACATGTCTGCGGATTCTAATTATAGCAAATATGCTAATTAGACATTAAAACATTAGCCACTGAACTAAGCATCATTTGCATTGTAGAATGTTCAATAGTTAGCTTAAAGGGACATTAAGTGGTGTTGAAAATTTTAAATGTTTAAAAATTTACTTAAGAATTTAAGATGAACATTAAACATTGCCATTATTGTTGTTTCTACTAACAAAAAACACAGCAGATATGCAAATATGGTTCGTGTTATGTATCACATGTACTGCAGGGGGATACTGTTGGACGTAAAATGCTTGTTGCGGCTCTACTAACATTTTTGAATCAACGTTTTGTTGTACAAAGAGGGCTGATTTTTCTTAATCCTTAAATGTGTAAGTTCATACATGTAATACAATTGTAAAAATATACAAATCCCAGTTTTTATCATATAATTGAGGGCGCTGCCTCCACCACATCTCTTAATGCCCTTTTAAACCAAAGTGACCCAGGTGATTTCATGACTACTTGAGACAATATTGATCATATATCTGCTAACCGACCATCGATTGTCATGAATCAAAGCTTATTCGAAAGCTAAGAAAATTCCCCTAGCATACCATTAAAACTCAAAACAGAAATTCAACGGGAGATTTTTTTTCTTTCTTTTTCAAAACTGTATAACTTTTTTTTGTTACAGCCTGTATGGTAGCACATTCAGTGAATATTAAGATTATGGGTGAATTTACTTAAAATAATAAATCAAAATTGATTTTCTAGAAGATCAGCTTAGTTTACTTGAATTCCATATCTAGGTACATTATTAGATAAATTAAAAACATGAATGTAAGTAATCAACCCTCAAACATAAATCAAGTAATTCCACAACTATTCATAAAACAGTATTTTTGCAACGCATTATTATTATACATTATGCATACCGGTACTGCAAATGTCGATTTATATTTCTTTCAATTACCTGTAAAAAAAGTTCATGCAAATTTTGATCAATTTGTTTTCCTCCTCAAATTTGCCCCTAGAGCGGCAAACCAAGGTACACTGATAATTCGGAGTGCCTGTGAGCGTATTACTTTATTATACCGCTTACATGTACACTGCAAGTAACATACAAGATATGAATTTATTAGAGCTCATCCATGTCATCACATACAAAAAAACAACAGAGCCTTTGAAAATCACCGCTTTGGAAAAACCATCAAAGGAAGGTGATTATGAGACCCGAATGGCAAATAGTAGGGGGGAAGGGCCAGGGGGAAGGGGAATTGAGATACAAAAACTAGGATGTTTTATCAATCACACTGCACTGTAACAGCAGCGCGGGTAAATTTCAAGTAGGATGACATGCGAAAGGGTTTTAGCATATAAGCCAGGAGGATGGTATTATATATTATAAAATATGGGCGATGTATAGTTTCTGATTAACGACCTAATTACGGCGTCGCCGGGGTAGCGTAGTTTTGTAAACAGCCGGCTTCTTCAACCAGCAGTCAGATTAACTGTAACTACTTGATCACCTCTCTCAATCTGGCGTCTCTCTCTCTCTCTCTGTCTCTTCGCTGCTGCACCACACACTAGTCTGAGAAACAGGAAATGGACCAAATTGATCTTATCAGAATTATTTTGGTTCAGCTTGTAATCAACCCAGTTCCCCACTTCAGTTCCCCAGTTTAAAAAAAAGGTGAGACGCTACCTCGGATCGGCATTGTGCGGGATAATGGGGGTCACCAAAACTGTAAAATGGTGTGCAGGATGTCACCGAAGCTAAGCTGATGGAATTAACTCTTGTGTTGTGTATGGTAGGAAGGAAGTACTTATAGCTAACTAGATTCATTCACAGTCAACTAAATACTATACTGTCTACAGTGGATAGTAATGTGACTCTTCCTTAGACAACCTTCAGGCTTTGTTCTTGTACATTGAGTGCAGTAAACTTAACTTTTGTGAGGACCTCTATCTGCTGCGCAGTTTGGTCGCTGTTCCCGTCTCTCTCTGTCTGTGGATTTATTTGGAAACTAATACAAGGAATTGTTAGTGCTGCATTATTTTGCAAGTGAAGCACTGTGTATAACATCAAGATTGGATTATTTTTGCTCAGGGCTGACAGCCTAGTTCACTCGTCAGCTAGCGTGTGTATGTTTGGTGGCAGACGTGGGATAGAAAAACCAGGATCACCATGTGGATGTGTACCAGTGTGTACAGTAAGTATAGGCCCATATATATCACTATCTACATGTATGATAAAATTCATATAGGGTTAGAAATAACACACATTTTAAGCTATTAACTGTTCAAATTGTTCTTTTGGTGCAAAATTGCACAGTCTTTGAGGTCAAGGTGCAATTCCTTCAATTCAAGGTGCAATTTTAGGTGAATTACGATAGCAACTTGATTTAGGGCTGCAAAAACTTGTATCGCAATTTTGCACCAGCCTTTGAAAGCTGTATCGCAGTTGATGATTTTTAAGATGCAAATTGCGATGCGATACGGGAAATGTGCAGGTCTGGTTCATTCCTTTTAGGAGTGTGGAAGACTGGACGATAAGACAAACAGTTGAATCTGATTAGAATTGCAGAAGTGGGGACTGGCGTAGGTGGTACTAGGTGTAGCTTACATGGCGTACGATAGGACAAGCTTGAGGAAAATACGTCTTGCTTTATAAATGTGTTGTGCTCAGCTTTAGAACACGTTCTTCATACATATAGAGACTCGCATTAAAAAGGTGTAATCGGAGCATTTTTTTAAAAGGTTACTTTTATCTTTGACATATGAAGTTGCTCTATATGGGGAACAAAATGGGTAAAATGTTGTGTAAACTGCCTGTTGGGCACAGTTATGTTCAGAGGTACATTAAAGAAGTTGATGACGTTTGATGATACTTGCATGCAACCCATACATGCACTGATGCACAGGAATAATGTTAGGCCTGTGTAAAGTCAGTGTCATGCCATGGACATAATTCCAACAATGCGTGCGTACTTGCTGTGGGCGTGCGAACATATGCGTAGGAGCGTACGTGCGTAAACCCTGAAGTGCGTACCGGACACTTCAAAAATTGACCACGCGTCAATAGTGAAATTGTCACGCGCATGCATGCCCAGATGTCGTGCATTTCATGCATCTGGACGCAGCTCTGCGAACAACAACAAAACACGCTCGCATGAAATAGCTTGAATTTCGTCCATAGCATTATGATAGTGACTATGCCAAATCAACCAACAACAATGTAAAATTGCAATATAAGTTTAAGAGTTTTTAAACTCGGGTTTGCCGTTAAAACGGCAAACCCGTTAAATGTTTAACTTGTACTGTAAAATTGTATGTTATACAATGTACACTGATATGACCCAATTTATCAATATGATTTTCAGGATTTTATTCAAAATTTGTCGGCATAATAATAGTCGAGTCGTGCAAATGTAAAATAGTGTCAGAAATATTGTGTAATGTAAACAGGTATAGTTCTCTCTCAGGCTAGAGCTGAAACCTAAACATTATTTACTTTATTCTCAATCAATATAGCGTATAGTTCATCAAGAGGTTTGCTCCTAAACATACACCGTTGCACAAAATCATTTTCTGGTTATGAAAAATGATATTCAGAATACTCGTAGTAGTGTAGAAAATGTATTATGCATGTGAGTTTGTGAACTGAGTCCATGGAGATGATGATATTTGTTGTACCATGCATTGGTTTGCTTCATTTCGGAGGATTGTGTATTGATTGCAGGGCAGGTATTAGTTGTATTTTTAATCCACTTTAGAGCCTGCTTTCTTTGATATTCGATATAAGAACACATCAAGCATAACATGGTCCCATTCCCTACATGTAGGTTACAGTACTTTGGCTACTCGTTACAAACATTTTTGTTGGCTTTACATGCATGACATGTTATACTGACATTTAAAAGGTCTGTGTCCAGCATACTCATTTAACTTGAAAGTCCGTCTGATTTTATTTTTCATAGTTTTTTTAAAAATTTTCATAGATTTTTGATTACAAACACTTTGTTGTCTAGAGAACCCTCCCTCCTCAAAAAAACCTAGAAAACAAAAAAAGAGTATTTATGTGCACATACATTGCCATAGGGTATCAAAATTAACAAAAATAAGAAAGAAAAATATAAAGATGTGGGTTTGTTTAGCATCGAATCTGATTCTGAATGTCCAGGCCTGGAAAAAATGGGCAAATTGGGAAGCTCCTTGCCGGGAAGTTGTGGCATTTAAGGGATTTTGTTGGAATTTGGAGGGAAATTTTGCTCTTCCATATAATGAAATACTTAAGAAAAAGTGTGAAATTTGAGTTAGCTTGCCGGGAAATAAACATTTTTCCAGGCCTGCTGAATGTCCATCGACAGCCCTCTTTGAATGAAGTAACCCACCCTAAGATCCCGGTGCCTTTATAATGGCCAATTGAGAATCTACAGTGCAACCTGCCTAGAGTGTTTAGCACATTGTATCATTTGATAGTGAACTGTCACTGATTATAAGGCAGCCGACGCTTGCACGAATGAATACATGTAGAGACCTGCTATGTACCTGATCTAAATGTGTGCCCTAGGAGCCTGCGGCGAAAACATTGGCCCGACTATAAAGTGAAAGAGCGAGCGTAGGTGTAAGAGTGACTCCAAATAGGTTTTAATTTAAAGGCTATATGACTTCCCTATATAAGGCTATGACTTCCCTATGACTCTGGGTGGGAGTCAAATAAGTGCAACTTGTACCCAGGAACTTTAATTCAAACAGGTTTCAAACGGGTGTGTTGATAGAGTAAGGCAGGGGTTCTCAATAGGAGGCCCGTGGGCCAATCCGGCCCTTCAAGCAATGTTGAATGGCCCTTAGCAGCCCTTCAAACAAAGAAAAACATTACAAAAAGTGCCCATTTGGCCCCGAGATGTGTCTCTTTAAATATGTGTGGCCCTCCATGCACAGGCTGAAAAAGTAGGCAATACGGAAAGCTCCTTGCAGGGAAATTTGAGCATTTGGAGGGAAATTTTGCCATTTGGAGGGAAATGTTACTCTTTCATTAAGAAATGCATTCCATTTTGGAGGGAAATTTGGAATCGCTTGCCGGGAAAAAAACATTTTTTCAGGCCATGCCTCCATGGCCCTCAAGCATAATTATAATTGAGAACCCCCTGGAGTAAGGCAATTTGCATGATTGGTATATAAGGAGCGTTCCGACGAGGGACACTAACCTCTAGGTTAGCTTCAAATTTGCTAACCTAGAGGTTAAACTCTTGGTTATCAATCATAGTTAACTAACCCCGAGTATAATGCTGGAATGTTAACCCTAAAAGATCTTACGGTTAACAAACCCCGAAGCACTAACCGAGAGTGTGTGCACCGTATGGAAATCCATCCGTAATGTTAACCGTGAGTGAGATTTATGATTTGTGACCCAGGTCTTACCGCAAAATGAAGAGTTGCATGACCTTGAGTTTACCACGAAGCTACCGCAGTAGTATCACTATACTCGAGGTTAAGTTTGTCGTCTGGACAGCACTCTGGGTTAGCATAAAACATACAAAAATTAAGCTCGAGAATAACTATTCTCGAGCTTAGTGGCCGTCTGAACAGGCCTATTGACAAGTGAGAGATCAGGGAGAAGATGAGAGAGAGGGGGGGGGGGGGGGGGGGGAGGTCTCCTCTCTAAAGACAAGACGAAGATACCTATGATGTCTCTTTGGTTTGGTCAATTAATTTATAGTTTGAATCGGAAGGATTCACTTCAGGAACGAAAAGTTTGGAGGCCTGTGTAACGTCAAGTTTGGACGCCTTTGTACATGGATTTTCATATTATAACTATTTTGCAAGCATTTTACAGGTCTTGAAAAATGGGGAATTAAATTGTGGGTAAATATGCAATGTGGGGAATTTGTTCTGGGGGAATTTCCCATGCGGTGGGAAATTTGACCCCTTGAAAATAGAGAAATATAAATCAATTTGTTAGGAAATCATCACATAGATTTTAAATAAAAGTGCACACTGTGGATCTCCTCTATTGTGTTATTTTTATAACAATAAATACATGTAGTTGTTTCTGATTGACAACAACTGTATGCATCCGATTAGCAAGAATGGAAATTCCATGATCTTTTTCGGAAAAATTACTTACAGTGAAACAAATTGACTATGTTCCTTTCATAATTAGAACGTTGTGTATAAGTTCCCCTCCAAAAATTTACAAGCATTAGTTGATCATAGAAAATGGAAAAAACAATCATTTGAAATTTGAATAGAAAAAAGGACTTGATAATTTTGTGACCTGTATTAAAACATTCCATAAACTTCATTATGATGCTATTAGTTTATTTGAATAGCAATACTGAACTATTAGTAAACATTTTGCAATTTGGTGTCACTCACATTGACACATCACTGTGAAAGTTGAAATTTTTGCACTTATAATATTTCAAGCTCGACCAATTCATGTATTATATTGCACAATTGTATGTGTTGTTAAAATTGAACAATTCTGCGTTCCTCTATTCATGGGCATAGTGTTGAGGAATATATTCATTTATTATGTTTATTCTCATTTTCGGGCATTGGCTATATGATGTGCGAACGAAAAGTGTGAAATTTTAATGCGTAGCAGACAAATTACGTCTGACAAATTTAGCTTACTACAGAGTAAACACATTAGGTATGATAATGAGTATTGATTTTGATCATTTACACAACAATGTTTAATCAAGTACTTTATGCTTACTGCTATACTGTACTACTACATGAGCTCCCTATCTTGCTTGGTCTTACGCCAGTCAACCTCTCTTCTAAAATAGCACCTCAAAATCAATAAATAATTGCGGGGTAAGCACACACACCGGTGGGGTTTAATTAATTTTGTTGTTGTGCCGATACAAGTAGTCGTAACACTACAGCATAGGTTTATTAGGTTGTAGTAAAACCGTGTCTGGTCACAGCCGCCTATCCTGCTTGCAGCAAAAAAATATATTCGACAAAGGTAAGCTTTGGAATTGACCGTTGCCTCATCATACTTATTTAACATATCTTGACCTTTACTCTTCAGGTTTACTGCTGCCGAGATTATCAGAGCTATCTTCTTTATTTTGATGATATTGAGTAGGAGAGAGAGAGAGATTCAGTAGCTAGGAAGTACATGTAATACATTCAATGTTACAAGATGCATTACATAGGGCTGATAGTATTAATTAAACGGACAATTATACTGGTAATGTTTGTGTGTGTGTTGAATGTAATGTAAACTCTTCAGTATGTCTTCTAGTTCACTCACTTGACTCTTTCATCCATACTATAATTGTTAGACCAAAGTAAGATAGAAGGATATGATAGGATATAGTGCAGGCCAACAAGTGTTAATGGTTTACCAGGGGGTGTATCAAGAGGGATGCCCCGTGTTAGACCCCCCACCCCGAATTGAAGACCCTAAGTTACCCCTTGTTCACAAAAGCCTTGTTTGCAGCAGGTTTATACAATGACTTGAAATTGTTAATATAGTTAGATAATTGTCTTTGGTAATAAGTTAGTCAGTTTATCAGGTCAGGCCAACAAAAAAAAAGAGTTGACTTGCTCTTTCTGACCGACCCGAATTTTCGGAAATCTAGGGTCGCTATTATTTTTTTCTTCTTTCAAACTTGCCCTTTCTGACCGACCCGAATTTTCGGAAATCTAGGGTCGCTATTTATTTATTTATTTTTCAAAAAAAAAAAAAAAGATTGAAAAAAAAAATGAAAAAAAAAAAATGAAAGAAGCACATAACAATAAAGAAAGATGAAAACTTGTTTTTGAGTAGTATCTGCTTGTTTAAAAATCAAAAATCAAAAATCAAAAAATCAAAAAAAAATTCTTTAAAACGTGTTTTTGTCCAGTAAATCTGACAGTCCGACCCTGACTTTGACCCTGAAAGGGCAAGTCAACTTTTTTTTTTGCCTCATCTTTGTGTTTTCACCTTGTTCACATTTTATGCTTATGAAATATGTTGGAATTACCATATTTGATCAATATACAGCTTTTGCCACCACACAAAAAGGTTGGCCTAAAACATAGATTTTACACAATCTATGCCTAAAATTAGCCCAGAGCTCAAATACAGTAATGTCGGAGACAGAGGTGCATAGCGCCAATGCCGATCTCTGCTGTAAACAAGGCAACTGAGCCTGTCTATGTGTGTCGTGTCGCAAACAAAAATGGCTCATAAACATGTTTATTAAATATGACCCAAAATCTGTGATGCTTTATTTCTTCAGGTATTTCACATTAAATGAGTCTAAACAATAAGTTGAATCTCATCACCTACATAATGAATTCACGATTAACACAAATTATCTATTTTTTTCTATGTTTTTGATGAAAATCCATGCTATGTAAAACAAAGGAAATTCATCATTGGCATGTTTTCCCATGACTATAAAGAAGAAGAAGATTGCCTAACTCCTAGTCCTGGTCATACAGTTAGCTTCAGTGCAATCAAAAGCTATTGTATTTTCACATCTTTAAATCTAACGTTGGTGATCAATAGTCATATGGTTGCCTAGCAACACAGACTACCGAAGGAATTGCGGTCTGATTGCTGCCTACAGGTGTCAACAATGTGTCTTGCATCAGATAAGTTTGAGGTGTTGGCTGCTTGATAGCTTTGGAGTATCATTGTTTCATGGGGAAGTCCCTCAAACATCCAGGGTATACAGTCATCAAAAAAAGTAACTATACAGGTAATAAATGGGCTTCTAACTCTTAAAATATATAGCCTACCTAAAAATATTAAATTATGAAGTTGTTGAGAAATTTGTCTTCTTTAATATGAAATATTGCATGTTGGGATCGGGTAATTATTGAGGAAGTGGCACTCAAAAATGTAAGGAGAAGTCCGATTTTCATTTTCACATTATTATTTTCTACACGCGGACCAATCTACGGGTACCTTATCGATTACCGGTAGTGCAATTGGGGGATGCATGCACAGGTTAGACAGTCGGCCGTATTGTTCCGATGGATCAATACGCCACACACACGCTACCTGTCATTCTCTCCCCCGTGTTGAAATGTAAAATGTGAATTTGAAATTGTGAGTTTACCTTACATTTTGGATTATCGCTTCTTAAATATTTAACCGATCCTAGCGTGCAATATCTCATATTAAAGAAGATAAATTTCTCAACAACTTTATTATTTAATATTTCTAGGTAGGATATAAATTTTTAGAGTTAAAAGCACATTTATTACCTGTATAGTTACTTTTTTTGATGACTGTATCTGTGTTTGGTGTTCGTGTTGCCTTTGGCTTTTGTGGTGACCATTGACCACTGACATTTGGTTTCAAGTGGCAAAAATGGGCTGAGTTTACAAGTGGGTTGAAGCAAAAAAAGAAGAAGAAAGTCTGTGCCTGTAGGCGTGAAAAAGATGTGTCCTGAATCATAAATGTTTCAGATGTGGACGGACGTTTTGTAGGTTCATCGTCTCATGGGAAAGTCCCTCAAATATATGTGACGTGATCAAGCAAAATGAGTTACATGTCGGCAGTTTTCAAAGTTGATATTTGTTCATCATTTAAAAGCAAATGGAAAATGCTACAGTATATGGTCCAAACTCCACTAAATTTGAATTTCTAGTTTTTAAGTTACAACAAATTTAATGAATTGAGAAACAGAGTAAAACATGAGAATTTGTGACTTCTGTTTTTGCCTGTAACTCAAAATCAATATTCCCGACATCCGACTCATTCCAGTTGATCGCGTCACATATAGTGTATGTCATGTCTAAATGGCTGATTTTTCATGGTCCGATTGTAGGGCCTATAGGTACAAAAGATGGGTTCTGCATAATGTTTCAAGTGTGGGTGCTTTGTAGCATTGTTATCTCATGGGTATGGGGAAATCCCTCAAACATGTAGCGTATCGGTGATCTGTGTTTTAGTCTTGCCCATGACGCCACTGACATTTATATAATTCCAAGTGATTTATAGATTTATAGATGAGATAGCAGAAAAAAATCTGATTGTAGCCTATAGGTGCAAAAGATGGGTTCTGCATCAAGTTTCAGGTGTGGGTGCTTTGAAGTGTTGGATCGTTATCTCATGGGGAAACCCCATTAATATGTAGCATCAGTGCTTGGGGTATATGTCATGTCTTGTCCGTGGCTTTTGTGGTGACTATGACATTTTCTATAATTCCAAATGGCTGATTTTTCATGTATGGGAGATGAGTCCTGCATTAAAAGCAACTTATTTTTGTAACTTATTTTTCAGTCTAAATTCAATCTAAAACCATGATTTTGAAGTAATTAGGAATCATATTGCAGCTCAGAATATATTTATGATTTATGATCAGAAATGTAAATCTGCAAGAAAATCTACTTTCTAAAAAAAAATCATGAATAGAGGGCGCTCCCTGGAAAAGATCACATAATATGCCTTTAAGGGCGGGCACTTTGTAGCATTGTATCGTTATCTCATGGGTATGGGGGAAGACTCCCTCAAACATGTAGCGTATATCAGTGCTCTGTGTTTTAGTCTCGCCCATGGCGCCACTAATTCAAAGTTTTTTATAGATTTATAGATGAGAAAGACTTATTGTAGCCTATAGGTGCAAAAGATGGGTTCTGCATCAAGTTTCAGGTGTGGGCGCTTTGTAGCGTTGGCATGGCCTGAAAAAATAGTTTTTTTCCGGCAAGCGATTCCAAAATGGAATGCATTTCTTAATGAAAGAGTAACATTTGCCTCCAAATGCCAACATTTGCCTCCAAATGCCAACATTTGCCTCCAAATGCTCAAATTTCCCTGCAAGGAGCTTTCCGTATTGCTTACTTTTTCAGCCTGTGAGCGTTGGATCGTTATCTCATGGGGGAAACCTCTCAAACATGTACAATGTAGCGTCAGTGCTTGGGTTTTTTGTCTCTTGTCCATGGCCTTTGCGATGACCACTGACATGTCTATCTTTCCAAGAGGCTGATCTTACAGGTGGGTTGACAGGAAAAAATGTAAATTCATTGTTTTTTCAGGTTTGAATATTGTCAGTCAGTTAACATTTAAAGCAATATTATGCGATCATTTTCAAATGTTTACACATATATATTTCTCTCTTATAATGAAGTTTGACTATCAGGAAAGGCTTTTCTGCATAAAATCTATTTTGACTGTATTTAAAAAACCATCACAGCACATTACTAAATCATTGTTGAACTCTGCTTCCAATTTAAGGAATTTTTCAACATATTTGTTTGATTTTTATCATAAAGCAGTCCGTAGGGGTGTGAAAACTTGTATATATTTGCGGTTGTGACTGGAAACACTGAAAACGGTGTTAAACAGTGGAGAAATGGTGACAAACCATGGAATTCTAAGTTACGAAGAAAAAAACACACTGGGAAAATAAACTCTCCTGGAACCAGGACATACTGACAACTGACAACAAGAAATAAGTTCAATATGCAATTCAAAAGAAACAAGTAAGCACTTCGCAGATCTGAGAAAGTAGTGAATTAACCCTAACCGTAATCGTGACACTATTCGGCGAGCTGTCAAATGGTCTCGACTCAAAAAAAGTTATTTGACCTTCCTGCGACCTTCCACGCCCGGCAACCTGGGTTCGATCCCTGGCGCGGGCGAACAGTGATCTTTCCCCAAAGATTTGACCTGTCTTTCTCCCCGGATAGTTTAATTTATCAAAAGCACGCTTAATTAGGGAGTTAGGGTTATAGATTAGCTCCTTGGTTGTGGGAAATTTGAGATATTTTGTTTGAATAGGTGGAAAAAGCCAGTCTGAAAATGAAGAAATTGGGATGCAAAATGTGTGTGAAATGAATTCAAAGAACTGAAGTAAATGTGACTGTCTTTTCACCCCAATTATTTTGAAATTTCATTAGAAAGCAACTCATGTAGATATATCTACGAAATGAGTTAGTTGTTTATAAACGTAGAATGGGTCTTCACTCTTCAGGCCTCTTTTGCAATATGTATGTGTTTGTAAGACATCAGAAATCATAATTAATACATGTATGTGCTCACATAAAGCCATGTATATTTCTGATGGTGTGTATTTCTGATGGTGTGCTGCAAATACATGTCATGTCTGATTTCATTATAATAACAATATATACCAACACAAATTGTGATATAATTGGTTACTTCCTTCCATGTTGTGGTAATTATTAATATCCTCAACAAAACACAACACAGTGTGCTTATTCAGTGAATAATTTGATGGAAGTGGCCATAGGAGTTCTGTGGGATCTATAAATCGATTCTTACAAATGTTTAAAAAAAAAGCTGATTCATTGTGGAATAGAAACACTGGTCAAAACAATTAATTCACCAATTAGAAAATAATGATCATCATCACCCCTGGAATGAGTAAGCGATTAACCCCCTGGGCACTACCTGCCTATTTAACTATGCTTATGATTGGTTAATTTCCAGATATACTCATTTGAATAACCAATTGAGATACTGCTTCTAAAATAGTTCACTCCAGTCTTTATCAGGGCTACAATTATTCTAACAATGTCTCTCATTGGTGCAATAAATGATGTATCCATCTTTCTGACCAATCGGCCGGTAGTTCTCAGGGGGTTGAGACCATGATGCATTGACAGCAGCTATTTACTGTAGCCTCTGGTAAGGCATAGATCCTTGAAATCTATGGGTAAGGTAAGCTTATAACCCTTTCCACGCGGCAGGCGTCTGCAGACGACAGTTCCAAAAATTTCACAAAATGTTTTAAAAATGTTGAAATTATTGAATTTCATCACCATATTTAGAATGACCATTGGGCAATGCATTGCAATTGCAATAAGTACAAACATGCCTAGTATTGTTTGAGTAATTCTTAATTTTGTGAAAGGTTTATGAAAAATCTGTTTTATAACGAGGGCTCAGTAACACAGGGCCTTATCTCCATTTTGACCATTTTGAGAAAAAGATTATCGAAGATTTTAAAACACATTGGGGAGATGGAGATGAGGCCTTGTGATACTGGCTATAACTTTGAAAGGGGGTTGTGTTATGGAGATAAAGGCTGTGTTTTACTGTAAAGAGAATTTCTTTCTGAAAATGTTGATACCAAAATCTCATTTTTGAAAACTCGAGATGAGGCCTTGTGTTTCTGAGCCTAGCTTCGATATGGTAAAACCAATAGCCGCGTGGAAAGTGTATAAGGTTAGGGTTAATGAAGGGGATAAAAAGGATGAGTAGTGTTCATTATCCACAAGATATAATATACCTGTAACCCAATACGTTGGAAATAATTGAGGATGAGTCCATTCATTCCCATGACTAAATATAACTATGGCTGGACTCTTTAGTATTCGTTACTTGTATAAGTGATTTTTTTTTGTATGTGAATTTTTTTTGTATTCTGCTGAAGCTGGAAAATAAGACAAAAAAGTGTCAATACATTTTTACAAATTGTGGTCCTTTATAATAGAACTACATGTATAAACATGGATGTCAATCTATTTTGAGAAAACCTGAGGGTACATTTGGTCATATTTGAGTATTAAGTAAGTGCATAACAACAGTTTAACTAAACAGGATCCTACCCCCTCCCCATCCCCCCCCCCCCTATCCCCATGATTGACACCCTCAATTTTCGGGTATCTCGAATTCAATACGGTGAATGTTAAACTGCAAAAATCACTGTAGCACAACAATTATCACTTTTAAGATCCATGGAAAATAATTTATTAGAGAGGAATACAATTATATTAGGAATTTTCTGTGCTGCTTATCCTGGAATTGATTTGAGGAAGCCATAACCATGATAACACACATCCTTTCTTGCATGTTATTTATAGCACAGAAAATGATATAATTTCAAATAATGAAAAATCTCCTATTGTCAAATCCAGTGCACTCGTCGAGTTATATAGTCATACACTGTTTTCCAATCGTAAATATCTCCGGGATATTTATCATTTCATAGTTCAAATGTATTTCATTAATTATTGAAAAGTGCTCTTGCGGAATATATGAATTTTAATAAATTGCAAACGGCTTCAAAGATTATGCATTTTGTAAGGCTAGTCATTAGGAATGTTGTATAAACTCAAAAACAATTTATGAATCATAAGTGAATCATAAAATGTCATTCATAGCTTGTTTTGCATGATGCCAAGTATACATGTATAGCAAATGTCAGTTTTCAATTAGTAACTTGTCTCTTGGTATTCTGAATGTCAACAGTAAAAACCATAAGTGGTTTTCAAATCAATGTCCGGTTTAGTGCTTACAATTTGTGTTGAAATTACAAAATACACCCAGTTTTACGGGATGAATAAAGGGATGTCGGTCAGGCATTGTTCCGTCCCTTTTTTTTGAACAAATCGGATCTATTCTTAGAGTATGCGTTGGTTTAGCTTTAAAAACATTTTCTTAAACAATTTTCCATTTAGGTTACCATAGGGCAATTTTCAGATTTTTATTCTTTTACAAGTTTGTTAAACATTTATGAATTTTTAGAATGTTTGTGAATATGTTTGGATTTTTCATTTTACAATCTGAAATTGTGTGGAAATGTTTTTAGTTTGATATCTTTTGATGATTTTTTTTGAAAATTTCAAAAATTGTTGAACATTTGTTGAATATTAAAAAAAAAAAAAAGAAATATTTTGAAAGAAAAAAGAAAAGGAAATTCATCACATTTTCATGAGAGCCACAATAAAAGCCTGAATGAGTGTAACTGAGAGGTTCGTTTGCCCATAAACATGTTTTTTTTCTTCCCCTGGCCTCCAGTAGAACAAAACTCAAAGAAAATGTGCATACAGTGTACATTTTAAGTATGAGACATAATCCTATTGGGAACTGATGAAATAGGACCTATAAAACCCCTTGTTACCCCCATGCTTTACAGTATATATCCTTTGAATATGAAAGAGCCTGTTTTCAGCATCTATGGATGACTAATAACTGATTCAATAAGATGTCGTCATTCATTGTCAAGGTAACATTAACAAATTTTTGAAACATTGTCAACACTCTAGTGAATAACCTTACGGTGAAGAGAGGTAAAAATGAAGACTGACAACAATCCAACATAAATGATGAACTTGAAATACTGGCTTGCATTTTCAGCTTGTGTTTAAAGCATGTTTAACTTTCATGGTTTAAGTAGCACAACTTTCATTTGTGTTGCAGCACATCAAAAGGGGTACTTTGCGGTTGTGTGTTTTTCAAGATATAGATAAGAACAGAAAGAAAAAATAAGGAAAATAATAAGACTTTAGAAGTCATTCTCACTCATAAAATCTTAATTCCTTAATAAATTCTGATAAATTTGATGTCATTGTAAAGCTTAGAAAATGCTCTGAGAGCACACATAATAAACTCAAAATTGACTTCACCTGCAGAGTCCCCCTTTTGAAATGCTGCATCACATTTATTCAATTTAAAATTGCTCTAAGCATACAATTTCAGAATTTAGAACTCAAATATTAACAAAAATGCATTTTCTCAAAGGCCTTCATTTTGATGAAACAAAGATCCACAGTTCAGTCAAAACCATTTCTAAATTCCACAATATTAGTAATTTAGAATGACAACCCCCTTAAGACACTACCTAATTGTGTCCCTCAATACCCTGCACCCTGAGTTAACATGATTTTGAATGCTGTGCATAACCAGTGACATCCACTCATATTGTACTATAACTACTATGTTTCCCTTTGACAACTGTTCATATCATCAATTTTGCATGATTTCAGAGTCAACGAAAACCTGAAGTGATACTTTAATATGGTATTTGATTAACATAGTGAGTTCTTTTTGAGTCCAACACCCCATCCCATCATGCATCTGCACCTGTCGAAATGGCAAACAGATGTGCTGCTAATGAATAAAACAAAAACCCGCAATTAGCTCAACTCCATCATGTCGGTGTTGGATAATACACCTTATTCCATGATGACTGAAACCGCACGCGGGTCTCGAAGGAACATTTTGTATTATAAGACCGCCCCTCTAAGATTGTGTATGTTTGCTGATTCATCGATAGGTATTTTTCGAATACCGTATTTGGGACTAGCTTCATCATGGCAAGTTTGAAAATAATGTATTTTTTTCTTAGGTGAAAAAAAACAAACAAAAACAAATAAGCTGAGATTGCGAGATTGAAATACTATTACACACATCATAGATTCTTCTTTCCAATATTAAAAATGTTTCTGTTTTAAATCAAATTTTGACTTGAGTTTTCATGACTGCGTCTAGGTTTTATGGTAGTAGCGAAACTGGTGTGTCTAGCTTTCGTGGGAGTAGGGATCATGTGTGATGTTGCGTAGTTTCTTTGTGAGACTGACTTCTTGGAAATCGTCTATTGAATTCAATTATTCATACCTCAGTCAACAGATCCTAATTCATGACGCTATATCCGCCAATGATTATCATTTCATAATGACAAACATAAACCCCCTGAGAACTACCGGCCGATTGGTCAGAAAGATGGATACATCATTTATTGCACCAATGAGAGACATTGTTAGAATAATTGTATCCCTGATAAAGATGGGAGTGAAACATTTAACAAGCTTCATTTGAATTGGCTATTCATATGAGTACATCTTGTAATAAACCAATCAGAACCACTGTAAGATAGACAGGTAGATCCCGGGGGGTTAAGAGTACATGATTGCTCATGTGATTCTCAGTACATTTCAATACAAGAATGATCATGATATAATTGTTTACAAATAGTTGTTCTGAAGTTATTTTCTCTTTGAAAATATTTTCCCCCTTGTGTTGTTTGACGAAAATAAAATAAAATCCACTCTTAATGCAAAGACCCTGTATCCATCCAATGTTTAGAACATGAAATGGGAATTCTTGCGAACCTCGGCACATTTTGTCTATTCTTTTTATAACCTGTCAAAATGTTCCGCCCCTACTGCGCCCAACCCCATTTGAGACTTGGGTATGAAATCAAACATGAATTTGTTAATTTAATTGATTATCAATGATGAAAATACCCAACTATTTTGTGAGCTCATGGAATGAAATTTGTGCAATAAGGTTAAATTAAAAAAATCATTTGTCTCAAAGCTCCCGCGCGCAATAGAAAAACAAAAATCTTAATTTAAAAAAAACCCAACAATAACAACACACACACCAAAATGTCACCGATTTTTCAGATTTTCATTGATCACATCATTTTAAATACAAAAGGTCACTTTTACAAGGATTTCAATATTTTATATTTAAAACAAAACAAAACCGCATTCCGCATTAGGTTGAAAAACTGAAGAGCTTTGAGACAAAAGATTTTTTTAGTATATAGCCTAATCACTGTCACTTGTCTGTAATAATGAAAATATTAGATTTCAAATAGTGTACACGGGTCAGACCTGTGGACAACTGTGGACAGGCTGTGGCAATTGAAAACTACACTTGTTTTCAGGACAACATGGTCAGTGCCCCTTGCATTCTAGACCAAGTGCTGAATTTAACACCTCATAATTTCCTCTATCATTGGTTCAGTGTTATCTTGATTGAACAAGTTTATATTATAGAGCAGGTGAAAATGTCAGTTGAGGACATGGTCTGAGATTTGCTGCAAGGTAAAATATATGGCAAGCAAAACAAATTGAGCCCGAGGAGGGGGGATGTGCGACCAGCAAATCGAAAATTGACCCAAATATTTCCCAATTTTTTGGGGAAAAATGGGTCCATATGTTTACCGGAGACCCGTAATTTTCCATGTATATTTGACAGATTTTGCTAAAATGTCTGTGAAAAACAGCAAAATTAAGGATTTTAGACCTATAATTTTACAAAAAATGGCTATGAAAAGGAGTCATTCATTTACCAGATGGGTGAAAAATGGGTCCCTATGTGGCGGCGCATCCCCGTAACCTTATATCGTCAGCCTGCTTCGATAATTGCTTAACTCATTTTTTCTAGTTTTGAGAAAACAACAAAAATAGGAAAAGTGAGTTAGGCAGTTATCGAAGCAGGCTGACTATAATGTTGAATAGCACCATGAATAGTACAGGTGAATTCCAACAGGAGCAGTACCTGTTGGATAGAATTAGGTTGGGGATATACCTTTAAGTGAAATGTGGCTTGTTATAGGCCTAATAGTAATACAAATTAATATGACCCATTTTAAACATTTTACTTAATTATTACAATCTGCCTAACTCACAATGCTGACTTAGGCAGAATTGCAATTGTACATTATCAACACTTTTGATTTGTCAATGACTTAGATATTATTACAGCATGTGCATAATGTAATGAAGTCATGATTTATGCAAAAAACTCAATTTCGCTGAAAAGTGAGTTAGGCAATTATCGAAGCAGGCTGACGATATAGCCACTAATAAGTACCCCCCCCCCCCGGATTGAGCCTCAAAATGTTAAATTAATATGATATTATCAGAGGTAGAATTTTGATCCACCTTTCAGAAGCCAGTTGGATTAAAAGCAATATTATGCAATCTTTTCAGTTTTAGGCACATATTTTTTTCTCTCTTATAATGAAGTTTGACTTATCAGGAAAGACTTTCCTGGACTCATATAAATCTATCTTCACTGTATTTTCTGTGGAAAACCATCACGGAACTTTACTAAATCATTATGGAAATCTGTTTCTTAAGGAATTTTTCAACATATTTGCTTTGATTTTTTCATAAAGTATTCTATACTATTCTGTTCACTTGTGTACAGTTGTGATCGTATAGCATGAAACACTGTAAAAGGCGTTAACACTGTGTCAAACCATGGAATTCTATTTACGAACGAAAAAAACCCCACTAATAAAATAAGTTGTCGGATCAGACCCAGACAGTTTATATCAACATATTCAGGTCAATAGGCCCCAAAAAAAGAGTTGACTTGCTCTTTCTGACCGACCCGAATTTTTCGGAAATCTAGGGTCGCTATTTTTTTATTTTGTTTTCAAAAGAAAAAAGAAGAAAAAAAAGATTGAAATTCTTTTATAAAAAAATTGAAAGAGCACATAACAATAAAGAAAGATAAATACGTGTTTTTGAGTAGTATCTGCTTGTTTAAAAATAAAAATCAAAAAATCAAAAAAATCAACAAAAAAAAATCAAAAAAAAAATCAGTAAAATTTTTAAAAATTTTCAATCAAAAAAAAAAAAAAATCCGACCGTCCGACCCTGACTTTGACCCTGAAAGGGCAAGTCAACTTTTTTTTTTTTGGCCTTAGGAACCGTGTCTCTCTGTAACTTAAAATATTTACGATTTATGATCAAAAATGTAAATCTTCAAAAAAATCTGCTTTCAAAATAAAAAAAATCCAGGATAGAGGGCGTTGCTTGGAAAAGATTGCATTATGACTTTAAATTCAATAGATAGATGCTCCCCATAAAACCTGAAACTTTATGAGAATCTATCGAGATGATTATAATTTTGATGAAAAGAAGCTTATCAAGAATGGATTTTATTTTGGTTTTGTAAAAAAATGTAAACCGTAAACAATGCATTTTCAAAATTTCAGATGGTACAGTAGGATTGTACATGTAGGAGAGAAATTTAACGTAATATGTAGAATTTGTTCCTCACACTGTATAAATCACACAGGCCATCCTCAGCCCGGGCCGAATTCCCGATTACCCATAATCCCTTGCGAATGTATAAATTTCAAAGTATTTGTAGTGGTAATACCAAAAAGACCAATTCATTTATTTTAACCAAATATGATGGATCTTTGTATCAATTATGATCAGTAAATGAGTCAAGATATAAGATAAACTATTCAGTCATAATTAATAGATATTATTATGTGATTTTCTTAATTTATTGTAATTAAAAAATTGGGCTAATTAACTCATTAAATATTCAAATTTGTTTATCTGAAAAAGTACATAACTTTTTTCTTTTTTCCTCCGACATTTTTTAGATAATTGTATGATCTTTCATATTAAGTTTGAGCATGTGGCAAATTAAAATAACGAATCAATATCCATTTTAGTTTGTAGTCCATAGACCATGTAATTCATAGACCCTCAAATCAAAATAATGAGTTTAAAATGAGCCACTGAACGCTGAGAACGACAATCAGATCTATCATTAAGTTATATTAAATGTTTCACCCATATTAAAATAGGTCTAGGTCTAATTTGTGTGCTACAGTTCTCTTAGCCTCATGAAAATCGGGTTTCCTGTAAAGGACTAACCAAAAATATCGCATTGCATTATGGGTAATACTTCCAGTTCAGGAATGTTTCCTGAATGGGAAATCAGCCCGGACTGATCCTCATATCAACTGTTTGATGTTCCTTTTATCTGAATGTGCTATTTCATGTCTATTGTGTAGTCCATATAATATCTTCAGTGCGAGCTGAGGGACTCTCTTTTCTTTTTACTTTAACACGTAGGTACTGTTTTACTAAATTGCCATGGCCTTGTAAAAGTCACGGAAGTCACCAAATTAGGTAAACCTATCTCGTTTTCAATACCGGCCATATACTCTTTGAATGTTCACCTTCCTTCTTTTATCCGCATATTGGTGACAAAATCCTGCAATTTTTGAACACCCGTGTAATGTTACACCCATCTCAATCATGGAAAAGGTTATAGGTGTAAATCCTGTGGCATCTTCACACTAAGGCATACAAATAATGGTTTGTTTGGGTGGGGATACATGATTGCCCCTGAAAACTACATACAAGATTTGTGTATTTTTTTATTTCAAGTCTGTCAAGCATTCTTTAATTTACATTTTTATTTACGTCATGAAAACGTTGCACAGTAAGAAATGTATAACAAGGTGTTTGAAAAAAGTAAGAGTGTGAAAAAAACAAAAAGACTTAAAAAGGCTAACACTGACTTTCAGTTGTGATATGCCAAACAATATTTTTTTACCCCTCTTCAATATCCCCGATTCAATATACCCCGGTCTATATCCAATGGCATGGTGGAACGTTCTTGTACCATGTGACGATGTTACAAAATAGCGGACAAATGTGTGCGTGCGTATAAGTTAAAAAAGATCTTTGTGAACAGGTATTTATTGGTTTATTATTCATTTGCTCCATTAAGCATGCCCCATTTAAAACAATGAAATTGGAATACTGATAATGCAAGATTCAAGATTGTAAGATGCGATAGCAATTTGTCGTCTTCAATCGGACAATAAGAGACAGTCTGGATGCACAAATTACATTGTGTTATCAACTTCCCTAGGGCTCTTCGTAGTTAATTTTTAAAATTGATATTATTACACAGAGGGTGGGCGGTACATATTGCGATGTTAATTCATCATTCCAGAAAGGCTTTACTGACATATAATGCGTTCATGTGCGAGCGTTGTCACATGTGTGCTCTCCAAAAATCTAGGGTTTATATTATATCAGCAGAAATTACACTTTTTTTCTTCTCAAATACATGAAATAATGTTTCTGTTTAATTGTAAATGAAAAGGGAAAGTGTACTTTTGGGATTTGGCAAGAAATATCAGCCTTTTGTTTTTTCTTCATATTTTCCAATTCAGCTTTATCATTATAATCCTGTAGTCTCAGCAACACCGGATTGAAATTAATAACAATGAGTTGCACCATCCTAAATTCCTGGGGATGTGCATTGACCCGCAATTTATTATTTATGGATCAAAGAAGATTTTAAGGATATCCCACAATGCATTGCGGGAGCACGAGCCAACTAAAAGGCTTTTTTCACATGATGCATATGTCGAGCTCTAAGTTTTATAGATAAGAAAAAGAAAATACTGAAAACTAATTTATTAATTGATGTAAACTAGAATCTAAGACTAAGAGCTTCAACGATGAATGCACTATGATGCCATGGTTTTGTGCATAATGTCTATGGGAACCGAGACGAATTGGAGATCAGATTAGGGGCATTTTGCAAAAACGCATTGCATTGTGGTGGTGTCTTTAAAATCTTCTTTGTTTATGGACATAATTTGTTCACTGAGCAGCATCTTAAAACAGGTCACATCTAAATAGTATAAAATACATAATGATAAACTTGACAGAGAATATTTGAATGTCTCCTTTAGGCCAAGTAAAATAAATTACATGTGCTCGTCCTGATTTTTTGAAGACAAACAGGAGGCAGGGCTTTACTATTTCCCCATTTTTTGCTATTTTTATTCCAAAATGGCTGCCATGTTTAATATGCACGCCATGGTTTGGTTTTTGTACTGTTTGAGTTACTGATGCAATCTAATGACAATCAAATGTTTGTTTCATTTAAGTCCACTTAAAGCAAGTTTCTAAGTTCAGAAACAGTAAAAAAAGTGAAAGCCTAAAAAGAAAAGAAAAAAGGAGGCGGCGGGGACAAGCAACATGTAATTTATTTTACTTGGCCTTATTCGGATTATTTTGAAAGTTGAGATGGGACTGGTCTGTTTGAATGAAGGCACTTTGACATTTCCCCTTGATTTCCCCATGGTCATTCAATCCGACTTTGATTAAACGAGGAATAGAGGTGAATTGGAATTGATGACCAGTGTGCTTTGTGATGGTTTTTTTTAATATTTCATCACAAACTCAGTACTCCAGATGGAAAGTTCTCATACCCATGGCACCTATAGTTTAATCAGTTCCAAATTGGCGAGAAATATTCGGTTGTTATCTCTCCGCGCGCAAAAGTAATCCGAGCGGACACAGGCGATTATTGCTACATGCACACGGTTTTGGCCGCATACGATGCATACGTCACACATACGATGCACAGTGCGCTTGTTGACTTCATGCGCGCCTGCGTCCGTCTGTATTCATTCGCTGCTGTGAGGAGGGTTTCGCCAATTTTGAGCTGATCAAACTAGTATGTTTGTCGCTTTTCCCAATCCGGGGCCCCCCGATATATCACTTCCACATACATGTACTTCATAGATCCCGTACCTTAACCCCATCTTTCATACTAAAAGCATTTGAAGGAATCCACTTGTACCGAATAACACAGCCAACAACAAAGTGGAGCGTGTAATTCTGCAAGATTTCATGCAGTTGAATGCAACCTACCATTTGGCACGTTTCTACTGACAGCAAAAGAATCATATTTTGTAACACCCTGGGGCCGGCCAGCAATGTACGAATTTCTGTCTGAAAGTGACATGAAAGAAGCTGGTATGATGCTCATTTGAAAGGAGTAAAACAGACCTGATTTAGGATGAGAGACACGTCTGGCATCTGAGAAAATCGCTCAAACGGTGGTGGTTGAATGTTCAGTATTAAATGGGGATGGTAGGAACTTTGCTCTAGGGCTTTTCTCTGTCAGGACTTTTATGAAGGTTCAGTTTGAGGAGGTGACTTTGATGGATGCACATTCGTGTGAAAAAAGTGTGGTTTTGAACCATGCAATTTTGTTAATTGCTTTTTCCCAAGCATTGTGTATATGTACACCAGATAGCATGGTTACATTTCAAGACATGATTCATTGATAAGTTTTTGATAAAAATATGCTAATTTGAGATTTGTACCCAATATATTTTAGGAAATTTTCAAAAATGTGGGGACATTTTGAAAATGTGAGGCAATCGTTCATTTTTTTCTCCATTTTTTTTCCTTCAAAAACTCATAGACCAACCCTACATACTGTATTATCCCTATTATGCGCCCATGCCCTTATAAGCGCCCACTCCCCTTTTTCTCATGACTACCAACAAACAATCCTTTATAAGCGCCCACCTTTTCAATTACCGTAGTACTGTACACAAACATTTTTCGCCACAGCGTCCTTCAGTAAAGCAGTACCAGTAAGCCTGGTTCGATCGCTGCCACCGCCCGTTCTCCCCGATGCGAGTCGCCATCTTTGTTTGTTATTCATGGCTTAAATACAACATCGCGCATGCTTAAAACTACCGAGAATAAACAAAGGAAAGGGAACTTGAAGCTTGTCGGAACATTGACGTCATGTAATGTGGCCACAGTGAGACCACTGCGACGCCGCAATGTTGATTTCCCCCCAAATTTTAAACAGTTTACTTTTCGATCGTGCATGGTTTTCCGCTAGTGCAACTTTGCCAGATTCGACAGTGTTTACGATAAATGTGGTTAAAAAAGATAAAGCGCCCACCCAAAATGACTTTGCTAACCGCCCTGGGCGCTTAATAGGGATTATACGGTATAATAACAAGATTCATGCGGGGTCCGGGTGTTGAGTTTTAGGTACTTTTGTCACCTCACAAAACCATTTTGCCGGCAATTTCACAACTGTTGTCAAATTCATGTTAGGATTTTATCATTACTTGAAGTCAGAAACATGAACATTCCAAGAAAATATGTTGTTGTCTGAAAGATCCTAACTCACAGCATATTTGGATTAACCTTTGCAAGCTCCAGCTGCTTGTGGCTAGAAAGGCTGGAGTTGAACATTATTTTAGTATCATACCAGGGATTCTACAATTTTGGGAAAAGAGACTCCTCTAGGAGATGGAAAAAACAGCAATCTCATTTGTTTCCTACCCCTATATTACATGTATGGGTCTGAAACCCTATATAACAACATACATGTAGAGTCTGAAACCCCTATATAAAGGGGTCAAAAAAAGTAAGTCCCCTCCTAAAATTATATTACTTTTGTTTACGGTACATAACTTTACACACAATTAAACGTTTTGAAAAATTGAAAACGATTATGGAAAGAGAAAACGCTTGGCTACCAGTAGAAAGTTTTACGTTTTCGATATCATGTTTACTTTTCCCAAAACAGTCACATTTCCTCAAAATGATGTTTTCAGAAAAAGTGGCACTTACTTGTATTGGATTTTGGCAAATTTCATGTTAACGGAAACATCATTTTGGGGATATTTGACTTTTTGGGAAAAGTAAACATGATATTGAAAATGGGAAACCTTGTACGGATAGCTAAGTGTTTTACCTTTTCATAACAATTTCAATTTCTTAAAACGTCTAATTGTGTGGGCTGTTACGCAAACAAAATTGTATAGGATTTTGAAAATTGCCACTGTTTCTGAGAACATCGTTTTGGGGAAATGAACCTTTTTTGGGAAAAGTAAACATGATATTGAACAGGAGAAACTTTCCGTGAAAAGCCAAGCACTTTTTCTTTTCACAAGTTTTTAAATTTCTCAAAACGATTAATCCTGTGCGGAGTTATGCAAATAAACCTGAGTCTAATTTTCGTACAAAAAAATCACGAGAGAGAGTTTTTAAATTTACTGGTATGGACCAAGTGCCACTTTTTCTGAAGACATCATTTTGGGGAAATGTGACTGTTTTGGGAAAAGTAAACATGATATCGAAAATATAAAACTTTCTATTGGTAGCCAAGCGTTTTCTCTTTTCATAATCATTTCAACTTTTCGAAACATCTAATTGTGTGTGAAGTTATGTTAACAAAAGTAATCTAATTTTAGGGGGGAGGGGGGGACTTACTTTTTTTGACCCCTTTATAACATATAGGGGTTGAAAAAAGATGCAATCTCGTTTTTTCCTACCCCTATATATCACATGTGTACAGTCGCATTAAAAAGAAAGCAATTGTCTCGCAAAGAAAAAGTTGAGATCTTTATCTTTAATACCAACAAATCTTTTTTTTTAATGCTTCAAAATGACACATTTTTGTGGTTAAGATAAGATACTGCTTTCTGATTTTATGAAGAAAAAATACTGTAAAATTGTCTTTATTTTCTTTGTTTTTCATGCCTAATTCCATCACTATTTTCATCACTATCTCAAAATAATTTAAGAAACCGCACAATTGTATGGACTTTTTCAAGCAATTCTGTGTAAACTTCAATAACATCTATGCATAAGGCCCCCCAAAAGGTTTGCTTGCCCTCGTCTGACCGACCGTGTCACTTTTAACTTAAAAAAAAGAAGAAAAAAAGAAATTGTCACCATTTTATTTTTCAAAAAAAATAAAAATGTAAGTCACGTATATGACCTTCATTGACACCCATGTGACCCCATAAAGATCATCTAAAGTCCTGTTTTGGACTAAAAAAAAGGGGAAAAAATGCATTTAACACTATTTTTCCCCTTTATTTCTGGTATTCAGTTACCTAATTTGGAGGAAAAAAATCCAACCGACCGACTCTACCTTTTGGAGAGCATCTATGGGCAAGCAGGTAACAAAAACCACCGACATTCCAACTACAGCGCCATCTATCAGTGTCATCCCAACCAAGTTAAATTTGGCTTCCTATTTGCAAGTGGAGTTTAAGTTCCCTGATCATTGGAATGTGAAATAAAATGTGCAGGCTGGCTGGCTTCTTCTGTTACAATATTTATAGACATGTTAATGTTGAAGTTACTTGCGATAACTGTATAATTTTGTCATTGCAATTCAAAACCCTTTCGTTACATACGGATTTAATGAAAACACTCCTAAATTGCTTAAACCATGATAATCTCCCGGTGTTCTCTCTTTGTATTCGGAGGGGTAACACATGATCGTTCCAGGATCTTGAAATGACCCCCCTATTTGACGGCGTTTCACAGACAATTTGGCTAATTTGACCCCTTTTTCGCACAAAAACTCAGACATTTTGTCTGAAAATAACCCCTCTTTTTTCACTATTTCAAGGACACTTTCTAAATAGTCCCCCTTTTTTGCACAAAAATACCCCTTTTTCCTATTCCAAGGACAATTTGATATGACACAAAGCTCATTCTATTTGTTTTTCTTCCTCGCAGGCATAGCCTCTCCAAAAAACACCCCTGATTTGTTGAAATCGCGGGCATAGCTTCCAAAATGACCCCTTATTCTTGGAAATCGCGGACATAGTTTCAAAAACTCCCCTCATTTTGGGAAATCGCAAACATGGTACAGAAAACCCCCCTTTTCCGCAATGTTTGGAACGATCTTGGTACCCAAAGTCAATGTTGACTGAAATCACCTGGGATAATTTAGTGCAACGTCCACATTTTTGCATCAATTTGTTCATGTTATAGTAATATTTTTTCCGCAAATGAATAGTGATGTGTTGTGCTGCAACAGAAAATTCTGAATCTAATATTAGTTAAGCTTTTTCGTAGAAATTGCTGTCAATATCTACATGTGTAATTTACACAATAATAATGAGAAAGTCCAACTGCAAAATATAGATATCATTGCGTACATTTCACAAATGTATTAAAGGGGCACTCAGCGATATGTATGGGAGTGCGCCCTGAATTTTTATGGAAATCTGGTTTTTTTTACACCTACGTAATAGTAGGCATACCAACTCTCATCTGAATCCGTTTACCTTAATTCGCCGTCTATCATGTAATATTTCATGATTTGGTAATTTCGATGTAGATGAATGACATCTAAATTATCCGCAAATACTCACCACATAAAACTTGTTTCAACCAAATGTCAATCTAGCACCGTTATTCAACTATTTTCCCATAAGTCATTACACTTCAGGATTCCTACGTACCTATTGAGACAATTCCTTTTTTCCAAGTTTCATTTTTCTCTGCAATTTCTCAATGCCCCTTTAATTATGGAAAAGCAAATGCACACACTTTACGTTACTGTCCCCTGGAAGACAATATTATGTGACTGTCTTATATTATTTTGAAACAAATGCACTGTAATTTACTTTTTAGATGTACTGATTTGGGCTATAGATGGTATCCATTATTATTATTATCCATTATTATTATTATCATATAAAGCAAAGGTGCACCTTATCATACAGTTGAAGAAAAAAACCACCCTCATATATAATTGTCCCGTTCATACGATAATACTTGAACAAATATTTAGGTTAACCTATCAATTCCAACCATGTATCGTGTAAGAGATTGTCATCAGTCCCCCCCCTGGGTGTCCTCACTTGTCAGTCAGCATTATATTGATGAGCACGCCACCATCACACAGAATGCTAGCTAGCTGCTGTCAGGGCTGCCGTGCCGCTTATTTATCTCTCACTCGCTCGCTCGCACACCGGTGAAGCGAATTATTTATGAATATAAGGAATAAAGGATGTACATTATACGTACTACGGTATGCAGCACTGATAATTGAACTGTAATAGTATAGTCGGACATGTGGATTGTGGAGTCTGTTAGTGTTATAAATGCTATAATACACCATTGTGTGTGTGTACCTGGAGTTATACTATCGATGTGATGTACTATTGTGATATACCATGATGATGAGATGCAATCCGGCTGCTGCAGGTAGGGTCCACCTCAGATAATATAAGAAAGCTACGCAAGGTGTATACCTTGATGTAATGGATAGGCATGTCAGATTCTATTTGATGGTACGCTTGTGAAATGTACGGGGCGATGTCATGTTGTATCTTGATACGGGTTCACCTTATGTACATGTTTGTGACTAGGGAGTGCTATGTATACATTACACTAGGTATATAGCCTGCCATGTGCTGCACCTTATTGATCAATTTGGCTTCTCGATTGGTCGACAAGAATTATGAACAAAATCAATTACTGGCGGTGATAATTGGATCGTTAGTGTCAACATAATTGTTATTGTTTAGATTATTCGTTATGGCTGTGTGAATAATATCAGTATGTGACAGCTTGCTGGACTTGACGTTGAAATGGTTGGATAGTTTGGATTACAATTTGACACATACAAATACATTTACATAAACAATAGTATTATGATGTTCATATCATCAGGGTGACCTTTGACCGAGATCGAGCGTAAATTACTGCAACACCATTCCTTTCGGCGGAATGTTGTGATGTGGAGCTTTATCGTTTAAAATGGTGAACAGTGTTACAAATAAGTTGTATTTTGCGATTAATTAGGCCTAGTAAATTGTAATCTTTTGAATTAACTGTTATGGATTCCATGGCAACAAACTATTAACCGTAACCCTAGAATGTGGCAGTGGCGATGGGACAAAGAACAGGGGGAGGGGTTAAATAAAATTAAAAAAAATTAAAAAAAATGTCCGCCCGCCACGGGAATTGAACCCGGGTCGACCGTGTGACAGGCGAGATATACCACCACTCAGCCACGGGGTGAGGGCTTCACAGGCTAAAAAATACCCGTATTTTAATGCTACATGGGATAGAACTTGTGTGCAACGTGCGCAAGTGGTGCTGGCCGTGTTTTTTCTGTGTTACGTAGTTAGTAGGGTTATGGTTATTGGTGTGGGGGTACTTTTATAAGCAACAGCCACAATTTGTTCAAAACTTGGTCGGAAGGGTTCAAAAATTCCTGAAATACAGGATTGATTTACAATGTAGCTATTTTCTCAGAAAACCCTGCAAACTCTTTGAAGACACAGAGGTTATTGGTGTGAGTTTCATTCCAATTTTTAATTAAAGGTAGATGACCCGATCACATTTTCGTAACACAGAATTATTTCAAACATACGGAGATTTTCATATCATATGAAAGCTCGTATTTTTCTCATCATCATACTGAAATTTGACGGCCTAAATCGGTATAATTACGGAGAAATCGATGAAATAACGTCGAATTACCGCGAATGGTGGTAACCACCGATATAGTTTGTGCACTACTCAATGGGTACAGTTCGCAGCATCTTGTGCGTCTAAAATAAGAACCATTAGAGCTATGCAACTCAAACTTTGGAACACGACTTTTTTAAGGATGACCTTTCATGTAGAATAGAAAACTTCAAGTTGAAAATCGGAACATCTACCTTTAAGTTCTGTAAATATTTAAATGCACTTTAAAACTGCAATACGTCAACAAATTGTATCATAAAAAACGGAATCTGTTTCAAAGTTGTGTTTACGAACAAAATTGTCTGAACATTTTAACTCCCATGATTTTATTGCGACTATCATTTTGTTTGGCACTTTGATATTTTTTTCTCTCAGACGTCATGGTTACACAATATGCCAAATAAAGATGCCTTAATTAATTTGAACAGTCTCAGTGGATCTCTGCGTAGTACGTACTAATGGCTGTTTGTTGATAGATGTTGAGAAATAGGTCTGATGAAATCTCTGCTCCTGCTTAGCTGATGATGATAATAAGCTACAAGGCATTCTTGAATTTACAGTTGTAATCATGTAAGACTGGGAACATGGCAATTTTAAAATGCAAGGAAAGGCAGCAAGAACACAAAGAAAATGTTTTTTTCTTCTGATGTTTGAAAAGATCGAATATTTTGTAATTACTATCATTTTCAGACTGTTTTGTGCCAGATTGGGCAACTCTTAGTTTATCTTTGCCTGAAATCCTGCTGAAATGTTCACTCTTACATGAAAATCTGTAATTTCCATCCTTTCAAATTTAAGCTCCCCTTGCAGGCTATCCCCAGATCCATGAATAATAATCATAATAATGATAGCAAATAAAAAGTTACATCACTTTGGAAATCCACAGAGGCATCTTAAAGTGCATTTTCTGGGAAAATGTTAGATTTATTGCCCCCCCTCCTCCTATCATCAACATGTATAGCCACAAAGGCATCTTAACCCTAACCCCCCTGAATGCTAAAAATGCCAATTCTAAGTCCCTCTCCAAGCGCAATGCGCTGCCGGTTTTCGATGCAAAGTCAACCGAGCCTATATAGTGAGCGCAGTATACTGCGCGAACGAGTAGCTGAGGGCCATGGCTTAGTGGGTGGGACGTGGGGCTTGAGAACGGAGGGTACCCGGATGGAATCCAGGCAGGTTCCCGGAGATTTAGTTGGTGTTTTTTCCTTGAAAATTGTGATCCTGGCCAAAAACCCCAAAATGGGGTAAGGGTTTGTTTTTTCGGAAAATGTTAGATTTACCCCCCCCCCCCCTCCTCTTTTAAACCCTTATATCAAATAATCTTCAATTGATAATAATTGGTTCTATGCTTCTTTCAAATCATGTTCAAACCTACCCATACGCCTGTCTCTACATAAAACAAACACATGCAACTAAACCTATTCCTTGCAACCGCATATTAAACTGTGTGGTGCGTGGGCAATTGCAAATTGCATGTTTTACCAAAATGTTATGCAGATAATAGTATAAAGTATTTGATCAAATAGTTAGAAGTAGCCCTAAAGGTAGAATAATCCAACATTAAACAAGCATGGTATTATTAGCATTACCTGTTTACATTAGATTTTGTCTTACAGCAACTGTAAGTTAAGCCAGTTTATTATTGTACCATTCAACATTCACTATCACATTCACCATCAGTTTCCGCCTGGAATATAGTGCATCATGCAAAAATGTTCAGAGAAAATGTTATTCTTGACTAGATTTCTTTGTGTGTGAATGCAAGTGGCGCAAATATCTGAATATTTTTGGGCGAAGATTGGACTAAAAATTGCAAAAAGTGACTGAAAGGATAATATGGACAACAATCTCAGGTTACTCTCTAAATGTAAAAGAGTGGTTTTCCACTCTTTCAAGGAGTTAAACGCAAGACAACATGTTTTTGAGAGGAAAAATACTCAAAAAGGAGTGTAAGGGGATTTTATATGACAATGTTCCACTCTGTTGAGAGTGAAAAATTAACTTTCACACTCATTTTATAGTTGAAATTTTCCACAAAATAAAACAGGTTGTCCTACGTTTCACTCCCTTCACTCCTTTTCGAGTGAATTTCCACTCATTTTACATTTAGAGAGTATCCGCTCATCCCCCATGTTTTATTCATGCTTATTTGCGAAAAAATTGGGTTTTAGAATGAAAATGTTCGCCTTTTTTGAATTTGTAATAAAATGAGGGTCTTAAGAGCTGATGCAGGCTAAAAAAAAGAGTCTTAAAAACTAGCAGAAGAGGGTGAAAAGGGGGTAATTCATGCCCCCCCCCCCCCACACCAGGGCTTTGCACTCACAGGTCTGGTACATTTATGATGGTTTGTGCATTTGATAGGAGCAGGGAGGGGATTTGGTGGCTCAAATGGACTCCTTCCTACAAAAGGAAACAAAAAGTGTACAGTGAAATTTTGTACCATCTATGATTAGAGCAATTAGTTAACAGTTGGCTTTTGGTCTTCAGCTCTCATTTTGGTTGCAATCTTACCAAATTTGTTTACCATGTACCGCAACATCATGCTGTGTGTTAGACCATTGCATTTCAGTAATACATAGAGGCCCCATGACAGGGTCCTTATTTTGACTTCGGAATCCGATATCAGAATTACCGGAATTACAAATTTTAGTTGGCGAAAATTTAAATACACACGCACATTTCAAAAAACTTCTCTGAATAACTGGGAATAACACCGAGTTAGAGATCCGAATGTTTAAAAAAAAAAAGGTGTTGAAATTGGCAGGGTAAATCGGAATAGCCGGAACTAGGGCCTGCCATGGGTCCTACATTACATGACAATTCAGGATAGCTGAATGAGTCCACCTTTTTTTAATGCCAATTATTTAATATTGTATGGGATTTATTTTTATACTGCAGATCAAGTGTGTAATTTGCATAGTCAAGTATAGGCCCTTGACCATTTTTGGCATCATAGGCAACTACAAAGTTTACTTTCCTTTCAAGACCTCAATCGGGCGTCACAATAATCTTAAAATGGGTCAGATGTGAACTTAAGAGGTAATTTCAGTGTTGTGTTTATTCTAATTCTTGCGCTGTAGATCCCCTTATAATATGACAAAGTACATGCTTCTTTTGATCTACTTTTCTCGCAACATGACCAGGGAAACAAGTGTCGGAAGGCTGTTTGAAATGGCAGTTTTCTCTGTCAAACACAGGGTTGGAACTGGACTATTAAGGTGGCTCTTTAAACAATTTGATTAGCGGGCTTAATTAATATTATGTAAATGGAAATCAGACAAAAGCCTTTGTATGTTTGAAGCTCTTCAAGGGTACTACCCATGTACCAAGTCACATCATCATAGCTCATCTCATCTATCCACAAACTTTACTTTGCATATTTTATGCATACATAATAAGACATAATTAGGACATGGCAACTGGAGTTGATAAAAAATGAAGAAAATAAAAAGAAAGTTGTATCCAAAGCTGTTGGTTTTATGCCCCTTTGACCTAACATCTCGGTAACTGAATGTCCGATTGAAATACAAATTTCAGTTCCAGAATCATCAAACCAAGGGCTAAAACATATTTGATTTTCAAGGAAATCTATATTTTGACTCCGCCAATAGAGCCACCTTAAACCGTAATCATTTTAAACACAGGGTATATTTATTTAGGTCATGCTATTTGCTAAAGAACCATTAAGTGAATGGCTTTATTAAATTATTTTACAATCATTACAGGTATGTCATGCCTCTCTGAGAATACAATTTAATTGTGAGGAATTATACAAACTGGAACATCTACAATGCATCCCTCTTTATGCCCCAATTTGAAACGGTATTGGTATGTAAATTTGGTTTACCTGTCAAAACAATATAACAGCAATTTACAAAAATAGAAACCAAAACAAATCTTAACATTGAATAACAACATTTCAATACCCCTGGCCCCTACCCTGGTTTCCGTACTGAGGGGAGAAAAATAATCAAGCATCGAAGAACAAAGGCAAACAAAAGTTAATCCGGGGCTTAAATGATTGTTTTACTTGTATGAACTCGTTCTGAACTTCTTTTTCTTGGCGTGTATGTCTATTATAGTAAAGCAAATTCCTGGCATTGTATTTGTAAAAGGAAAAACTTCCCCATGTTGTTATTAACTCAAGAATCCCCTACCTTCATATCATGTCTGCCATGATATCCAACCCTGTTTAATCAGATACAGCCCAGAGGATGCGTGACATGGTGACAGGGGATTCTCTTTCCCATCATGCCCAGAGGTAAGGATTCCTAGCTCTCAATCAGCTGACAGTGATGCGGTCTTCAGGCGGTGTATAGAGCGCTCCAGCTTGAATTTCTCTCGCTCCCTGAGAAGAAGACAATGCGTCGCTGTTCTGTCAAAACCTCGTATCTCCATCTGGCCCTTCAGCATGTGTACAGTAATACTTCCTATGTATACATCTTTGCGCAGTCTGCTATAAACATGTTCAAGGGCCAAAAACACATCAATTAATCTTGTTAAAGTGCTCTTGCCCTGAACATGTATAAAGCAACACTTCCTATGCATGACCGTTTGGGCACTTTAACTTTATACATGTTGACGGGCTGGAAAAACATACAAGGTTTTGAGAGAACAGCGACATGTAGAAAGAACTGACAAAAATTCTGCCTGGTGCGGTGTATTTGGCTGGCAGAAAAACGGGGAACTTCCTACTTAATACCAGCTTTAGGTATAGATTTAGTCTATGTGTTTGGAGTACTATTACCCGTGCATAAAAATGTTCTGAATTATTCATGTTGAACTGTATGTCAATACATTGACTCGGTAGATGATTGAAGTCAATATAAGATTTGCTCTATACCTATATAACGTCTGAGTAAATTGTTTGTGATTTTGATTGTTGGGAGGGGTTGGGGTGGTCTTCTTCTCTCTGGTCTTTTGTTTTCCTTCTGTTTTATTCTTGTACCTGTATCAGACGTGTTAATATGTAGGGTTTTCTAGGTATGGCTCTTTTGGTAATCTTGGACTTTGTTTAATTACTGTGTAAAATTAGCAACTGATTTGTGGACTTTCACTAGAAACATAGGATCTAAATAAGCATCTCTCTCTTGACCACAGGTACCTTAGCAAATTAGTTCATCAAACCTTTCCATCTGTGTTTATACATTCTGAACCTATTTCTAAGAGGTATGCTCAAAAACAACTCTTTCCTCCAATGTAAATTTTACATCCCCGGTAATGTATGCACAAATTGCTCTGAAAACTACATGTACCCTTGTTATTTATTAATTTTTACATTTTTTTCAAGCATCATGTCCACCCTTTGAAAGTGCCCCTGAGAATAAATGTGATGCAGCACATGAAAAGGGGGACTTTACAGGTGAAGTCAATTTTGAGTTTATTATGTTTTCTCTCAAAGAATTTTCTAAGCTTTAAAATAACACAAAATTTATCAAAATTTATCAAGGTATTCATATTTACAAGTGGAAATAAGTCCTACATTTTTATTATTTTCTTTATTTTTTTCTCACCTTTCTCATATATATCTTGAAAAACACACAGCCACAAAGCTCCCCCACCCCCAGTTTGATGGGCTGCATCACAAATAGAATGTGGTAATTTTTGTGAAAACATTGTTGCAATACCTACCTACCTACCCGCCTCATGGTTGGCCTTCCGCATTCAGCATGCACACACACACGTACCACTAATCAAATTGAAGTCCGAACCCAGATCTAATTTTGTCCCTCTCTGTAGCATTGCATAGCGATCCCATTACACAAGATTATATTGAAAGAAAACGAGCCGCGATGGCATGGGTCCACGACACCAATACCCCTAACTGCATACCAGACCCGGCTGGAGAGTGCGTATCGCTGAACGGAGCAGAGGAAGATCATAACATGCTTTAGTCATGACTGTAAATGTTTTGTTTAACAATCACGTTAGGGGATCAATGTCAACTTTTCAGGCGGTTTGTGTCGATGGTTACGGCATGGCTCTCTATTTGAAATAGTGGTTGAAACGTGATGTAGGGGTATTAATGTCAAAAGGTTTACATGTACCAGGCACAAGGGTACATTGAAATTCAGTTTTACATAACTCTCTTTATGATCCAAGATTGGGATATCATGGTTTATAATTTTCATAGTCAATATGATACCATGAAAGTTGCATTAATTTTACTGTTTGTGTTCAGTGTAGTGATATGATTGGCGATCAGGTTTGTGGGGACTTTAATAAACTCGATATTCAATGAGAGCAAATAATTTTCTTATTCAATGTTTCAAAACTTTGGGAAATGACAAACTTTTTAGTAGAGTCGATCAATAAGCCTAATGACTTGAGTTGCTCCAGTTTCTCTGCCCCAAAACACTCTGTGAATGGAATCAGATGCTAAATAGATAAGTCTCAAGATATATTAGGCCTCCAAATATTTTAAGAAGTAAAGAAATTATATATATAAATTGAACATGGCTTAATACGCGGATTTAGGGTTTCCCTAGTGTTGGGCGGTATCGCGCTGATGTTGGTACGCCCTACTTCTGGTTTTACGCTAACGTGTGGGATTGCATTGAAATACGCTGATAACCAGCTAATAACGCTGATGAAAACAAACAAAACTACGCCGTATTCGATAGTTTTAACGAAAAAGAATAATTGTTTTACATTAGTTAACAGTTTCCCTCTATATTTTAGGACTTCAAACTCTCCAATAGGCTTGCACCTTGCCAGAAAACCGACATTTTGCCGTGCCCAATAGCTCTAAATGTGCGTATTAGGCCACACTAGTCTGGCGTAGTTTGCAACCAAGAGTTATTATAGTACCGTGTTTGCGGTAACTTTGTTTAGGCCTAGGATAGGCTAGAGAGCCAATCAAATCTGCTTATTTGATTTAAAAGGCCGAAATTCGGAGGAAAAGACAGTTTGAAAAATGGGGTTTGGGTGTTTTAGCATGCAAATTACTCTGCAAATTTATAATATAAGCCTATTGTGGCTGAGACAAATATACAGGTATATTCGTCTCAGTATCGTGGTACAATAATTGTGTATGTATAAACTATAAAAACAACAACTATGTTATGTACAATGGCGTGCGCAGGATATTGTGAGTGGGAGGGGGGGTACCTGACCATAAATGAAATTCCCCGACCTCGGATTCTTCTCAATTCCCCCGACGTATACGTACCAAACAATAGTAAAAGGTAGCCCCATTTATTTTTGCATTCACCTCGTGAATTTCACGTAAGTGGGGGGGGGGGGGGGGGGGGGGGGGGGGGTTCAACATTTTTTCACACGGTCAAAACAAATCGCACTGTCCAAAAACAGCACAGTCAAACGGTTTTCATAAGTTCTTTAAGTTCTTTAAGTTCTTTATAACATTTGTCTTTATTTAGCCGACTGCATGCTGCATACATTTTGTCGACTACATGTACAGATTTGCCGACTATTTGACTATTTGACTATTTGGGTCACACACCCCACACACACACCCCGGCGGGGATCCAGAAAAGTTTAAGGGGCCGGGGGGGGGGGGTGTAATAAATGAAATTGATAATGTACCATCCAAGCGGTGCTGCCTCCGAGCCATACTTGGAAAGGGGGTGTCTTAGGGGGGTGTGCCCCTCACCCCTCAGAAGTAGAAAAAAAATTCAATTTTGGAACTCATTTGGTGCGATCTGGTATGGTGTATACTTTTGACCAATATTTTATCGAAAAGCCACCTCTTCATTTCCAATAAATATTTTGTTTTTTTTATCAATACACCAATGCACGAAAGAAGTTGAGCATAAATTATCATGATATATTCTTGATTTAAGTAATAGATGGGTTAAAAGCTCGAACAGGGGGGGTCTGAGGGGGATGTGCCCCCTCAGAATTGGATTTTTTTCTTCTTCAATTTTCGAACTCATCTGGTGCGATCTGGTGTATACTTTTGACCAACATTTTATCGAAAAGCACCTCTTCATTTCCAATCAATATTTTGTTTTTATCCCAATGCAAGAAAGAAGTTGAGCATATTTTCCTGATTTAGTATGTTTAAAAGCTCGAAAAAGGGGGTGAGGCTAGTGAGGTGTGATGTGCCCCCCTTTAGAATTTGATTTTTTTTCTTCAATTTTCGAACCCATTTGGTGTGTACTTTTGACTAATATTTTGTTGAAAAGCAATTACTTTATTTCCGATCAATATTGGCTTTGCCTATGCCAGAAAGAAGTTATAGTTACCTCCAAAATATCAGATTTCTCGTCAACGTACGTACGCGTATGTATCCCGACCGACGTTCAATAAACTCCAAACGTGATGTCCCTCGCATGCCTCCCGCCCGCCTTTTTGTACCGCCCCCTACCCTTTTCTTTTTCGTTTGTCCCCTCTTCTTCCTCCCTCTCTTTCATTCCCCCTTAGTTTTTCCTTCCTTCCCCCCCCCCCCTTTTTGGTGGTGGTCGGGGGGTGGGGCGCCCCCCCCCCCCTGTATCCGCGCCTGGCCTGCACACACCCTCTAGCGACGGCCCTGCACCCGACTGGCAGTAGTTTCCCCCGACTGGCAAGTAATTTCCCCCGAATCCCACCCCCCACCCCCACTAAAGAGATAAAGAAATAAAGAAATAATAAGCCCCCGATATTTCACACAAAATTAATTATGTTCAGTCCCTTAAATAAATAATTAGACACAAAAACAACGTAAATAAACCTAAAATACGTCATTTTAGGACTTTGATGAGCTTTTACATTGCCTCTAGATTTAGTCTGTTATATCCAGTCCCCACTGGCATGACTGGCTCGGTAAATTACATGACGCCTAGACTGCTGAATTTTGCAACTTTTCGGCATTTTACACGGAACTTTCAATGGATATTTCAACTTAATGTGCACTTTTTAATTCTGCCGAACCCCAAGGATAGTTTAGGTATACTATCTTTATTTTTAATTGTGAAAGACTTCTGTACTTGAGGGGTGCGTCGACCATGAAATCTTCCGCGTTTATTTTGGCCGATCGTCCCATTTCAATGCATTTTCCTATAGTAGCGTAAAACCAGAAGTCTGGCGTACCAACATCAGCGCGATACCGCCCAACACTAGGGAAACCCTAAATCCGCGTATTGGCAATACTAATATCAATGCATGAAGGTTGTGATGTCATGTTCTGACATCATGTGAACTAAGGCAGCTGACTGACTCAATTTGACTTCAGCTACAACCCTCAATGACCTCATCTCTTACTACTCAGTTCATCACATTTATACTTCCCTCTCCATCAAACTAACTAAACCACATTCTAGGTAACGTAATCATACCCAATGCATGTTAGGTTAACCTCTCACCAACACTCGCAATACTTTATAGAGGACATTGAACCGTGCCCGAGCCAGAGAATTGAGACTGCAAAATTGCAAACGTGATTATACTTCCAATTTATGAAATCTATGCTAACTAAAGGTTAATGAAGACTACTCTAGTTATAATAAGCTTGTCATTCAAAGGTGTTCCTCAATGCAAATTTTTAGAAGGCCAATGATTAGTGATGAAGCTTGTGCAGTATGTGTGCAGCTGTCCCGTCCCTCATCCCCTTGTAATGATAACACATAATACATAGAATAGAATAGAACATAATTTGCATGGTCTGTTGGAAGAAGGGCACAACCAATGTAAATTACGTATAGGTTTCTTCTAGAGTGGTGCATGTGGGAGAGATTTCATTTCATAATTGAAATCTTAAAGTGTAACACTTAAATATCAATCTCATACTGTTGTCTGAGTGAGATTGGTTCCGTATTGATCCGTAATTGTGTCTGTATTCTTCTCCAAAGGGAATTGGCATCTACATGCAGCTAGAGGGTCTACGTTTTGGTAGGTAGGTGTAAAGCCTCCTTGATTGGTCAATATCGGTCGCAATTAGAGTGGGAAGTTGCAAAGATCCCCTGTGTTTAATAAAGATAGTGGAGGTTTGACGACTTGGGGGAGGCAGCCAATGATGTTTATTGGTGCCTGTAAATCTATCTGGGCGTTGCTTTTTTCCGATTTGATGTTGCAATGTCATCATCATCAGAATGGTCGAAAACATGGGAGTATGTGGTACTATTATAGTGCAGATACACTTCTAGATGCAATAGTAATGTTTTAAATAATCATTGATGTTTTGAGGTGATGGATTTGACGGATGTGATTGACGACCTTGGAAAGTGCATGGAGCTACTCTTTTGTCGTTCATCCACCTCTGCGCACTAACATCTTTCCACATTCTGGTGAATGAGTGAGTGTATGCGGTCAGACTGACGTAGTATCTGTTCACGATTGCCAAGATTCATAATATTAGATTGTGTGTGGGTTACATCCATACTGTTGAATTGTGGGCAAGGGAGTAAGGTGCAATACTGGAATACGCTCCGACATCACTGCAGCCAAGATTCATAATATTAGATTGTGTGGGTTACATCCATACTGTTGAACCGTGGGCAAGGGAGTAAGGTGCAATACTGGAATATGCTCCGACATCACTACATAGAGTTCTAAGATGTATTAATGGTGAACAGGTTATAGACTCGGCGCTTGACTAAGGGATTCTTATACTATCATTGGTCTTTGAAGAGATACATCTGGATGGAATGGAACTGAGCAATATAAGCTGCTATAGCATTTATTCACTCTCTTGTAAGTATCAACACTGTTGTCTCTTCAGTGGCTAAGAGAGGGGGTTGGTTGCATGTGTCACGTGCACTTCTTATAGGAGTTTGCAAAAATGCCCAAAACTTTCAGACAAAATCATTATTTTATTCAATGTATCCTCCTTTTTTGTTGTCATCAGATTTTTGTTAAAGGGGCATTGAGAGATACGTATGGCAGTGCGCCCTCAGTTATCCTGGAAATCAGTTTCTTTGCATCAAAGTAATACTTAGGCATATACTAACTACCACCTGAAACAGTTTACCAACATTCGCCGTTTATCATATAAAATTTCATGATTTTCTTAGTTTCGATATAATCATATCGAAACTCAGGTGCTGAATTCGGAAGTTATGCATCGTTTTACTCACAGACTTTCGCGGCAAATCTCAACCCGGAAGTGCCGTTATTTGCTTATTTTGGCATGAAGGCGATGTCGGAATTGTATGACATTTTGGATTTGGGCTATGTTGATGATTATCTTTACGTTATTGGCGCATTTAGTATATCGATACATCTCTCAATGCCCCTTTAAGGGTACCAAAACCTATTCACGATGGTAGTGATGGAATGTATCCTTGTGTCGGATGCCTTTGACTCTTGTTACGCTTCTGGCCTTCTAATGTAAGCTCTTTTGCAACCCATTATCCTCCATTCTATAATAATGTGATAGCTCTGAAAAAAGCACGCGAGAGCTTGTGAAGAGGACACCAAATGGGCTGGTCTGTGCCATATTGTGACCGTTAATGCTGTGACTTATACCCGGGAACCCGGGTACCCGCCCGCTATTCCGGGTACCCGGGTACCAAATTGGGTACCCGAATACCCGAAATTTAAAATAATTTAAAAAAAAGTAGAAATTTGTCCCCAAATGACCTCTATTGACCCCATTATGTGTCATTTTGGGGACAAATTTGTATTTGAAGAATAAAAACACTTTTTTTTGTGTGTGTGTCTATTTTCGGGTACCCGGGTACCCGCCCGAAAAACGGGTCGGGTACCCGGGTACGAAACTACCCGTGCATTCACAGCCTTAGTGACTGTGTCTATTTTAGCAACCGTAAAGCATATTATTGCTAAATATGCCTTCCATTAGTCCGGATTATAACTCGCTGTGTAACATAAAATCTCTCGCTCGAGTGAAAGTGTGATTTAGATTTATTATCCATTTATTTCTATCCTGTTTGCGGCATTTACAAGATGATGTATGGGGATTTTATTTGATCAGGGCAGTTGTACGACACTATCTGTATTCATCTCGATACATTAGGATAGGTTCAAATGTGTCCATTGACATTTGCACAATAGTTTCATGGAAAAGAAGTGAGTGACTTTGTAGATAGTGTATTAAAATATAAGGCATTATATTGTTGTTCAAAATTTCATTTATCTGAGTTGAACTTGTTCAGAGAGAATTGAAGGTATAATATAGATAACCAGGCATTGGCTAGGATAATTAGGATGGGGTATTCAATTGAGTTGTGGGGGATATGATATTTTAGGTCCAGTAGTCTGGTCACAACATAATAACAGTTAACACCGTCTCAAATCCTAGTTCATAAAAAAAGATTATATTTAGTAATTTATACCAGAATGCCAGTGATTTGGATGATGAGGTGAAAGTGTTAAACCATTAAAACAATAACTAACCCATCCGATCCCACCACTGCGCTGTATATTTTACATGGCCAGTCTTTATTTGGTGCGGACTTAGTCGAGCCAGCATTTTCGAAGTTGATTGGATAAATCACACAGGTCCTTGGCCAGTCTGGAGTGAATATAATAATACTAAATAAATTCAGTACATATCCACATATCCATGTAAACGTGATCCTGGCACTGCACATCAGAGAAACCATATTCCAAAACAGATTCATGACGAGAAGCTTGAATTTAGATGCAGGAGGAGCGGGAGAACTCGGAGGAAACCTGTGGGAACGAGCATGGATCAAGAAACCAAATTCACACAGAGCCGTCGAAAAAAAGCCCGTATCTGGGATCGAACCAGGGCCTCATTGGTGAAAGGCGAGGGAAGATAATATGCTCTGTCCTGGGGTCAAGCCATTACAGGGGAAAATTATAATGCTTATCATCTTATTACAGAATATCATTACTAGAACATGGTCATTATTACTATTTCAGTGATAACATCTCAAGCGATGTACCCAGTAGTGTCGCATCGCTAAATGCTCCATTCCACTTTGCAGAATTTGCTATATATAGTCTGAAATGTGTATAGCAGTTTTATACAATGCATTTCAATGTAACAGTTTATCAATTTTAACAAACATTTGACATTTGTGATGCGATCTGAGAAAACCCGTCGGATGTGAACTAGGGATTATGGGTAAAATAGAAAAAATAAAAAAATAAAAAAACTTTTTTCTTTTTTTTAGATTTTTTTAAAGAAAATTAGTTTCCAGTACTTTGTGTCATCATCTTTCATGAAATTTCACCTTGACAAACTTACTTAAGTCACTTTTATTATTAACCTTATAATGTTATTATATTGAATTATGTATCTTTTTTGGCCTATTTTCATGATTTCTTGTTTTGTAGCTTTTGGTGACATCACAATCATCATTCACTCATAACTTTTTTGTAGTGATCGTAGAAAAATGATCGAAACAGTTCTGTAATCAGCACAGTTTTAGCTTTCTTATGATATAAATATCTCCAATATGAAAAATGCCACCATGTGGCGGGTTTTCACAGATCGCATCACATTTGACAATAATTAGCTATACACAATCATTTCATGAAAATTGATCACTGATTACATCTCCAATGCTTCCAAATGATCCATAAAAACCAATAGTCTTAACATCATTAACACTTTTGTCTTGTGTCAGTCCATAAATGAAAAGTTATGATCTTGGTCATGCATGCACCCTCAGCGAAAAAACCATGGTTCAACCATGGTTGACCATGGTCAAACCATGGTTGACCATGGCCAAACCATGGGATTTGACCATGGTCCAACCATGGTTGGCCGCGCTTTGAGAAATGGCACCACGGTCAGAAACCATGGTCAACCATTTCTCAAAAGCATGGTCAACCATGGTTACGGTTACCATGGTCAACCATGGTTACGGTGACCATGGTCAACCATGGTTTGACCGTGGTGCCATTTCTCAAAGCCTGGTCAACCATGGTCACGGTGACCATGGTCAACCATTTCTTAAAAGCATGGTCAACCATGGTCACGGTGACCATGGTCAACCATGGTTGACCGTGGTGCCATTTCTCAAAGCATGGTCAACCATGGTCACATGACCATGGTCAACCATGGTTGACCATGGTGCCATTTCTCAAAGCATGGTCAACCATGGTCACAGTGACCATGGTCGACCATGGTCATGACTGACGGTGGTGCCATTTCTCAAAAGCATGGTCAACCATGGTCATGGTGACTATGGTCAACCATGGTTGACCATGGTTGACCGCCATGGCGCCATTTCTTAAAAGCTTGGTCAAGTGACTTATATTGACATTGTCAACCATGTTGTTTTAACTCACAACATATTCTTGAATACACATTTTGATGAAATGATTTGTGTGCACGTCACAAAAAGGTATAGGGTAAAGTCGCCTATTTTCGGTCAGCGCCTATTTTCGGTCACTGGTCAAAATCGTGTAATTGCATCGGCCGTCACCATTTTAAAAGCAATACCGGGCATCAGCTATGCGGGGTTTTTTTAGTCGTCAGTTTATAACGACAAAGTCATTTTTATTACACGATTTGGGCGAAGTGACCGAAAATAGGCGCTGACCGAAAATAGGCGACTTTGCCTTACCTGATTTTGTTTTATTTGATGAATTCCAACTAATTCTTTGGCGCTTCATAGACAGCAAAAAGTAACTCATTCAAACAGGTATTTCCATAGTTGGATTTGCGGTACAGTATTTAACTTACATGTAGCTACATTCAAGGCTCAAGATAAGCGGGCGCTGGGCGATTTTTACCCCTCGGTCCTCCTGCCATAGCGCCCGGTAATGCTGAAAAATAAACAACCGAGCGCTGATATTTTGTCCAAACCGGCGCCCGTTGATGAACGGTAAGCTTGCCTAAGACATTGAATTTCGATTTGACAATATGATTTAATAAAAAGTTCGCTCCCGGTAGACTGAAAGTGGCTCCTGGTTCTCAATAAATCCATTTAACTTTTAACAATGTTTTGTGGTATTACCTTTTGACTCATTTGGAATATGCCTGCGCTGTATGGGACCCTCATGTAATATCTGACGTCAAACTACAACGACTACTAGACAATATATATCACCCAAAGAAATTCTGACTAGTCAAGCATCCAAAAATGTGTATAAATACAGCTTTTTTGCTAATACCATATCAGATTTGAACAACCTCCCTTCATAACGTAGATTAAGTTAATTTGGTCTGTCTCATCATTCGCCATTTTGTTTTTCTCAATTAGATGTTGCTTTAAGCAATTTTATTGAGTATTGATTTAGATTTAGACTACAGTCAGTACAGTGCAAAAAGATTTTATAAATGCAATTTCAAGGAATATATTTTTTGAAGGTTACTTAAAACTTTTTTAGTAATAATTCTTTAAATGCTTTAAAAGCACTGAGAGTTTGGATATGGACCCTAAGGAGTTATCATAGTTAACATAATAACTCCTTGCTTTGACTGTGGTTTCAGCAGACGGACGCTGCACATGACGCGTACCAATGAATTGGAAACAGCAGCGTTTTACGGAACAAATCTGCATTCAGACTAATCAAATCAACGCAAGTTGTTTACCACTATTTTCTTGAGTTCGAACGAGTGGCCTATCTCTTATAAATTTCAATATTTTTAACAGAAAAAAACCCCGATGTCTGTGCATTAATCACGAAAAGAGCCCACACAGTTGCAAAATAATTAAAAATCTATGTAATCTACAAAGGTAGGAATCATCGATAAAATCATGTTAATATGTACACTATGTTATCTGGACTTCAAGTTCAATGTAGGCCTACACTACAGTACAAGTTGGGCTATAAATAATTGACGTCTACTACTAGCGTTTCCTTAGACCCAATGGTGGCTATACTAACGTTCATGCTTCACTATACTATAGCCACATCACTCTCTATAGACACACGACGTCGCGAAAATCTCATTTTGAAATCAAGATTTTCACATCAAATATAATTGAAATCAATCAAAAATGCACTCACATGTTGTTCCTAGAACTCTTAGTAATACATTGAGTTCATTAATTTTAATCAAGCATCCTCATTTTGGGGGAAATATTGAGGTGAAAAAACGTCAGTGCTGACACTCAATGTGAATTTCGCGACGTCGTGAGTCTATGGAGGGTAGTGGGAACTCCCTGGTGGTACCGTGTATCGAAGATACACTTGCACTACGGTACCGATTGGGACTAGCGTTTCCTTACACTTTTTACAGCAACATCTAGGGCAGGCCTAGGCCTATCTACTATTCAATGAGCTCAAAAACAATAATGTGGTGCAAATTGATGTGCATCTTAATTTTTTTAATTCTATAAACCTACCTGCAGGTTAAAAAAACATTTTTTTTAAGTTAATGAAATTTTCAATCTGCATTTACTTTAGTATTTTAATTTGACCTGCGAAATTTTATTTTTATTTTGTGAAGCTTTTACCTCCAATTTTGATGAGCGAGTGAAGCTTGAACACATAGTTTGTATATTTTGGTGAAGCCACATCAAATAATCTAGTATGCCAAGTCGAAGTAGTATTGAATTTCTGTCTTGCAAGTTCAAAATCAAAACAGAATACCCGGATAGTATCAAAATTCGGAACCAAAAACCTAGTAAAAATAAAAGGCCGTTTTCAACGAACTTGATCTACAATTTCACATTCTTCATAATTCTGCAACACCAATTTCCTTCAAACATTAGCATATGATACAGGCCTGTGATACACAACTTACTGTTCTATCATAATTTATTTTCATTTTAAAAACTTATAGTAAAGTATTCTATTATTCATCAAAGTCACGGCAAATTTTCAAAAAATGACACAGAACCAAAACATGATTGACCCTTGACCTCAGTGATTATTACCTGGCCTTGTTCCATGTGGTGACATATTTTTCACTGTAAAATTACTTTATTTATTGTTTTATCAGTCAAATATCATCACTAAAATTATAAATATATTACTTGATATTTTTTAAAGGTATTTTCCCAACTATAAGGAATCAAAAAGAAGTAAAACTTTCATTTATGTCAATAAATAAATAATGGTTTTGGTATAAAATATTTGACTAAATTTGGAATTTCTCAAGTTATATTAGATGAAATGGTCCATCGTGATTCGTATGTTTAAATTAATAAATAAATAGGTGAATGAATAAATAAATAATTAATAAATAATTAATTAATTATTAATTAATTATTTAATCAATTGATTAATTAATTGATTAATTAATTGATTAATTAATTAAATAAATAAATAAATAAATTTATAAATAAATAAAACACTTAAAAAAATAAAAACTTAAAAAACAAAAACTTTAAAAATGTTGATTTGTTAAATAAGAACTTTAACAAATTAAAACTTTAACAAATAAAAACTTTAAACACTTCAATTTGTTAAATAAGAACTTTAACAAATTAAAACTTTAACAAATAAAAACTTGAAAAAAGAACTTTAACAAAAATAGTGTAGGCTGTTATGTAGGATTTTAAACTAGTGCATTTTTTTTTGCTAAGGATGCTTTTTTTGGTGTCATTGGATAGAGTATACCCTCAGCTATCAGAAATCCATTGATCACATTTTTTTCCATCCACGGAATGGCCGCCATCTTGGATTTCAAAATGGCCGCCATTTCCAATGGAATTTGTCATATAACTTTTGTTATGAGCAACCTATGAAGTCAAAATTGGTGGCAAACCACATGTTTTAAATACAAGGGAGTTCACAAGTGCTCTAGCTATGTTCCTATGTCTAACATACATGCATGGCCGCCATCTTGGATTTCAAAATGGCCGCCATTTACAAAAAATATATTTTGCCATATAACTTTTGTTCTAAGCAACATATAAAGTTGATTTTGGTGGCAAAATCCATGTTTTTAAGAGTTGTTTACAAGACAAGAGAGTGTATAATAGCTGATCTGTTGTTATATATTAATTGGCTGATAGTAGTAATTATTAGGGTAATTATTAGGGTGGTTTAAAACGGGCTGTAAGTAGCGCAACTCCAACCTGCTCTACCACAAATTCTTCCTTTCCTCTATCTCCCATCTTGCTCCTTACTCTGCATGCATCTCCAATGCACCTTTTTCCATGCTTTGCTTTACTATAGGTTGTAGATACAGGAGGCAATTCCATCAGCCCTCCTTTCCTTAATCGCTTCTCTTGCAGTTACCCATCTCCACGTCCTCGAAGACTAAGATGCATTGCAATGTAGTGCATGTTAGTCGCGTGCCACCTGGATGGCCAAACCTTGCGGTTAGTGCTAACTGACGGAGCTCTGGGGGTGGGGGCATGTTTTCAATACTGTATCTATGTTCTGATGTCTTACATACATGCATGGCCGCCATCTTGGGTTTCAAAATGGCCGTCATTTACAACAAAAAAAGATTTTACCCTATAACTTTTGTTCTGAGCAACATATGAAGTTGATTTTTGTGGCAAAACTCATGTTTTCGAGAGTTATTTACTGACAATTAAGTGTACATTTCTATCTGTTATCCATTAATTTGACATGAATGGTTGCTATATATAAATTAAGCTGTAAATTCAATACAAATTTCAATTGTTAGCAGTAACATATACTTAGTATTTATTGTCCGGTAGTACCCCACTGGTGATACATTAGGTTGATCACATTGCATTGGACTTATTACAAGAAGACATACCAGGAGCAATCAATGTATGCTTTTGTATCCACAGCAGCTACCCCCTCTATATTGTAGAGGGGTATTAATTGTATTATAATAGGGGTAGGCCTAATTGCTGTTTTGTTCAATTGCATGTATCAAAGGCAAAACCAAACAAACAAACAAAACGAAACAAAAACTAGGAAAGGAAAGAAAAATGGTTAATAATATTAGAGGCCTATTTGGCCTATAAATTAGCCTATGTGCATAATTACTTGACTTACTTACTTTGACTTATGGCGGGTGATATTCCCGAAACCACAATGCCTCTCCAAATCTTCCTATCCAACATAGCTGTCTTGATTTCTTCTACCTACAATCCTGTGTTACGCTTTAGTAAGTCAATGTAGGTTAGGGCTGGTCTACCATGCTTTCTAACTCCATGCTTTGGTACCCAATGTATGACTTTGGAGACCAGCTCATTGGACCCTCTGAAGCAATGTCCTGCAAATCTTGATCTACGCTCCCTGATCTTGTCCGAGACTTTGGGCATATCCGCGTACAGGTCCTTATTTGTCACATGCTGTCTCCAGTTGATGTTGAACATAGTTCTAAGCATTCTAGTGTAACATCCGTCCAGCTGTTTACTAAGCTTTGGGGTGACTGTCCATGACTCACATCCATAGAGGAGGACTGATTCTACAGTAGCTATGAACAGTCTTTCTTTGAGCTTTCTGGATAGTGATTTTGCCTTCCATAACTGACTGCGTTTGCCATAAGCTCTCCATGCAGCTGCTTTGCGTGTTTTGATGTCCTTTTCAGTACTGTTCATCCAGGCTCCAAGGTACTTGAAGTCCTCCACTTTATCAAGGGACATACCTTCGTTTGTGGTGATTACAGGTACTTGCTTCTGGTTGAAGGACATGTACTTTGTCTTTACAGCGTTCATTTTGAGCCCAACTTTACCCACCGAAGTCTCCACTCTGGTAAGTAAGTCATTGCGCTTGAGACACGTCTTCAGACAACAGTGCAATGTCGTCAGCAAAGTCAAGGTCAGTAACTGTGGTTGGTCCTATTCGTCTGTTGCTTCTTTTTGTTAAGCGGAATCATAGCTCCTCTTCTTTGCCATCTATGGCCTCTCTTAGGGTGTAGTCGAGAACAATGACAAAGAGATATGGAGCCAAGATGTCACCTTGTAGTACTCCAGCCAGTATTTCAAATTCCTCAGTTTCCCCATCAGGTGATATAACCTTTGCCTCAAATGGTGTCCTTGCATATTTCTGCAATCGCATTTGTAAGCTGCTCAGGTATACCATAGGCCTTCAGAATTTGCAGCATTCGTCCCCCGTGTATTGTGTCAAACGCCTTCTTGAAATCTATAAAGGTTATGATGGCTGGCAGGTTGTTTGATCTAATTCCCTCAACAATTCTTCGGAGGGCAAGAATGTGGCCAACTGTGGTACGTCCAACTCGAAAGCCATTTTGATTAGCTCTCAAGTGGATGTCAAGCTCCGGTCTGATTCTGTTAAGTATCATCTTGTAGTATAGCTCGGCAACAATTGAGCTTAGACTTATTCCACGGTAGTTGCCTCCCAAACTGAGATCACCTGATTTTGGTATTGGTATTATGTTGAGAATAGACAAATTGGTCTGGCTTTTTCCCGTTCATCAAGGCATCGTTGCAGAAGTCCAGTATTATATTATCCAAATCACATCTTTTGAGCATTTCAGGTGTGATACCATCTTCCCCACTGCTTTCCCCCTCTACAAGTGCCTTCTTAGCCCTCATATATTCCTCCAAGTCAAAGGGTCCTTCTTTTATGCTGAGATTTGATAGTACTGGGGTAATTTCCTCATCTTCATTACATACGTGCGGTGGGCTCCCAAGTAGATTTTTGAAATGAGTATACCAATTATCTAGTCTCTGGATCCTTTGATTTGTCCTTTTCTTGTAGTCAATCTTCCTGATATTTTGTTGATCAGTTTCCAACTCTTACCATGCTTGCAGTTTATGTGGGCATTTTCTACCTCTCTAAGCTTATTGGTAAAGTCTTCCTCTTTCACATGATCATAAGCCTCCCCTAGGCTCTTCTTAGCCTCCTTATAATTTCTCCATTTTTCCTCGTCATTATTGTCTAGTCGATATTTTGCATACGCTTCTTCAATTTGTGATCTCGCCCTTGATACCTGGGCGTCATTTGAGAAGTAGGTTATTTTCTCTTTTTTCCTCACAGGAATCACTTCCTCTGCAGCATCTTGAGTGGCTTTAATGAATCTGGAATATTTCTCAGATGCAGTTTCTACTTCATCCTGGAGGGGTTGAAACCTATTAAAATTATTATGCACCTCTATGCTATATTTGGCTTGTAGATCATTATCAGTTTTAAGTAGCTTCCGGATACGAGCAGAGACGATTCTATGGTCAGATCCCACACTAGCAAAGGTGTTATGCTTCAGAATTTAGAACACTGTTTTGCCATTTCCGCCTGAAAAGGATGTAGTCCAGCTGTAGTTTGTTGCCGCTTGGGCTGACATATGTCCACAACTTGCCTTTTTTCTTGCGGAAGTAAGTATTTGCGATTATAAGATCTTTCTCTTTAGCCAAGTCTGCGAGGTACTCTCCATTTCTATTTGTGTCATCATGGTAAGTGAATTTGGCGTCATCCTTTCCAAGCCTAGCATTGAAGTCGCCAACAACAAGCAAGATGTTGTGTGCTGGAATGGAGTATATTGCCCCCTTTAGACTGTTGTAATGATCTCCTACGATGTCTTCATCCGCCACATTTGTAGGGCAGTAGGTCACCACTACAGTTGTTGCTGGGTTACCATGGAAGTTGACTATGAGTGTACGATTAGAATGTGGCTTGATACTTGCTAATGATCTGAGTGCTCTGTTATTGAGTAGTATCCCGACTCCACCTACAGCTGCACCTGCTTTATTTCTTGTTGCTGAGGTATTGATCAGAGTTCCACCTATAATGCTCTCATACTTCACTGGGTCATCATGGACAATGCGGTGTTCATGTCAATTTTACATTTAATTAGATTGGTTACCAGCTCCTCCCTGCATCGACTCTCTCTGATAGTTCTCACATTCATGGTAGATATAGTTATATTGGTCTTGCAAGTTGCAAGTGGTCTCCTATTGCGCGCTCTGCCGTCAAGCTTACTCCTCCCTCGGGTTTGGGGGCATGCCGTCATCAGTTGATTTAGAAAAATCAGAGTTTGCTCCAGGAGACGTTATTTTAGGGACTTTAACCCTAGTATTGATTTGGTTTGCCATCATGGTTTTGCTGTAATCACTGCGGTCGCAACTCCAGCAGCATGGTTTGTTGTCCTTCTAGAATACTTGCCAGCCAAGGCTAATGAGTATATTCTACCCAGGTCTCAGTGATTTAAAGTGAAAGCAATGATCAATAGTTCTCCAGACTACTCCAATAGTCCTAGAACTACCAACCATTGCCCCCCACCCCCCCCCCCCAGAGCTCCGTCAGTTAGCACTAACCGCAAGGTTTGGCCATCCAGGTGGCACGCAACTAACATGCACTACATTGCAATGCATCTTAGTCTTCGAGGACGTGGATGGGTAACTGCAAGAGAAGCGATTAAGGACAGGAGGGCTGATGGAATTACCTCCTGTATCTACAACCTATAGTAAAGCAAAGCATGGAAAAAGGTGCATTGGAGATGCATGCAGAGTAAGGAGCAAGATGGGAGATAGAGGAAAGGAAGAATTTGTGGTAGAGCAGAAGGTTGGAGTTGCGCTACTTACAGCCCGTTTTAAACCACCCTAATAATTACCCTAATAATTACTACTATCAGCCAATTAATATATAACAACAGATCAGCTATTATACACTCTCTTGTCTTGTAAACAACTCTTGAAAACATGGATTTTGCCACCAAAATCAACTTTATATGTTGCTTAGAACAAAAGTTATATGGAAAAATATATTTTTTGTAAATGGCGGCCATTTTGAAATCCAAGATGGCGGCCATGCATGTATGTTAGACATAGGAACATAACTAGAGCACTTGTGAACTCCCTTGTATTAAAAACATGTGGTTTGCCACCAAGTTTGACTTCATATGTTGCTCAGAACAAAAGTTATAGGGTAAATTATATTGGAAATGGCGGCCATTTTGAAATCCAAGATGGCGGCCAATCGGCAGATGGAAAAAAATGTGATCAATGGATTTCTGATACCTGAGGGTCTACTTTAGCCAATAAAACCAAAAAAACCATCCTTAGCAACAAAAAAAAGCAAAATTACATAACATCCTACACTAAAAGACTTTAAAAAAAAGACTTTAAAAAACTTTATAAATTGAAAACATTAAAAAATTAAAACTTTAAATAATTAAACTTTAAAAAATTAAAAATTAAACAAATTAAAACTTTAAAAACTCTAATTTGTTAAATAAGAACTAACAAATTAAAACTTTAACAAATAAAAACTATAAAAAAAACTTAAAACAAAAACTGATTGAAAAAATATAAATTGAAAACTTTAACAAATGAAAATTTAAAAAAATTAAAACTTTAAAATATTAAAAAATTTAAAAAAATAAAAATTTAAAAAAATTTAAAACTTTTAAAACTTTAATTTGTTAAATAAAAACTTTAACAAATAAAAACGTGAAAAAAGAACTTTAACAAATATAAACTAACAAAAAGACTTTAAAAAAATTATAAAACTTTATAATTGAAAACTTTAAAAAATTAAAACTTTAAAAAAATAAAACTTTACAAAATTAAAAAAATTAAAAGAACTTTAACAAATTAAAACTTTAACAAATAAAAACTATAAAAAAACTTAAACAAAAACTGATTGAAAACTTCAAAAAATGAAAAAAACTTTAAGAAATATAAACTTTACTAAAAAATAACTTAAGAATAACTTATGATTTTATTCATTTTTTGAGAGTCGAACACCTGTGCTTGCACACCCACCTCTGCCTGGAGGTCATCAACCTTTGACCTGTGTTGTTGTCTAGATGGCAAAGTTCCCTTAACCTCAGCACATGGTATTCAACTAATTTTGCCCATTCACATCACAATTTGTAGGTTGTCCCCCAAAACTTTTCTGGGGTATATGCAGGAATGTGGATTTTTTAAATACTTTTTTTAAAAATCAAAGTCAAAAGCTACACTGAATAATAGCCTCTTAAAACTCCAAATGAAGGTGCAAATAGGTCTATTTTGAAATAGTATTTTACTAATAAATCGCTTTTTACAACTTTTAAACCAGTTTTAAGCTAGATGCAAAAATAAAATTGATAAATAAAACTTTTAATTAAAGATATATTTAAAATCTGAAAATTCTCAAAAAAAATTAAAAAACCTTGTTTTGAAGTCCGACATGGGCAAACTTTAGTGGTCAAAAATGGACAAGTCTGCAGTCTCAGGACAACGTCCATGACTGACCAGGGCTAACCATGCTGAAAGATGTCCATGAACATTTAGACTATGGCCAACCATGGACAGACATGGTCAACTAACTTTTTACTATGGTTGACCATGGTCAGACATGGACAAGTAAAGCTTAGGACCATGGCTGACCATGGTCAACCATGCTTAACAATGTCCACTAACCTTTTGGCTATGGTTGACCATGGTCAGACATAGACAGTTAGTTCAGGACCATGGCTGACCATGGTCAACCATGCTTAACAATGTCCACTAACCTTTTGGCTATGGTTGACCATAGTCAGACATGGACAGTAAGCTCAGGACCATGGCTGACCATGGTCAACCATGCTTAAAAAGGTCCACTAACCTTTTGACTATGGTTGATCATGGTTGACCATAGTCAGACATGGACAGTAAGCTCTGGACCATGGCTGACCATGGTCAACCATGCTTAAAGATGTCCAGTAACTTTTGACCATGGTTGACCATGGTCAGACATGCTCAGGACCATGGCTGACCATGGCTGATCATGGTCAACCATGGTCAACCATGGTTGACAATGGTGACCATGGTGACCATGGTTGACCATTGTCAGTACACCATGGTTGACCATTGCTAACCATGGTCAACCATGGTTGACCATGGTACCATGGTTGACATTTCGCCTAGGACTGTTTACAAATGCGATCAATAGCATATATGGATATGTCTAGACCAAGTGCATGTATAATGCAGGTATCTATATAATATAGTCGGTGTACATAGACATTAATGTTTCCTCATTTGGCATAACGTGATCAAAGCATTAATGTGCGACAAATGTTTTCTCCTATTCTAACCCCTCACAGTGATCGAGTTTCACAAAAAATAAGAAATTAATAGTGTCTAAATTGTTATATATGATGATTGTACTATATAGCCATTTCATATTACTTTGTATATAGTTTACAAAAGGAAAGCTCTTTTTGCATGATGAATACCTATATCAATAAGCAGCAATTAAAATTATACCCACATGACTGTCCACCCGGGGTTGTCTAGGGAGGAACAACACACTTTGTGGACTAGAATATTTCTAACCTAACTTTTACAAAAGGAAATAAATCAGTTGAAAGTGGTCCTAGTGGGAATCGAACCATGGACCTCTGAATTTCAAGGCATGTGTCTCAACCACTAGACTAGCGAAGGGTGAACTGGCCAGGACATGATTTTATTCACTCTTAACCATTACGGAATAAAGCAATACTACTATTATGATCAGCACACTCAGTATTATGAATAGAGCTGCGACACATGATCGTCAACCCTGAGTAGACAGTCATGTGGGTATTTCCATTGCTTGCATATCAATAAGCTTCGTACAAATTATAGATTATATACGGGGTTCTAATTATTGTATGATTGCGTAAATGCCATTATGAGATGACAAGCCAATAGCGTGGCCTAATTAATGGTACATTTAATCACACACGGAGGGCTGTATTGATCTATAATTCACGACTTTCCTCATAATTTCGTTAGGCATCTATGTAATTGTATTCAGAAACATGTCCCAGACATCAGATCGTGTGATTTTGTTCTTTGCCGGATTGGGACACTTTTAAAGATCAGATGATGGTTTGGATCAGGGATGCAATTTCATCATACTTTTTAAATGAATTTGACAAGAATATATTTTGATTCTTGGAATGTAATTTGGAACTGCTATGTTTATCTATTTCACAATTTTTGTTGTTGAGAATATCTGCGGATAGGATTTTTGCTAAAATTCTGACTCAACAATAGAATCGTAAAACATAAAAAATAGGGAATATATTTCATCTCGCATTGGTCTAATCAAACTGTTTTTTCTTTTTAAAATGTTATGGAAATAGTTACTGTCATTTGCAATAGAGTAAGATGACAGTACATTGGAAGAAACACATGGCTATGTTGGTATGTTCCGTGGAACGTTAACGAGACAACAAGTTAACTGATCCGCAATTTACATTTGTCGTAAGGCGTTGGCATTTCAGCACGGTGTATGCTGTCCATTAAAATCAAATTTAAATGAAGATTTATTTCCACTGGTGTTAGGAGGCCTGAAGGGAGGTAGACAGATCAGCGTGTCGTCTGATTTATTAGGCTGTTATTATATCATATTTCCACCCATTAGAAATATAAAACAGCCCCATTAAGCAATACTTGTATTACAATTTGATGCTAAGTATGTTAGGATGAAAAAGAGTATGGCTTTAAAGGTTCAGTAGAGTTTTGCAACCTAAAGGTTTGTAATTTTCTACTATAAAAAAAGCCCAATAAATCGCCCAGCTCTATTGTCTTGCTACATGAGTAGGTTTGCATACCTTTGTATTTAAATTGGTATTTCTTGCTGTCAACAACAGGCTACATATAGCGCAATAATTTTGTCTATACACCACTCTGTAATATACTGAGGTAATTTGGTTTCCATAATATGTAACCTCCTATAGTCCTTTAGTTTTCACCATCAGTTGCAAAATACTTCTCTTTTAAAACGACTTGGTCAAAATCACTAAGGACGACCCAAACTATGCATCTAACAAAAAAAAGTTTGACCCCGTTTTGTGTATACATGTACAATGGTGTAAATACGGCTTCAACATCAAACCTATCGTAAGTCTTTAGTTCCAAATGCTTCAAATTACCTCCAAAAGCCAACCACACAATTGACTGAACAACAACAGTTGACCAGATAATTTAAGCTAGAATCATAACTAATACAGTTGCATTTGCTAATTATAAAAATAATTAAAAGCTATATTACGTCAGTGAAAGGTATTTTGAAATTCACTGTTTACATACATTGCACTGATGAATTAATATTCATATATTTATATTATAATTGTGTGATTGACCTTGTCAGGCTATCTGCTCAATGAATACAGCATATGGTGAGCTGCGTATTGTGTACTACATCAATTGAATTATTGACTTCTATTGACGATGGCAGACAGTTATAGTCTATTCAAGAATATTTTTTCTATTCAAGAATATTTTGAAAACTGCTTATAATGCTATCTACTGAAGATAGGATTTTGTGTAGAATTTACAATTCATATTTTTTTAATTGCATGTTTTTTGATATATATGCATTTTGATAAGTTATCTACTGAAGATAGCATTACAATTACTTCATTATTCCAAGATACATTCTCAAATAGGTACGTTAATAGTCAACAGATTGGTAATGCTTGATGTTTATATATTACGTCCACTAAAGATATCCACTAATAAAAATTGCAGACAGGTAATAACTGTAGAATTTTCAACATGCATTTATACATGTTGTTAAAATTCCTTATGCTTAATGTGCATTTTGATGAGCTTATTACATTCAACATTAACTCTTTACCTGACGCATTAATGCGTCAAAACGACCTTTTTACGTTTTACCATATAACTCGTTAACCAAACATCGGAAGTATAGCAAACTATACCTTTTTGGAATCCTTGTGCTCAGCCGAACAATTTGGTATGCCTTTTAGTGTAATTGAAGGCATTTGAATTTTTGTGCCCCTGTATGGTGGCCATTTTGGATTCTGGGTTTACGGTATATTTGTCGTGCTGATCGTACACGATTCTGGTCGTTGCGCCATAACCGAATAACCCACTACAGCAAATTTGGTATCAAAATGTTCAGAATTATAATGCCCATCTCTTGAAAGCATTTTGAAGGGCTCAAGTAGTATAGTTTTCATACAGGACTAATAAATATTTGTAAAAAAAGATGTTACAAAAATTGCATGCTGGGTAACGGTTACCATGGCAACCGCCACGATCGTCCGGTATCATTGAAATTTTCACAGAAGTGTCCGGCCATTCATAAGCTTTCAGAATATATATAGTTTTACTACCTTACAGAGTCTCATATTCAAATTATAAGTTGATATTTACATGCATGTGCAAATTCACAATTTCTGCAAAAATTAATTTGTCAGGGAAAGAGTTAAAACATTTGTATATGTTGCAATTTCTTGATTTAGATTTACTGAAGATAACTGATGAATATTGATATCTATTGAAGATAGCAGAAAATTAAAGTCTTGTGTAGAATCTAAAATATAATCTTTTTAAAATCAGTTGTGCTTTTTATATGAATTTTGATAAGTTTTCTACTGAAGATAGCATTTCACTTACTTCAGATACAAAGTTAAAAGATTTGTATATGTTGGAAGGTCATAAATTATGTCTACTGAAGATAGCGTATAATAATTGTCATCTACTGAAGATAGCAGACAGTTAACAATCATGTTGTAGAATTTTTGATATGCATAATTTGTCAAAAATCACTTATGCTTGTATTGCATTTTGATTTTAATATATCTTCTGAGAGCATTTGACTAATTTTTGCATTCAAAGTCGAGAGATCTTTGTATTTATGTTGCAAGTTTACAAATTATGTGACATCTTCTGAAGATAGCAGGCAATGAATAGCCTAATGTAAAATTATAATTATGCATCTAGTATTTGATAAGCCATTTACTGCAGATAGCATTTTCTTATCTTTAAGTGGAAAGATTTGGATATACACTGAGCCAAAAAAGAAACTTATAACATTTTAACAGATCACCATAGGGGCAGTGCACATTTCTCTTGTGTCATCGAAGCAAACAATTGGTTATTGACTGCCATTTGAAGCAATACATTGCAGTAATATTGTATCCAAATTTGGTACATTTTCATGCACAGAATTTTATTTGGTGATCTGTTAAAAAAAATTAAGTTTTTTTTTTTAAGTTTCTTTTTTGGCTCAGTGTATATGTGGCAAGTTTGTGATTACGTCTATTTAAGATTGCAGATATATTTACCTTACTTTGAATCATCTTACACATGATAAACATGATGGTGATAGCAGAAAGTTAGGCTCTAATTTATAGAAATTCTGATATGTCTGGTTTTAAAAACCACTCATCATGGCCATGTGTGCAGTAGGTAGCTACATGTATCTACAGAAGATAGCAATTAAAGTGATTTTTTGTTGTTGAAATTTACATCTACTGAAGATAGCAGATCTTATATTTATGTCATATTACATTATCATGACCCATGAATGGTAAAAATAATGTGGTATGTTGAAAGCACTCAAAGCGTTATCTCTCAAGTTATGCCCAACTAGTGTTATTTCCTGTCAATCAGGCACCAATTCAGCCTTTATTTCTGCTTGACATTTACCAGAATTCCAAATATAGCAAGCAATGACACGATGCTGATTGTCCCTGACAGCAATTGTTATTCTACCTATCATTTTTGTCTGTCGTCTCCCTTAATTGCCGACAAACACGCTATGTTACCCGAGTTCGGTGTCGACAAATTGACAGTGTCAAGCTGTATGTTCCACTCTATGTTAGGTGGTATTATGGAATTATGAAAAATGACAGTCTGAAATTGACTGCTTCAATAGCCCGGTACCATGTACCACCGAGCTAGCTAGCTGCATTGGAAGATAATCAATTTCAATCTGTGTGTACGTAGCTGCCAGAATGGCTGTGCCATGCTATCACTAGAGATGCCATTAAAGCACTAAAAGACTGTACAGTGCTATACTTTTGTCTATTCACGATCGAAGTGTACATCCAAACCAAGGCTTTCGGGTTTGTATTATATAGCCTATGTGAACTGTGCGTAATTTGAGCAACATTATCTAAAGGAACGGATCGACGAACGAAGCTTCTGCGATATAAACTGATTTTAGAGTGAATAGAGAGGTGGTGTTTTTTCTCTATCTTATGAAATCCTGCCGCGTTGCCGTGACAATGTGGAATGGAATAGCGAGGTGAAGGAGAATACTTGCTGGCGCATCGATTCAACAGAAAATGCGTATTTTGATTTGAAATGGCCACTACATTCATCTTGCCTTAGAGAGAGTGTGGACTGCAGCGCACATGTATGCAAGTAGATGTCAGAATTGATGTGGTTATTTGTTGTGAGTATATATTATCAGCAGAGAGAGGAGGTCCCCCTGCTTGAGACAGATGGATCATAACCACACTCAAGAATAGCACAGGCAAAATAAAAAAAATCTGAGATTGTTTTTGCTGCTACGCTCAATTGAGATTGTTATGGCGACCTAAATATTGAATGTAATAAGAGTCGGGATGGAAAATTTGATTTTCATGACAGGCAATTTGAGACCTGTTACCACAAAATGAGCGTTATGTCGCCAGTGTGCATTAGGACATATAGTCCAATAAACATTTTTAAAAAATCAATAGAAAACAAAGGCATTTTGCAACTTCAATTTGAATTCTGTAGATGAGAACATTGAGCAATTATGACATGTTGCATATTGTTCTAAAGCTTGTTTTGTGAACATTTTGAATCTGGACAAACCTGAAAATAAAATTTTCTGACTTAAGTCTCATTTTGTGATGACAGGTCTCAATTGAGCTTTTCTGTAGTCTTGGTGCGTGCGTGTGACATTCGACATTTCTTCAATATTTATGCATGTGGGTCTAGTTTGGTTGGTAACATTATAATTGAAGTTGTTGTGTCTGGAAGCATCTGGGGAGATAATCATGAAAACAGTTTCGTTAAAGACATTTTTTATTTCACGCATGAAATTAATTGCTATTTTGATTGCCAGTTGGCAGAATAACCTTCTTGTATTGAACCTTGTCCCTCAAACTGATCACTTGTGATTGTCGCAAACGTTTCTCTCGCAAAAATACAGTCTGGTTTTGCTACAACCACGCTACAAAAAATCAATGTTCAACTTTGTTGCGACATGGCATGTAAACATAATATTGAATTACATTTTAGGTTTACATTGAGTCTGTGCTGTCTGCTATGCGCTACTACAAAAAATGGCGCAATTATTTGCGCGCATAATCTTTTACGGTTTGCTAAATTGAGAAAATAAACCCTGTTGTAAGTATTAAGATTGAATCAACCTTGAGGTAACATAGTTTTGTGTCACTGTGATGCTAATGAAAAGTGTGAAAGTTATAAACTAAGCGCAAACAATTACACAATTGCACTTTTGTAAAAGTGGTAATTCTAGAGCAATTATTTGTTCTTGTTTTGTCGATTTGGAAACATCTTGGATTGTTTGCGAATTTGAAAGTTCATTACATAGACTTTTAAAGGTAGATGTTCCGATTTTCAACTTGAAGTTTTCTATTCTACATGAAAGGTCATCCTTAAAAACGTAGTGTCCCAAAATTTGAGATGCATAGCTATTATGGTTCTTATTTTAGATGCATAAGATGCTGTGAACTGTACCCATTGAGTAGTACACAAACTATATCGGTGGTAACCACCATTCGCGGTAATTCAACGCTATTTCGTCGATTTCTCTGTCATTATACCGAATTAGGCCGTCAAATTTCAGTATGATGATGAGAAAAATACGAGCTTTCATATGATATGAAAATCTCCGTATGTTTGAAATAATTCTGTGTTACGAAATGTGATCGGGCTATCTACCTTTAATACAAAAGAAATATATTTAAGATAATAATATTATTATAATAAATAAGCACTTGTAAAGCGCTATTTTCAAGAAGCAATATCTATTCCAAGGCACAATATCAAATGAAAAATAAAACACAATTTGTAGAGCCAGGCCTCAATTAATTTGAGCCCTGTGTAGAGAAAAACAAGAGATACCGTGTTTTAAAGCACAGGATTGTAAATTAAATTAAATTTTCGCAGTTGTAACTTCAAGCGAAAGCACAAAAATTAGCACATTGTAAAAAATATCAAATTTACCGTATCTCTCTCTTCACTCGTCATTTGTCATATTCGTCTCGCATGTGTGATAATACGGTTTGTCTGGATGCAATAGATGATTAAAATCAATAAGTTGCTATGTTACACACACAGTTCAACAGTGGTCAGTGATATAAATACATGCAATTCACACTGAATTATCTTTGCCATTAAAATGCAGTGTCTGTCATTGCTGTAGATGGAATGATCTGATGTTATGGCTTTTGATTGGTTTTATGGAAGATATTAAATTAAGTTGGCAGGTGCCATTGATTTTATGATATACTGTGTTTTTTTTGTAAACATAATAATAAAATGATCAAAATATGTCATCCAAATAATAATGAAATTTATTATTCATGATTTAATTGGCTGTAGATGCGACGAATATAACTAGTAGTCTTTGATCGAATCCTTTTTAAGCAAATATACAATTCATGAGATGAAAAATATAAACTCGATCTTCAAAAAGAAGTAGTTGCATTACGAGTTGATGGCAAAATTAGAATTTGGTTGTCGTCGAAGAATTCAGGGCCAAGTATTTCGTAATATAGACCACTATTTTCTGCTTGAAATGAATAAGTTTATTTGAATAGATTGCTTTTAAATTATTATCACACTAGAAAGATTTGTCAAATTGACTTTTACCAATTTGGTCTTGTCATGAACTACAAGACGTCAGTAATGTTTGTCAGCAAAAAAAAAGAAGGAAATTCGACTAACCGACCTGACTTCAAGATTTTTGGCACTTGAGTGCAACAACAAATACAAAAATTGTGACTTATTCCCTGTCTAACTGAGCTGAAAGCTGTCTGTAGTTTTAGAATACATGTATGACATTTTGTGAATTTAGCAAGCGTGAGTGCAGGAAGGGATGATGCGGCTTTAACTGCTCTCCAAATGGCTTATGGGTAAAACAATAGTAGATTGATTTGGTAGGTAAATACTAGCTTGTGGTGGTGTGCTTTATAACATTAGGCCAGGGGTTGATGTTGTTGGAATTAAGCGCTGAGATGGCAACGGATGCGATGAAGAACGCCAATTTAGACCAAGCCGAGCATTAGATTTGAGGTTGATTTTGTCCGGGGCAGATCCAATACATTCACCACACTACAGTGGATATGATAACAAATAGGGGTGGAGGTTATTTAGATAAAGCTAAAATTATAACGCCCTGTTTAACCTGTGGAAGTTACAAAGCATGATATACTATTTTAGCAATCAGAATCTCTACATTGTGATGAACATATACCAGGTTTCTTTTTTAATCAGTTGCACCCACAGAGTTGCACCCTTATTAGAGCTGATCATGCCCCCATCTGCATTAACAATGGCGTAACTAGAGAGGGGGAGGTTGCCCCCCCACCTTGCTGAAAGGCTTTCCCCCTGATGCTCCCCCCATGTAATGGCACCCTCTATGTATATTAACAAAAAGTAGTGGGTTATGTCCCCCCCCCCCCCCCCCCCCCCCCCCCCCCGATGCCTAATTAGAGACTCTTTACGCCACTGTGCATTAAGTTGCAAAGAAGTATTAACTCACAAGCCTCATCTCATCACCTTATGCTGAACAGGTTGTATACAAAGTATACAAGGTTGTATACAAAGTATACAAGGTTGTATACAAAGTATACAAGGTTGTATACAAAGTATACAACCTTGTATACAAAGTATACACAAAACTTACCAGGTAATAAATACGGTCATAACTTCAAAACTATAGCTTGTATGTAAAAAAATATAAATTTATACAATTGAAAAGAAATTTCTTCTCTTTAATTTGAAATATCGCACTTGAAGATTGACCGAGTATTTACAAAGATCTGTATCGTAATTTTTTTTCTTCTTTTCATTTTTGTAAATATTTATATATTTATATTTATTTATTATTATTTTAAATTTTTATTTATTTATTTTTATTTATTATTTATTTATTAATTTATTTAATGAAACTATAATTAAAGATCCAATCAATTGTACACCTGGACCTATGCAATTAAGAAATATTACCGGTATGCTAATTCCTATAGGGGATAAGAAAATCAAATCAAACAGTAATCAACGGACTGACCTGTAATTTGATTCAATTTGTAAATGGAGAGGGATTCCTCGTTATGCAATCACATATATCTAAAATATTTTAAATGCATTATAATTGTGTACCTACGTTTATACAGGCATACGGTAGCCGCGGTAGATAGCATGTTGTACAACGTTTATTTAGTAAAAGGTCAGCGAGGAAGATACAAACTACTACAGTCGGTAACTACAGCGATGCTGCTGTAAATGCCCGCTATTTTTGTGCCTATGAAATGTTTGCGCCGTGATGAATGTAAAGAAATTTGCCCATAGGTGTATAGCCACGTCTTCGGTACCATAACATACAATATGTGATTTTCAAATTGGCCAAATGAATTGTTCTTTTTTGTGTGTGTGCACAAAAAAGCAGATTCAATTCTGCCTGGTGAACATCTCTGCGTTAAAAAAAAGATAGATGGTCTGTTTATTAACTACATGAAGATACTGGAACGTATAATGCGATCTGTCAGATAGCAAATTGCATAGTGTTATACAGCAGGTATGAATTTGTTTGTTAAAGGCAAAACAAACCTTTATTTTATTACATACTACATGTATCTGTCGATCACAGCGTTTTATTTTGGGTTAGAAGTTATTCATAATAAGCAAAGTGAAGGAAGCGTTTCGTTAAGGGCATATTCACATATTTATGACATTGTCCGATAACGTGTTGCATAGTTTTTAATTTTAAGCGTGAAATTTGTTCATGACGAAGACAACAAACTATTCCAAATAATGGAAAGTGACAATGAGAGGGTCCTCTGTTATGCCTCTGATGGACAAAATATAAAGCTATAGAGTAAGCTTTTTCATTAAATGATTTCTTTGCAAATCAATTTTCGAGTACAGTATCATCCCCCAAAAGTGTAACTTAAACTGCTTTAACGTCAGTAGGAATTACCTCTCTGAACAAAGTATATTTTATTTCAGGCCACGCTTCAATTTCACCTGTCAGTAAACAGTTTAGGAATGCTGGGGAAATATCAAGGCAATCCCAGGACAAGACCTGACCCTTAACTATTTATTTATAAATGGTGGGGATTTTGCAATTATGGAATGTAGAGCATTGGAAGGTGGTTATTCTTTATGTCTAATTTTTCACACTACTATTTTATAGGTTGTAAATTTGCACATTTGTGTTCCTTTATTAAAAAGACATAGGAACATATGTTAGTATATTTTCATTTATAACTGTCAAATTGATGTGGTTATACTATAAATTGATATATTTATAGTGAATATTTTCTGTAGTACATTTTTTTCTTCATTTGTCAACACACCAAATCCAAAATTTGCCATTATTGTTATAGTTTGGGTGACTCAGCAGGTGCATTACACTCATGAATTCTGCATCCCCATCTGCACCAAAGAGTTGTCCATAGTATGCCAACACTGCTTTCAGTTGTTTTGTAGTAAATCTAGTTAAATCTAGTTCAATTTCTTTTTTATCAAGGAATTTATGGGTCATGTTGATCCGATGACTGACTAGAAATCCAAAAGAGGAAATAAAAAACAACCAAAAAGCCCAATTTTGAAACCGCTTTGAATTGTTTGATTGACATTGTTAACATTTTCAATTGGATGAAAACACATGTCACCATGTTTTGATGAAAACACATGTCACCATGCAGTTCGGTCTCTCATTACATCACGCCTTGATTATTAAAACTTTCTTCTATTTGGTACTACCGTAAAAAAGAAATTAAACATCTTTAGCATCTTCAGAATCGCGCTGCCAAACTTATTTTCAAAGCCTCTAATTATATGATTATGCTTCTCCATACTTGCAAGAGCTACTGGCTTCCTGTGATGGAATGAATTGAATTCAACATTTTGTTTTTTGTTTTTAAATGTTTCACTCACTGTGCTCCACCATCATACATTGAGGAACTTCTTGTCACTTATATGCCTGGCAGGAGTGGGCTTTCGTTCGAGCTCTGACACTAGACTTCTTAGTATACCTAAAACATGCCTTGTTCCGCAAGTAAAGGTTTCTCTGCCGCCGCTCCTATGCTCTGGAACAAGCTCCCACATAATATCTGTCATGCTTTTTCAGTTACCCAGTTCAGAAAACTATAAAAAACACACATCTTTTCTTGCCTAATTTGTAATCGGTTTGGTTGTTCTTCTCATTAACTTGTTTTAAATCTGTTTGTATTTTAAAAATTAAATTGTGTATGTATTTTTACCTTTTACCATGTATGTATTTTTACCTTCTACCGTGTATGTATTTTTACCTTTTACCGTATCTGTATTTAAATCTGTATGCATTTTATTCTGTAAAGCGCTGTGGTACCTCATCGCTATATAAATGCCTTGTATAATAATGATAATAATAATAACAAATCCTGTACATCTATATACATGTACAAAAACAACGGGCTTTCACCATCTGTGACCCTATAAGGTCATGGAAGTTGTCTTAATTCCAGGCCTATCACATTCTCAGAGTGTCTCAGGAAATTAACCTTTAAAAAACACCACAAGGATGATGATTGGTGCCCCTTCAAATGTCATTTGGAATGGATGGATTATAGCTTTGCTTGGGATTTTGTTCAACTCTTAACACAGTGTGCCACATGTGCAATTTGCCCTTTCTCCTACAACTTGAGTTAAGCATTGACCCATGTCATTGCTTTGTTGATATATTACAAAAAGTGTTCTCACAAAAAGTATTGGCACACTATACTTGAGCGAAAAATGTCATAAGTAGTTCTTGATGAGTACGTAGGTTTATAAGGAACTGTAAACATGAGTAATAGTTTTGATTTGGCAAAGTGAGAACAAAACTTGTAATAGTTGTTAGACGAGGACTCGAAGAGTCCGAGTCTAACATTTTACTTGTATGCGAGCCAAAATAGTACCAGCCTGAGGTCTTAATCTATCATTGTTTCTAAACACTATAATTGCATTATTAGCCAGACCAGTAAGATGTTATGACCAACAGGCTGGTATCATTACCCCATACAAAACAAGTCAAAACATTTGCAATAATACCAAGATGTTATGATTATGCTACAACCGGCAGCTATTGTTTATGTAGAGTTTCTAAGATGAGTAATTAACAGCATGAGATATGGCAGCTATTGTTTGTGTAGAGTTTCTAGTACATGTAACGTAGGTCACCCAAAAAAACCCATTGCAAATGAAATCCACATGTAATACAATCCTACATTGGTTAAAATAAATGTTGCAATTTCTGTCACAGATTTTCCATTTGAGAGAAGCAATGACACTTTCTTGTACAAATTTACAATTGGCTGACAAAATGAAACACAGATAATATCCTATAAGCACTGTTCTAGTATTCATATCACAAGTTTCCATTTGAGAGAAACAATGATGCTTTCTTGTACAGATTTACACTTTCACTGTATGTGTTTGGTTATTTTTATGATAAGGTTCTCTGAACAGGGTGTTTTCTTGAATTGAAACAACACACAGATGGCAATTATAAAGTGGTAGGCCTATTATGATTTGGTCTATCAAACCATTGATAAACAGTGATCTCTCTTGCGCATCGGTTAAGATTAGAATACCCTACTCACTACTAAATTAACTTGTTGAAGATATGAAGCGGTAGGGTATGTTCCTGCTTGTCAGTACATGGATGACTAGAGTAAAACCAGCCTTATGTTTTACTATCAACACAGTGTGTTTAGCTCTTTAACTATGATCTAAAGCGTACAAATAGGTAAGCTTACGACAATAACCACATTGCTATGGGATGTTAGTCATTTTGTAAGTTGTGAATATTTGATACAAGAGTTACCTGTGTGATGATGTGAAGCAGACTTCACAATCACGACATAACAATATTGACAGATATTTCACCGACTGTGGAATGCAATGATCACTGCTGACTGCTGACATACTGACATCTAGTAAGGTGATACATCTTTAACTATTTCCACCCCATGGTTATGGATTGACAGGATATAGTATGTTTGTACTTGACCTTATACCGAGAACGATAATGCAACAGTTGAGTTGACATCAGAACTATTTGCTCGCCCCCTGTATTCATGTACCTTGCATCAGATACCTTACAAGCTCTATAGTGACTGATATACATGCAGAAGACAAGTAGTTTAAACTAGATATGTTTTCGAGTTTAAAATTTCACAAATCAGCAATACTGGTCTAATTCACGGCATGAATATTTCGCGAATGTAAACCTTAGGAACGGCATTGTGTAACTTTGCAATGTACTGCTGCAAGGAAGATTGGAAATATTTGCGGCTTGACATTTTCGCGAGTAAGTGCTCCTCGTGAAATTAGCGAAATTTAAATGCACACAAACATTTCTGGTTTTACTGTACGTACTTTTTGTGGCATTACTTGTTAAATAAATGTTCAATATGTTGATGTGACTTCATATAATATAAGTTCTAGGATGCTTTAACAGCCTAAATGTTTATTCTATAATACTATGAAATATATAATAGATAGGGCTTTTCTTTTGTTCACATCCGGTGAGATGATTATGAACACTGCCAGAACGTGTATGTTACAAAACCCCAGTATAATATAATGATATAGGTTGGTTGAGGAATTGAACCCTAGATCCTTAGTGGGTGCCCTAGAGCATGGCCACTATATGCTACACTACATGTAGATCAACTGTTTTGGCAAAGTCGTTAATAAAACTGTATCTAGTATAAAACAAGTACATGAAGGTAATGTAAGCATCACATTTCTTACGCTTTGCTGATCCCCATACCTTTTTCTCAATTAAAATAATGTAGCGATTTAGCATTTTAAACAATGGGAATTGTTCATTAGGACACCAGCTTCTTGGTGTGCTTTTCAATCACTAATTGCTAGCCTCCAGTATAATGTAAGTAGGGCTGTGAGAATTAAGCGCAAAAATGTCGCAAGTTGTACGGTGCTAGTTCCATCCATGTTTAAAAATGGTTACAGGCTGAAATGCGGCTATGCGATGCGGGAAGATCATAGGCTGCTGTGATTTTTAATCATATTTTCTCCTTCATGAAATTCTATGACATCAGCTAGGTGACCTTGAGAGTGCCAATCATTACTAATCCTTATTTAATAGCTATACCGTCACACACTTACTATGCCGCCTTCACAGATACATAATGCAATAAACACCACTTGATATCAAAAGAAGGGATGACCAATTCGTGATTTAGAGAGCCGTACCACCATTCTATAAAAGAGGATTATTAAAATCCCAACACGTTAGCATCCGACAAAACGGAATCGCCACCGAACCTCCCTCAGGATATTTACAATGCTGAGTCAATGAGAGACACACGTTTGGAAGTGGCCGCAATAGAATCCACACCGTAAGCTTTTGGCACGGCGTGAAATTCCGACGCAGTTATTATTCCGTCATATTACTTTCCTTCCCCTTTTTACCCAAGTCATCCCAGATGACATTCTGCTGGAAATCATATTTTCAACCCATCAAATGTTCATGAATGTAATGCAATACATATTTTTGTCACATAAAATGTCCCCCAATTCAAACCGACCTTTTGAAGATGAATACAAAAATGAGTACGGTTTGTGATGAAGAAAATGTGGAATGCAATCCCTATTTGTGAAATTCTCAAAATGTTCTTGCCCGCGAACATTTCATGCTTAACACTACATTCTGCGTAGAGTCTAGCACACACGTACTAGATCTAATCAAACCAAAGTATGATTATTATTGGTATTCATGTTGGGGGCACCGTTGAAGCATCGGATCTGCAAAATTTGCTGTCCTATTTGTGATGTGCGCACCCTCTAGATGATACGTGTAGTTCAAATTAAAGTGTTGTTGTTGTTTTTGTACACTTTCTGTGAGGGACTATTACGGATATTAATGGAATAAATCAATACTGAAATGTGAGCTGTTCTATTAAGAACTATACCCCCCTAAGAGAGAGGGCACTAGTGGAGTTCATTATCTGTATGTGCCAGGGGGTGTATGGATTGGAAATGGAATAGCGCAATATTGGCAGATTGTTTGATGCTTCTTTTGTCGACAACTAAGGCGCCAGAACCTGAATGAGACCCAAGAGCATTTTGCAGATTAGTCGACGTCTGTCACCATGCGCAGCTTCGGCGAAATGCGTAGCGTCACAATGCAGCAGGGGTGCCGTGATGGAGGACTTGCGGACGATGCCAATAACATGCGATATATATACATGCCATGTCTGTATATTACGCTACATGATTCTCTTATCGTGGGTATCAATTTGCCCGAGTATTGTAAATAAAACCCATGACACATTGCGAGATTAAATCTTGAAATACCCCCAAGTCTAAGTGCCATTGTCTTTAACTGAGACTTGAGTTACCGAGGTATTAGTGATATTAAAAAAATGCTAGTTTGGTACATAATTGGTTGGTAGCGCTGTATGGGTAAAGCTGATGAGAGTTCAAAACCTAAGCGTTAAGGCTTTAGGAGGACATACGCGGTTGTCTAGCGTAAGCTTACGTAATGGAGGTGGTTTGGAAAAGAGTATCGTTTAAAGCAAAGAATGGTTGTGAGTATATGTTTGCATAGGGTTTATCATCCTGCAGCTTTGGGGAGGAGGAGGAGGGGTGATGTGGATGATATATAGATGGTATCTGATGTTGATAAGGAAGATGAGTGAGATGGAGGATGATGATGGTAACTGGGATGATGATGAAGTAACGGCAACAGCAGCAGTACGATGTGATTGCGGAATCAATGTGGATGATGATTCAATGATGTGATACGGCTGATGATTATCATAGCGAAGAATGGATGATACAATATTACAAATGGTTTACTTTTTACTGCTTGGATAAAAAAAATAGATCCTGTGACCGGTTATTTTCTCTAGCAAAGTTTCTGGTGTCGAGGGTGAAAAAACAGAATGACGGCCTAAATATGGGCTAATGGCTGTTTTGGGCAGCAAAACAGCAAAACAATGTGATTTCAAATGTGTTTTACTCACCAGTAAAACTTTCAAGGATGAAAATCAAAAGTGAAGGGTATTTCACCTATTGTATAGGGTGAATGAAAACACTGTCTCTCCGTGCACTATTAGTTACGCAAGGCTTTATCAACATTCATACAGGAGAATTGGTCATCTTATATGGAATATTTTTATCAATGTTGGAAACACGGAGTTGAACCTAAAAATTCATGATGTAACCATGTGAATGAAAAACCAAAGACTTAAATTTACAAATTCTTTGCATTTTTGTGATGAACACATGGAGTCGAACCTGAAACTTCAGTCAAGGATGTTCCTTTGATGCAGTTGGTAACACGATGTAACGATTGTAAAACGCATGAATGAAAAAATAAAGACTTAAATAATTAACGATTTCTTGTTTCAATTTTGTTTGTTTTTCTGTTACAGGGCCGCCTCCTGCTCTAGATGATTCCAACCCACAGTCATCGTCAGGGTTAGGTGAAGGAACACCTACGCACAAAGCAATGGCTGACAGAAGACAACTCATTACAGAAATGCGTAAGTGCACTATTCAATCATATACTGTAAAAGTGGACATTTTCGCGCTACATTTATTTTCACGCTTTTTCGCGCTGAAATCAGCAAGCACAAAAATAATATGCGCGAATGTATTCATTTTGTATGTAGGTCTATGTAAGGAAGATCAAAATCACGAAAATAACAACTAGCAAAATTGTCCAAAATGTGCAAAATGTGAAAATGTACATGCACGAACATTTACACTTTTACAGTAAACAGCATTATTAGGCCATTATTATTGTTGTTGTGTTGCCCTCAAGTGCTAAAATTTTTAAATTGGGTTGGTCGGTCGGTCTTTTTTTTGGCTGAAAAATATATGGTGTATGTCAAGACACAATTGGTATTCATATGCCAATTTATCTTAAATTTTCTAGTGTGATAGTAGTCTAAAAACATTTATTAAAGCTAACTTCTTCAAGCAAGAAATAGTAACATTTAGACACTTTGAGGACAAATTTAAATCTAAATTTTTTTTTAAAAAAAATGCAAAAAAAAAAGTTAAAAAAATAATAAAAGCCGACCCTAATTTTTGCGATTTTAGGGTTGGTCGCTGAGGGCAACACAACTTTTCTTTTTTTGCCTTATAAAGGGAGAATGTGGCACCTGTGATCTTGTCAGCTAGGCGTTTGTGAGATATATACTGTACACCACTGAATTTCGCGAGGGATTTATTTTCGCGAAATTCGCGAGGAATGTGGATTCACGACATCAAATACCCACAAAACTGACAATTTTGCTTTGAAAGTAACAGTTACATTTCCAGATACACAAAATTAAATTCCCGCTAAAATAGCAGTAATTTTAAATTCGCGAAATAAAGTATCCGCGAATTTATAGTGTTTTACAGTAAAAGAGCAAAGTAGCTTTTTTTTTAAAGTATAAAGAAAATACTTGTATAGAAAGAAGTATCACTTCAATTTTGTGTAAAGCATGGTTATTTATTTCATCAGATTTAGATTTGTTTTATACTTAAAGGTAGATGACCCGATCACATTTTCGTAACACAGAATTATTTCAAACATATGGAGATTTTCATATCATATGAAAGCTCGTATTTTTCTCATCATCATACTGAAATTTGATGGCCTAAATCGGTATAATTACGGAGAAATCGATGAAATAGCGTTGAATTACCGCGAATGGTGGTAACCACCGATATAGTTTGTGTACTACTCAATGGGTACAGTTCACAGCATCTTGTGCGTCTAAAATAAGAACCATTAGAGCTATGAAACTCAAACTTTGGAACACGACTTTTTTAAGGATGACCATTCATGTAGAATAGAAAACTTCAAGTTGAAAATCGAAAATGTGATCGGGTCATCTACCTTTAAACGTTTAACGGGTTCGCCGTCGGACAAGCTTTAATCTGTCAAGCTTTCGTCAGGATTAGCTCTGACTTCTTCAGGACCAAATTATTATAATATTAAACAAAACATAGAGATTGCCACTTCTCTTATCATCATTTGGGCTGCCCCTTGCCCGATGATTTGAGAGTAGGTGCCCTTTCCTACTTGTGAAAGAATTGGTGGCTCTGAAAAGAGCCGTTCAGATGGATTGCCGCTTCCACTGAACACGTAGGTTGCCACTGGCCTACTATATATAATTTTGGTTCTAATAGAACCTCCAAAGGACTGCCCCTTGCCAATGGAAATAATGTAGAGACTGCCCTGTGTCTACTACAGACTACAATAAGTCTAATGCACAGTAGTGCGGTCACTGATCTGTAAGGATCGTTTGGATTTGTTTGTTGATGGGATATATGCAAATATCTAACACACTTTGATCTAGGAATGTTTTCGGGAAATCATGCTCCCGGAATATGGGTTATTATTTACTTGGGAAGGTGATTTTTGTTCCCGGGACTTGACAATTTTTTTGGGTGGGACTCAATTTCCCAAGACTTGCTTCCACCCCCTTTGATTTCATCAGAGATTAGTGACATCCCATGTCATTTTATAAAATACCATATAAATGCAATGCCATCTAGTTAGGGACGCACCATTTGATTTTCAGGGCATGGAAGTTGGGGTTGGGCGGATTTTTTTTCTTCTTCTTTTTCACTGAAGTAGGCGACATTTTTCTTTTTTCGGCGGCAAGTTTTGTTTTGTTTTCGCCAAAGGCGGCAAAGTTTTTTTTATTTAGGTTTTACTGTTTTTCTGTACATTAAGTTGGGCGAGTCGGGTGAGTCATCTTTCTTTTTTTTTTAACTCGGCAGTGGGTCATCTTTTTTTTCTTTTCCTGGTTGGTGGGCAAAGTTTTGTTTTTTTCCTGGATAGTGGGCAAAGTTTTTTTAATTTTTTAAACTTCCATGCCCCCCCCCCCCCGAGTATCTAATGGTGCGTCCCTTATTATATGCGAACAAATGTGGCTTCTGATTCCACATCAAAGAGAGTGATGAACATTTTGAAGAAAACTGGCTCCCTTCCGGTCTTGAGATGCTTTAATTTGATAAAATACCTAGAAATATATGTTGTAACAATAAACACACATTCACCACGATATTGCATATTCTGTGAGTGCCCAAACACTTTGAACCTTTGGTAAAATGTTATTAAATGAATTAAAGAAAAGGTGAACCTTAGTATCATTTTGGATAAGCAGTTACAGCCTTTTGCTATTCTTATTACTTCGTGCTCTAAACCTAATATACTCTTATTATTCCGATGCTATATTTATAAGACAAAAATGGAGAAAGTTTAGTCAACCATCATTCCCCTTTTTCAGGAAAAAGGTAAAGCTATATTATGATATCAAAAAAATCATTTTCATGAAAAGTGGGAACAGTGCAAAATTCAACAAAAATGGGATTCATTCACACCACTACCGTTAAAGCCAATATTTCTGCGTAAAGATATTTTCGTGTGTGTTATAATTTTCCTCACGGACATTATGTCTGCGTGAAATAAAACCACCGCCAAAATGTCAGCTTTTACAGTATGTGATATGTAGTAAAACAAATGACATTGTAACAAGAAAAAAATAAAAATAAAAAATAAATAAATTTAATATATAAACACATTCACTTTCATTGATCACACAATGTATTAAATTATTGAAATGGAATACTGTAAAATAACTTATTTGATTCAGCTGATTTCTTGAAAAATTAAATTTGTGAAATTAAATACCTTACAAATATATTAAAGTAGGAATTAATGATATTTTAGTCTCTCAATATTAATTTGTTTTACAGTAGACAATTAAGTAGACTCATTCAGGTTTCTATGATAAAAGCCTTTAATTAGAATTATATAGGTCATATAGTCACACAGTTGACCCAGAAATGTGCGTTTTAGTCATTCAAACCAATTATGTTTGATCATTCAGTACACACCTGTATGGGAAATACACTGAATAACACATTACGTGCAGTATGTGCTTGATATGGGTTCACTTAACAAATCAACATGCCATGGTACAATTGGGACACAAAATAATTGTGCGATATAGTCAAAAGTTATTTTGGTTGGCTCATTCCTAAATCAGGAAGCTTAGCTATGTAAGCTTGATAAACACACTGTGCAGCAGGCACACTCATTGGACAGGGTGGTGATATTGAGATGTAAGGCTCTTGTCACCATTCATAAGGTTTAGTGGTTTGTGGGATCATTTATGAGACACAGAAAATAAATATTGTGATTGGAAATTCTTATGCACTGGCATGAACAGGGTGTCCCCCCCAAAAAAAACCGTGCATGTGTTTACCCAACTTATTGACCATGAAGTTCTAAAATTTTGTGTGATATTTTATATATATTGAGAGACTAAACGCTTGGCTTTCAGATGCCGTTCATTTCATCTGATTTGGTTTTGTCAATCCTGAGATATGACCAATTAACAACGTTTTTGGGACACCCTTTACATGTACTCATTCATCGATGATATGTCTATTACTGAAACATGCACTGAAGTCACTGGACAAAGATATTAAAACATAATAGATACGGTCACAATGAGAACATGTTCAGCTATTTGTAGGTGAAATCCTCTAGTAGGTTCATTAGAGAAATTAAACAAGTAGCAAAAATGTGCCTGAATTTGTGACGGTATTCAAACCATAACAATTTGCTTATGGGGAGATGAATGAAGCAGTCAGTAGGAAGCTTGTCATTATAAACCTGCACTGACAATGGTACCGTACAGGTACTGTAATTTGTTTGAATAAATGATAGCGTTGTGGACCCCACAACAATTTACTCAGCAGTTAGCATAGAGATAGGAAGCTCATCATTACAAATCTAAACCAACTCCACATATACATACACAAATGCCCTAATGGGCTGGCAGGTTTTAATATAAGGCATAACACTTGGTTCAATTCCCCTCAGGAAGCTGAATGGAGCGTGGCGTTACTGATATGGTCCCTATGCCTACCAGGCTTATTGCGCCAACGACCAATATCGAGTGGAAATGGTGGTAGCTAACGGATCGCTTATGAGTTTTTGTCGGCAGGGATGGGCTCTCAGTCGGCGTGTGGGTTGAAGGAAGGGGCTATTAGTTCCAAATCGGCGAGAAATGTATATATTTTTTTAAAATTTCTCCACTTGCAAAAGTATTCCAACTGAACGTGCTATATTTTGGTCATACACACACAATTGTTGCCAAACGCACCCATCACACATTTGAAGCACAGTGCGCGCATTGTGTTAATGTGCGCCTATATCTTACTGTATTCATTGGCTGTAAGGAGGCTCGCCAATTTGGAGCTGATCAAACTATAGTCTATTTGTGAACAACATGTAGAAATTAATTTGAAACTATTGGGTACCGGATTGATAACATTTCCCCTCCCCTAGAAAAGTCCATATAGCAGCGCTCTGATATATGGACTCAAAGGCAAAGACCAAATCCTAATCAAATTGAGAATTCATGACCAACATGTATTTGAATGAAGGCAAGGTTCTCTGTTAATATATGTACTGATACAATGTACATTTTAAAAAGGAACTTAATAGTGATGCTTTGCAGCTAATAATTATAGTTAAAATCTTGGTTAATATTGTTGGAACACTTCTGTGTGTCAATGGAAACTCCCCTCTCCACTGAGTCCAATGTTGAAACATTCATTTTGGTTACGGGATACTGGAACGGGTCAATTGCCCAGTGGGGTTGGGGGAGTTTTCAGGTCAAGCAAATGCTTCTAGTTTTTTGTCAAAGACACCAATTTTTCAATAGTATATATATTTTGTGGAAACAGGAATATCCCCAGTACATGAAAGTGTAATTATTATCAGGGTGTTCCAACAAATTATGACCATGATTGTAGCTTAACTGTCAATCTGGACTCGGGTATAATGCAAATTGATATATATTTCACAACATTTAATGATTCTAATAAATGAACGCCAATGATGTATAAACTATTATAGGATTTCATCTCAATGCATACTTGCAATCCGTGCGCATAGGATTTATGGGCCATTAAACAATCGGAAATTATGCTTTTATTATTCCCCATTGGAGAGTTAATAAAGGTCATAGCGAGATAACATGCCAGTGGGGGCGTCTGTTTAACAGTGATTAGATTATAATGTGCCCGCTTGATGTAGCCATACTTCCATGTAGTCGGGCGATGTTGGTGTTATAGTAAACGTAATGAGCACCAACGGCAAGATGTTTGATTGAGTCATTGTGGTCGGAAGCGAGCTTCAAATCAAAAATTGCGGCCAGGCATTAGCTCCTGGTTTGCCATGCCGTATTCCCAATTTCGCAAAAGCAATGTAAATGTATAGAACTAGTATGTTTAATTTGATTGAGTCTCGGTAGAATGTTAGTGACTGTACCATTTGTCCAATCCCATGCAATTGAGGGAGTGAGGGAGGGGGAGGGGGGGGGGGGGGTTACGTCAGTTGATACTCCAGTCATACATTCAGTATTGTCCTTTAAGTTTCAACATTCTTCATTGATCGTGTGGGTGTATACGCCATCAAATCAACATTTTCCATTCGGCTTTTTGTTTGACCATATACAAAACAGATTTTTCAGAAACCTTTCCCAGCTTTCAAAGACTATCTCAGGAATTACTGAACCAATATTAGGCATGTGTGAACTTAATTTAATGCATTTCTCATGGTGATCCCAGATGTGGTGGTGAAATTCAATAATGTTGACATTTTTGAAAAATTTTGTGGAATTTTGGAACTGTCTTCTGCAGATGACTGTCGCGTGGAAAGTGTCAAAGTTACACGTGTAGTGGTATGCTGAAATCACTTGAATTTGAATGTGACAGATGCCACATCCCAACTTAAAATAGAAGCAAAGTATCATTTCCACATCAGCGTTTTGAACAGTTTGAGATTGGTTACCGGTGCTTGAATGCAATGCAGTGATGTGTTTACATTTGATGACTGCAATGTAATTCTAGCAAATAAACCAAAATCATACGTTTGTGATTTTAGTGTCTTAAATATGCCTATAGCCTATAATTGTCCTAAGGTAAAATAAAATCACTTAAGGAAACCTTATAGAAAAAGTTACATATAGTTTAAAAGTAGCCTTTAGTTTCAAACATAAAAATACCCTTTAGGATTCAATCAATCATCATCTCTTTATTTCCAGCACAGAAAAAAATGATTCTGTAGTGATTAATAGCTTTGAATTCAAATTCAAAACACTTTAAAAATATAAGCACTCATTTCTATCTTCGCCCATTTTAGATGAGCAGGCACAAAGCCAAAATGGCTTGTAAAGTGATGAAATGAAGGCAACCAAATATTTCAAAATTACGATATATTTATACCCCACTTTAACCCTAACACTCTTGAGTACTCCAAATTACTACGATGCGGTGTGCTCGTTCCACCCGGCGCTGCAGTTTTTCGATGAAATAATGGCCCCAGGCTATAAACTTGGCGAAGTATACTGAGCCAAGTATGGTTGGACCCCTGTGGCCCAGTGGTAAGTCGTTCGCTTCTGAACCCAGAGGTCCGGGGTTTGAGCCCCGGGGGCATGGAGGCCCTTTTCCCCCTCGCTCTTTGGCCGCGAAAAAATCTTTGGAAAAGGTGCCTCAGGGGTTAGGGTTAATAGTCTGGTTACAATTTGATATGACAACTCTACTTTACTTTATTGTACATTTGTAAATGATGATCATATAAAGGTTAACCTGAGATTTGTTCTTCTTTTCCATTCCATTTTGTTTTTGTTTACAGGAAGTCAAAACTTTGATGTTATACGTTTTGCAACGTACAGAGCCAGCTGTAAACTCAGATTTATTCAGAAAAGATGTAATCGTAAGTATTGTGTGTGTTGGATGATTTAAGACATCAAATGTTTCTTCTTTTATATCCAAAATGAAATAAGAACCCTGCCTGGGAATTTGTACAGGGTGTCCCAAAGTTCTATACTTAAATGTGAGTTTATCTTTTAAACAATGTGTTTAACAAAACAAGATTTTAAACTCTGCACATCTTGTCCCCAGAGTGGTCCTGCGTTGATTGTATACAGTTATTTAATTCATCGCGGCCGTAATGGGTTAAAATAGATATCGACTGAATGCCTTAAATGCTAGGTCATTTTAAAGATTACACGATCCGCATGTCAGCTTGCACCGGGCACGGTTGAGTAATCATTTAAGGCATACAGTTGGTGCAAGAGTTTAGTTAAACACACATTAAACCCATACCCATGTTTAGAGTTCGACACTTTTCAGTGAGTTAGACACATGTTTAAGGGAATTAAATTTTTCGAGAATTGCGTTAGTTAAACTGTGTGTCTAAATTCAGAGTTAGATGCGAGTTTAGCTTAAACTGTGTTTATCTACGTACGAGAATACGGGCCTTAATATCTCTGGTAAATAAACAGTATAACACTGAAACGAAACATTATTTGGATTGAGGAAACCTGTAGAAATATTTTGATACCAATTCAATTACAGCAAATTACTCTGAATTGTTATGACCCGAGATATAAAGCTTTAAAATGGTTTTGAAACTTTTGGGACACCCTGTATCATAGTGAACCCAGTGGAGGAAGTGATATTTTATTCAAGGCATTTGCAAGGTAGGTTGATGTCACATAAATTTGCCAAGGGGGAACATGCTGAGAGAAGAGGTGCACACAATCTGCAGAAACGTGATGTTTTTACAGCAACGAGCAGTGAATCCTTGGCAGTATATACAGGCAAAGGGGAAAGCAAGCTGATACTGACCTAGAGAATGTGATGTTTTAAACCAAGATATTAAAATACATGCTTGTAGATGGGGTCCTGGGATGGGGTGAAAGCAATGTTTATCAACAAATGCAACGGTCGAAGTGACTGGACTGTGGATACATGTTTGAGGGAACAGCATATGACCACAACACTGTCCACTGTGCCTTATTGCCCTTTATATTCTTTGACGCGAGTTTTAAAAGCATGGGTCCCAAACAAAACAGGATGCAGGCGCATACCGCCGGGCAAAGAACAATGGCAACTGCTGTCCAAATGTATGTATTACATCACCTCACACCGCATCTATAGACCTCTTCATATGTATATATGGTACAAGTAGAGTCATTAATGTCATTAATTTTTCAGCAACAGGTTGAAACTGTACAAGTATAACACTGTAATTAATGTCTACCAAATAATGAGGTAGATTTCAAATGTAGAAGTTGAAATTAAATTGTCGGTTATTAGCTTGGAATGGTTTCAACCATATGAATGTTAAAACATTCCAAAAATATTAATTTCAGCTTTTCACTATCAAATATAAACCATTTCATTCCACTATTTAGCGATGGTGCCACATTATGAATTGGTAAAGACTATGTACAACATCTATGTAGGCATTCTATTAAATTTGTTGCAGCTATGGTTTGTAAGGCAAGTGCGCGACACTTTGCCCAAACATACGATTTGATAGTCTCCATGTTCTGTTTGATTTGCCAAACCTATAACGTGGAATGTATCGATCCAAGCCGTTATATGATACAGAAGCTCTGTTTGTGCTTCGTGCTCATTTAAGCTTCCAAAATTCAGAAATTTTCTCGGGCTGAATTTGAGCATTGATTTGTTGAGACTAGGAACTGGAGCAATTCAATTCAGTAAAGAAGTGTATTTTTTGTTGTTGTGATACTTAAATTTCATGCACCATTTATTGTGGAGAAGCGGATTTTTTTGTGATACTTAAAATGTCATGCACCATTTATTGTGAGAACATATAAATCCACTGATATTTGTGTACTGTTAATATCATAATATTTGATTATTTTTCACTCAGCCAAAATGTAAACATATTGCATTGATAAAATATTAGTTATATGAACCTTAGTAATAAATACTGTAAAAGCCAATATTTTCGCGTACAGATATTATCGCGGATTTTGATATCAAAGACATTTCGCGAATTGTTTTTTTCGCGGGCGACCGTCTGAAAGCAATGCATGAATGTGTAAAGCAATATTTTCGTGTGTTATAATTTTCGCGGAAAAAGATTTTGCGCGAAAAGCGCAAACAAAACCACCGCGAATATTTCAGCTTTTACAGTACCTATTCACCTGAGAACATAATCACAAATGTTACGGGATGGATAGTGAAAATAAAATGATAGTCTGAACATTTCTAGTTATAAAAAAGGTGGATGTTTATGTGAAGAAAGACTAAGATTTTGAATAAAACAATTGGTGAAATTATTTTTAAAAAGTTAGCAGTGCATGAACAAATCATCCACAGACAAATAACAACCCCTGTATTACGAGTTAGCCCCACTCCTTATAAACATTTCCTTTTTTTTAAAGATTTGCTATTGGAAATGAAATATGGATTAAATTAAGTCCATCATGTTGTGGAATTGTGTAAATGATTTTTAAAATATCCTGCCCTACAACGGTTTAATTGCACATACCGTAAAAGGAGTAATTTTCGCGTGATTAAATGTTTGCTCATTTTCCACCTTTAGATAAGCTTGTTTTTAAATTCGCCGTTTGAAAGGTCCTTTACATATGCTTATACACACAATAAATATATTCATGTGTTTTTATTTTCACGCGAAAATTAATTTAGCGCAAAAATTTCCATGTTGACAGTAGTCATCAAATGAGTGCTGCCACTCTTTCCATGGATCTAAGATTTGTACGAGATTGTTACGGACATCAAATAACAAACACACCATGGAACATTGAGTGGAGAGTTCATCAGTAGTATTGATAATATTTTTCTATGTTTATGATTAAAACGAACACCTGTTTGAATATGTTTTTGAACTAGCCTATTCAAAAACATAATTGCAAATACAATAGAAGCTATATATTTATTGTAACTTATAAGCGTTGTGAATACCAACACGCCATTGATTGACTTATCACTTATTCAAAAGATGCGCGTTAAACTTTTACATTCGTAGGGGCCCCTTGGACATGTTGGAACAGATTGAATTTCACAGAATTTTGGAAAATGCACATATCTCGGGTATTCAATAACTAATTTGAATGAAATAAAATTTATGTTATAGCTAACAATGCGTTCTTGCTGTGCATGTCATTAAATTGATCGATTTGTGCATTTAAACTGGTTAAAAAAAATCGGTGAAATTGGGACCTGAATATATTGACTCCCCCATGTACTCTCAGTTTTGCATATGTGCACAATTTCAGAAAATGTAAGATTTGGCACAGCTCTGTAATTAAGATTCTCATTTTTTCAGATGTTTAAACATCCATCAGTAAGGTGTGTCAAAATGGAAATGAAAAATTCATAAAATAAAAAAATTACACACAAAAAAGCCTTTGAATGCGGCGGCAAAAAGGTTTGACTAGATGTCGGTAGGATGAGTGTTAATTCCACAATGGAACATTATTTGAAGACTTTGATAGACATTCCTCCATGTAGTATTTCTTCTGCTTTTCATCAACCGCATCCTGAGTCTGTTTAAAAGGTCATTGCTTTTAGACAGCCGCGCCACACCTCCGCAAGTCAAATCCAAGCCTATTGCCCCCTCCAGCAATTTTACCATTTAACACTTGCTGGGTTTTTTCGTTTCCTTGTTTCCCATTGAAGTGCATTCTTCATTGAATAAAGTTAGCAAATAGACAGGGTTCGTTGGCTGAATCTTAATGTTGTTGTTACCATTAAAGGAACAGTGGCGCTTTTGTTTCAGTTCGCCCCTCTAGTCTTGTGGGTTTTACTTATTTTGAATACCAAATACCAAGTTGATGTCTGTTGTTGTAGATTAAGTTGGTAAGATCCAAATCTGTTGTCTGCCAACCAACCCTCTTTCGGTCAAGAAATCAACCCTTTTTCGGTTAAGAGAACTGGACCATATCTAAGTACAAGTAACCTTGAACATTTCTACAGACCCAACCGACCCAGTTATTATATTAGATATTCATGTTTCACAAATATCTGACTAATGACCATAAAAATTTGAAAATGGGTAAAATGCCCATTTTCCAATGGGGGGGGGGGGGGGGGGGGTATTATTTGAAAATTAATTTTTAATTTCTTCTTCAATTTTTTTTTTTTTTTTAAATTTTAAGGGGAAAATGCACACAGGGCCAATCCTACAATGATTTTACCTTTTTTGTATTTGTTTTTGTTGTATTTAGCATTAGAGAAATGGAATTGAAGGATAGTTGACCATTTCCATTATGATTTCAGTGTTTTTGTTTTCTTAACGTTGGTATAATAATCACTACTAGTATATCATAGTTTTAAGACACACCCCCCACTAAAACGATTTATTTAATTTAGCATGAAACATTTTTGGGATAGCTTTGTAAAGCCTAGTTTTTTTTCCTTCCTAAATGCTGTCATTGATATAAACTAGTTTACAATATTGGACATCCGAAGCGGTCTGTGCCTGGATAGGTACTTATTAGACTGTTATTATTGAGCATACAAGTATTCATATTTTTAGAATACTTCTAAGTCAATTTGTATTGACAATATTAGAACAGTGGAGCGTTGCATGCCTGACATAATTATTAACCAAACGAATAAGGTTACTGCATTTCATGTGTTTTGCGATGTTTTATTTTTGCAAATTTTGCAAATGGATTTTGTCCATGAAAACAATCTATGGATTTTCGGACCTTCCCAAAACGTTACCGGGTAGTTACCCGCTACTACCTAATTTGCATGTAATTTCCACCCGGTGGTCACCCGGTGATTACCGGATAGCTATCCGCTAATCTGCTGGTTTCTTTCGATATGGGCTATCAGGTAGAGTCAGTCGGTCGGATGATTTTTTTTTCTTAAAACAATTTTAATAATTTCTGAATTTTTCGACAGTTAAAAAAAGCAGAACATTTCAAAAAAATTGAATAAAAAATGTGTGTCTGCTGGGCCCAGTGGCGGCTGGTGGGGGTCTGGTGGTGGTGGGGCTAGTGAGGGGGTATCTGAGGGTGGATGTTCCCCCCTCAGAAGCTGAACGATTTTTGATTTGTAACATCGATTTAACGCAATTTGGTGGGTACTTTTAGGTGAATTTTAGATCAATTTCCAATTCAAACATTTGACTATAAATTCAATTAAAAAGTACAACATTTATACCATTATAACAAATAATACAACCCTATAAGGTTAATTTCTCAAGACATATTAAAGAACCATACACATTGAATATTTCCATACTCAAAAGGTTTAAAGTTATTAAACCACAAGTTGACCTAGATAAGATTACAATATTGTCCCATTCTCTGAGCATTGCTGAGTGCGACCATGAAAGTGTGTGACACTCATCTCATGCATCTACATGTGTAAAGACTGTGTTTAATATCCATAGGTCTAATTTCAACTAGCCCCTATTGGAAGGGTTGTTCCGTAACCTGACTCAATTAATCTGACCTGACTCAATTAATTCTGACCTGACTCAATTTTATCTGACACAGTTTTTTTTCTCGTAATGTAAGATTTCCTGATATCGGAAAAAGTAATTAAAACGCACATGTGGCTCCAAATATTCCGTGTGAATGAAATCAAGTGATTACATGTTGTCATTACAGCTTAATTTTATCTTAAAACATTGTAGGCTCTGGCACGCATAATTCGGTTACATGATGAGTGCAGTGAGCCCTGATTATAAGGCTTGGGCGATACATGAACTTCGTTCTGTGCGTAAAGGGTACATCCCCCGGGGGGTTCTCAACTTTGGTTTGGATAGGGATGTGCCGCTGAGAATTTGAAAGTGGACCCATTTTTATACCAAGTTTTCCAAAAATTTCGACCCATTTTTATACCAAAAATCTGGATTTTCGGCAAAGTTTAACCACTATTTTGAAGACTTTTTCGAAAATTTTCGGAAATTTTTGAAAAATTGGACACCAAATTCATGAAATTCGGCTAATTTAGTGACACATTTGAGAAAATTTTGAAAAGTGACCCCATGTTTATACCAATTTTGCAACTAAAAAAGGGGTCATAGTTAAGCCTATACCAGGAGGCTATTTTTGAGACCCATTCCAGCGGAACATCCCCATACCCACTTTTGTACTAAGAACCCCCCCCACCGGTATCATCATGAATATATGCGTATTTCTCCCACTGATGCATGGCATGTCGTGCAATTCACGTTTCCCGGGCGCAGGCTTAATTCAGTGGCGGATTAACGGGGGAGGGACATTAGGACCCGTGCCCGCTTCCGAGAGGGTAAAAAAGAAAGGCGAACAAGGAAAAGAAGAGAGGAGGAAAGAAGAAGGAGATAAAAGCCTTTTTTTTAAACCTAAAATGGGGCACCAAATCGCTCCATTTGGAACTATATGTTCACAATTTCTTCACTTTTCAGGGGGAACATCCCCTCAACCCCCCCCCCCCCCCTGCGCCACCCGGGCCCTGCCCCTCTGAGTGGGTAAAAAAAAAAAGGAGAAAGAGAAGATTGGAGGGAAGTAGAAGGAGACGGAGAAAAAAGCCTTTTTACCTAAAATGGGGCACCAAATCGCTCCATGTTGAACTATAGGCCCTATTTTAAATTTTTCTCCACTTCTCATGGGAATATAGCCTTATAATCAGGGCTCACTGCACTCATCATGTAATCTTACATTACGAATAAAAACTGTGTCAGATAAAATTGAGTCAGGTCAGATTAATTGAGTCAGGTCAGATTAATTGAGTCAGGTTACGGAACAACCCCTATTGGAAAGTATACAGCGCAGCTTGCCTGAGAGCTGGTCACTTACACAAACTACTGTGCATGATAGATTTTTGTATTGGCTGGTTTAAGTGTAGCGTGTCGTTAACCATGTAACAGAGATTGGCTATGAGTAGGTCTGATCGCGATTAGCCCTACACTGTTATGTCTGTCAATGGTAACTGTGTATTGCAACACTAAAGCTATGCAGGGGTGTGTGGGTCTGACTAAGTTTTGTCGTACCTGTTTTGTGTGTGTAGCCTACTTTTGGGAGCTGCATGGGACTGAGTAGCATATAGATACAATCAAAAAGGGTTGTATTGGTTGTATTTTGTAGGTTTTTTTTTTGTTGTCAACAAATTTCTTTTAGATCCTCATATTATTTTGGTTGGTATTTTATACATTAAATACATAATTAAAAAAGGTATGCTTTGCAAAAAGTGGAGGGGCTTAGCCCTTTCAGCCCTGCTTAGCAAGCCGCCACTGGCTGGGCCTATAGAACAGAGTTTTTTCTCCATTGGCCTATGGCGTTGAAATCAATGAAGCAGATTTGGTAGTTAAAATATCTGTGTTCAATTTGTTTGTATTAATATTCTGATCTGTCAGGTGTCATTATATTCCTATCAGATAATTGGTGATTTGTCTGCTTTGGAGAGATCACTGCATGGGTAGCTAGCAGGTTGATAATAACCTTACAGCCCTATATCTTAATGTCATCCCCGAGCAATTAAATGACAATATACACTCGTCCAGTAAATATTGCAATAAGCTTACATTTTCACGTATGGGCTTATTTTCCTGATCTAATATGCATTGTCGGAATTTGTGAATAGAAAGACATGCAAAAAATACATTTTGGATTACAGTTATGTAACACTAGCTACCTGTATCGCCAGATTCAGAAATTTACAACACAGATTTCTTAGTAGTTGGAAACTGTGAACACTTGGAACAGGGAAATATATTGCTTGCTAATATGTAGGAGTTGGGCTAGGCATTCAGTTGAAAAGAGTAGATGACCGGAAAATAAAAGAGGTTTTCACGTAGAGACTGTGTCGCTCTCAATTAATTCATTACTTGCCGCAATCGCCCCAGAGATATCTGAACCTATTGCTTTATTTTGTTTATTTCGAGTATAACATCCAGGGTTTAGTGGTCACATCAGAGCATAATTCTATTGATGTAAATAGCATTCTAGATTTTGTAGCATTATAGACTTATGTTGTATTTAGTATTTTAACGCTTTCCATGCGGCAGGGTGTCTGCAGACGACATTCCAAAAATTGCACAAAATGTTTCAAAAATGTCAAATTTATTGAATTTCATTAGCATAATTGGAATCACCTTGAGAAATGCATTGAAATAAGTACAAACATGCCTGGTATTGGTTCAGTAATTCTTAAAATAGACTTTGAAAATGGGAAAGGTATTTTCTGAAAAATCTGTTTTGTATGGTAAAACCAATAGCAGTGTGGAAAGTGATAAGATCCCCCATGGTCAATCAACTGATCATAGCATAATTTCACTAAATCACTCGTTATCTTTTACTGTACAGAATTAGTTGTTTATCAACTATTTTATATGTTATCTGACTTCTGAAATTTGTTGTAATGGAACAGGGTAATTTAGTAGGTGAAAAGGTTTTTAAAAGTATTTAAAAAAGCTGAGAGTGATCAGGAAATTAATGACATTTTAGGACCATTTTCGAATCCATTCAAACTGCCAGCGTTTTGTATGTGAAGATTATTCAAGGAAAGTTGGACAACAGTCAAGAAAACCTTGTCACTAATGTTAGTTAGAAAATAAGTCTTAGTCTGAAAATAAGTCTCGGTCTGAAAATAAGTCTCAGTCTGAAAATAAGTATTTTAGTCTGAAATAAGTCTTAGTCCGAACATAAGTCTCAGTCTGAAAATAAGTCTTAGTCTGAAAATAAGTCTTAGTCTGAAAATAAGTCTTAGTCTGAAAATAAGTCTAAGTCTGAAAATAAGTCTTAGTCTGAAAATAAGACTTATGGCCATGCGTTTTAAGTTGGGCCGGTCTCGTGTGACGAACTTAAAATTGGTGAATATCGCGTGTATTTTCATTTGAATGGCGATAACTTTTCTATACTAGGCAATACCCCCCACAAAAGTATACATTTTCTTGATTAAAATTGTCTTAGGAGTTCAAAAATGCACTTAAAATTAACATAGGATGAACCCCTAGAAGGTTATGAATTTGAAAAGGTCAACAATTTATGAAAAAAATCTGCTGAGAAAAAAAAAATATGAAAAAAATTCTGCATACCCTACAAGGTTAATTATTGCAGATTTGAATTTCTGACAGTTAAAGCTTTCCAAGCATATATAACTTTCTATATCTAGGTAATGTTTACAGTATTTTTGCACCGGGCTGGAAAAAATGTCATTTTGCGAAGAAAAAAAACTGACATACGAGGGGCAGTCAAATAAATAATGAAAGTGATCATGGTATGGGATGCATGAGTGATTCTATTGAGGGGATAATGTGATCAATACAAAGTATGAACCTTTGTCTTTCAAACAATACACTTTTGGATTTTTAAATGTGAACTATGACGTCATCAGCACTGTCTCAAAGTAAGTACACTTGGGACACTGCTAAATCAGTTATTTGGCGGGAAATTTGAATTGTTTTTATGAAACACGTGGTAAGAAGATTGCATAACATGACATCAGAAGCAGGTAAATCCCGATTTATTTTCCGCATAAATATGATACCCACCCCCACTGCAACTACACCAACCAGGTTGATTTATAATCATAACCCCTCCCTAACCATTTCCCGCGGCTACTTCATTAACTCTTAACCCTATTCTAAAACATTTCTCGTGGTTTTACCCCCC
>CM069448.1:59068041-59214641 GCA_035610835.1 Ophiura sarsii
GTGGATTGACGAGAGCAACATTTTTGATGTCTTATCCGAAGAAGATGGATTTATTTACATCATGAGAAACCAGCATTATTGGGACATAGTCATTTTATGACAGGAATTACTTCATAGGCCTAGCGGTGAGTTTACCGCGTGGGTGTAGAATATCTTAATATTTACACAGATTTTTTAAGAGTTTTTTCGAAGCCAGCACGGTTCCGATATTTTTTTTAGAGATAGATATCTCGCTCTTTCACATAACATTTTGCTTTCTGTAAGCAATGGTCACGCTAGACCTATACATGTTTATAGAATTTGATTTGTGTATGTAGCATATTTAGGTCAGTTGACCTTTGGCAGCCCGCTACTGATGAGATTCGTGGAGAATCGAAACGCGTCTAGCTATATCTGCATGCTCCAATTCGACTTATATCTGCGCCGTTAGGCACGGATTTAGTTAACCTCCACGGTTATAGTTTTGAACGTGGTAGGCCTATGATTATCTATATACATAAGTTACTGTATATAGGACATTCTCAGTTGAGAATTTCAGTCTCAGTTTCTACATTATTTTATAGTTTATACAACTATTTTATAAAGCACTTTTCCAGATTTAATTTCGGAGGCACGTGGGCCTTCGTTTCACCAGTATGTTATTCATAGTTTTGAATATCTGAGCTATCTTCGCGTGTTTTTGTTTCTTTACGGAATAAACACATCTTTCCCTCTCTCCAGAATATTCTCTTATAGGTGGCAAGCAGCCACCTGATATTGTTCATAGTCTTGAATAATTGCCTTTTATTTGTTCTTTTTAAGAACGACGCATGCCTTCGATTTTCTATAATAGTCTTTATAGTCATTCCGCCTTTATAATTTCATATAAGTTATATATGAATGCGAGATATTATAGTCATGAATATCTAATTGTGTGTTTTTAAGGTCCTTACGGCCGGCACTCACACAATCTTACACAACTATCAACCAGACATTTGTACTTGTCAACGTCTTCATTATTAGAGTTTTCTAGTTTGAAAATTTTAATTCTTTGTTTATGTCGGATGTTTTACATAGAGCTTGAGTTTTAGCCGAAGTTTGTTTCATGAGAGCAAGTTTATACCGTTCTTATGTCCAGAAGCAGGTTCCGCCTAGTGCCCTCCGCTTTTTCATTATTTTATCTACCACCCGGTGTGTTCCACAGGTGCTTTTCGGAGTTGTTTACATCTCTGGAGGGCATGTCTGCCATACTTGAGGTGTGATTGGGGGATGGGCGGTCAGTATAGTCTCATGTCCTATTCTAGGGCATGGTACGCACTATCCCTCGTCGACGGGCATGTTTGTTTCGGTATATACGCTCTCGTGTTACCCTTTCCTTGTATACGCTCTCGTGTTACCTTTTCCTTGTATACGCTCTCGTGTTACCCTTTCCTTGCGAAAGTTTAGGCTATTCCTGCTTGTAAGCTCTACAATTTCTACTCAGTTCAGTAGATTTTATTCTTCATCCCGACATTTAGTCATCTAGCTTCTCTGATAGTTGTACCTCGTTGTCCCTGTGCGGACTAACTTCTATAGGCGTCAGCATGGCATCTACTCTATAGGACATTCTCAACTTATTTGTCTCCTCCCTAGCAGCTAAAACTCAAGGGAGAGGACATTTTAAGTCAGGAATGGCATCCTAGATTTGACCAAGAGGTCAAATGAATGAATATTCTCTTATTCAAAGTTTTGAATAATCCAAACCCAGCCTGAGTGTTGTGGTTTTTACATCACTAAAATAGATAGTTTTCTATTTTTTATTTGTTTTTGATGGACAGTTTTCCATTCAATATAATTTGGGAGTGGAATGTGCATGAGCTCTGCACGTGAACGATAATAAATACGGTAGCCAGTCGCATAGCAACCCGTTTTGTTCACCTAATTATTATGACCGGATGCAAAGTGTCTCCTATTGTGTGCATGGGCGGCGTGTATCATCATGATCATCAAGTGCTAGTTGCTTCTTCACGTTCCTAGAGAGTGGATTGACGAGAGCAACATTTTTGATGTCTTATCCGAAGAAGATGGATTTATTTACATCATGAGAAACCAGCATTATTGGGACATAGTCATTTTATGACAGGAATTACTTCATAGGCCTAGCGGTGAGTTTACCGCGTGGGTGTAGAATATCTTAATATTTACACAGATTTTTTAAGAGTTTTTTCGAAGCCAGCACGGTTCCGATATTTTTTTTAGAGATAGATATCTCGCTCTTTCACATAACATTTTGCTTTCTGTAAGCAATGGTCACGCTAGACCTATACATGTTTATAGAATTTGATTTGTGTATGTAGCATATTTAGGTCAGTTGACCTTTGGCAGCCCGCTACTGATGAGATTCGTGGAGAATCGAAACGCGTCTAGCTATATCTGCATGCTCCAATTCGACTTATATCTGCGCCGTTAGGCACGGATTTAGTTAACCTCCACGGTTATAGTTTTGAACGTGGTAGGCCTATGATTATCTATATACATAAGTTACTGTATATAGGACATTCTCAGTTGAGAATTTCAGTCTCAGTTTCTACATTATTTTATAGTTTATACAACTATTTTATAAAGCACTTTTCCAGATTTAATTTCGGAGGCACGTGGGCCTTCGTTTCACCAGTATGTTATTCATAGTTTTGAATATCTGAGCTATCTTCGCGTGTTTTTGTTTCTTTACGGAATAAACACATCTTTCCCTCTCTCCAGAATATTCTCTTATAGGTGGCAAGCAGCCACCTGATATTGTTCATAGTCTTGAATAATTGCCTTTTATTTGTTCTTTTTAAGAACGACGCATGCCTTCGATTTTCTATAATAGTCTTTATAGTCATTCCGCCTTTATAATTTCATATAAGTTATATATGAATGCGAGATATTATAGTCATGAATATCTAATTGTGTGTTTTTAAGGTCCTTACGGCCGGCACTCACACAATCTTACACAACTATCAACCAGACATTTGTACTTGTCAACGTCTTCATTATTAGAGTTTTCTAGTTTGAAAATTTTAATTCTTTGTTTATGTCGGATGTTTTACATAGAGCTTGAGTTTTAGCCGAAGTTTGTTTCATGAGAGCAAGTTTATACCGTTCTTATGTCCAGAAGCAGGTTCCGCCTAGTGCCCTCCGCTTTTTCATTATTTTATCTACCACCCGGTGTGTTCCACAGGTGCTTTTCGGAGTTGTTTACATCTCTGGAGGGCATGTCTGCCATACTTGAGGTGTGATTGGGGGATGGGCGGTCAGTATAGTCTCATGTCCTATTCTAGGGCATGGTACGCACTATCCCTCGTCGACGGGCATGTTTGTTTCGGTATATACGCTCTCGTGTTACCCTTTCCTTGTATACGCTCTCGTGTTACCTTTTCCTTGTATACGCTCTCGTGTTACCCTTTCCTTGCGAAAGTTTAGGCTATTCCTGCTTGTAAGCTCTACAATTTCTACTCAGTTCAGTAGATTTTATTCTTCATCCCGACATTTAGTCATCTAGCTTCTCTGATAGTTGTACCTCGTTGTCCCTGTGCGGACTAACTTCTATAGGCGTCAGCATGGCATCTACTCTATAGGACATTCTCAACTTATTTGTCTCCTCCCTAGCAGCTAAAACTCAAGGGAGAGGACATTTTAAGTCAGGAATGGCATCCTAGATTTGACCAAGAGGTCAAATGAATGAATATTCTCTTATTCAAAGTTTTGAATAATCCAAACCCAGCCTGAGTGTTGTGGTTTTTACATCACTAAAATAGATAGTTTTCTATTTTTTATTTGTTTTTGATGGACAGTTTTCCATTCAATATAATTTGGGAGTGGAATGTGCATGAGCTCTGCACGTGAACGATAATAAATACGGTAGCCAGTCGCATAGCAACCCGTTTTGTTCACCTAATTATTATGACCGGATGCAAAGTGTCTCCTATTGTGTGCATGGGCGGCGTGTATCATCATGATCATCAAGTGCTAGTTGCTTCTTCACGTTCCTAGAGAGTGGATTGACGAGAGCAACATTTTTGATGTCTTATCCGAAGAAGATGGATTTATTTACATCATGAGAAACCAGCATTATTGGGACATAGTCATTTTATGACAGGAATTACTTCATAGGCCTAGCGGTGAGTTTACCGCGTGGGTGTAGAATATCTTAATATTTACACAGATTTTTTAAGAGTTTTTTCGAAGCCAGCACGGTTCCGATATTTTTTTTAGAGATAGATATCTCGCTCTTTCACATAACATTTTGCTTTCTGTAAGCAATGGTCACGCTAGACCTATACATGTTTATAGAATTTGATTTGTGTATGTAGCATATTTAGGTCAGTTGACCTTTGGCAGCCCGCTACTGATGAGATTCGTGGAGAATCGAAACGCGTCTAGCTATATCTGCATGCTCCAATTCGACTTATATCTGCGCCGTTAGGCACGGATTTAGTTAACCTCCACGGTTATAGTTTTGAACGTGGTAGGCCTATGATTATCTATATACATAAGTTACTGTATATAGGACATTCTCAGTTGAGAATTTCAGTCTCAGTTTCTACATTATTTTATAGTTTATACAACTATTTTATAAAGCACTTTTCCAGATTTAATTTCGGAGGCACGTGGGCCTTCGTTTCACCAGTATGTTATTCATAGTTTTGAATATCTGAGCTATCTTCGCGTGTTTTTGTTTCTTTACGGAATAAACACATCTTTCCCTCTCTCCAGAATATTCTCTTATAGGTGGCAAGCAGCCACCTGATATTGTTCATAGTCTTGAATAATTGCCTTTTATTTGTTCTTTTTAAGAACGACGCATGCCTTCGATTTTCTATAATAGTCTTTATAGTCATTCCGCCTTTATAATTTCATATAAGTTATATATGAATGCGAGATATTATAGTCATGAATATCTAATTGTGTGTTTTTAAGGTCCTTACGGCCGGCACTCACACAATCTTACACAACTATCAACCAGACATTTGTACTTGTCAACGTCTTCATTATTAGAGTTTTCTAGTTTGAAAATTTTAATTCTTTGTTTATGTCGGATGTTTTACATAGAGCTTGAGTTTTAGCCGAAGTTTGTTTCATGAGAGCAAGTTTATACCGTTCTTATGTCCAGAAGCAGGTTCCGCCTAGTGCCCTCCGCTTTTTCATTAGTTTTTTCGAAGCCAGCACGGTTCCGATATTTTTTTTAGAGATAGATATCTCGCTCTTTCACATAACATTTTGCTTTCTGTAAGCAATGGTCACGCTAGACCTATACATGTTTATAGAATTTGATTTGTGTATGTAGCATATTTAGGTCAGTTGACCTTTGGCAGCCCGCTACTGATGAGATTCGTGGAGAATCGAAACGCGTCTAGCTATATCTGCATGCTCCAATTCGACTTATATCTGCGCCGTTAGGCACGGATTTAGTTAACCTCCACGGTTATAGTTTTGAACGTGGTAGGCCTATGATTATCTATATACATAAGTTACTGTATATAGGACATTCTCAGTTGAGAATTTCAGTCTCAGTTTCTACATTATTTTATAGTTTATACAACTATTTTATAAAGCACTTTTCCAGATTTAATTTCGGAGGCACGTGGGCCTTCGTTTCACCAGTATGTTATTCATAGTTTTGAATATCTGAGCTATCTTCGCGTGTTTTTGTTTCTTTACGGAATAAACACATCTTTCCCTCTCTCCAGAATATTCTCTTATAGGTGGCAAGCAGCCACCTGATATTGTTCATAGTCTTGAATAATTGCCTTTTATTTGTTCTTTTTAAGAACGACGCATGCCTTCGATTTTCTATAATAGTCTTTATAGTCATTCCGCCTTTATAATTTCATATAAGTTATATATGAATGCGAGATATTATAGTCATGAATATCTAATTGTGTGTTTTTAAGGTCCTTACGGCCGGCACTCACACAATCTTACACAACTATCAACCAGACATTTGTACTTGTCAACGTCTTCATTATTAGAGTTTTCTAGTTTGAAAATTTTAATTCTTTGTTTATGTCGGATGTTTTACATAGAGCTTGAGTTTTAGCCGAAGTTTGTTTCATGAGAGCAAGTTTATACCGTTCTTATGTCCAGAAGCAGGTTCCGCCTAGTGCCCTCCGCTTTTTCATTAAAATTGCCATCCTTGTTTGACATATATTTGTTTATGAATATCATTTCAACGGTGTTATAGCGACGTCATTAGCGATGAATAATGAATAGTCGATTTTTATAGCCAAAAAATACACCACATGGACATATACTGAATAGTTCATGTCATGTGATCTATTTTGCACCAAAAGAATCACATAAATATGTTTATGTATTATATAATATTATGGACTATTTATACCTTCATACCAGATAGCAAGACTACGTTTGGCAAACGTTCACACTTCACAGTAATAACACCATTGATAAGAGATGTCAGATATCATGTATAAGCCTATAGTTTAATAACATGTTAAAATAAATTACAGATTCACTACCGAACGGGAATAGTGTATAGTGTATGTAGCTCTGCTGCATCGCCTAGAATTCCCATTACAAGTTACCGGTTCACTACCGGGAGGAAGTGATGTATATAGCTCTGCTGAATCGCCCAGAATTCACATTATTTTGCCTACCGCGTGTTGCTATACAAAAATGCTCAATATATAATAAAAACTTGACACAAATAAAATACCCAACATATGGCTATATTTGATAAATTAAGCAACAGTTGCTATACAAAAATGTTCAATATATAATGAAAACAATTCACAAATTGAGCAACAGTCGCAAAATGCCCAACAAATGGTTAATTAATAAAATTGTGCAACTGCTGAGTAACTGGAATTGTTCAACTGTTGGTGAAAACATGTTATCCAACGGTGTTGGGTAAATTTTACGCAAGTGTTAAGCGGTTGCATACTTCAACAACGTTGTGTAAAATGTTGAGTAAATATTTCAGCAACCTTTTTGCAGTGTACCACCAACACAATCATTACATTACCCATTATTATTCAAATAAACCAGGGTCTAAGAAGATTTTAAAGACACCACCACAATGCTTCGCGTTTTTGCAAATTACCCTAATTCTGGTCTCCAATTTGTCTCAGTTCCCATAGACATCCATGTATGCACACAATCATGGCTTCATAGCGAGCGCGTTCATAGTTGGAGCTCTTAGGTTCAAGTTTACATCAATGAATAAATTTAATTATCTGTGTTCCTTTTTCTTATTTCTAAAACTTAAGAGCTCGACAAATGCATCATGTGAAAAAAGTTTTAGTTGGCTGGCGTTTGCGTAATGCATTGTGGGAAGACCTTAAAATCTTCTTTGAACCAGGGTATAATATAATGGGTTGTTTCCTGTAAATGAGATTTGCGAAAAAGGGTGATGGACTGTTTCACTGGTTATGGAAACGAAAACATACCCACCAATAACTACCGTCAACTCCCTTCTACATTTCAATGGAAACAAGCTTAATCGCACAACCAAAAACAGAACAAATGTTTGTTGTTCTTGATTTTGTAGATAGAAGGTCTCTATTGTCTTCAATCAATATACTACAGTATCGAAAAGGAGTTTTTATTTTTACGCTAATAATTGCTCCCCTTGCACAACTGTTGCAGTTGGTGAAGAGTGCAATCATTTCAAATGTTTACAGAACAAAAAGAAACGGACCATGGATAAAAGGTGGATTTTAATTGAGATGACTCTACAGGCCGTTTATACCACAAACAGAGATTGTTTCCAAAGAATACAAATACTTTGCAGAGATCAAAAATGAGTTGTTTTAATACCTGCGTACAATATATCTTTGCTCCCTTAATATGACATTGCAAGCCCGGCCATGCGATGTGTTTTGTAGACGCGAGAAATCACCTATCCATCATCATGTCCCACAATGCATCCGGTTCATCTGGTAGTTTCCCTTCACGCCTCATCGCTCGAAAGGTATGGACATTCTTACGCGGCGCTAGGTTGATCTACATTTGTATGCCTGACACATTTAACACAGTATTTTCAATTTAAGGGCGCTCAGCATATGTGGCTTTTTTACCACCGTATTTTCATTTCGTTCATAAAATTGCCACCGCATGTGATGTTATACTTGGGTGCATCATAAGTATTTACTTCAGGCAGGTAGCTTGCTTGGGTTCGATCACAGCCTACTGGATTTCGTTGTTGTTAAAGGGAATAATTATGTATGATCTTTACTTCTCTATTTTATACTCGATAAATCGAGTAAATGAATATGAGGAATTTAATCGAATAAATGAATATGAGGAACTTTGTGATACTGCACCCTTTCTTTTCTTTTAATTTACTCCAGGATATCTTCCAGAAGGATGACATCTCGCAAGACGACGCTAGAATTATTCACAAGCTGACTGAATAAACTCTCACAGCACTGGGTACGACTCACACACTGGTAATATTCTTTCAACAGTGCCAGTCAGCCGCACTACACCCACTGCACCACTCTCAGTCCTTAGCAGAATATCTGATTATTTCTTACCAGATATGTTCATGTCACAGTTCTCTATTACATTTCATACTTAGGGGAGCGTAATTCCATGTATGAATTAACAAGAGGGGCGAACTGATTCATGATATACAGAGAATTGGCTAGTTTATCGTGTGATTTGCATTAGTAGGTCGATTAGCAAATGCCTTGATAACTTTTAAATCCGGCGCTTGGAGTATGGGTACAGGATGATATCTTTGCCTTGCAGTACAGGGCTGTCATACTAGCATGATTAGGACTTAGCGTTGCGGTCTTGACCATTTCAATAGGCTCTGATTCATCATCCATACTTTCATGGTCTTACATACATATGCTATGGGAGTTTTAGCATGGCTATCTCCGCCGCTTTCAGTACAACAACGCGTACAATTGTTTTCCCTTGGTAACTGACATAGATTTACCTTTTACCCGGGCGTGTCGGATCCGAATAGCGATTGAATGGTATTTCAACAATTCTTTTTCGCTTTCTGAGTTACAAGGACGTGGTTATTTAGCTTGGCTATCTCCTTCATTCTAACTACTATATATTCAGGCGACGATATTAAAGGTGCGTCTTAAATTGCTTTTATTTGTCATCAGTTCTCTGGGTTCTATCCTAAGCGTTCTGACTTGGCATATTTGAATAGGAGTTCCACACTGCATTATATTCATTTCGATGGCTATCTCCAGTCCCTTCGGTCTAAGTCTTTTAGGGTGACTGATAGCATGGCTTTCAATCATAGACCGAATATTTAGGACATTAAAGGTTTGACATCATGGTTTAACATGTTTAATATCACCCTCACATTTAGTTTTGCCTCTTACAAGTTTATCTCCATTGCAGTCCATACCTTTTCCCGACCCATCCTCTGTTAACCCCTCCCATGTGTGTGCCTAAGGGTTGGTGGGGTTTGCCCCATAAATGGTGCGGTGGGTGTGGAAACCCCACTCGGAGGGGACCATTCCTTCAATCATCACTGGATTTATAGACTGAATGACTTGCATTCTAAACTGTTTATTCATATGGACCAAGGAGAATTGTGTTATATAATAAACCTGCCCAGTGGGCAGAAAATACCAGATATATATTCTCCGTTCCTGATTTCGATGGCGTATACAAATGACATTGCAAGCCCGGCCATGCGATGTGTTTTGTAGACGCGAGAAATCACCTATCCATCATCATGACGTCCCCCACCCCCGGTGGGTATGTCCCACAATGCATCCGGTTCATCTGGTAGTTTCCCTTCACGCCTCATCGCTCGAAAGGTAATGTCAACCACCGTCAACCCCAACCACCACCCTATTGAGGGAAAGGACATGGATATCTATTGGACAATTTGGATCCGTCTGCGTTGATCATTTAAAATCCCCGCAGAGGGGTGGGTGTGGAAACCCCACTCGGAGGGGATCATCCCTTCAATCTTCACTAGATTTATAGACTGAATGACTTTCACTCTAAACTGTTTATTCATATGGACCAAGGAGAATTGTGTTATATAATAAACCTGCCCAGTGGGCAGAAAATACCAGATATATATTCTCCGTTCCTGATTTCGATGGCGTATACAAAAGATATTATAAACATTATAATTAAATGTTAAAAGATATAGGGTAATGGATAGCACAGTGTTTGGATATAAAACAAATATTGACTCATGCATATTTCAGTTTGGGACCAGTCACGTCAAAAAGGACATGTTGTCGGCAGACCCAGTTATTTGGTGAAATATAGAGAAAATAATAGAAACAAAATATGCTTCTTCAAATCAAATCATATCTTATGATTACAAAGTCTGATTACCTTCATGGTATCGTTTCAAAGCTTAAAATGTGCTATTTGAAGTCATTCCAATAACTCAGATTTGACTTGGGCCTCCAACATGTCCATTTTGATGTGATGGGTCACATATATCGAGTGGGTGCTCTTGGATTACTTGCGCGTGGTGAGAGAAACACTTGGTTCAAAACCATCTTAGCGACCTTGGATTCGCATGTTAAGGTGTTATGCTAAATGCAATCTGTAGAGGTAGACGGGCAAAAATGACAAGTATAAACTGTCAGAAACACTCCCTACTCTTTTTGAACCATATTATTGAGGATGGTTGAAGAAAACAATGTACATTTCATAGACAGAGGGAGTAGCGTCACTAGTTGGATTTTTGTGATTTGTTTTAGGGGGAAATCGACCACAATTTTGATGTCACACAGTTGATTTGTTTGTGAAAGTCCTTTCAGTTTACAGTACTCTGTGATAAGTCCTATAAATGATCTCCTGATTTCCTAGACTTAGATTTCTTTACATCTCAGATCATCAGTAATTGTTAAAAACATTTGCTTCAACAATGACCCTAGCAAAAGTGTCTAAACTCCTCAATAAAAAGTTATCAGTAAAAGGTTATCAATGACCCTAACAAAAGTACTCCTCACAAAAACAATTGTTATTATCAGTAAGTTATCAATAAGTTTATCAGCAAACAATTTAAAATTAATATCCCAAATTTGTTTCATTCACCATTGCAGCTTTTTACTCATTGTATACGCTATTCAAGACCTGGCAAACCTTTTAATGCTTTTAATGCTTTTGGATGTTTTTGAAAACAAATAACAACATATAATATGAACAACATAGCGCACAAATTATTTGGTTATATGGCTTGAACAGCATTCAAAACGTATTTAGTTTTAAAGATTTCTGCACACATGATAATTAGATAATCGTTAACCGCACACGCATAGTACACCACCAAGTTTGTAGGCACCCTGATTATCAGGACCATAATGGTTTAACCACATTTCAAAACAAATGTCCCAATAATTCGCTCCAGTAAATGTTTAAAAAATGTCATTTACTGTGTAACACAAGTGAAATAATCAAGCCATTTACATTATAATTGATTACCTATATGGCCATAGACTGTATACCAGCAATTGATTAACTAAGCAAAGTATAAATCATTTTATTCCATGATTGTTACCAATTTATCTGAATACCTTAATCTATGAATACAACAGAGGACAATTTGAATCACTTGACATATTTAGAATATTTAGTGATTTGAATCACTAGACATATTTAGAATATTTTGTGATTTGAATCGCTAGCCATATTTTGAATCCAAATTTGCAGAAAACAACAACCATGTTGCGCTACATTGTTTAAAAAGAATTACATGGCTATAACCAAGTAACGAATTCGACAGTGCTATACATGCCCATGGAGCTAGTATATTAATTGTTGTTGAATTAACTGTTTTACTTTAAAATGCACTTCAAGTGTTCAACTTATTTAATGAGACACCCCTGAATAATCGTGCATTGACTGCTTTGCCTGCCCCTACTGTGATCTTGCAGGAACATCATCTATTATACAAAATTAATCCTTTTTAGGCAACAAAAAACATCTGCTCTACAGGCGAACAGATATCTCAAGTAGGGTCAGTTGTTCGTTCAGGCCGCGTTGTTTTTTGTTATGTTTTTTTCTTTGACCATTTTGTGAATTTTCCAACATTTTCCAAAAAAATTCAAACCATTTCGAAACATTTTCACAAATGATGAAAGAAAAATACATCTCAAATTCGATGAGGAAAAAGGAGTCAGTCGTAGAGACCAAGATGTGTTTTCTTTGTTGCCTTAGATATGATAAATAATGCTGATAAAAACGTCAATTCACACTATAGTTTGATCAGCTCCAAATTGGCGAAGCCTGCTTACAGCAGCGAATGAATACAGAAAGACGCGGGCGCGCATGAAGGCAGCAGCGCAATGTGCATCATATGCGTGACGCATGCGTGCATCTAAAACCACGTGCGTATGGTCATAATTACGCCTAGACTACTTCTGCCTCGCGGAGAGATAAGAACCGAATATTTCTCGCCAATTTTGAACTGGTTAAACCATATCCATGGGTACCTTCATTTTTCCTCCAACCAGCCAGTCGGGCAGGTAGCAATTAGTAAAACTTACCAGCCTGACTGTAAACTTACCAGCCCGACAAGTAGGCCTAATCTTCATATTTTTGACGAGATGAAAATAAAAGCTTATATTAAGTTTACGACTCTTGAATCAATAATCAGTATCAGTGTCTTTATTTTATCCAAACGAAATGTTTAATGAACAAAAAATACACATTAAGCACGCTACATCTCATTTACTGATTACTACTGGTCAGTCAGTCACTGTCGTAGATGTCGGAGTCTGACTCTAATGGGTCCTCGTCGTGTCCAAGTCTACGACTCATCAGAGCTATGCTGCTGCTGCTTCTAATGGTTTATTCCTGGCGTTTTCTACTGCTACACTCTGCTTGTGTACAGATGACTTTTCATCGTCTTTTACGGCCTCTATTTTAAAATGTTGCTTCAACCCTTTATGAAGGATGATCGAGCCTTCGGATTGTGCAATTTGCACCATGTACAACTCATCGTTTCCCTTCATGGTCGTATTCTAGCCAATCCCTACTTCCTCCCTCCTTCCACTTCAAACCTGTCCAGTACCAAGGGGCTTCGTTTCTGATAAATTGTGACAATGTATCTATTTTTAAATTATGTAACGTACTCCTGGTTTTCAATACATGTTGGCAATAGTTGATGTTACATATTTCATGGACAGGAATTATTACGAGAGAATTTGTAAACATTTTGCTAGAGGTCGTATTTTCTACGCGTCTAAGATAGCATATACACGGGTAACAGGATGTTCATTTTACCGGACCCCAAAATATTTACCGACAGCAAAATTCTTACCGGCCAGTCTTACCGGCCAGCCGGCAAGTATATTTGAAAATGTACCCGCCCGATGCAAAATTTACCCGCCTCGGGCGTGAGGGCGGGTATTATGTACAGCCATGAATTTCTTAACATATTTTACATTTGTGATGTGATCAAGCTTGGGTCAGAGTCGGGGATATTGATTTAGAGTTAAAGCCAAACAAAGAAAAGAATTTTATTTGTATGCTATTGTTTTGGAGTGCTTTAATTTAACCTTTTGGAATTAAGTTTCCATTTAAGATGGAGTTTTCTGTAAAAAGTAACATTTTAAATTAATTAATACTGTCAAGTAGAAAAACTAAAATAGATTATTTCCACTTCAGACTCATTTTGCTTGATGATCACACCACTTTTATGGACCTTCACACTGTGTTTGGAGCACTGACATAAGAAAGGATGGTAACCCATCATCCAGTTTGCTACAATAAGAGTGTATTACTAAATTGGAAATGTCATTAATAATTCGAGCCAACAATACAAATAAAAAATACCTGCCTGAAATCCATGAAATCATATTAAAATAAACACATGATACATAAGGCTCTGTGATATACAATTTACACACAATCTTTATACATAATTTGACATTTGAAAACATTATAACATTTTTCAACAACATAATAATATCCAATAGCACATAATTATTTTAGAAGTTTCGTCAACTCTTGTACCTTTAATAGTGCAGTTGATATAACATCAATAGAATGATCAGAATTTCGTAATACAAGACCAATTAACTTATGTTTTCGCAATGACTTTTCGTTGGCCGAATCAGGCGACTGCGGCAACAGTAACAGTGATGGATGACATACGCCCCTCGTCACAACCATAAATCATGTGCGATCCTTTGTGTGAGCAAATAGTCAGACACTTCCACGCGGCTATTGGTTTTACCATACAAAACAGAAAGACATGTTTGTACTTATTTCAATGCATTTCTCATGGCGATTCAAAATATGCTAATGAAATTCAATAATGTTGACAATTTTGAAACATTTTGGGCAATTTTGGAATGTCGCCTGCAGACACCTGCCGCGTGGAAAGTGTTAACGCTTTCCATGCGGCAGGCGTCTGCAGACGACATTCCCAAATTTCACAAATGTTTCAAAAATGTCAAAATTACTTAATTTCATCACCATATTTGGAATCACCATGAGAAATGCATTAAAATAAGTACAACCATGCGTAGTATTGGTTCGGTAATCCTTGAAATAGACGTTAAAAGTTGGGAAAGGTTTCTGAAAAATCTGTTTTGTATGGTAAAACTAGTAGCCGCGTGGAAAGCGTTAAGAGACAATTACTTCCGGTTCCACTATAAGCAGCCCATCAACCAACCATTCTCATCCCGGTTGATGAAGTCGCCCGACTCGGCCGACAAAACCTCCAAAGAAGAAACGTAAGGGATCACGTCAAAACTCAACCGCCGGTTACGGCCGGTTCCGCCCGGTTCTCACAAAACGTGTCGTCTGTTATAACATACACACATAATGAGGTCAAATAGTTACACTCTGGTGAACACGACCGGTTGATAGTGCCTCGTCACACGCGTGAGCAATACCATCTTGAAGTAATGGGCTCAGTTGACAACCAGTACAATACAGCTATTGATTTTCGCTGGGGTTGGCTTTTTCAATCTGTTTATAGCTCAATTAACTTTTTAAAATCAATACCGAAAGTCTATGAATGTTTGTTTTTTTATAGAACGATTATAGAGAGAGCTATTATGACCGCAAAGTAACAAATTGATAGTGTAAATTGGTCCGGTTATAGCATTAAGTCAACCGGCGGTTGTTCAGTGTTGCATGCGCGAATATTCATATACCAGTAAAACATTTGACCTGAAAGAACCGGGAGGAACCGCCCGTAACCGGCGGTCAACGGGCGGTCGAGTTTTGACGTCTTCCCTAAGTTAATGATTTTGTACTACAAAATTCTGGACGTTTGCATTATTGAACAGACCAGATGAACCTATTTTCTAACGATATCAATAACTTTATCATTATGTCAGTGTATAAAAAACAACTTACGATATAAAAGTAACAGAACAAAAGCAATTATAGCCACCAAATCAGATCAAGTACAAATGAGAAATAAGCAATTAATGTAATACAAATGTCAATTAAAAAACGAGAAATGCCACTAATAAACATCTTGGCAACTGAGTGCAGTCTGACCCCAGTTATCCGAACAAGTCGGGTCCGACTGTTGGCCATATACGTGAAAAATGTTTATAGGTGAAATATTATTAACCGTTGACATGTACACATGAGTAAGACCAAGTCCCCAAGTATTCATTGGGAAGAAAAGTAAGTTTATAAACTTAGGTAAGGGAGCAGTTCCATTTGTACACGATAAAAATTGCGAGAATGTTCCGGGCCCCGATGAGTTTTTTATCAGGCCCCGATGAGATTTTTATCGCGTACAGTTGCGAGTAGCAAAGGATTATTTATCGAGTAGCGTATTACCGCTTGTTTAAATATAACGAAAGATAAGTGGTCGGTATGTAAATAGAGCTTCGGGTTATTTATTCTAGTTGTAAGGTACAAATTCAGCATTTCATGTTTTTAGAGATAATGTTATTGATTATAGATGTTTAACGTAAATTGTATTATCCTCGTGTATTTGCTAAACAATGTCCCGCTCTATTTGCTAAACATACCCCAGGGTATGGCAGAGGCCTCGTATCGGGCCGCGATGTCTATTTTATCGGGGCCTGATGACTATTTTATCGCGTATCAACTTGAAAAAACATCGGGTCCAAAACATATCAGGCCCCGATACAGTCGCGATAAATTTATCGCGTATAAATGGAACTGCTCCCTAAATGAAATGGAGTGAAATTACAATATTTCTTAAGGAAAACAGCGATTCTTTGAAATTGCGGGCAATCTTTTTAAAATAAAGCGGGACAATTACTCTCACAATCAAGAAACACGACATGACACGCCATGAAAACCGAGATCGCGTTGCAATTTGTGAGTGTATAACATTTGAAACCTTGAGAAACGATTGAATTGTGATTACAAATGATGGCAAATATTGTTGTTATTATTTTTGACAATAAAAATCTACAGAAAATAAATTCATAGAAACAGCTCATGATATCCGGATAACAGAGTAATCCGAATAATCGGGGGTCGGATAACTGGGGTCGGACTAATTATAAATATTTTAAACAGTTTCGCCGTCGTGGGTAGAGAAAAGAGACAATAATAGGAAAACGATCTCGCCCAGGAGTCGAACCCAGGATATGTTGCTTGCTTGGCAACTGCCTTATCCATTGGGCCACAAGACCTCGCATGGTAAAGCATCTGGGGTCGGACTGTATATGAGAATTGGAAGATTTAAGAGGCATGGTACTATGTTTATCCATACGAGACACCCAATTAGGCATTTACCACTGATTCAATCTTTTTCAGGTGGTAAAAATGCCTCAAAGGAACCCCCCCCCCCCCCCCTTGTTTTACTGGCGGACGGACCTGTAAAGTAGGGTCGGTCGGTCGGTTTTTTGTGGATTTTTTAGATCTTTTTTAACATAAAAGGTCACCAAAATCTGCGAAAACCGGGAATCGTTTTGTGAAAACAAATTGTCTACATATTTTCGGCCAAAAAACGGCTGATTTTACATGATTTGAGAAAAAAGTATGTATGTAAAAGAAATCTTGAAAAACGCAAACAAGGGGTCGGTCTGGCCTGTAAAACAGGGGTATTTTTTCCTCGCCGTATACTGACGGTACAATAACGCAACAATCATAATGTTAAATGTACATCAATCGAGAGAAAAGAGCACTATGAATGCTTCATATTTCATATGGATAACTCAGTTCATGGTTTTGATTAGTGTAAAGAATAATAAGCTGATCACCGGATATAATAAAATATAAACTATTTCAATATGGGCAGAAACACTGTAGCAGGAGCAGATCGCCATGATTTCAACATTTAAAGATTTAATTTGTTTACTTTATTTATTTATTTATGTATTTATTTATTTATTTATTTATTTATTTATTTATTTATTTATTTATTTATTTATTTATTTATTTATTTATTTATTTATTTATTTATTTATTTATTTATTTATTTATTTATTTATTTATTTATTTATTTATTTATTTATTAGTATATTTATTTATTTATTTATTTATTTATTTATTTGAACACCACTTGAAGATATGAGCGCAAGAAGTGCGTAAGTCCATATTTGACATTTTGAGATACAGGCATTTAAAGTTTACAAAATATTGTAAGAATCAACATAAAAGTTCAATTTGGCTGGTACTTGGTGAGTATTTAGGTTATGTATCTGAGATTTATATTCTGCAAAATATTAGTACTTGCATTTTTTATTGATCAATATTAATCAATTTATTGATTTTGGACTTACGCACTTCTTGCGCTCACATTGGCACCATAGGATTTGTACAGAGTATGTTATTACCAATTCATAGCAAAAAAAAATTCAAGCCTTGAACAAGTAATACTAACATTTATTTAAATTACATTTCTATCAATTATAATGTAATTCAGTGAAATCTGAAGAATGTGAGGGTGAATTTGCCCCATTTTTTACCATGGACACTGATACTGAAGACTAACAGGAACAATAACAGGAAAATTGGCTCGATTTTGTGGAGATACCAGCAGTGTTTCCAGACTCTCGTATAGCATAAAACATATTTTATGATAAAACGACATATTCTTCACATTTAAGTTGTTGAATATAGTGGGAAATTAATGAATTAATATATTTTGACTTTTAAGTGCAATCGTTTTGCATTCTACAATAATTTGATATATTCGTTTTTCTTAATACGTACAATCGTTTTTCGTTCTATATACAATAGTTTGATATATTCGTTTTTCTTTATACGTACAATCGTTTTTCGTTCTACAATAGGTAAATTTTTTCGATTCCATTTTGTGTATTTCTGATTGTAGAACGAAAAACAATTGTACGTATTAAGAAAAACGAATATATCAAACTATTGTAGAACGAAAAACGATTGTACGTATTAAGAAAAACGAATATATCAAATTATTGTAGAACGAAAAACGATTGTACGTATTAAGAAAAACGAATATATCAAATTATTGTAGAACGAAAAACGATTATACGTATTAAGAAAAACGAATATATCAAATTATTGTAGAACGAAAAACGATTGTACGTATTAAGAAAAACGAATATATCAAATTATTGTAGAACGAAAAACGATTGTACGTATTAAGAAAAACGAATATATCAAATTATTGTAGAATGTAAAACGATTATACGTATTAAGAAAAACGAATACGGTATATCAAATAATTGTAGAACGAAAAACAATTGTACGTATTAAGAAAAACGAATATATCAGATTATTGTAGAATGTAAAACGATTGTACGTATTAAGATAAACGAATATATCAACTTTTTTGACTGATTTTTCCACTTTTGCTGGAGAGAAGAAAAACGAATAAGGTTGATATTTTGAGTTATTCTAAGTTTAAAATGAAGGGATAAATACGAATGTTACAAAAACAAAATTAATCAAATAAATTGTTTTCATTATAAGCCTTTGAGAAATTAGAGTCGAAAAGAAAAAAATGACCACACATATCTTGTTCTGTTTACCTAGATGCAAAATGAAATATGAAAAACAAAGTTTAAATGACCTTTTCATTTTTCTTGAATGAAAACGGGTTGAGAAAAACGCCTGATTGTATTAAAGTCCCAAAACATTTTTTATAGTGTTTGTTATTTTGTTCTCGATCGAATTAGAAGAAAAACGAATGCAGTAATCTTTTTGTTTTTCTTGTTTTGAAAATAAAGTTAGAAAAACGAACTCTTAAAATATAGGTTTTTCTCTTGCTTACTTACCATACAAGTGTTTAAGAAACGAAAAACGAACGTAGTTGACTCATATTGTTTTTCTTGTTTGCAAATGAAGTTATAAAAACGAATGTGTCAAACTTACATTTTTCTACTGTTTGTTTTTTGTATATGTGTTAGTAAAAAGAATCATTAACATACATGGCAATTTTAATTTTTCTTGTTTCAAAATGTATTAAGAAAAACGAATGTTTGAAACAAGATCAAATTAAGTTTTCTATTGCTCTTTGGTTACAATTCTGGTTGAAGAATGAAAAACGAATACACTTGTTTATTTCGTTGTTCTTATATATGAAAACGGATAAGAAAAACGAATATTTGTATTTATCTATTTTTCTTCTGATTGACTTTTACACTTTATTTAGAGAAAGACAAACGAATGTGGTTGATATTTTTAGTTTTCCTTAGTTGAAAATAGAGTAATAAAACCGAACGTTAAAAAGTCTAGTTTTTCTCTTGTTTGTTTTTTCTGCTGTGACAGTCAAACGGAAAATGATCCTATTTGTGTTTTTTGCTTACCGTGTTGGAAACGAAATAACGAAAAACGATTGTCCGGTTATATACACGGACCGACATGAGTGTGATCAGACACATTTCTTGATATGTGGACTTTATTAAAAAGATCGCACTCGGAAATTGATAGATTGCCTAGTTTCATGATTTACGGTACATGATTTACAACTGATAAGTCAAACTTCATTATAAGAGAGAAAAGAATACGCGTAAAATTTTGAAAAAGATTAGGACAACTATTTCTATTCAATCGTTTCAGAATGACAGAAAATCAATATTTTATACTTTGCTAATGGTATTTTGTTTAGCTGTATTTGGATTATCTACCAAACAGTGCAGTTATTGGTGTAAGCAGTAGGTTTTTTTTATATAATATACATATAACGTGCTACGTTCATTTCGAAATTGTTTCTTTTCCAAATAAATGCCTTAGTATTTGAATCAAATATATACATGGCAGTTAATAACGTCAGGGAATGACGTCACAACGAAGGAGATGATTGGATGAATAAAACACGGATACCGATAGACCAAGTACAACGTACACAGTGATTCGTTTGCTTCATCTTCCTAGACGAGTCAGCAAGTTGTCTCCGAAGTCAACCTAGTCAAATCTACCGACAAGAATCTGGAAGTATTCTCTATTGTGTATCATTGAAGATAAGCAGCTTTATCCAAGTATTGCGGGTGAAAATCGATCATTCATAGACTTTTGGAGATGATTGGATAGGGTCATCTATTGCCAGATCGCTGAAGAGGGAGCATGCTGTAACATCCTAGACCTGTAGTCGGCCTATCATTTTGTTTACCGCACACCTATGTAAATCACGTAAGTACGAAAGAACTTATATTTGTTATCGTTGATCCCGGAGCTTTGAGCGTAGCCTTTGAGGTTCAAACACATTTATTATTCAAATTAATTAGGTAAATATAGAGATTCTTGGATTTGAAATCTTTCTTTTTTCTTACGCTCGACGCCAATAATGTAGGCATTAAGCCTATATACATGTACAACAGACGTCTTGAACTGATCATATTGCTGATATAGTCTTCAATAATAAAAATCTCTAATCTTTTGAAATTGCTCAGAATGTTAATATCTACCACGCTGTTTTGCAAGACAACCAATTGATAGATGAACATTCATTGGATATAGCCTACGTATGAATTGAATAATTCCCTGAAACGAGACCCAATATGTTCGTTATTATTGGGCCTTTTGTTAATTTGCATGGAATAATGACACAAATCATTTAGTTAATATATGTTGAAAAATTGGTGAAAAGGGCTGAACAATTATTAATCAGTATTCATCACGTGTTTGACTATCAGATGAAATACATTGACATAATAATTAATTTGTACTGTAAAAGACTAATTTGCTTTTCACAATGTCGACTGAACACTTTGTTGGACCAAATTGAACTAGCATGATGCATAACAGCGAATTTTGTTTTAAAATTAATATTGATCAGACTAAAGTGATTGTTATTGAGACTAAATTAAAGTTGAGAAATGCACGGTAAAAAATGTAGGACTAATTTATAAGCTGCTGCGACTAATTTGTATTAAAAATGTTTCAAACTGAACGGAAAAACCTATAATTCCCTGAAACGAGACCCAGTATGTGCGTTATTTTTGGGCCTATTTTCAATTTACATGGAATAATGACACAAATAATTGACCATTTCTTTAGTTTATATACTTTAAAATTGGTTATAATGGTTGAAAAATGATCAATCAGTATTCACAACGTGATACAAGATGGCATTATCACCTTTTACTAATTGTGTATAAATGTTTAAGAAATGTAAGTCCATCATACTTATCGATGCAGTTTGAAGTTTGTTCATAATAACCATTCTCATGTAACAAGAAATCACACTAGTAATACTTTGGTTGTACCGTGATTTAGGTCTAACTCAGGTATGCGAACGTTTCATGTTAGGGCATCATATGCTTGGAACAACTTGCCATCAACAATCAGAACCGAGCTTGAGAATATGTCAGTGCAACAATTTAGAACAAAGATCCATGGAATTTAAACTTGTGTTCTAAAGTATATTACATTTCTGCATTTTCTTGCTGAATTTATCTGATGGTATTGTATATATATTTATGTAAATAGTTGTCATATTCCATGTATTTTATAAATAATTATGTATTATTCTCTGTGAAATGAGGGCCTGCTTGGAAAGCAATGCTTGACACTGAAGCTGTTTACCCTCAATAAAGGAAGATTCAATAATAATAACATCACTATAACTTATAACATTAGATATATTGACAAAATAATTAATAATGTACTGTAGAAGACTTATTTGCTTTTCCCAAATGTCGACTGAACACTTTGTCGGACCAAATCAGACTAGCGTGAAGAATAACAGCGAATTTTGTTTTAAAGTGAATATTGATATTAGACTAACATGATCGTTACTAAGACCAAATTGAAGTTGAGAAATACATATTCAGGACTAGTTTGTGTAAGCTGCTGTGACTAATTTGTATTAAAAATGTTTTAAAATGTACGGAAAACCCTATAATTGTCATTAGTATATACCGAATTAACACATAACCCAATGGGATCCTATTTATAATAGAAAGATGAAATGAGACAGATTTCTAATGACGAAAATGGAGTAATGGTTTTAATAATATGGTGATATACAATTATTGTAGATTATGCGTCGGATAGGGGTCATAGAAATTGACAAAAGTATGGGATCATCCCGGTCTGTGTACACAAAAACTCATGTCCCTAGGTCTCAGGGACACTGTACCGTTAATGCCCGAGGTAGGGCGCTGTGTACAGTATAACAGTATGTAGGGGTGTATGTACAGTATGTATGTCAGCATATTTGTGAGCCCTTTTTAAAGAAAAATGACAGCTGCATACTTACAATTTACATACAAACCGTTCATTTTGATAATGCATCTTCTCTGGGTAATGGAACCATATTATACAAATTATTATTCTTTAAAAAATGACAAGAAAAACAATAACAAACACATCCTACCTATGCTGGAGCAAAAGACATGAAGAAACCAATCCTATGAAGATGACGATGATAAGGCTATCAGATTTTAAGATTCCACACCACTAAATGATTGTAGTCCTTGTCGACGACAATAGGGTTTCTCTCTATTTCAGAAGGCTGTGGTCCAATCCAATCATAATCATAAGTAATCATGAAAAGTACTTATTTCCCTTAAATGCTTAAAGTTAGAATAAAAAATCTTTTGAGTACACTTAGCAGGTTTTGTGTGATTTTGATTGTACAAATTCTGTCAACACAGCTCAATTATTTTATGATAAGAGAGCAATACGGCAGCTGTAAAAAGGCCCCCCGATTATGGTTACCCTATATAAATTGTGTTCTTCAATCATGTCAATGATCACAAATATCATGAACTTAAAGAAAAAATATAATGTTGAAAAAACCAGTCCCTTTATAAACGAGTAAATCGACGTTTAACATGCAGCATAGGGGGCCTATTTAGTGGTATGGGATCACCATGATTGTTACTGAAATGGTGTACCCTATTTGACTCAATTGCCAATGGCAAAAACTCCAGCGTAGATGGACTGTCATAAGTGATGGCTTGACTATATATAACCTTAATAACAGAAAAACCAACAAATCTAACTGGGCGTAGGTGGTAAAATGCGTGCAATTTGATTGATTTACCACTTAATTGTGTTAGAGGTTGTCAATTGTTACACACATCACGTTGACACTAATGGTACGTGAGATTCCCCGGCCGCTTAAGCACTTAGGACGCTGACAGTTAATCGTCGATTGATACAAACAAGTCGATATTATTCTATTTTAATAACTGAGACCACACCCTATTGTTATTTTGCGCCATTATTTTGTACGAATGGAGCGATACAATTAAACTTTTTCATTCCACAATTTATCATTTTCCATGTGTTAGTGCTACCTCTCCTGATTGGTCCTTTTCCACTTTGTCCTCTACCACTTGGTCCTTATGTTATTTCATCCTTATGCCATTTTATCCGTATGCCATTTTATCCATATGCCATTTTGTCCTTTCCTATTTCATTTAATGGCATTTTGTCCTTTGCCAATTAGTCCTCTCCTATTTCATCCTTTTCCATTTCGTCCTTTACCATTTCATCCTTTGCCATTTTGTCCTATTGCCAATTAGTCCTTTCCAATTTTGTCCTCTCCTATTTCGTCCTTTCCCATATCGTCCTATCCCATTTCGTCCTTTCCCATTTCGTCCTTTCCTATTTCATATTTTCCCATTTTGTCCTTTGCCATTTAGTCTTTTACCATTTCGTCCTTTGCCATTTCGTCTTTTACCATTTCGTCCTTTGCAATTTCGTCCTATCCCATTTCGTGCTTTCCCATTTCGTCCTAAGTACCGTTTAATAAATACTAGTTATCACGGTAATGCAAAGGTTCATTATTGAAAGAGGGCGTTTGATGAACAAGCTTGAGTATGCAGACAATGCCGGACACAGATTAGTTCAACCTATTTTAGGGTTTAATATGCGTATCAGGTTATGGTTTCGGATTACGTTATCAAGCAAATGCGACAGACGAAAAGTTCAAAACATTATATTCACACATTGCTATCTACAGTATCTCTAAATATATGGTTCATTTTTAATAGACCTTTTTTGAATCAAATAATACTTAGTTGTACTAAACTGCTCACAAAAAGTTAGGAAACTTTTTTTAATCAAGTATATTTTTATTATTTATTACTCTCTTTGTATATGTTATATATCAATGGAAAGCTGAAGTGTTCCTCTTCAAAATCATACCACATTTGCAATGATTACATGTTGCTGAACTTGGCCACATGAATGAGAATGAGGCAAAGTCACAAATCAAATGTGCCAAAATTACCGTTATCTGTGCTAAACAGTCAATAGGTAATGATCAATAATCAAACCGGTCATACTTGAGAACCATGAATGGTTTACACAAAGAATTGCACCAGTGAGCACAACACACACAAGTTAACCCTCATCTCTTTAGAAAACCATTGTTTGGGTATTTGCAAGATTGGGTTAACAGGTGGAAGGTCATGAAGTGCCAGGTTGTCATCAACACCTTCGGATCATCCACTCGTTACTGAACTCAGTTCTTGTCTCAATAAAGTGGATTAAGATCAGTAAGTTGTCTTGCTTGTTTTCATTACAGTGTCAATTTGTTTGTTCACACAGAAACACAAAACTGCTAATTTTGGCACATTTGATTTGTGACTTTGTCTCATTCTCATTAATGTGGCCAAGTCCAGCAACATGTCATCATTGCACATTTGGTATCAATTTAAAGAAGAACACTTCAGCTTTCCATTGATTTGCAACAACATACAAGAGGGTAATAAATACTAAAAATATACTTGATTAAAAAAAGTTTCCTAACTCTTTGTGAGCAGTTTATATACATTGATTTGAATGATTTTAACTTAAACTTGAGTACTTACAATCATACTATCTTATGCATTTAGATTTAGAAGTACAGTTTCATCATTAAAATAAAACCTTTCCACTTGTTTTCAAAATTGCTCAATTTGTTTGTTTTGTAGAAATAGCTTTTTTTATCTTTAATCATGGGTCAATGATACCTATTTATCTCTCAATATATGGTTCGCTTTTAATCAACCAATTTTGAAACAAATAATGCTTAGTTGTACTTCATTGTTTTGAATGATTTTCACTTAAACATGAGTACTTACAATCATACTATCTTATACATTTAGATTTAAAAGTACAGTTTCATCATTAAATAAATCCTTTCCACTTGTTTTCAAAATTGCTCACTTGATTTGTTTTGTAAGATTTTTCATCTTTCTAATGTTAACGTGTGCAAACCAAATGGTCAAATTATAAACTTATCAAAATCTATGAAATGCCATTTATTTGGCTTAGTGATAACTTATATACTACAGGGCGCTCATGCTTCAGCAATTTAATTTTTAATATAGATGATAAGACTGATTTAGTGATGTCATAACAACAAATTAGCAAGTCTATATAATGCCAGAAATAGTTCATATGTAATAAGATACCATGCACTTCCAGCACTGAGTGTGGAGTACAGTACCGGTACATGCAGAGCAAAGTTAGTGAGAAATTTTAGTGTGGTAACTACGTCAACTCACGCTTCAACCCTAGGTTCGCCCATATGCCATATTACCTGTATAGTTACTTTTTGGTGGACAAGTTAACTTGGACACCATAGAGACCAAAAGTGGTTGTAATAAAATGCGAAAATACCGCCAAATTCAGTTATTCAGTGCGAAATTAATATTTTAATGATATTTAATTATTAAATATGTCTATTACCGTAAATAAAATGGTGCTTTAATTGACAATGTAGCCTTTAATAAATAATAAATATCACATTTTAATTTTCGATTTAGTTTATTGAGTGGATAAACCAGAGAGTCACAATGATCTATATCCGTTGTAACTTTCAGAAAGTAATAAGAACGCGTGGTGTAGCGGTAGGGTCCTTCGCTTGCCACGCGGAGGACCTGAGGTCAATTCTGCTGGGAGCCACATTTTTTTTGTATAATTGGTACTTTTTGATGTTCCATTATATTAATTACTTACAATATCATTAGTTTGTTTATTAACGAGACTCTTTTTTTTATCTATTAATATTTTTTTATTTTTTTGTTTAATGAATATAAATTATCACGATTTTCTTTTTTTGATTCGGCTGTTGTGTTGTGATGTTCGTGATTTATTTTTACAAAACGATTGACTATATAATAATTATCCTGGCGCCCCAGGAAATCCAAGTTATTTTGTTGCATTTTTGAATTTGTCATAAATTACGTTTTTCTCGTAATTAATCAACATTGGAATTTAAATTAAATTATAAATTATGATATTTTTTCTTTCAATTTTTTTTTCTCCATAAACTTCACCACATATCGCTCACATAACGTCTCGGTGATTTCCTTCCAGAAACAACACACTAGTGATCCTCTTGCCGACTTCCACAAAATTCAACAGATCCATTCCAAGTCTTCTCATCCTTTTGACACTAAAAACACTTGTCCACCCAGTTTTTTAGAAGACCTTGTTTTATGACTGTAGTATTTTGGGAGTAGTTTCTAGCAATGTGGGTAATTTGTTGAAAAAGACCCTAAATCCCATAGCAATTCAATGCATGTTCAATGTACGAGATGTTATGCAAAAGGACTTCCGTCCATGGGATCCTATTTATAATAGAAAGATGAAATGAGACAGATTTCTAATGACGAAAATGGAGTAATGGTTTTAATAATATGGTGATATACAATTATTGTAGATTATGCGTCGGATAGGGGTCATAGAAATTGACAAAAGTATGGGATCATCCCGGTCTGTGTACACAAAAACTCATGTCCCTAGGTCTCAGGGACACTGTACCGTTAATGCCCGAGGTAGGGCGCTGTGTACAGTATAACAGTATGTAGGGGTGTATGTACAGTATGTATGTCAGCATATTTGTGAGCCCTTTTTAAAGAAAAATGACAGCTGCATACTTACAATTTACATACAAACCGTTCATTTTGATAATGCATCTTCTCTGGGTAATGGAACCATATTATACAAATTATTATTCTTTAAAAAATGACAAGAAAAACAATAACAAACACATCCTACCTATGCTGGAGCAAAAGACATGAAGAAACCAATCCTATGAAGATGACGATGATAAGGCTATCAGATTTTAAGATTCCACACCACTAAATGATTGTAGTCCTTGTCGACGACAATAGGGTTTCTCTCTATTTCAGAAGGCTGTGGTCCAATCCAATCATAATCATAAGTAATCATGAAAAGTACTTATTTCCCTTAAATGCTTAAAGTTAGAATAAAAAATCTTTTGAGTACACTTAGCAGGTTTTGTGTGATTTTGATTGTACAAATTCTGTCAACACAGCTCAATTATTTTATGATAAGAGAGCAATACGGCAGCTGTAAAAAGGCCCCCCGATTATGGTTACCCTATATAAATTGTGTTCTTCAATCATGTCAATGATCACAAATATCATGAACTTAAAGAAAAAATATAATGTTGAAAAAACCAGTCCCTTTATAAACGAGTAAATCGACGTTTAACATGCAGCATAGGGGGCCTATTTAGTGGTATGGGATCACCATGATTGTTACTGAAATGGTGTACCCTATTTGACTCAATTGCCAATGGCAAAAACTCCAGCGTAGATGGACTGTCATAAGTGATGGCTTGACTATATATAACCTTAATAACAGAAAAACCAACAAATCTAACTGGGCGTAGGTGGTAAAATGCGTGCAATTTGATTGATTTACCACTTAATTGTGTTAGAGGTCAATTGTTACACACATCACGTTGACACTAATGGTACGTGAGATTCCCCGGCCGCTTAAGCACTTAGGACGCTGACAGTTAATCGTCGATTGATACAAACAAGTCGATATTATTCTATTTTAATAACTGAGACCACACCCTATTGTTATTTTGCGCCATTATTTTGTACGAATGGAGCGATACAATTAAACTTTTTCATTCCACAATTTATCATTTTCCATGTGTTAGTGCTACCTCTCCTGATTGGTCCTTTTCCACTTTGTCCTCTACCACTTGGTCCTTATGTTATTTCATCCTTATGCCATTTTATCCGTATGCCATTTTATCCATATGCCATTTTGTCCTTTCCTATTTCATTTAATGGCATTTTGTCCTTTGCCAATTAGTCCTCTCCTATTTCATCCTTTTCCATTTCGTCCTTTACCATTTCATCCTTTGCCATTTTGTCCTATTGCCAATTAGTCCTTTCCAATTTTGTCCTCTCCTATTTCGTCCTTTCCCATATCGTCCTATCCCATTTCGTCCTTTCCCATTTCGTCCTTTCCTATTTCATATTTTCCCATTTTGTCCTTTGCCATTTAGTCTTTTACCATTTCGTCCTTTGCCATTTCGTCTTTTACCATTTCGTCCTTTGCAATTTCGTCCTATCCCATTTCGTGCTTTCCCATTTCGTCCTAAGTACCGTTTAATAAATACTAGTTATCACGGTAATGCAAAGGTTCATTATTGAAAGAGGGCGTTTGATGAACAAGCTTGAGTATGCAGACAATGCCGGACACAGATTAGTTCAACCTATTTTAGGGTTTAATATGCGTATCAGGTTATGGTTTCGGATTACGTTATCAAGCAAATGCGACAGACGAAAAGTTCAAAACATTATATTCACACATTGCTATCTACAGTATCTCTAAATATATGGTTCATTTTTAATAGACCTTTTTTGAATCAAATAATACTTAGTTGTACTAAACTGCTCACAAAAAGTTAGGAAACTTTTTTTAATCAAGTATATTTTTATTATTTATTACTCTCTTTGTATATGTTATATATCAATGGAAAGCTGAAGTGTTCCTCTTCAAAATCATACCACATTTGCAATGATTACATGTTGCTGAACTTGGCCACATGAATGAGAATGAGGCAAAGTCACAAATCAAATGCGCCAAAATTACCGTTATCTGTGCTAAACAGTCAATAGGTAATGATCAATAATCAAACCGGTCATACTTGAGAACCATGAATGGTTTACACAAAGAATTGCACCAGTGAGCACAACACACACAAGTTAACCCTCATCTCTTTAGAAAACCATTGTTTGGGTATTTGCAAGATTGGGTTAACAGGTGGAAGGTCATGAAGTGCCAGGTTGTCATCAACACCTTCGGATCATCCACTCGTTACTGAACTCAGTTCTTGTCTCAATAAAGTGGATTAAGATCAGTAAGTTGTCTTGCTTGTTTTCATTACAGTGTCAATTTGTTTGTTCACACAGAAACACAAAACTGCTAATTTTGGCACATTTGATTTGTGACTTTGTCTCATTCTCATTAATGTGGCCAAGTCCAGCAACATGTCATCATTGCACATTTGGTATCAATTTAAAGAAGAACACTTCAGCTTTCCATTGATTTGCAACAACATACAAGAGGGTAATAAATACTAAAAATATACTTGATTAAAAAAAGTTTCCTAACTCTTTGTGAGCAGTTTATATACATTGATTTGAATGATTTTAACTTAAACTTGAGTACTTACAATCATACTATCTTATGCATTTAGATTTAGAAGTACAGTTTCATCATTAAAATAAAACCTTTCCACTTGTTTTCAAAATTGCTCAATTTGTTTGTTTTGTAGAAATAGCTTTTTTTATCTTTAATCATGGGTCAATGATACCTATTTATCTCTCAATATATGGTTCGCTTTTAATCAACCAATTTTGAAACAAATAATGCTTAGTTGTACTTCATTGTTTTGAATGATTTTCACTTAAACATGAGTACTTACAATCATACTATCTTATACATTTAGATTTAAAAGTACAGTTTCATCATTAAATAAATCCTTTCCACTTGTTTTCAAAATTGCTCACTTGATTTGTTTTGTAAGATTTTTCATCTTTCTAATGTTAACGTGTGCAAACCAAATGGTCAAATTATAAACTTATCAAAATCTATGAAATGCCATTTATTTGGCTTAGTGATAACTTATATACTACAGGGCGCTCATGCTTCAGCAATTTAATTTTTAATATAGATGATAAGACTGATTTAGTGATGTCATAACAACAAATTAGCAAGTCTATATAATGCCAGAAATAGTTCATATGTAATAAGATACCATGCACTTCCAGCACTGAGTGTGGAGTACAGTACCGGTACATGCAGAGCAAAGTTAGTGAGAAATTTTAGTGTGGTAACTACGTCAACTCACGCTTCAACCCTAGGTTCGCCCATATGCCATATTACCTGTATAGTTACTTTTTGGTGGACAAGTTAACTTGGACACCATAGAGACCAAAAGTGGTTGTAATAAAATGCGAAAATACCGCCAAATTCAGTTATTCAGTGCGAAATTAATATTTTAATGATATTTAATTATTAAATATGTCTATTACCGTAAATAAAATGGTGCTTTAATTGACAATGTAGCCTTTAATAAATAATAAATATCACATTTTAATTTTCGATTTAGTTTATTGAGTGGATAAACCAGAGAGTCACAATGATCCATATCCGTTGTAACTTTCAGAAAGTAATAAGAACGCGTGGTGTAGCGGTAGGGTCCTTCGCTTGCCACGCGGAGGACCTGAGGTCAATTCTGCTGGGAGCCACATTTTTTTTGTATAATTGGTACTTTTTGATGTTCCATTATATTAATTACTTACAATATCATTAGTTTGTTTATTAACGAGACTCTTTTTTTTATCTATTAATATTTTTTTATTTTTTTGTTTAATGAATATAAATTATCACGATTTTCTTTTTTTGATTCGGCTGTTGTGTTGTGATGTTCGTGATTTATTTTTACAAAACGATTGACTATATAATAATTATCCTGGCGCCCCAGGAAATCCAAGTTATTTTGTTGCATTTTTGAATTTGTCATAAATTACGTTTTTCTCGTAATTAATAAACATTGGAATTTAAATTAAATTATAAATTATGATATTTTTTCTTTCAATTTTTTTTTCTCCATAAACTTCACCACATATCGCTCACATAACGTCTCGGTGATTTCCTTCCAGAAACAACACACTAGTGATCCTCTTGCCGACTTCCACAAAATTCAACAGATCCATTCCAAGTCTTCTCATCCTTTTGACACTAAAAACACTTGTCCACCCAGTTTTTTAGAAGACCTTGTTTTATGACTGTAGTATTTTGGGAGTAGTTTCTAGCAATGTGGGTAATTTGTTGAAAAAGACCCTAAATCCCATAGCAATTCAATGCATGTTCAATGTACGAGATGTTATGCAAAAGGACTTCCGTCCATGAAAACAATAATGTTTTGCAAAAGGACTTGTGTCCAGTTATACTGCCCTGTATCCCGTTATACTGTCCTCTATAATTCTCTATCTAAAGACAAGCAAAGAATCAAACTGTTTAATTCGGCGATAGTGATTGTTTTAATGTATCCATGTGTTTAGTGCTAGTGGTAAGACCAACACCACATCACCCTGGCCCACACATTCAACAATACTTTTCAAAAGATGAATGGCTGTGCTCGTAAAGGAAACTGTTGTATGACTGCCTCCCCCTCCCTACCCCTACACCCCCCCCCCCCCTCACCCATCCCCATCACCCCATTTAAAATGTAGGCTGTTTTGCGCGCTTAATTCAGGTAACTTACAAATGAGGTTCTTCTGTGCAAACCTCCAAGTAAAGTATCAAGTCAATATTGGCAATTTTTGAAATCTTTGAATAATCTGCTAAGGAGACATCATTATAGGCCTGTGCCCGCAAACCCCAACCCACAGCTCCACTGTAATAAAATAAGTATTATTCTTGTTAATCTCAATTGTGTGTACCATTCAATTTATTTTTTCATTCCAATTTTTGATTTGGTGAGTGATTATATTCGTGTGGTAAACTGTTTGTGTGCATTTTATTGAAATGTTTTGCAAAAAGGCTTACATCCATTTTTTTTAAAATAAAGAACATAATAACAAAAAATAAATAAAAGTGATTGATTTGAAAAACATACCGTATTTGATTGGTATACTCTGTACCTCTTTCATTATACACATTATATTTCCAAGCATCAATCACACTACATGTAGTTCGGAACACTTTCATGTTGTTTTTTTCTCAAATCCACTAATATGGACGTAAACCCTTTTGCATATCAGCTCTTCACATGTTGTTGTATTCTGTTCTTAAACCAAATAGTAGTCTTTAATTCTTAATGTTCATTTTCTTAATGTTCATTTTCTACAGGTATTTGGCCAGCACCTTGAAGAAGATGTTGCGGTCTACGAATTTGCTTAGAAACAAACTTCTGCCGCACAACAATTACCTCCGGGAGAAACACATTTTGGCTTGATGATCCTTTCAAGCAAGAATGGGATATGAGCGTGTAATTTATCATTTCGTCATTTGTAATAGCTTGAAAGATAAATGTACTGATACAATCTTGTTTACAGGAATGCATTCAAGACAATTATAGATTGCACAATAAGGACTGGCTTTTAGCATTACATTAACATTCAATAAATAACTGCAACATCTATTGCAATGACTTTCATCACAGTGTAGTAAATATTAGTGAAATCATTATGGGATTTATATTGCACGTTGCAATTTTATTGGCCATTTTGTTGCAAAACGGGGGCCAGTGTTTTGCAAATACACCAACCGTGGATATTTGCAGTTCTCAACAAATCAATATTACTAGAGATCCATTGCTCATTGGGACAATGAATAGCATGCCAGATGTAGAGAGCAAATATTGCAGCATTGATATCGTTTTAACGGAAGGTAATGTGACATCAATAACGCTTCAAGAACATATTGAAACCAATAGGTTTTCTTACATGTATGTTGAAAAATATTCTGACAATACTAACCCTGAAAATCCAAACACCAACTTTGACAACTGTAGTACTTCTCAAGCTCGGTATATATCGTTTGCATTGAATCATAATAAAATATGTACGATTTCCCTGCCCTTTAAAATATACAGATTGCATTTCAGGAATATTCAAGCACATCTAAACGTATATGCTATGAATGCATATATGCCCCTGTGTGTAACAAATCACCCTGAGATGGGGATACAATTTGAAAATGCATGCAATATAAATACATATGACATGGTTAAAGAAGGTATTCCAGTTAACGAGCGGACCCCAGATCCAGATAGAGTGACATATGACATAAAGTGTCCAGAGAAATGCGTTTGTACCCTAGGCTTTGCACAATGGACAGTTGTGTGTGGAAACACAAATTCAAATGCTCTAATGATTTATAATTCCAAAATTACTTTTTTATATTTACGTTCTTTAGGTTTCAATCACATTCTACCTGACGCTTTCTATGCCTTGAGCAAATTGAAAGAATTATACTTGGCTGGCAATAATATCACACATTTACTAGTTGATGCACTTACTGGATTGCCGTCATTACAATCGTTGTATTTGGACAAAAATATCTTGGTTGAATTGCCTGTTACCGGTTTTAAAGACTTAAATCAGCTTAAATACTTCGATTTAAGAGAAAATAATATTACTATTTTGATCAATGGAGTATTCAAGGGACTTCAACGGCTAAAGGTATTACTACTTACTTCCAATGCATTGTCAAGTATAGAAATGGGTGTATTTGATGATTTAGGGCAATTACAAGTATTATATCTCGATTATAACAAACTGGCCGAACTGCATGATGGCTTGCTGGCGAAAATGCATGATATCATTACCCTTAGGCTTGATTATAACAAGATTAAAACATTGGGAAAACGTGCGTTTACCACACTTAATCAAACTAAGACGATTGCCCTTCAGGACAATCAACTAACATCATTACCACGTGAAATATTCGGTTCAACAGGAATGGTGTCGATACTTTTCCTGTTTAATAATCACATAACGGAGCTACCGCTTGGTTTATTTGTATATGCGGTTAATCTCCGAAACCTTTACCTTCATAGGAATAGATTAACCGTATTACCTTTAGGTATATTTGATCCATTGGTCAAACTTAGGGGTCTTAACTTAGGGGATAACGATTTGTCGGTCCTATCGATCACGTTTAAGTCCAATCCCAGATTGTTAACAATATCGCTGAAAAACAATTCATTAGCTAGTTTATCACCCGCTACCTTTGATTCAAATCCGGAATTAAATGTACTTTATCTAGAGAATAACGTCTTATCATATCTGCCGATCGGAATATTTAATGGCCTAATTGAATTGCAAACTCTTACTTTAAACAACAATCTATTGCGGGAATTACCAAATGACACATTCTTTCACTTGCATAAACTTCATGAACTGTTTCTTGATCATAACAAAATTTACGAATTAGAAGCTGGGGCTTTTGGTGGTTTGGATAATCTCCGAATATTACATCTTGAACACAACAAATTATCTTCACTGCCACAACAAATATTCCATTCACTTGGAATCCTAAATTTACTAAAACTGAACAATAATTACTTGTCTTTGCTGCCAAGAGAAATATTAAGACCATTCAGTCGCTTGACTTTACTGTACATACAGAATAATCAGATTTCAGAGTTGCCTAACAATACAATGGACTTCATAAGAGTATTGGACGCAAGTAGAAATAACCTAAGTTCCTTGCCCGAGTATGGGTTTAAGCATACATTTTTGAAAAGGTTCAATCTATCGCATAATCATCTGGTAGCTTTACATTCATTTGGCGAATTATCAATGTTGGAAATTCTTGTACTAAGTTTCAATTCTATATCTCAAATTAACGGCACAGTTTTCGATTATCTCACTTCTTTAGAATCACTATTTTTAGATCATAACTACATATCTGATCTACCAATTTATATTTTTAAGTATCTAGACAATTTGATAATTCTTGATTTGACACGTAATTTCTTGAAAACAATCAATCGGGAATTGTTCAGTTCCCTACGAGGTCTCCAAATCCTTCGCCTAACCGATAACCAAATACAGACAATTACAGGAAAACCTTTTAATGGCTTATATAGACTCAAAGTTCTGAATATTGAGCTGAATGTGATAACTACTTTAACAAAACATGCTTTTGATGGTCTGAACCACGTCCAATTAATTAACATATCAGGGAACCAAATTGAAAGTTTGGACGACCAACTATTTCAAAATATTAGTATAAACGTGTTAGACTTTAGGCATAATAGCTTACACCTCGTAACGAAACAATCCTTTATAGGTCTACAAAATTCAACTATCGTATTGGTGGACGAATATGGTACATGCTGCTTTATAGAGGATGTTGTTAAATGCATCTCCAAACATCCTAGACAGGTTTATCTAACATGTGAGCGAATGCTTAACGATATTGCCTTGCGAGTTTGCATGTGGGTGCTTGGCATAATGATTATACTTTTCAACGGAATGGTGTTTGGTACTCGCTGTATATGTAGGCCTAAAGCGCGAGGTACGGTTCAATCTGTATTGATATTAAATCTCTCGTTTTCAGATTTTATAATGGGAATTTATATGATCATGTTGGCTTCAGCTGATGCATATTATGCAGATTATTTTCCGTCGTATGCTGATTTATGGAGACAAGGAAGTGCTTGCAAAACAGCCGGCATACTATCACTTTTATCCAGTGAAACTTCGGTATTTCTTCTAACTTTAATCAGTTTTGACAGGTTTCAAGGTGTGAAGTATCCATTTAGTTCACGTCGTTTACGTCCAAAAAGTGCGAGAATATGCGTGACAATAATTTGGTGCGTTGCTATACTACTAAGCGTAACACCAGTGTTACTTGCAGGAATGTTTCAGGACATGTATGAAATTTCTGAAGTATGTGTTGGTGTACCAATTGTAAAAAGACCCGTTTCTTTTACAGAAGCTAGATCTATAGTAATAGAAATAGCCTCTGCGCTTGATTCGGACAGTTATGACTATCTTATTCTCTCTGATTCAATATTTAGACCGCTTCCTAATATACATACAATTCAAAAACCTCAGAATATAGACTATTTGACAACAGTGGTCGCGTATTACAAGATTGCTACATATTTTTCAATCATAGTATTCATTGCCGTGAATCTGATTTGTTTTATTCTGATCGTAATCTTCTACATAAATATATTTCGTACCATCAGACACACAATGGCAACAGCCGGGCGCAATTCAACTCAGGAAGAAGAAATACGCAGGGCGATGAAAATGTTTGCAATAGTTATAACGGATTTCCTCTGTTGGGTACCTCTTATAGTCGTATGCATATGTGTTCAGGGTGGACTCATCACAGTAGACCCAGTGATCTATGCCTGGACCGTTGCACTGATTTTACCAATCAACTCAGTCATTAATCCTTTTCTTTACACTTTGGTTGTATTTATTTCTGATTATAGAGATGAAATACGTAAAAAGAAAAACCGTGATATTCAAGGCCAGACTTGAAATTCCGAAAAAGAATAATATATATAAATGTATTAAATTAAACAAATTTTATTAAAGACGATAACTCTTTGTCACTTAAACTTATTTAATGCGGTTCATAGATATTGTGCGAAATATCAATCCGCGTATCATTCAGAAACAATTCAATACTTCGATTAGATTTGGTGTGGTTATATTCATATTAATTGCATCAATATGTTAACATAAATTTATATAGATGTGATTAAAATGCTCACATCTGAGCAAAATAGTAGGCCTCTGTGAGTGAGTCTCTTTCTCTTTAAAAAAAAACCCGAATTGTTGGCACATACCATTTCCCCAAAATTATCAGCACTTGGTGGACAATTTTGTCTTTATTATAACTTTTAAATATAAAAATAGGCACTGGCTCAAGATCACACTCAATTATTCCCAACAAATCAGGAACTGACTTTATCCAAAATAAAATGTCGGGCATTATAATGCAAATAAAGAATAAAAGTCGATACACACACAGCACTCACTTTACCAATCAACTCAAGTACACACCCGTATTCACATTAACGAGACACATCACATAATAAAGTTCCAATTTTCATGAGAAGAAATGAGTACAAAAATACATGCAACATGTGGTTGTGAAAAGCTCATTGTTTGCGGGCAATATTCATGCAGTAGTAGACCTAAGTGATTATTCTTAAAAACAATATTATATGAGAAGAGAAGAGCTGTAAGTATCCATATACGAGTGTATAAAACTTGCACTTGTAATGAAATGCATGCAACGTTCACTCACCCCTAAAAATCAACAGTGTCATCATCTCCAAAATTGAAAACAAATCAGTAGACACAGAAACAATGTTGGACTATCATTGTCAAATTGGTGTATTTGTCTAAATCCTATAAGTATTTGATGGATAACACTAAATAATTATTAACATATTTACACCGTTAAAACGGTACTTATTTTGAATGAATAACATTATTTATGTCATTTGTATACGAGAAATAGTATTTTGTTGAAACTCGTTACTCATGTCAAGTTTGAATACAAGGCGGTTCTCGAACGGCGCGTCTCGCCTGTTCATCAAAAGTGACTTGAAAGAAATGATGATGAAACATATGATACAATGTAGCACTGTCACAGAGGTATGCATTGTAGTTAATGCAAGGGATGTAATATAATACCTTGAAAAATTTAATCAACAAAAAGAACACACCAACCCCCTTCCCTACACCAAATCACATCAAGATAGGCCTTACAGATCTTATTAGACCCCAGATGACCTCTGATGACCTTGAAAATTTAATCAGCAAAAAGAACACACCAACCCCCTTCCCTCCACCAAATCACATCAAGATAGGCCTTACGGATCTTATTTGACCCCAGATGACCTCTGATGACCTCGAAAAATGAATCAACAAAAAGAACACACCATCCCTCTTCCGTCCACCAAATCCAATCAAGATAGGCCTTACGGATCTTATTTGACCCCAGATGACCTTGAATGACCTCCGATGACCTTGAAAATTTAATCAGCAAAAAGAATACACCACCCCCCTTCCCTCCACCAAATCCAATCAAGATAGGCCTTACTGATCTATTTGACCCCATATTTGACCCCCGATGACCCCGAAAAATTAATCAACAAAAAGAACACACCATCCCTCTTCCGTCCACCAAATCCCATCAAGATAGGCCTTACTGATCTATTTGACCCCCGATGACCCCAAAAAATTAATCAACAAAAAGAACACACCACCCCCTTCCCTCCACCAAATCCCATCAAGATAGGCCTTACTGATCTATTTGACCCCATATTTGACCCCCAATGACCCCGAAAAATTAATCAACAAAAAGAACACACCATCCCTCTTCCGTCCACCAAATCCCATCAAGATAGGCCTTACTGATCTATTTGACCCCATATTTGACCCCCGATGACCCCGAAAAATAAATCAACAAAAAGAACACACCACCCCCTTCCCTCCACCAAATCCCATCAAGATAGACCTTACTGATCTATTTGACCCCATATTTGACCCCCAATGACCCCGAAAAATTAATCAACAAAAAGAACACACCACCCCCCTTCCCTCCACCAAATCCCATCAAGATAGGCCTTACTGATCTATTTGACCCCATATTTGACCCCCAATGACCCCGAAAAATTAATCAACAAAAAGAACACACCATCCCTCTTCCGTCCACCAAATCCCATCAAGATAGGCCTTACTGATCTATTTGACCCCATATTTGACCCCCGATGACCCCGAAAAATTAATCAACAAAAAGAACACACCACCCCCCTTCCCTCCACCAAATCCCATCAAGATAGGCCTTACTGATCTATTTGACCCCATATTTGACCCCCAATGACCCCGAAAAATTAATCAACAAAAAAAACACACCATCCCTCTTCCGTCCACCAAATCCCATCAAGATAGGCCTTACTGATCTATTTGACCCCATATTTGACCCCATATTTGACCCCCGATGACCCCGAAAAATAAATCAACAAAAAGAACACACCACCCCCTTCCCTCCACCAAATCCCATCAAGATAGGCCTTACTGATCTATTTGACCCCATATTTGACCCCCAATGACCCCGAAAAATTAATCAACAAAAAGAACACACCACCCCCCTTCCCTCCACCAAATCCCATCAAGATAGGCCTTACTGATCTATTTGACTTCATATTTGACCCCCAATGACCCCGAAAAATTAATCAACAAAAAGAACACACCATCCCTCTTCCGTCCACCAAATCCCATCAAGATAGGCCTTACTGATCTATTTGACCCCATATTTGACCCCTAATGACCCTGAAAAATTAAGAACAAAAAGAACACACCATCCCCCTTCCCTCCACCAAATCCAATCAAGATAGGCCTTATGGATCTTATTTGACCCCCGATGACCTTGAATGACCTCTGATGACCTTGAAAATTTATTCAGCAAAAAGAACACACCACTCCCCTTCCCTCCACCAAATCTCATCAATATAGGCCTTACTGATCTATTTGACCCCATATTTGACCCCGATGACCTCTGGTGACCTTGAAAATTTAATCAGCAAAAAGAACACACCACCCCCCTTCCCTCCACCAAATCCCATCAAGATAGGCCTTACTGATCTATTTGACCCCATATTTGACCCCCGATGACCTTGAATGACCTCCGATGACCTTGAAAATTTAATCAGCAAAAAGAACACACCACCCCCTTCCCTCCACCAAATCCCATCAAGATCGGCCTTACGGATCTTATTTGACCCCATATTTGACCCCGATGACCTTGAATGACCTCCAATGACCTTGAAAATCTAATCAGCAAAAGAACACCCCACCCCCTTCCCTGACATCAAGTTCCATCAAGATAGGCCTTACGGATCTCTAGATATCGCGTCACAACGCGTCTCAAAAGTTTTAAGCATATTTGACCCCGATGACCTTGTATGACCCCCGATGACCTTGAAAAATCAATCAGCAACAGAACGCACCACCCCCCTTCCCTCCACCAAGTCCCATCACGATAGGCCTTACGGATCTCCAGATATCGCGTCACAAAGGTATTTCTTAGCACACGGCATACGGCGGACGGCGGACGGCATACGGCGGACGGCATACGGCGGACGGCGGACGCCGGACAGAAATAGTGATAACATAGTCTCTTTCTGATTACATCAGGCGAGACAAAAAAGCACAACATATTTTATGCGCCATGGTAAAGTTATAACCGCATTCTTGAGTGTTAACCATTCGTAGTGTTAACCATTTGTGTGTAATGTATACATATCCATAACGTGTCAAATGATTGCCGCTTAAATGGATTGTGAAACTCAAAATATGAAGAGGTTTCTCAAAAAGATATTGCATATTTGTTTGAAAATTTAATACATGAAGCCTAACACGCATGCGTGGACGGTTTTCCATGACGTAATCGACCGAGCCTATAATTATAGTGAGCCCAATATACTGCGCGAACGTGAAGCTGTTTGCCGTGGCTCATGGGGGCCGGCGCTTGGTGTGCGGAGGCTCCCTGGATCGAATCCCATTGGGGGAGCGGCGAATTATGTTAAAAAAAACAGGCTGGCAGGATTAGGGTTTTAGATTCCTAAAAGGAATAAATTACACGCTATGACTATACTGTTCCTGTATATCGGATAATACTAACAAACTGCATAATTGTCACAGTTTTAGAATGTTATCAATTGTGTATGATTAGCATTATTAATGTAATTTTACAATAGTAATTAACGTGTTGAAAGTCGCTATTCGTGTAAAGTCAGTGTAAGTTGGATAATTGTAAGTAAAGAAACAAGCCTTTCATACACTGTAGAAAAGCAAAACTTGTGTTATTTGTTGTGTGTTTACTTTCTGTTGTTGTGAGATATCCATGAGTATTTACAAAACAATTTTAAATGGATGGGGGGTGGCGAACCTCTTTATTGCTGCTAATTGCATTGGTGTTTGCCTGGTACACTCTAAATTGGAAAGACTTAAAATTTAAATCTTAGTTGAGACTTACACTAATTTAAGTCTTATTTTTTCGCGGGCTTCGATTTAAATTTTCTCAGAGAGCACAAAAACGTTTAAATCTTTTGAAGGACTTTAAACCAATCAGAGTATGATGATGCCAGCACTTTATCCAATCCGATTCTTTTCGCGACGTTGCCACGACGCCATCTTTCTTTTGCGATTTTGTGTGCGGTGGCGTACGTAGAGGCTGTGGGGAAACATGGAGACATTTTTGAACGAAAATAGCTTCGATGCCATCATTACTGACATATTAAAAGTGTACATCCGAGAGCATTTTGAATAGTTTTCAGTGATAAGATTTAGACTTTACTTAAATTTGAGTTTTTCAAATCCTATATTGATTGGTCAATACATAACATAATAAGTGTAACATGACTGTTACATGGAAAACCTTTGTAAAATAAACCCCTCTTCAAAAATAGAAGAGAGAAACATAACAATTCCTTTCACACAAATTACATGACACATTGTGATCAGAAATCATTTATAAAAAACAAGCGATTTGATGCAATATATCACTGTCTTTATGCAAGACTGCATTTGTGTTTTATTTACAATCACATACAAATAGCTTTAAGTACTTTATATAATATCTACAAAAGAGTGAATCAAGTGTTTATGTTTCAGTTACTTCCATGGGCATAATTGTATTCAAAGATGGTTGCAAAGCTTAAAAAAAACAATTTAAAAACAATGTCAAAAGGTTAAATTAATGGCTCGTAGAAGAGCAATTGACACAAACATAAACACAATACCAAAAGTAAGTCCCCCCTAAACAATTCGTCATAACATCGTAAGATAAAACATTTTACCAATAAAACTTAGTTAGAAATAATCCTATGACTGTTTCCTAAGTGTTGTTTGAAAATGAAAGATATCCATGACTTCTTGGCTGAATGAGCTCAAAAATAAGACAAAACTGCCCTTCTCAAAAGTCACAACTCACTGTGCTAATATCTGAGCCAAGAAGGGGATTAACATGGCTGAATGATCATGAATTGAATACACAATACAGTAATTTTCGCTCAGCCACGGGTACTTTTCCATTAGTGAGAAGCAATTCATAAACTTTTGAGAAGGGCAGTTTTTGTCTTCCATTTGAGCTCATTCAGCCATGAAGTAATGGACATCTTTCATTTTTAAACATCACTTAGGAAACAGTCATAGGATTATTTCTAACTAAGTTTTATTGGTAAAATGTGTTATCTTACGATGGGGGACTTACTTTTGGTGTTGTGTTTATGTCAATATAGCAAAAACACAAGGAGAGTGGCATTTTTTTTAGCATAAAAATGCAGGTAAAATTGTAGAAGAAGAATTTTGAGCATATTTTGAAAACCATAGCCAAGCATGATTTTCATATTTTGAAAAAAAAGTGCTCTTTATTGTTCCTTCCCAGTGTTATTTAAAGAGTATCTACAACCAAAACAATCATTACATTATCCATTACTATTCACCAATAAACTAGGGTCAAAGAAGATGTTAAAGACACCACCACAATGAGTTTTGCAAAATGCACTAAATCTGGTCTCCAATTTGTCTCGGTTCCCATAGACATACGCTCACAATCATGGCTTCATAGCACGTTCATCTTAGGTTCAAGTTTACATTTCTAAAACTTAGGAGCTCGACAAATGCATCTTGTGAGTATAATTTTAGTTGGCCGGTGTTTGCGCAATGCATTGTGGGAAGACCTCAAAATCTTCTTTGAAACAGGGTATAAAATAATGGGTTATTTCCTGTAAATGAGAGTTGCGAAAAGTGGTGATGGACTATTTCTCTGGTTATGGAAACGAGGAAATGGTATATTTAAGCCATTTCCACATATATATATATACACCCACCAATAACAACCGTCAACTTCCTTCTACATTTGAATGGAAACAAGCTTAATCGCATAAACCGAAGACAAGACAAATGTTTGTTGTTCTTGATTTTGTAGGTAGAAGGTCTCTATTGCCTTCAATCAATATACTACAGTATCGAAAATGTGTTTTTATTATTACACTAATAATTGCTCCCCTTGCTTGTTTACAGAATAAAAAGAAACGGACCATGGATAAAAGGTGGGCTTGCATTTGAGATGACTCTACAGGCTGTTATACCATAAACACAGATTGTTTCCAAATAATACAAATACTTTGCAGAGATAAAAAATGAGTTGTTGTTATACCTGTGTACAATATATCTTTGCTCCCTTAATAAGATATTATAAACATTATAATTAAATGTTGAAAGATATAGGGTATTGGATAGCACAGTGATTGGATATCCCTAACATGTTTTATATCATGATAGGTCTGATTTCAATCATGTCGTCGCTGTTCTGACATACCGGCACATCACAACAGAAATAAGTAAAGAGATGTGCCGGTATTTCAGAACAGCGACGATGTGATAGTTTTTACTATCATTAGGCAAAAAAAAGGGTCCTCAAAAGGTAGGGTCGGTAGCAGGGTCGAATTTTTTTATTATTTTTGTATACGGATATTGTATTTTTATGGAATATAAATTCAGCATGAATATTGTGAATTAAAGTCCAAACACAAACACATTACTTTTTGACAGTATAGAACTCTGTTTTTTTCTCAATGTATGTGCTACTCAAGACCCTGACAAACCTCTTAATGCCTTTGGATGTTTTTGAAAACAAATAATGACATATAATCTAAACAACATAGCGCACACAATTATATGGTTATACAGTTCGAACAGTATTCAAATTGTATTTAGTTTTAAAGATTTCAGCACACATGATAATAAAATAAAAGTTAACCTCACACACATAGTACACCACCAAGTTTGTAGACACCCTGGTTTTCAGGACCATAATGGTTTAACCACATTTCAAAAAATATGTCCCAATAATTCACTCCAGAAAATGTTTGATAAAATGTCATTTACTTCGTAACACAAGTGAAATAATCAAGCAATTTACATTATAATTGATTACCTATATGGCCATAGACTGTATACCAGCAATTGATTAACTAAGCAAAGTATAAATCTTTTTATTCAATGATTTATCTGAATACCTTAATCTATGAATACAACAGAGGACAATTTGAATCACTAGACATATATTTAGTGATTTGAATCACTAAACATATTTAGTGATTAGAATCACTAGACATATTTAGAATTAGTGATTTGAATCACTAGACATATTTAGTGATTAGAATCACTAGACATATTTAGAATTAGTGATTTGAATCACTAGACATATTTAGAATATTTAATGATTTGAATCACTATATACATTTAGAATGGTTAGTGACTTAAATCACTAGACATACTTGGAATATGTAGTGATTTGAATCACTAGACATATTTAGAATATTTAGTGATTTGAATCAATATACATATTTAGAATGCAAATTTGCAGAAAACAACAACAATGTTGCGCTACATTGTTTAAAAGAGAATTGCATGGCTTTAACCAAGTAACGATTCAAAGTTCTATACCCTATTAACATTGTGTATATTTCGTGTGGAATGTACACATATAATAGACCAGGGGCGGGTGTGGAAGGACACTATTTGACAGGGCTATGCATGCCCATGGAACTAGTATATTAATTGTTGTTGAATTGACTGTTTTACTTTCAAATGTACTTCAAGTGCTCAACTGATTTAACGGGACACCCCTGAATAATCGTGCATTGATTGCTTTGCCTGCCCTACTGTGATCTTGCAGGAACATCATCTATTATACAAAATTAATCCTTTTTAGGCAACAAAAAAACCTGCTCTCCAGGCTAACAGATCTCTCAAGTAGGGTCAGTCGTTCGTTCAGGCGGGGTTTTTTTGTGATACATTTTCTTTCAACATTTTTCCCAACATTTTTTTCAAACCTTTTCAAAAAAATTCAAAACATTTCAAAATATTTTCACAAAATATGAAAGTAAAATACATCTCAAATTCAAAGGGGAAAAAGGAGTCAGTCGGGCCCGGAGAGAACAGGGTGGGTGTTATTTCTTTGATGCCTTGGATGTGATAAATAATGCTGATAAAAATGCCAATTTCTACTATAATTTGATCAGCTCCAAATTGGCGAAGCCTGCTTACAGCAGCGAATGAATACAGAAAAACGCGGGCGCGCATGAAGGCAGCAGCGCAATGTGCATCATATGCGTGCATCTAAAACCGTGTGCGTATGGCCATAATTTTGCGAGTACGCCTGGACTACTTCTGCCTCGCAGAGAGATAAGAACCGAATATTTCTCGCCAATTTGGAACTGATGAAACCATATCCATTTCTTAACATATTTTACATTTGTGATGTGATCAAGCTTGGGTCAGAGTCGGGGATATTGATTTAGAGTTAAAGCCAAACAAATAAAAGAATTTCATTTGTTTGCTGTTGTTCTAATTGTTCATAACCTTTTGGAATTAAGTTTCCATTTAAGTTGAGGCTTTCTGCAAAATGTAACATTTTAAATTAACTAATGCAGTCGAGTAGAAAACTAAAATAGATTATTTCAACTTCAGACTCGTTTCGCTTGATGATCACACCACTCAGCCCTTTTATGGCAAAATAATGTATCTTATATGTAGTTTCCTAACAGTATACTTCCTTTTAACTTGACCGTAGCTAGCTTTTTTCTCCACAAATCATGTAGTGGTAAAAGGCAGTATATTACTTTTATTGTCTTTACAAGTTGCAACCTTTTCCTAAGTGAGGATTTTGAACCAAGTAAACACAACCCATGTTAAAAGGAAGTATATCATTAAGAAAGTACATATAAGATACGCCCTTTTGCCATGTTATGGGCCTTCATACTGTTTTTGGAGCACTGACAGTAGACAGGCTGGCAACCCATTCAACATCCAGTTATGCCTCAATAAGAGTGTATTACTGAATTGGAAATTAATTGTATTAATAATTCAAGTCAACAATACAAAGAGAAAACACCAGCCTGAAATCAATTAAATCATATTATAACAAACACATGATACATAAGGCTCTGTAATATACAATTTACACACAATCTTTATACATAATTTGACATTTGAAAACATTGTAACATTTTTCAACAACATAGTTATAGCACATCATTATTTTTAGAAGTTTTGTCAACTCTTGTACCTTTAATAGTGCAGTTGACATGACATCAATAAAATGATCAGAATTTTGTAGTACAAATTTCGTTGGCCGATTTGGGCGACTGAGGCAACAGTGATGAGACTGGTTGGTTATGAAGCTGCTTATAGTGGAACCGGAAGTTGTAGTCTCTTTACCAGTGTCTGGCTTTTCGTCCAAAAAAAGGATTGTACATATGGGATAGAAGGGACAACTCCTCGTTCTGATTGACGTACGCCTCTCGTTACGCAATCATAAATCGTGTGCGATCCTTTGTTGAGCATAAAGCCCGACACTGGTTAAGAAACAATAAGTTCTGTTTCCACTATAAGCAGCCCAACAACCAACAATTCTCATCCCAGTTGATGAAGTCGCCCGACTCGGCCGACGAAACCTCCAAAGAAAAAACACAAGTAAATGTTGGTCTTGTACTACATAATTCTGTACATTTGCAATAAACAAAACAGATAACTTTATCATTATGTCTGTGTATAAAAAACAACTTATGATATTAAAAAGTAACAGAACAAAAGCAATTATAGCGACCAAATCAGATCAAGTACAAATGAGAAATAAGCAATTAATGAAATATAAATATCAATTAAAAAAACAAAACAAGAAATGCCACTAAATGAACATCTTTGCAACTGAGTATGTGAGAATTGGAAGATTTAAGAGGCATGGTACTATACAGCCCTTTTATGGCAAAAGGATGTATCTTATATGTACTTTCCTAATGATATACTTCCTTTTAACATGGATTGTGTTAACTTGATTCAATTATCCTCACTTAGGAAAAGGTTGCAACTTGTAAAGACAATAAAAGTAATATACCGCCTTTTACCACTACATGATTTATGGAGAAAAAAGCTAACTTTGATCATGTTAAAAGGAAGTATACTGTTAGAAAACTACATATAAGATACATTATTTTGCCATAAAAGGGCTGTTTTATTTATCCATACATACTAGACCCACTGATGCGCATTTGGCACTGAGACACCCAATTACGCATACCACTGATTCACAAAAAGAATCACATCCCAATCTTTTCAGGTGCTTGGTAACAATGCCTCAAAGCAACTTGTTGTTCCTCTCTTATTGAAACCAACGGTGAAAGTAAACGGTTGCTATCTGGAAATACTTGCATTTTGGAGAATAAGTGGAACTGCAGTGGCTGTTAAGTGCTTATACGAGGGGCGTTCAATAAATACCTGCAACCATTGTGTTTCTCCACTCATGCGCGACGTATGCCAACTAGAATTAGGGTAATTTGAAATATGGGTCTTTATCTTTCCTCGCATGCATGAATGAACAATATCGTTTGTGGGATTACGTAATGACACATGCGTAAAATCAATACTCTCTGGACACTGCATGAAAAATAACTGATCAGGGCGGAGAATATTTGCAAGCAATTTGATGCACAGTTACTTTTTTCAAAATATCTCAAGAACCGATGCATGGAATGAGTTGCCGTTTGAAACAGTGATAGACCAGTACTATGTGCTCAACATTACTCATTTTCAGATGCAAATTATGGAGAAAAAACACTTATTATGTAACATTAAAACGTCATCTTTTTGTCATAGCTTAAAAGAAATTCTTTAATGAATAAACAGTCAAGGTCAAGGTATCCAACCGCAAGATTTGTCTTAAACCTCTTGTTCCTCATTGTTACATGTCATAGATTTAAATGGGAGATTACAAAGACAATATCTGAAACCGTTTTCTGCAGAGAAAATTTGTATACAATGAAGCTCTTTTTACCCAATTTGAGTAAATTCACTATACTGACCATAACATTAAATTGAATTGTATTTTCAAATAGATGTTTACATTTTTGAACTTTGTATATGTATTTCACCACACATTTCACCACAGTTCTTGTTTTCTTAAATTCAATTCCTTATCTGTAACTTTTACGTTGGTTGCAGTGATTGTTTAACATTTCTACTCATTATGAGCGCTTTCTGACCACCGTGCGTTCTACGCATGCGCAGATTTTTATTCCAAGTTCAACCATTCTCGATGTATTTATTGATACCCTGTCATCTATACAATAACGAATCCTGCATTTGCTGTGGTATTTCATGAAATCCCAATTGTTTGCTATAACTATCATTTTCATTTCTTTGGATTTTCGGCATTTTGGGGCTCACTGTCAAAGCCTAATGTTGACCAAAATAAGATGCAGTGTATTTCCAAAAGTTGTCGTTGACAGAACCTCTCCATTTAGGACCTCGTTGAACATGGTTTTTGGTTTCCTGATGCAAAATGTTAGACTTGCACACTAATCCGGAACAAAGTTCTACTCATTTCAATACACGTGCTATCAAGCAAATTCAAAATTCCTGCCAAAGTGGCATGTTTTTCAGTGTCCAAATATGGGTTATTTTATGCTAATGCTATTACGTAATTATGAATATTCAGTTAATCCAGATTGTATTAAATGATAGATTAAGGTTCATACTTTATAATGTACCCACTTAGATTTCACAGAATCACTCAGGTGTGGAGAACAACAATGGTTGCGGGTATTTATTGAATGCCCCTCGTACTGACGTTATATTAGAACGCAACAGTTATGAGATTAATTGTACATCAATCGAGAGAGAAAAGCACTTTCAAAGGAGATGGATGCTTCATTCAAATGGATAACTTAGGTCATGGTTGTGATAGTGTACAGAAAATAAGCTGATCCTACCGGATATAACAGAAATCAAATATTTCAATACCGGCAGAAAAACTGTAGCAAAAGAGCAGATCGCCATGATTTCAACATTTTAAGATAATTTTGTTTTTATTACTCATACCCTTTTGCACTTACATGACTTACAATGCTTTACTACTTATATGCGGTTTTGGGGTTTCAGCTCCGAAAGCTGAGTTAAACTGAAAGTTCAATCCCACAAAGCAAAGAGCATTTTATATTACCATGGTTACCAACCAAATGTTAAATCATACTTTGTTGTAGTAGCAGCTACACTCATTGTGGAACTGAAATGTTGGTGCAACTCGACTTTCCGTGATGAAACCTCAAAACCCTGTATTGTTCTTGCCCAAATCAATATTATAAATATATTTTAATTATCTTTTGTTATTTTGAAGACTCTCAAATATTTCTCACAACAAAGCTGAATTGAGATTTCTGATCACAGATGCAAGTGGCCACAACTTGGACCAAAGGACACATTGGTTGAAAAAAGCACCTTAGATTAGAGGCAGGGTGCACAAACTGAACTGGATCTAAAACCAAGGACTTGGACCAAAGGACACATTGGTTGAAAAAAGCACCTTAGATTAGAGGCAGGGTGCACAAACTGAACTGGATCTAAAACCAGGGCCCTATTTCATAAAGGTCAACTTAAGATTAATCTTAAGTTTAGAAGTTAAGAAGAGTTTCCTATTAGATTCTTAAGTTAAAAATTAAAACCCTTTTTTTGGATAAGAAGAATATTACCTTATATTATGAAGAATTCCTTAGTAAAGTTAAGATAGCATCTGACCTCTTCTTAAGTTAAGAAGGAAGTTAAGAAGGATATTCTTTCTCAAGTTGTTTTATGAAATAGATGACAATACTCTTCTCAAAAACCTAACCCCTCTTGAGGGTTTGTAGCAATAAAGCTAACAGGGGAAACACGGGACAAATAAGGACAGAAAAAATGGTGAGTCGAAACCGGGCCGCCATGGCCGGATATAGCCTATACTTTCTCTGCGTGGTTGCACAATGATATTTAGACTGGGGAATGGGGGTCCACCAGCGCGGTGGTTCTGTTAGAATTTGTTGGATTCAGCAGGGTTAGGTTTAAGAAGAGTTCAGGGTTTAAGAAGAATTGTCAAGATTAATTCTTCTTAAATCCAACTTAAAAAACATCTTACAGTTTTACAAAATAGGGCACAGATCATTCTGAAATGGCAACTCTCTAGTAGCGAGGGTAATTATGTTTTGAACATGAAAGGCACACAATCCTTTATTAAGAGTGAGCAATGACTGCGATAAGAGTTGAAATACTTTTACTGAATATAATTTGTGGACTTGGATCTGTAATAGAACAATCTCAATTCAACATTATAGTTTACAAACAATCCGGCTATATCTTGCCTCACGTCCCGTACGGAATAAACTGTATAGCTACAACGTATCATTAATTGGTTTGAGCATGCGCACTTGAGTTACGGGACGTCTAGCCAGACATTGCCAACAATCCTGTTGTACTGACCTTATTACAGAGTTACAACTTACTTGGATTCAGAACAATTTTTGGAGGGATAATGAAAGGGGAAGCACTGTTTTTCAACTGCCGGCATCACATTACGGAATAAACCGTATACTTCATGAATTCGACTATTTAGTACATAAGTTCTTGTGTATATATTTATATGTATTCTGTTTTATTGATTGTATAGTTGTTACGGATGTTTGTTGTTGTATCTCTGTTACCCTGACAGGATCTAATGAGATTAATTGAAAAATAAATAACATTAACAACTATTGGCCATTTCATGATGTATATGGTTTATTCCGTAGAACCTTCTTCGGGCGGTTGGAAAACAGCGCTTACCTCGAAAGTGGGTCCTACGCGCCTCACTGCCCTTTGAGTTTGAACAGTTTGTATGAGCTACCAATAAAATAGAAAACCAGGCAGCTATGTAAGTAAAGAGTTTTTCTTGTACTGATCCCTCAAAGTAGTCTTAATTAACTTTTATATGAATTTACAGATCTTTCAAACACGTTATAAGTTCATAGTACAAGTGAAATATGCCCTCATTATTTATCTAATTTTTATTTCAATGGGAGATAAAAGAGTTTAAATAGGTCAGAGGTCATATAAAAGTTGCAGCACCAGACTATTTGACTTGTGAAAATGGAAATGATTTCAAATGGGTATCATGACACAGTGTGGGAGAGGGGGGGGGGCAACTTATTTGTACCTGCCTCATTTTGTATCCATCACACCCAGATGTACATGTATGAGGTCATGGAACTGTGACTCTGAAGTGACTTTTATTACCTAATATAGATAAATAGATGAAATTAACACTCTCCACGTGGCTATTATTTTACCAATATAAAACAGATTTTTTTTTCAGAAACCTTTCCCAATTTTCAAAGTCTATCTGAAGGATTACTGACCCAATACTAGGCATGTTTGTACTTATCTCAATGCATTTCTCATGGTGATTCCAAATATTGTAATGAACTTCAATAGTTTTAACATTTTTAAAACATTTTGTGAACTTTTGGAATGTCGTCTGCAGACGCCTGCCGCGTGGAAAGTGTTAAGATAGATGTTGGCTGCATGTGAAATGAAAAGAATACAATGAAACAATGTAATCCAAATAATTGAAATTGATATATGATATTGGTCATTGATTGATTAATGATTGACGACTGATTGATTGAAATGACGCAAGACTGATCGAGTGCCAGATATAAATATTTACCACAGAAAATCTTCAAGTATAGAATCTTGATAAGGATCAATGCAATCAATTGTGGCAAAGATTCTTTTGACTTCTGCATTTCTGTGAATGCAAATCATTACCTCTTAATTACTGTGAAAATGGAACTTGTATACAAACACCTTTTGCGAGAATCATGGGATAAAGTGTAATTTAGGTCCCAGCAGCCATGCATCATTTACACGGTGCAATAAAGTACCTCCTTGAAAGTATAGGATGCGCTTTATTCCGTCAAAGACTTGATGCATGGCTAGGACCTATAAAGTACACTATTTCCGAATTATGTTTCCTTCATGTATTACGCCACAGAATTCTATCCCTTTCTATTCTTATGCTTTACATAACCCTCAGAGAAGATTTTAAACACACCACCACAATGCATTGCGTTTTTGCAAAATGTCCTAATTCTGGTCTCCAATTTGTCTCGGTTCCCATAGACATATGCACACAATCATGGCTCGTTCATAATTGGAGCTCTTAGGTTCTAGTTTACATCAATGGATAAATCAGTAATCAGTGTTCCTTTTTACTTATTTCTAAAACTTAAGAGCTCGACAAATGTATCGTGTGAGAAAATCTTTAGTTGGCTGGCGTCCGCGCAATGCAATGTGGGAAGACCTTAAAATCTTCTTTGCCCTTTTCTATTCTTATGCTTTACATAACCCTATAGCAGATGATCACCGGTTTATCCATCGTCGCATGTTCTCCTCCCAGTGTGGATTCAAGGGTTCATCTTCGTCCGTGCCCCGCATGGCGTACGCCTCGTCATCGGTCGTGATGCGTGCAAAGCTTTCATCATCGGTCTGCCTCCGGTAGAGCCCCTGTGTTTCCAGTAAATGGAAAAGCTTGCTATATATAGAGAGTATAGGATTCAGGGGAGGGATAGTATCAACAAGAATGGCAAAACAAGCAAGCAAATAGATAGAACAGCCAGCCAGCCAGCAAATAAAATACCACATGGGTGCACAACATAAAGTGCACACAATTTTTTCATAAGGGGGGAAAGGAAGCAGAATTGAGAGAAGGAAAAAAAGCAAGACAACAGCAAAGAACAAATTAGGGATAGTGGAATATAGGATCAAACAGTGCAGCAAGTGCCAGCAATGTATGCATTCAAATACAGCAGTTAGCACAAAGATGAGGTAGAGGTGGCCGAGCGGTCTAGCGCGCTGATCGTCGGTCGGGAATATTCTTTCAATCACAGGATTGTGGGTTCAAGTCGCCTTGAAACCAGGATTCTTTGTACATCCCAAAAAGTTCCTATCTAGGTCGGAAATTCTACAATGAAGTCTTAATTCAGTTAGGTATAGTTATCGGATCTTCTTTCCGTGGTTAGCTGATGATCTATTTAATTGTAGAATTTCTCCTCTACCCCATTCACTGTGTTCAACGTGCAGGTCTATACAGTGAGTGTCAGTGTCGCCGTGATTCGGAGATTCACGTTAAGCCGTTGGTCCCGTGTATTCAGACGCTCACCCTGAACACGTTAAATAGTTGCAGACCTCATCGTAAAGAGTAGGGGATCATCCCGGGTCTGTTGCCTGTACACAAAATTCAATATGTATTCCTAGGTTCCAGGGATACGCAGTGCGACTATATTCATATAATGAATTCTGCACTTTATCGGAAGAAGAAGAAGAAGAAGATGCAAATTAGGCCAAAATAAAAGTTGTTGTGTTGCCCTCAAGTGCCAAATATCTATAAGTCGAGTCGATCGGTCGAATTTCCTTCTTTTTTTCCCTTCTTTTTTGCTGACAAATATTAGGGCTCTTGCCTAAAAGCTTGAGGAAAGAGAAGGGAAAGCGTGATCCTTTTTTTTGTATTGTTAAAAGGAGTGACAAAGGATTGGTGATTAACACCTCACTGAATGGGTACTTCAAGTACATATAGCGTTTCAGAAAAAATATAGAAAAAAGGGGTAAGGCCTCTCATAGAAGTAGCATACAAAGTACAAAGCCTAACTGTAAACGTCTATTCTAATGTGTCTAAGAATAATAGAGCTTTTCAATTATAATGTCAACACAGTTTTCCATTATTTATCATCATGTCTGTATTATGAACTGTGCAGCTATACTTGAATAATGTATCAATATTTAGACTTCATATCATACTTCTGAACTGTAGCTATTATAAGGGAATAGATTTTTCAACATTTTGTCCAAACAGAACCCATCCAATCCAATATGATGTATGCAAAAGTAATATACAAGGTATTAATTAATGACTTGACTTGACTTAGGTCGGGGGATTTTCCCGAACCACAATGTTTCTCCAAATCTTCCTTTCCAAACATAGCTGTCTTGAATTCTTCTACCTCTATTCCTGTGTCACGCTTTAGTAGGGCAATGTAAGTTAGGGCTTGTCTACAACGCTTAATTGCTCCATTTTCTTGGGATCCAGTGTATGAGTTTGGAGACGGGCTCATTGGACCCTCTGAAGCAGTGTCCGGCAAATCTTGCTCGTCGTTTTCTGCTCTTATCCGAGACTTAAGGCATATTAATATTAATAGGTTGTGATATTGTCAGAGTTCATATAGGTTAGGGAATTTAGGGTTGCAAAAGTACACCACTGTGAGAGAAAAGAATAATAATTCCCTTTTTGTTTTAAATGTTGGTATAATTTAGAATCTTAATAGCCAAGTAAAATAAATAACATGTTGATTGTCTAGACTTTTTTAAAAGTTGGTAAGGGAGGCAGGCCCTTACTATATGTTATTATGTTATTTTTGTTACTGTTTATTTATGTGTGAAATTCAAATTCCTGAAGCTTTTGGCCTCCTATTGTAAAAATGAAGAGGCCCTCAGTATTGTTGTTATTTCCTAAATTCCCTACCCTTTAAGGCCCTAAACTGGAAAAATAGTGAGCAATGTGTTTATAAATACTACTGAAACACTTCTATCTACACAACAGTATATGAATTAATGTTATAAAGCTAACAAATAAAAATAAAAAAGTATATCAAATTCTTCAAAAATCGATGAGGGCAGGGGACGTACAATCAACATGTTATTTATTTTACTTGGCCTAATAGCTATACCTTTTTTCTGGAATTTTGACAATTACGGTTTATGTATTTTGTACAATACCCCAACGCTGACCTGTATTCCAATGTATGGAAATATATGGGGAACCAGCATTGGATGATTTTTTGTTAACCCCTGAGAACTACCGGCCGATTGGTCAAAAAAATGGATACATCATTTAGTGCACCAATGAGAGACATTATTAGAATAATTGTATTCCTGATAAAGATGGGAGTGAAACAATTTACAAGCTACATTTGAATTGGCTATTCATATGAGTACATCTTGTAATAAACTACTGTAAAAGCTGAAATATTCGCGGTGGTTTTATTTTCGCGCTTTTCGCGCAAAATCTTTTTCCGCGAAAATTATAACACGCAAAAATAGTGCTTTACACATTCATGCAATGCTTTCAGACGGTCACCCGCGAAAAAAACAATTCGCGAAATGTCTTTGATATCAAAATCCGCGAAAATATCTGTACGCGAAAATATTGGCTTTTACAGTAATCAGAACCACTGTAAGATAGACAGGTAGACCCCAGGGGCTAAATTTCAGTAAATGGAGAGACTGTTGCTATATGTATTAGCTAATGTGACACTTAAATTGTGATTGTTTGTGATACTTTATTACCTTATTATATGTGATGTAGCTGTGGCCAGTATTTTATAATGCTAATTAACCATCCAATTGCAAGTGAGTGTGTACATGTCAAATTGAAAAACTCTATTGTATAGCAAACTAGAACAAATTTGCACAAAACCTATAACTGCTGTGGAATCTACTCTGATATAGTTTACTCCACACCAAAAACAAATTGGAACCAGGTAATGAACAAATTTAAATCTACCTTTAAGCAACATGCCATTCTTATATTTTTGCATTCAGAACTCTATCTTGACCATGTTTTTTGGGGGGGGGGTTTTTAAAAGATTTTTAGAAAAAAGTTTAAAAAGGTTCTCTCTGAAGCTTGGATTAGCAACAACAACAAAAATCGCATACCTCATAGCCTATTTTCTAAAAAAAATATATATAAAAAAAAGCACAGCACTTTGTTTGGCCTTATAGAGCTTCTATTTTATTCCTTCCACAATTTTGAAATTTTCATCACTATAACCCTAACCCTATTACACCACACGGCAGCAACACGGCCAGCCTGTTTTTAAAACCTGCCGTGCAAGTTTTGGGGCTATAAAATGGACCCAGGCTATATACGAGACGAAATATGCTGAGCCAAGTAGCCTTGACAGCTGTGGTGTAGTGGAATGGAGTTGGGCTTTGGTGCTGGAGGTCCGTGGTTCAAACCCTGGGGGTCTGGGTGACCTTTCGGGTGAATTTTTTCATCAGAAAAAAGATCTATTGCCATGTGGTGTTATAGTGTTAGGGTTATCAATAATTATAACACAACAAAGTCCTCCTTCTTGTTTGTCATGTTTCTTTTAAAGCCTCTGTATGAGCAAAAGGTCACTCATGTTTGGTCAGTGGAGTACAAAAACAGATTGAGCAAGCCTATACTTCAAAGCCTTTGATTCCTACTTTGTCGTTTTGGTGGGGAGTATAAATATACATCTACGAATAAATACTACTAACATGGAATTGAGTTGTAGGTAACTTTCAATGGAGATGAATCATCATAGATGCTATATAGGATTATATATCGTCAGCCAGTAGGTTAAGAACAGAACCAGTTACAGATGGATAGAGACATATGGGAAAACACGAACAGTTCATACATATAAGGAGCGGGAATGAGGGAAGAGGAAGCGAGAAAAAGAGACGAAAGTAGAGAATGTGAAAAAAGAATGGGATGGCATTGTGAATGGTTTGGTTAGAATGATTGGAAGTCTGTCAGTCTATACTGATGCTGCTGATGCTAATAATGAAACTGGGTAGGATTGTCAGAAAGCTAGGCCATTTTGTGACCCCATCCAGGACGCGAAATTCTTTACCGTAACCAACATTTGGATAGGCTAGTTAAAATGCGCAATAATAACATCGTAGCGCAGGCGTAGTTCACAGAAAGCTCGCTGTACGCTATACATATTTGACTTAGGCTCGTTCTATTGTATTATATATATTGTTAAAACAGATTAGCTTTATTCCGTAAAAATCATATCAATTGAAATTCCAATCGCTGTCAGCCAACTCCTCGTGGTCTAATGGCTATCGAACAGGTCTTATGAACGAAAGGTTACTGGTTCGAATCCCAGTATCATAGAATTTTGCGTTAAACCTTGTCTGATATTTTGTCGACATAGGATATAATGTAATGTAAGTACAAGTGCAAAACACTTGTATACATATAATCAATTTCAATCCAAATGTTGTTTACGGTAAAAAATATCGCATCCAGGACACAGGTGACCCTGTCAGATTGAGCAAATCGTAACGATGTATAAGGGGTGGGGGCAAATAATGAATGTATGGAGTTAAGACTGCTGAATTTGATAGGGTCACTTGTGATCCAACGGTCATATGAAATGGCCTGACCTTGACATCTTGAAATTTTCAAGTCAAATGTTGATCTTTTTACTACAATTTGATCTATATTTACTGACAGTCCTGGGTTGTATTTCACAAAGCTATTGATGCATGTTTTTTTAAGCTATTTCTAAACATATTTGAAAAAATTGAAACACGCCTTAGCTACGTACAATGGCATAAAACAATGTATATCACTAAGTGTGTCCTGGGCTTCAAATAAAGGGTATACCCTATTGTGGTACAACTGAACTCTGTCGTTTGTTAATAGGGAATTAGATTTACAACTTTTCGTAACTTGCAGATGGATTTTTACTCTTACAATGGGTTTACGACATTTATGACATGCCTGCAAGCTTTTGTGAAATACATCCCAGTTCACTAAGATAAGTGGACAGTCTAGGATCTAGAGTATCACTAAAGAAATGTCAAGAAGCCAAAATTCATAAGGGGGGTTGAAATAGTGTAGATAGGAGGTTTACTTTAATCTACTTAGAATCAAAGAATTGCAGACTACATATGTACCAATCTTTGGAACTTGTTAACAATGTCTTGATAAGTTCTGCTATGTTACAACAAAGGTTCCAGAAACATGGGAGAGAGACTGCAGCATAACTATGAGACATGATGGCAACGATTTGGATAATGGTACTATATACAGTTTGATGCTTGCCTGCCTGGGTTTTGGTAGAGAGAGTTTGGTAAGTTTCATGCTTTGCTTTGTATGTCTTTATAATAGTTTGCACAAAAAAAGACATTTGAAATCAGCCAAAGTAGAGGTAATACAGTGTTTCTATTTTCTTTACTTCAGTTTTTTTTGTGCTTTTCATTCAACAAAGAGGTTTTAAGAACTGCTGCTGGGGTGTTTTTGTTGTTGTTGAAGAGATTACAAAGCTATATATAATACAGAGGACTTTAATGGTTTTATTCTAAATGTTAGTATCTTGAATGTTTTACAGAGCATTTGAGGATAAATCAATCACAAATGATTTCATATTAACTACGTGTCCGTTGCACCAACTATGTATACTGCCAGTTTGGACTAGAACGTACTCGGACAAACTGACAATGTTTTATGGGTTTTTTGTGGTTTTTTCTTTAAAAGTAGCAGATGGTCCGTGTCCCATTCATCTAAATCTGTTGACAATTTATCCTCAAACACATTCATCAAAGAAACGTATTATAGTTGCTTGATAAGAAATGTATAACTAATTTTAAAAAGCCTTATGCACTGATCAATTACTTCCACTAGCCCTCCACAGAAGTGTGCCATCAGCAGTGTTCCCAAGAGAAATAGACCAACTTATGGGTGGAGAAAGTTTGCAATTTTATTTAATGTTTAAGAATTGCCATTAACTGCTATGAGAATTGCTATTACCCAGTTAACATAATCAATCTTTCCAACAAATTAAAACAATGAAAATGTCAATATTTTGTAAGATGCCTAATTAAACTTCATGTGATAAATACAAGGTCAATTGAACACTGTTTCACCAAGGCACAGGTCATAATGATTAGTGCATAAGCATGACATATTATAATTAGTCAACCTAATTACCTATATATTCAAAAACGGTTTCTTTCCCTATTGTTATTTTTAGTTTGTGAGGAAAACAAAGTGAACGGTGCACGTAACATAGTTTAGTCAATCGGCCTATAAAGGCCAAAAAACAGGCTGAAAATAAAAGAAAGCGCAGAAATTTGGAAAACAAAATAGCCTGAATTCAGGCCACAACTTGAAAATTCTCATGCCTGCAATCTTTCCCAGGCCACAATTCCAATGACACATGGTACTTACTTCTTGCAGTTTTTGAGGATATTGTGCGACCCAGAATACACAGGTTGTAAGTTATATTAACATTTTCCACGCGGCTATATAGTTTTACCATACACGAAACAGATTGTCAGAAACGTTTCCCAAATTTCAAAGTCTTATCTCAAGAATTACAGAACCAATACTAGGTATGTTTTGTAATGCATTCTTCATAATGACTCCAAAATATGGTAATAAATTTCGATAATTCTGACGTTTTTGAAAAAAATTGTGAAGTTTTGGAATGTTGTCTGCAGACGCCTGCCACGTGGAGAGTGTTAATACATAAATGTGTATGGATCATGAAACCATGTCCTTGGAGAGGAGTGAGATTACAGTATATATTTGGTGGTGGATGTAAATGTTCACTTAAAGAGCATATTCCTCTTGCCCAGTCTAGTAAACATAGTTCCTGATTTTAATCACCATCCTAAACATATATTGATTGTAGTCCATTATATGATCCTCTAGCTTGGTCTGTGAGCATTAGACACCCGTTCTTTCCCACGTGTCTTAATACTTATATTCCGCATCTGACGTGCTTACCCTAGCTTCCTTGAGTTCATCATCTGTTACCCTGGGTAACTCATCATCCGTTCTCATGTAGCTCTCATCGTCCGTTCTCACATAGGACTCATTATCCGTGGCTATGTAACTGTCATCGTCCGTTCTCACGTAAGATTCACCGTCATCGGTTTGCCCTGATCTGTAAGTTCATCGATAAAAACAATAATAGTGATGTTTAGAAGAAAACATGTTACAGTGAGCTAATATAGGCTGTCAATGTGTCGTCATAATATCCATATTGAGGGCACTACACATGGGCTTACACTGTGTAGTGATGTAAGAACATATTCTGGTGGTCAAAGCAGCATTTGCCAATAAGTGACAGTATTTGTATTAGGTTGTGTTGGTACTTTCACAAGCACATAACAGTAATGCGCGTTAATGTGGTGCAATCATTTGAATACTTTATGGCGTCACTACGCAGAGGTAAACGAGTGAAGCATTGTCTCTTAAGGACATAAACCCCTGAACAAAACAGACAAGAGACAATCAATAAATTTGAATGTTTCGAAGTCAGGTACTTATCTTGTTTGCAAACATCATTGTTTGTTTCTTTGATTATTTCTTCTTTACAATGGGTGCTATATTCAGAGGAAATTCAAATGCCCCCTGTTTTTCAATATGGCACTGTCCTCTGGACTGAACGAGGGCAGGGAGTGTGCAGCAGACAACAGACTGTAATGACACTCTGCTCTTTTCAAAGGGTCTGTGATGTGACCTTGCAACATGTCAAGAGATTACTAGTATTGTTCAAGTCATACCTGAAGGCTTCTATACTTGTCACCTCAAGTTGGGGAGGTGACATCAGGTGCATGTAAGTGATCACATCATAGAAACTGTGAAACGACTTAATTGCCAAACTTTAACACTCTTCAAGCGGGTATTAGTTTTACCATATAAAAAACAGATTTTTCAGAAACCTTTGTTTGTACTTATTTCAATGCATTTCTCATGGTGATTCCAAATATGGTAATGGAATTCAATAATGTTGACATTTATGAAACACTTTGTGACATTTATAGAATGTCCTCTGCAGACTCCTGCCGCGTGGAAAGTGTCCAGCTTCCATTGGCATCCATGGATTCATATGGATTCAGTGAAATCGGTTTTGCCATAGGCAAAGTCGTTCTGACTTCATTGAAGTCAATTATGGCTTCGGTAAAGCGGCAGTGGAGTCTTCTTGGCCTCAGTGCATCCATTTGTATGACTTGTCTTTCCTTGTTCCAATTGTTTGAATAATAACATCCATTTGGGGTACAAGGCAAAAGAAAAGAAGCGAATACTGTTCACTGATGCCAACAATTACTTCACTGAAGTCAAAATCAAAAAAGGCTTTACTGATACCATATGAATCCAATAACAGCTGTTGTAAACCAAATTGATGGGAACATGTATCACACCAAATTGATGGAAAATGTGTATCACACCAAATTTATGGAAACATGTATCACACCAAATTTATGGAAATACATATCACACCAATTTGATGGAGACGTGTATCACACCAAATTGATGAAAACATGTATCACACCAAATTGATGGAAATATATATCACACCAATTTGATGGAAACTTGTATCACACCAAATTGAGGGAAACATGTATCACACCAAAGTGACGGATACGTTTATTACACCAAATTGATGGAAAATGTGTATCACACCAAATTGATGGAAACATGTATCACAACAAATTGATGGAAATATATATCACACCAATTTGATGGAAACTTGTATCACACCAAATTGAAGGAATCGTGTATCACACCAAATTGAGGAAAACATGTATCACACCAAAGTGACGGATACGTTTATTACACCAAATTGATGGAAAATGTGTATCACACCAAATTGATGGAAACATGTATCACACCAAATTGATGGAAATATATATCACACCAATTTGATGGAAACTTGTATCACACCAAAGTGACGGATACGTTTATTACACCAAATTGATGGAAAATGTGTATCACACCAAATTGAGGGAAATGTATATCACACCAAATTGACGGAAATGTGTATCACACCAAAGTGACAGATACGTTTATTACACCAAATTGATGGAAAATGTATATCACACCAAATTGAGGGAAATGTATATCACACCAAATTGACGGAAATGTGTATCACACCAAAGTGACGGACACGTTTATCACACCAAATTGATGGAAACGTGTATCACACATGCTTTAACATAAAAGTTCATTATGTTCTGCGTTGTGCCTTTCTTGAGTAATTGGACGTACATACCCTAGTTCAGGTTCATTCTAAAGGAAATAAAGCATTTTTTTCAGGTAATTAACAAAACTAGGAAGTGTTTCATTTTTATCCTTGTAACCTTTACCGCCATTCATGTTTCACGAGAGTCGAGCCAGTATGTTGCTAGTTATCTTAGACTGGAGATCTCAATTGTATTTAGTAGAAGACCCAATTGAGCCTTTTAACACTGATTGATTGTCCAAAGATGGATCTTCTGGCCAGTGTGGAAAGGCTTATATTTTGTCGAAAGACCAGATAACTGTCAAATTATCCAGTCCGGTTGTTTTGCAAATACAATTAGATCCATTCTTGCATTCACACTTGCATTTACATGCACATTTGTATTTGTTTACACATTAAGCCAATATTACATGTATCTTATTAATGACAACCTCAATAAATAATTCCTATGAATTCCATGTCATTAACTATCAATGTTATCGCCCAGGATTACAAAACACCATGTGGCCAGTGAATTGCCTATACTGAGAACTCCCAATAGACCTTTTCAATTAAATCCAAAAGATAAAAAACTTGGTGACTCAATACCCTCGGGCACCTGTTTGATGCTCCCCCCCCCCCTCCCCCTCCCCCTTTTGCTTACCATTTCCAATCTTGATTTTAAATATCCTTTAGGACCTACAATCTCAGCTAATATTATTGTTTGTCTTATTACAATTTATCAGTTTATTCACCCCTCTCCCTTGGTTCAATGTTGAATCATGATTTTTTGATCAATTGATTCGGGCGTTTCGTGATGTATTTATATTGTGTTACCTATCAAAGAAAAAGGTAATGCATTCATCTTTCCAAAGATACCAAATTTTTAGCAATAACTACTTTCATTCAGTGCTTATGGGGAGATCTTAATCTGAATATGTCAACATGCATCCCCTATTAATAATCCTCAAAAATCAAATGAGCATCTCTCTACTCTGTCGTTGTCAATGTTATACTTCATTAAACTGACAACATAGTTGTTTTTTTGAGCCCAAAATAGTAGTGAAATTGGCACAATAAAACATCCCCATATTATCAAGCAAGTGGCTGAGCACTGAAACCAATTTCTACAATAAATGTGATATATTTTTGAAAGATCAACATATTAGCTTTTCATTGATATGCAAAACAATATGAATTAATTACAAAACATACAAAACAAACAAAATATAGGTGATTCCTACAAATGTAGACTTTGGGGTGGGGTGGGGGTGAACATATTAGCTTTCCACTGATATCTGTGAATTTGTGATTTAAAACAATTTCTGAACTTTTTTGAAGTGTTTAGTTTGAATAGAAAGCTGTGGTTATACCTAGACAAATATATATAACAACATCAGGCATAGTTTGACTAATCACCAAAGGGATCGATTGTGAGACAATATGAGTTAATGTGGTTTTAACACTTTCCATGCGGCAGACGACATTCCAAAATTTCACAAATTGTTTCAGTCTGTTGTCTGCTGCACACTCCCCGGCCTCTTTCAGTCTAGAGGACAGTTGCCACGTGGAAGAACAGGGGGATTTGAATTTCCCCTGAATATTGCACCCAATGTACCGTATTATCCCTATTAAGCGCCCAGGGCGGTTAGCAAAGTCATTGTGGGTGGGCGCTTATTATGTTACCTTTTTTTAAACTAATTTATCGTGGAGACTGTTGAATTCGGCAATGTTGCGAAGACATTTTGTTCGGTAAACATACAACATGTGGGCGGCCATCTTTGCTTTTCATTTGTTGCTAAAATACAACACTACACATATTCGTACGCATTCCGCACTACGCATGTTCAAAACCACCGAGAATAAACTCGCCAGTTGCTATACAGGCAGTGGTATCAGCGCTACTGTACGTGTGGCAGTAAGTGCCTAGTGGGATCGCGGAAAGCGGCGATCGAACCAGGCTTACTGGTACTGCTTTACTGAAGGACGCCGTGGTGAAAAATGTTGTTGTACAGTGCTACTGTAATTGAAAAGGTGGGCGCAATAAGGGATTGTTTGTTGGTAGTCATTGAGAAAAACGGAAGTGGGTGCTTATAAGGGCATGGGCGCTTAATAGGGATAATACGGTAAAGAAGAAATAAACTAAGAAACAGACAATGATGTTGGTGAACATATTTGGAATCACCATGAGAGATGCATAGAAATAAGTACAAACATGCCTAGTATTGGTTCAGTAATCCATGAGATAGACTTTGAAAATTGGGAAAGGTTTCTTAAAAATCTGTTTTGTATATCGTAAAACTAACATTGTTAATAACTATTTGTAGTAAGATGAAACTATTAGAATTGCAGATGAATGTTACATCAGTACTGAAATGGTTGCAACCCATATTTCCTACATCAAGAACTATATACGGTTGTTGATGGAACGCTTCATATTGAATTTGTAGATAAAATATTACACTTGAATAGCGCCTTCTATTTCAAAATTAATTTGTATTCAATAATATGGCATCACATGAAGTAAGTGGTGGGTTCATCAAAATGAAAATTGAATAAATAGATCTTCAAAGCAAAACAGCATTGGATCTTCCCATTTCGATTTTTTTTCTTAGACTGGCTAATGTCGCAAAAAAGGACAATTGTTAGGACCAAAACAGTGTCACTGGGACAGACAGACGACACAGGGAAACATATTGAGGTAATAAAGCAAATAAACTTGGGTTCATTACCTTTTTAAGCATTTTTCATGCCTTCCACAAGTAAGCAAAACAAGCATGCTATTTTTATTCTTGAAAATCAAAACAAATGGACAGCTTTTAGAAATGAATACACAAAAGCAAAATATTTTAGTTATGTTTATCATATTTATTTTGTATCTACATTATACTGACATGCAACCATTTCAGTACATACTTACATGTATATAAGTAATTTTGTTTATTTATTGGTGTTACAGTGTGTGCCCATTGCATTTGTGTTAAAGGACAACTTTCGCTTAGACCCCGTAAATGTCCCCACAATATGGGAACCATGAAATTCTATTTATTTTTGTAATTAAATACCTTCAGAAGGACACATAGTTCATACAATGAAGATTCATGTTGAAAATGGCATGTCATAGCCATATATAAATGAGGTTACCTTTTGAAAATAAAAAGCTTAAAACATTTACCCTAACCCCTCCAGGAAGGGTGATTGATTTGTAGGAATAAAACTATCAAGGCCAAACCTGGTCCTAATAATGGGAGAAAAAATGGGGTCCGCTAACCCACGGCAGGGACCACATATGTGATGCGATCTGACAAAACCCGTCGGATGTTGCAAAATGTGAACTAGGGATTATGGGTAAAATGAAAAAAATGAAAAAATAAAAAATAAAAAACCTTTTTTTATTTTTAGATTTTTGTAAAGCAAATTAGTTTCCATTACTTTGTGTCATCATCTTTCATGAAATTTCACCTTCAAAAACTTACTTAAAGTAACCTTTATTATTAACCTTATAATGTTATTATATTGAATTATGTATCTTTTTTGGCCTGTTTTCATGATTTCTTGTTTTGTAGCTTTTGATGACATCACAATCATCATTCACTCATAACTTTTTTTGTAGTGATCGTAGAAAAATGATCGGAACAGTTCTGTAATCAGCACAGTTTTAGCTTTCTTATGATATAAATATCTCCAATATGAAACATGCCACCATGTGGCAGGTTTTCACAGATCGCATCACATATACAGTCTGTGATTGCACAATGAGATAAGAGCCAGACCCAGCGACACAGTGCTTCTGTTCTATTTTGGTAGATTCCGCATGGTTAGGGTCAATTTTAGTACAACTAAAATTAAAATAAGTCGTTTGGAGATAAGAAAATGATGTTTTCCATTACCTACTTATAAATCAACTAAAATTAAAATAAGTCGTTTGGAGATAAGAAAATGATGTTTTCCATTACCTACTTATAAATCAATAAACTATTGATTTAAGGAGCTTAATATTTGTTTCTGATACGCTAAGTTTGCACATTTCGCCTTATTTATGACAACGTAGACAATCATAATTATGTGCCTTTATTAATTTACCAGAATAACATCTTAATGGAATAAACGTGTCGTAAAATCTATGTTTTTGTAAAGTTTTCCAAGGCTAAATTATTAAAACAGCAATAAAAAAGTTGGATACGCTAGTCCTTTTAGATATGTCATCAATATGTGTTGAGTTATTTACACACACAAATGCATCACATGGTTTTCACGGGAACCTCTATCTACAATGTAATTGATGCATGATACCTTGGACCTGGTAGTACAATTCATTATTAAAGGGCTAAAAAATAAATCATAACAGGCCAATGGTGTACTTCTCATAAGATCATTATGAATCCATCAGAGACAGGATTAGAAATACGGCAACAATCTAAATAGATAGATTCTTGTACATTGATAAATCTGTAAGAATCCCTCAAAATAAAAAGTGCAAGAATCAAAATAGATTCTTGTACATACAGAAATCCATAAGAATCCCTCAAATAAAAAGTTCAAGAATAAATATAGATTCTTTTAAATTGATGAATCCATAAGAATTCCTTGGAATGAAAATTGCAAGAATCTATGTAGATTCTTATAAATCGATAAATCTATAAGAATCCATTAAAACAAATATTGCAAGAATCTAAATAAATTCTTGTAAATTAATAAATCTTTAAGAATCCCTTGAAATGAAAATGGCAAGAATCTTAAACAGATTCTTGTAAATTAATAAATCTAAAAGAATCCCTTGAAATGAAAATTACAAGAATCTATATATAGATTCTTATAAAATGATAAATCAGTTTGGATTCCTGATAATGCAATTCTATCCCTGAGTGATGAACATTATTGTTCCTATATCACAGTAATTTATTCATGGATTAATTATTTAATTAATCCCTCCCCCCCCCCCTCCCCCCCCCCCCTCCCCCCCTAAAAAGTCAATTTTTTTAAATAGTATGTCATTTATATACACTTTTATGTAAATAATTAAATGTACAAGGCTTTAACCCATATGTCCAAGAACAATTAATGCAGCTTAAACCAAATAATACATCATTATTTTTTTCTAAACTGCATTCCATTTATAGCAAACACACATTTAATTGGTTGTTAAAGCAATTTAATAATGCAGCATATTTCTGTGGAATCCAAATTATAAAATTGAGCCAGTTATTGAAAACATTTTTTTATGGCCCAATATAAAAACGTCAGTGCATATCACATGCTTTTGGACTTTTAGCTGCTTCAATGGTTAAGCTGACCCGGTAAATTTGTGTACTACAATTTGAACATGCCCAATAATCTTGAACAGATTCTACACAACCCCCAACATTAAAATATCTTGATTAGCAAGCAGCAATATAAGTACCGGTAGCAGTGTGGTAACATGCATTGGATTAGTCAAAGTGATTAAGAGCACTAGTCTACTCGTAGACATTTGTTTTCAATTATTTCTAGCTGCTTACAATATCCAACGGCAAAATATACACACTATTGAGGGCGCCCTTCTAGACCGCTATCAACTCGGTGATCGCAGTTTTCCAGTAGTCGTGACTGGGTTGATAGCAGTCTTGGGAAGGGTGCCCTCAATATAGTTTGTATGTTTTGCTCCAACGACGAAGACTTATCGCTGTTGGAGTCAGTGATAGAGGGCTAAAAAGAATAAAAGGTCTACGAGTAGACTACAAGAGCACAAGAGCTCAACCATCTCACATGGCCAATTCCATTCATATTCTGTATGCTCCTTTAAGTGTATGAAACACTTAGTCTTATACGGACAGAGCTACGTAGAGCTTGGGTGCTCTCTGCTGTATTTTTCCATATAAGACATTTTACAGAATATAATTAGAATAACATAGTGCGGCCATATCGTCGCTATTCTGTCAAAACCGTGTATCTCCATCCGGCCCTTCAGCATGTATAAAGTAATAATTCATATATGTGTAGCCTTTTGGGCAGTCTGCTCTAAAAATGTTCAAGGGCCAAAAACACATCTATCAAAACCTTGTAAGCGCTCTTGTCCCTGAATATATATTTAGGAATACTTCCAATGCATAACTGTTGGGCAGAGGGCCGGAAAAACATACACGGAACGATAGTATAGTTTGTTCAGCACCCAACAATATTACGCTTGTGTTGCATGATGCTTGAGTTCCAATGCAAAATTACAAGTTCAAATTAAGTTGCAGTGGTGGAAAGGAGTCAGCCTTTTTGGTTTTGAACAAACCATTCCATTCATATATTCGATAGGCATATCAAGTCTGTTCACACTGGCCTCGATGATCGATCTTCGGATGATCGATCATGGCTAAAAATTGGAGACTAATTCAGCTGCTTCAACCGTGCACGAAATGTGATCGATCATCAGTCATGGATTCACACATGGCCCTTGAACATGTTTGAAGCAGACTGCCCAAAGGCTATACATATGAATAATTACTTTATACATGCTGAAGGGATCGATCATCATAGCGACTGTCATTGCACCTACAAAACGATGATCGATCGTACAAAGACATGGCCCTTGAACATGTTTAAAGCAGACTGCCTAAAGGTTGTACATATGTATTATTACTTTATACATGCTGAAGGGTTGGTTCAATCATCATAGTGACTGTCATTGCACCTACAAAACGATGATCGATCGTAAAAAGACATGGCCCTTGAACATGTTTAAAGCAGACTGCCTAAAGGCTATACATATGAATTATTACTTTATACATGCTGAAGGGATCAATCATCATAGCGACTGTCATTGCCCCTACAAAACGATGATCGACTGTCATTGCCCCTACAAAACGATGATCGATCGTACAAAGATAGATTGTCCGCCAGTGTGAAAAGGCTTGGTATTGCAGACACGGATATAAACTACCTGTATTCTGTTTAAGTGAACACCCTTTTTGTGTGTTGGTGTGACAAACATTTGCATGAAAATTACCAGACATGTTTTAGAGGTAACAAACACAAATTCGAAAACAAGCAAAACTGCTTAAATTTGGTACACTGCGAATGATTTTAATCACCCAAAAATAACAGCATTTTAATAGCATGTGAATTTGCTGATGCAGTGCACGTTAGTAACTCATATGGTCACAGGTTCAAGCCTGGGCCTATACACCTGCTCCGAATCATGATACTGCCATGGGTTTATGTTTTGATCAATGGTTCATAACCAAGATAGCGTGAGGCAGTTGACCTGGCAACGGTTATATTCTAATGTGCACTATGCCAGCGTATTATTTACCTAATATGATCAGGCACCCACCCTTTGAATGGAAAGTCATCAATCAGTGTAGATTTTGAGCTTTTTAGTGCTGTTTTATAGCTGTCACAAATCATTTTGAACTAAAAGGAATAAGGAATTGTGGAAAAAATCTTGATTTGAAATTTGCAATGAAGTGTTTGATACCAAGCAATTCACCAATTTGCTATTTTACCTCTATTTGTCTGGTGAAACAATGTCAGATTACAAATGAGACCTGTTACCACAAAATGAGCGTTAAGTCACCAGTGTGCATTAAGAGATATGGTCCAATAAACATCCCAAAAATCAACAGAAAACAAAGGAATTTTGCAACTTCAATTTGAATTTTGATGGGGAAAACATTGGAGCATATCGTTTTAAAGCTTGTTTTCTGAGCATTTTCAACCTGGACAAACCTGAAAATAAAATGTTCCGACTTAACTCTCATTTTGTGATGACAGATTAAAAATGTGGCAGACCATCAAACAGGTACAAGTTACATAAGAGGCATAAAAAAACAATTGCACCTTTTGAGAGCACAATGTAAGCTTTTTAAGTCAAGATATTATAACTTGTACCTTTTGATGGGAAAGTTCACAAATATGCAATCAACATGCTTAATATTAGTACAGTATCATGAAAATTAGTATACAAGCATGAAAGTTAGCATAAAGTAAGTTACCATGAAAGTTAGCTTAAAGTTAATGTGCTGATATTAGTACAGCATGAAGATAAACTTTTGATCTTATTAACATGATGTCACATACCAGACAGGATAAAACAACCAAAAGTTGAAGAAAGGACAAAGCAATTTGTTGTTGCTCTGTAACCTTGTATGTTTTTCCGGCACTTCAGGATATATAAAGTAAACCTGCCCAACGGTTATGCATAGGAAGTGTTGCTTTATACATGTTCTGGGGCAAGAGCATCTAAAAGGTTTTGATAGATGTGGGCCTTGAACATGTTTAGAACAGACTGCCCAAAATATTATACATAGGAAGTATTACTTGATACATACTAAAGGGACAAAGTACGGTAAGTGCATTTTGGGTTTTGTTTTAGCATTATAAGATCAAAAGTTCACCCTCTATACAAGATATGTATTAGTATGAAAAAGATATCATTTGTCCATGCCATGAATTCTTAATTTACAGGTAGAAGTCTGGCTCATGTTTTCTTGATCAAATGAAGATATCATTCTGTGTTCCTTAACGTTGTCTACTTTGTGCTCTTATTGGCTGATAATGTCCTTATTAGCGTCCAACATTTTGGGCTCAGATTAGCCAAATTATTGTTTCAGCCTAGTCCCATTTTGAGTTTATGTCTAATCTCAGTTTGATCAAGAAATTACATAAGCCACTCTTTCTGGGATTTCATCCTAAGCTCTGATCAAGGTTTTCCTATCTACATTCAGCCTCCCAATGGAAGATATAAAGCTTCCATGGGGTGTATTGAATATAGATTGAATACCCTAATATTGAGCTCTTCCATTAATCTTAAAAAACACCCTCTGGGACACTTATTACATTATTTCATGAGTGGAAATGCGCATGCTATATTGATTTTTGTGCACAACTACAAACGCAAAAATAAATTTAGGCATGTTGGTGTAAAGGAACAAAAAAAAAATAACATTTTGAACAAAATGAAAAATCAATTTGACAGAGCGTAAAAAACATTGTGCGCCAAAATGTTAACTTTAACAGAATGCAGCATGAATCTTTTTATGTGAGTTTCCATAAAGGGACCGTGTAACACAATCAAATGGAATAGTCTATTACCATAGATGATGTGATCAACTCCTATACCTAATTCATCTAACTATATGCCGTCGCATCAGCATGTATTATTGTAACCAGGGAAGTAAATGGGTGATTGATCCATTACTGAACTTTTTACGCGAACATGGCCAGACAGCCCACGTCCGGAAATACCAAAAAAATCTGGAAATGCAAAATATCATTTCCGGTGTTTTTTTTTTCCGGGAATTTTGAGAATGTTTACATACCATGTTGTAACCAATGCAGTATTTACACGCTAGTGCCGAAAAATTGTCTTTGATTGCTGGGATACTCTTTAGGCAAGTACGTTACAAACGTGCGATATTAAGGTGTCATGATTGGAATACGCACCGATGTCACTGCGCAGAGTTAGATGAATGAAGTATAATTACCGCTATGTTATTTGGTGAGAAGTTTCATGCTTATTTTGTAAAAAATACTGCATATACCATACCATCCCAAAAGTGTTATCCCAATTTAAAAGGAAATTATAGTGAAATGCATGACTGAAATTGGACACTGCAGGTCAATATACAACATCTGCCTGTCTCTGACATACATGTTTATAAAGCTGCAAATACCAATTTACACTCAAAGAGTGTAAAGATGTTGTATCAACTGCAAACATGTCTTGCCTATTGAGTTCCTGCCCAAACTCACCAATAAGTAACTCACCACCCCCAGTCAGCTGGCAACCATTTAAGTACATTATCTTGCATCTTAAAACTTTTACAGTGTATTAATAAATTAGTAAGCACGCCCAGAAGTAGTAGTAAATCAAACTTGAAATACTAACGTGTCATGTGCAGAGGAATGGCCGTGGTGATCAGCTGCTATCATCCCTCGTTTACCGTCTTTTCTTGCGTTTAACTCCGCGATGAAGTCGTGGTCTGTCATTTTACTTGATCCCATTGATGCACCACCTTCCGCATGGATATCTGTAATTATTGTATGAATAGGTATAGGTTACTGCAAAGTGAACATTTGTGCGTTACATTTTTTTAACGGTTTTCGCGATCAAATCAGCAAGCGCGACCACAAAACAACTTGCAAATATATTATTTTGCATGCAGGTCTATGTAAGGAAGCTTAAAATCGCGTAAAATAAAATACAAGCAAAATATTGTCCAAAATGTGCAGAGCGTGAAACAAATTCCACTTTTACAGTACGATAAAGCACTCTGGGTAAAGAGATACACAAGCATCTTTGTTTCCCCAGAATAACCAGTAAACAAACAAATTGAATGACATAATTTGTGCACTTGTTGGCTGAAATCAAATCGGCAACGTTCGGTTTTCTTTATCCGATGATTCAAATCAACACCAACGATCTTGTCCATTGAGACACAAGAGCTGAGTAGACAGTGAAATGTTTTATCTTTTTCATAATGCCACTCAGCTCTTATTTAAATCTAATTCTAAAATATTTGTTTAAAAAATGTCACAATTTATTGAATTTAATTACCATAGTTGGTATCACCACGAGAAATGCATTAAAATAAGTGCAAACATGTCTGGTATTGGGTCAGTAATGCTTGAGATAGACATTGTGAAGTTGGGAAAGGTTTTCGAAAGATTAGTTTTGTATTTGGTAAAACCAATAGCTGTGTGGAAAGTGTGAAAATAAGAAATAATTAGACTGTGTTCACATATTATGGTTACCTAATCTATGCTGTCCATCTGATGCTGTCCGTCTTCTGCCCGTACTTCTTATCGTAACCCTATCCTCATCTGGACTATCATCATCATCAGCTACAGAGGAAAAGAACAACAGGGATGGGGTTAATATGGGCATGCAGGGCTCAAAATAAAAAGGGCCCAAGGCTCAAATGTTCAATAAATTTGCTCTGAGCCAACTGATTTCAATATAAGGGCCCTCATCAGTTTAATGACAAAGAGTTTTGAGTCTTCCTCTGGAAATGGTTTAAGGCCAAATGAAATTGATAATTTGTTCAAAATATGACGAGAGGGTGAAAATGTAAAGCAATACGCAGATTTTCTTTATTGACTTTGTATGTTTTATGTTAGGTCAGAAAAGGTTTAGATAAGGGGGTAATAAAAATACTTTTTGGAGGAGCCTTCTTATTCATCAGAAATTTGCAACTGGAACAATATTGACCAACTCAAAACATAATTTTATTTCTTGCACTTCTTATTCAACAGGAATCTCCAACTGAAACAACACTGACCAGACCAACACTAGCCAGTATGCATGCATGGCTATTGTTGTCTTAGTCAAATATATTCTTAACACTTTCCACGCGGCAGGCGTCTGCATACGACATTTTAAAATTTCACAGAATGTCTCAAAAATTTCAAAACTATTGAATGTCATTACTATATTTGGAATCAGCATGAGAAATGCATTAAAATAGGTACAAACATGCCTAGTATTGGTTCAGTGATTCTTGAGATTGACCTTGAAAGATGGGAAAGGTTTCTGAAAATCTGTTTTGTTTATGGTAAAACCAATAGCCGCATGGAAAGTAGGCCTAATAGGTTTATGTATCAAAACATAACATCGCAAATTTATCTATTCACCTGTGAATTTAAATTTGGCAAAAAGTGACAAAATTTATGGATGCAAACAAATAACCACTTTAACAGTTACTCAATCATTTGAATTACCTGAGTTGAGTTCCCTTACAAGCGACGACATTGCACTTGTAACAGAGTCTGCTGCTACTAATAAATCGTTCCTAAGATTTCTTGAGCCGCCTCCAACTCCACCTCCCGACTGCTGATTACTGTCGAATGCCTGCTTGACGTCCCCTCCTACCCCTGATAATGACCCCTCACCACCCGCAGAGGGTGTTGAGGGAGTTGATCGGCTGGCTGGAGTGGTGGCTGTGGAGGTACCGCCTACTCCTCCTCCACCGCCTCCTTCGCCTCCGCTACTGAGTCGTCTCCTGTGATTGGGACTGGAACTAGGTGATCCATGGCTCTGTAAAATCAAGTAAGGTCATAGAGTATAAGGTACCAGGGTCCAAAATATGTTTTCTTCTGTGTCGATTGAGGAAATTAGACGATCTGGATTTGAATATTTCAATAAATATTTTAAAGGACAAAATAAACAGAAAAACTTTAAAAAGTGTATTCTTACAACAAAATTCTTCATTAGGTATTTCTGTTCTTTATAACTGCCCCCATAATTTCCTGTTACAATATCAAGTGCTTGATGACACCCCTGTTGAGGAAGATTTTGGTGTATTTGAAATCGTGCAGAATTTACCGTATCATAAAACAGTAAGTCCAGATTTGACTTGGCTAGCGCCCGTACCAAACTAGTAACTGCCAATGTACATTTTCATTTTCATTGTAAGAATTGCATGGAAATTTGAAATAACCTATTGCCTTTACACAGTAGGTGTTTTATAGGTTTTTCTCAAATTTGCTACAAGCACTTAATTTTCTCAAATATCAAGTCAATCGTATGGGTTATAGGTCATCAATGCAAGTCATCATGCTTGTTTTGTTTATAGATCCACAGACAATCCAAGTATGATGCTAGATTATTTTCATACCAAATTCTATGAGGATGTTCCATCACCACTACGACACATATCAAGAACACTTGCACCTAAAGAAGTTTTACAAGTCCTTTTAATTGTACCATTAGTTCCCCACCACCTCTCAGAAAACCATGCTACGCCACAAACGTCTCCTATAGAATTACAAGTATGGCCCTGTCATGTATTATTCTCCTGTCCAATGTCTAATAAGATGTCCCATCACCGCCATGGAAAATACCAAGAATGCTAACGCCTACTTGCATACAGACCTCTATCTGTACCATCAGTGACCACCACCTCTCAGAAAAATCTTGCTATGCCAATAAAACGTCTCCTAGATGATACAACCATGGCCATCTCTCTGTATTTAAACTGCTATAAAGGATAAAGATGTCCCATCATCACCACTACCACTAATGCCAAGAATACTGACACCTACTTAAAGAAGTTTCATAAGCCCTTCTAATTGTATTATTAGTTCCCCCCACCACCTCTCAGTAAACCTTGCTATGCCACCAAAGTCTCCTATATTATAATTATAAGTATGGCCCTGTCATATATTATTTTCCTGTCCGAATGTCTAAGAAGATGCCCCATCACCACTATGGAAAATGCCAAGAATACTAACACCTACTTTCATACAGACCTCTATCTGTACCATCAGTGACCACCACCTCTCAGAAAAATCTTGCTATGCCAATAAAACGTCTCCTAGATGATACAACCATAGCCATTTTTCTGTATTTTAACTGCTATGAAGGATAAAGATGTCCCATCATCACCACTACCACTAATGCCAAGAATTCTTACACCTACTTAAAGAAGTTTCATACAGGCTGTATCAAAATGATTTGTACTCTGATATGTTCCATTTTCAAAAAAGCATTAAAAATATAAAATCTCTGATAAATACAATATTTTTGATTTTAATAAATAGGGAATTATATGTCACCTTATTGATCTGATAATCTGAAGATAATTGGCTGCTGTTTCTGACCGCTATTGTCATTCAAATGAAGATCGACGTAATCATGGTTTTACTCGCAGCAACGCAAATTTAATAGGTTCACTGCACAAACTCTTTATACAGTAAGTAGTGAATATATATGAGTGCAGTCAGGAGGAACTTTGAATTGTGCGCTTCAGATCTAACGTTTCGATGAAAATGATAAAAACACCAATATTCCTTTAAAAGCTTGTAAATTCTGAAAAGAATGTTCGATTGTTGTAAATCAAAATTCTTAGAAAAGATGAAACTTCAATAATTTTGCATATAGAAGCAAAATGGTCTAAATGGTTCGTAACATATCAAAAAAAAATCTGAAAAACTGATCAGACCACGGTACAAATCTTTTTGATACAGCCTGTAAGCCCTTCTAATTGTACCATTAGTTCCCCACTAACTCTCAGAAAATCATGCTACGCCACAAACGTCTCCTATAGAATTACAAGTATGGCCCTGTCATGTATTATTCTCCTGTCCAATGTCTAATAAGATGTCCCATCACCGCCATGGAAAATACCAAGAATGCTAACGCCTACTTGCATACAGACCTCTATCTGTACCATCAGTGACCACCACCTCTCAGAAAAATCTCGCTGTGCCACTAACGTCTCCTAGATGATACAAGCATGGCCATTTCTCTGTATTTTAACTCCTATGAAGGATGAATGAAGATGTCCCATCACCACACCATCACCACCATCACCACCACAAATGCCAAGAATACTTACACCTACTTTAAGAAGTTTCATAAGCCCTTCTAATTGTACCATCAGCTCCCTCCTGCTCTCCTGTAGCGCCGCCATCCTCAACTCGAGCTCGTCCTTCCGCTGCCGTAGTAACCTCAGCTCCGCCAACAGGGTAGGGTTGCGTTGTGGATGCGCCCTCATTGCCTCGTCGTGCTCCTGTCTGAGACGCTGTATTTCCCGCATGATTTCTCTTCAAAGTGAAACAAAATATACAAAAAATGAGTATTATTTCCTTGTTTTACATCACTTATTAAGAGAGAATGATCAAAACCATAGAGGGATGATTGCATCAATTACGTTAGGATAACAGTGCTTCATATTTAATGCCCAAATAAGTCAATGTTCAGTTCTGCTAGGATCCCTAGCTAAGCCATCTGAGACAGGCAGGTTAAGACAGAGTAAAAAGTATCATTTGTTTGCCATAGTAGTATAAAAATAAAATATAATTAAGCACAAAATATACAGTGCCTGCTTTTTCAATTTCGATCAAAATTTTCATTTAAGATGTAGACAGAGTTTGTGACAAACAATATACACTGAGCCAAAAAAGAAACTTATAAAAAAAGAAACTTATACAATTTTAACAGATCACCAAATAATATTCTGTGCATGAAAATGTACCAAATTTGGATACAATATTACTGCAATGTATCGCTTCAAATGGCAGTCAATAACCAATTGTTTGCTTCAATGACACAAGAGAAATGTGCACTGCCCCTATGGTGATCTGTTAAAATGTTATAAGTTTCTTTTTTGGCTCAGTGTATATATATATATATTGAAGCCGAACTGAGATCAATCATGGTTTGCTCAAGACTGTCTTTCCCTCAAAGTAGGCCAACAAAGAAAACCACACATCTTTACTTGGGATTATCTCTTCCCACTGGCACATCATGGATGGATGGGCAAAAACGAAAATTGGAGTGTTGCCTCAGCGACTGACCCTAAAATTAAAAAAAACAGGATCTCATTTTGTAAGATTTAAATTTTACCCATATTGTCAAAATATTACTACTTTCTGCTTGAGATGAATATGTTTGCTTAAATAAATAGTCTTAACCTATTATCACACTAGAAACATTTTGTCTTGACATGAACCTCGAAAGTCAGTAATAATTTTCAGCAAAAAAAAAAGGAAAAGGAAAATAGACCAACTGACTCGACCTCAAGATTTTTGGCACTTGTGAGGGCAACACAACAAAATTTGTTTGCCTTAAAGGGGCATTGAGAGATACGTATGGGAGTGCGCCCTCAATTATCGTGGAAATCAGTTTTTTTGCATCAAAGTAATACTTAGGCAAATACTAACTACTATCTGAACAGTTTACCAACATTCGCCATTATCATATAAAATGTCATGATTTTCTTAGTTTCGATGTGATCATATCGAAACTATGTGCTGAATTCGGAAGTTATGCTATCGTTTTACTTGCGGACTTTCGCGGCAAATCTCAACCCAGAAGTGCCGTTATGCTTATTTGGCATGAAGGCGATGTTGGAATTGTATGACATGTTGGATTTGGGCTATGTTGATGATTATCTTTATGTTATTTGCTCATTTAGTATTTCGATATACATCTCTCAATGCCCCTTTAATGTAAGTTACTGATGGGTCATTTAATTTTGAGTTGGTGAATTATTTTCATAGTTGTGTCAGTGCTCATGGAAAGGCATGAGAACATTCTTTTATTCAAAAAATTAAATAAAACTTTAACAAAATGGGAAACTAACTCTGAAATCCCCCAAACCTGGCTGAATACAAATGGAAACAGACAACCCGGTAATAAAATAGGACACTTCCCAGGGTTCTCAATGCTAGACAATGGAAAACGCTAAGAGCGAGCCACGCAGGATAGCAGGGCCAGGAAAGCCACTGATTATGGTTCAGGGAAAGCCATCCAAGTAATTAAGATCTTGATCATTTAGGGCTTGTTTTCATCAAATTAATTAATTTCAAATAAAAAAATCAGAGACACAAAGTCCTGGAGGATGATAGGGAAGAGGGAACATTCCAACCATTCGGTGTTTCAATTTTCCATTTTGATGTTAAAATAGGTGATTGCATGGATCACTATATTTTAAAGTTCTTACAAATTCTCTCAAAATGACATAATCTAGATATTAAAATGAAAGACTTATATAATTTGGTGAAACTCAATGGGTACTTTTCCCTCCTATTTCTTAAATAAATGCCATCTCTGTGTGGGTACCATTTCATATGTTCAGGTTGGAAACCCCTCAAATCCACTCAGTAACTATTATAGTCAGCATCAATGCAGTTCAGCACCTTCTTTTCGGTGACCATCGCATACAAAACCGTAAAGTGCAGTTCCCATTGGTGGAATCGAATAGCACGACATTGAGCCAACTCTAAAGCGCAGATCCCATTGGTCCAATTGTATCTATGCAGGCATGAGAATGAACTAAGTGTGTGAAACTGGCCTATTGAGGCCAAAAACAGGCTGAAAATAAGAAAGTGCGGAAATTTGGAAAACAAAATAGCCACAGCCTGAAATTTCTCATGCCTGATCTATGCATGGCGTCAAGAATGTCACAGCTCACACACTCATTATTTAGCACACTCGCAAGGGCCAGTACTGACCTTCATTGATTCATGATTTTCATACAATCGCATTACAGAGCTGTTTTTTGTTTGTTCTTTAATGTACCGTATTATCCCTATTTAGCACCCAGGGCGCTTAGCAAAGTCATTTTGGGTGGGCGCTTATTAAGTTACCTTTTTTAAAGTAATTTATCGTGCAAACTGTCAAATTGGTTCCGAATTTTGATGCACATTTTTGTTGGAAAATGTGCACAGCCCACTGATGCGTTGATCGCCAACATGTTGTTGATGCCGGGACCTTCGGACGCTACTTTCATGCTTTATTTTGAGCTACAGTGGCTAATAAGATGGGCGCTTATTAGGTGTTACTTTTTGGTAATCATTGGGGAAAAGAGGGGTGGACGCTTATAAGGGCATGGGCACTTTTTAATAGGGATAATATGGTACCCCAATCATTTATCCCAAAGTTGATCTATTAATATCATAGTATTTTGTCAGGGCTGGAAAAAAATGTTTATATCCCCGGGAAGCAAACATAAATTCCTAGAAGAAAGCTAGATTTCCCTCCATTTCTTATGTATTCCTTTATTAGGGAAAAGCAAAATTCCCTCCAAATACGCAAAATTTCCTGGGAATGTGATCCCCCAATTCCCCATTTTTTTCCAGGCCTGGCATTTTTTGCGGGGTATTGTCGATTCTAAATGTACTCAGCTTATTAAGGTTTTGGTAATAATGCTTTCCTTATATACTACTTAGTGAGGTAGGCAGGCAGACAGGCTGTGTCTGTATATATTCATTGATTAACTCACCTATTTTTAGCTTCTAGTTGTGCTATTAACTCCCTCTGTTCCTTGTTAGCATCCAACTCAGGTGGGATCTCAGGGGCCTGAGGCTGAAAACAAAAACCATCAAGTCACAATTCATATACTTTATATCTATCTGCAAGGCGGCTAGGCAAAGAAACTGCATTTGTTATTCCCAATGTAGTTGTGTGTGTAATGTGCAGTAGTGTTGGTGGTTATAACACAATGTGTTGTTTGATTTTAGCCAATTGGGAATAGGGAAAAGGAAATGGTCATTTTGTGTTTTGTGAGTTGGCGTTGCCTAATCTCATTAAGCCCAATGTGGTTGGTATTGTTTCGAGACAGTGGAGATAATTAGTCACTGGCCAATTCAATTAACTATCCAACGGGGTTGATTGGACAAAGGAGTGACCACAAACAATGTCTGTGAAGTAAAGAGGGATTCAATGTTTATACCCACTAAATTTGATCAAGGCCAAGCGATTTGTAATTGCAGGGGGTCTCATCTTCTCTATAGTTCAATCAGTTCCAAATTGGCTCATCTCTCTGTGCACAAAAGTAATATAAGCGCATGCACTGATTATGGCCACACACACACACACGGTTTTGATCGCACGCATATGATGTACAGTGCGCTTGTTACCTTCATGCGAGCCCGCGTCCTCCTGTATTCATTCGCTCACTGTAAGGAGGCTTCACTAATTTTGGAACTGATCGAACTATAAACAGTGATGCATATCAGCAGTATTAAGGTAAATATCCGAGGGTATTTCAGGGTTATTTTGAACACTAACCATAAACATGGTATGAGCTAAAAAACAGGCTCTCATTTATAGAATTTATAGATTGAAAAATCTTTGGTGATCGGAGTGGAGATTCTGTAGCCTTTCAAAACAACACAATTGGGCTTCCTTATACACTTGTTGCCACATCCTATAGCTAATGTTTCCTGTATAGAATGTATTGGATTGCAATACCTGAATCTGAAACTGGAACTTTGCCCGGTAACTTGAGAGTCTATATAAAATACCCTATAAAAGATTCGTTTGTAAATAAAGATAATTGAGATTTGATCTCTTTGATTCAAAATCAATTTTGCTTTCAATTATCAAAAGATTTACGATTTACATTTTGAAATTATGACATTGCAAACAATCAGGTACGACACTGTACAAAAAAATTGTTGATCTCTCAAAATTATTTGTTGATTGACAAAACAGCCCACTCAAAGAGGACAACATGTTTGTTGATTGCAGCTATTATTCTATGATCTATTTCTAGCTGTAATCTACAACCAAGCAATTCAAATCAAAACCAATAGTCTATTTCTATAGTCATCCTGATTAAACCATGCTGACAGAGACAGTCGTCCAGGAATATGTCAAGACCTGGATCGAGTTTATCCAAATAACTAGGCTCACCTAATTCATAATCCATTCTTGTGGCTTTTCATTCCTCATATAATAAACCTATAGTCCATTTGTATGATTGAAAAAAGAGGAGTTTCTAGTTTCAAAACAAACAGCACAATGTTTGTTGATAGTATTTAATACCTACATGTACTTTTAATTCTGTTTTTCAGTACAAGAAACTAAACTCCTCACAAAAAGTATCGAAACACTTAAAAAATGATCCAATATATAACGGCTCGAAAGGGTATGCATTAATCGAAGCTAATAACCAAGTACATAATTCTGTCCTGCATATTTTTACACCTCGATCGATGAGATACGATGTTGCGGAGCGGAGCGGAGCTATTGTCATTTCAATGGTCGTGGGTCCAGTTTTAAAAGTGACAATCATCCTATAGAAAGAGGTTTGCATTACTGTTTAGAACGATCAGATTCATGCTTTTTAATTTAGTTTAGTTTCTTGTACTGAAAAATAGAATTAAAAGTACATGTAGGTATTTAACTACTATCAACAAACATTGTGCTGTTTGTTTTGAAACTAGAAACTCCTCTTTTTTTAAAAAGCATATCTAAGTAAATCCTAATTAAATGTCACTGACGGACAGTTGTCAAGGAAATGTCATCTGGATCGAGTGTTACCCAGGAAACTAGGCTCACTTTTTTATTCATAATCCCATTCTCCCACGCGAGTGGCATTTCATTCCTTATATTAATAAAGCTTTATATAGACCATGTCTATAAAGCCTCTATGGACCATCCTGACAATGAGTACTATCATGTTCCTTGACTGCTGATAAGGCCAACAACAACACAAAATTTTGATTGTCCTCGTCCGCCCGATCCGTTGAAACCCTTCGGACCCAATTTGTTTCCTCTCGAAAAATTTCAATTTATTTTACACATTTTAGTCGAAAATCAGAAATGTATTCCTTTAATTTTTGTGTTTTAGTGTTTAGAAAATAAAAATACTATTAAAATATTACAGATTTTTTTTCTTCACCAGAAGTACATCTCATTTTACTTTTGGTACATGAAAAGGGCAGGGGAGGGGGGGGGGGGGGGGGGGGGGGGAATCCAGACTGACCGACCCAACTTTTGACAGTTATCTATGGACAAACAAACAATTTATCTCTATTATGGCCTTATGTTATTTGATGTATGGTACTAGCATTTTTTCCCAAATTGGATAGAGAAACTGGGTCATACAAAGAGGCCACTTGTATGTACATCCATTTTGTCTATCACCTGTCTCCTCGGAGCAATAAATCGTTGCTGTTCTGCCAAAACCTTGTATCTTCATCTGGCCCTTCAGCATGTTATAAAGTAATACTGCCTATGTATAACCTTTGGGCAGTCTGCTCTAAACATGTTCAAGGACCAAAACACATCTATTAAATCTTTACAAGTGCTCTTGCCCCTGAACATGTATAAAATAACAATTCATATGCATAATCGTTGGGCAGTTTTTCATCATACATGTTGAAGGATTAGAAAAAACATGAGGGGATTTGGCAGAACGGAGACAAAATTCAATAACATTTCTCTAATTTGACTGCCAAGTTTGCAGCTCAGGGGTATATAAACTGCCTAAATGTGTACCGGAAATATAAACCTTGGGTGGCAATGTTGACATTTTGTTACCACGCATCACTCCCTTTAGTTTTTGGTTTAATTTAAGGCAGGTCTTTAAATTGTGCCTTTTGATGAATGATGTTTGATGTTTTTGGTATGCATGCATAATGTATTAGTATTCCCCCCCCCCCCTCCCCCCCACCCACCCCCAAATAATTGTTGTTGCTGTGCTAGTAGTTCAGGACACAATTATGGGCATGGGCTCACTTCAAACACACACACACACAATTATCTAAATCATTATCCATGAGCTCTAATGTACAGTAGGCAAATATGTGAAAATCATAAACAAAACTTCATGCACACATACATACACCACATGTTAAAATACAGAGCTCAAATTAATACAACCTTTGATGTTTGAAAAATCATACAAGCATTCAGGAATATACTTCACTTTTAAAGGTGGATGTTCCAATCACTTAAGCTTTTTGTTGCACATCAACATATTTTGCTATCAGAAGAAACCCCATATTTTTCTCATTATTTCTATAAATGTTTGGCGCAAAATGTTTCATTTAGACGTTATAGGCCAAAATGAAGTGAATTACTGCCAAAGGTGGTTAACCATCCTGCCAGTTTGTGTACTACTCAATAGAAAAATTTCAAGTCACCTTGCACTTCTAAAATAAGGACTATTGGAGTTATGCAACTCACAATTTGTAAGTCCACTATTTCAAGGATGACCCTTCATGTAGAATAGAAAATATCAAGTTGAAAATCGGGCCAGTAATCGGAACATCTACCTTTAAGTCTAATGTGTGTACTAAAATAACATGCTGAGAGTTCTTGTCCACAGTATAACCAGTAGTTTTGAAAATGTAAGAAATGCTCATGTAGCTGCCAAAATCCATTTACATAAAATTATGTAGAAACAAAATCTAATCTATATATATTTTAAAAATTGGTGTCTAAAATTTGGATCGTATTTGATGGTGAACATACCTGTCCATTTTGAACTGGTCTAGTTGGGGAACCATACTGTGGAGGAGGATGCTAAAAATAGGAAAAAATAAAAATACACAAAAATAGCAAAAGAGCAACCAAATAAAGCAACAGAATAATGATGATAATGAAAACGAAAATTAACACTTTCCACGCGGCAGGCAGCTGCAGACGACATTCCAAAATTTCACAATATGTTTCAAAAATGTCAAAATTACTGTATTTCATTACCATATTTGGAATCACCATGAGAAATGCATTGAAATAAGTACAAACATGACTAGTGTTTGGTCAGTAATCTTTTGAGATAGACTTTGAAAATTATGAAAGGTGTCTAAAAAATCTGTTTGTGTATGGTAAAAATAATAGCCGCGTGGAAAGCGTTAAGAAGAAATAAATGAAAATATTACACAGTGATGAAAAATTCGAAGATGACTTACAACAGTGTTTGAATTGATGGAATAGGAGTAGAAATGGTGAACAAAATTCATTAAGCTTGCTAAAAGTTTGAGAATTCTTTCTACTTTATAGTGATCTGTCACTTCAAAATGGACATGTTGGAGGCCTGAGTCAAATGTTAGTTATTGGGTATGACTTCAAAAAGAGCACATTTTAAGCTTTGAAATGATACCATGTTCAAGGTAGTTGGACTTTGTCATCACAAGATATGATTTAAAGAAACATATTCTTTCTATTTTTTTCTTTAAATTTCACCAAATAAATTGGCCTCTATCTAAAAACTATGTTTGCCGACGACAGCAGGTCCTTTTTGACGTGACTGGTCACCTGATAAGGGTGGAGATGGGAGTGGGAGATGGGGGAGGGGATACGGATAGATGTGGAAGGAGGGGGGGGGGGCAACAAATATTGTTTGATTTGCTGATATGGGAGTAGAAATTATAAACATTGTTTTGTTTGAGGATTTCTTTGTACTTGTCCAGTCTTTTTGTTGGGGTGAGGGCAGGAGTATGGGAAGGGGAAGGAGCCCAATAATAGATGTAGATGGGGTGGGAGAAATAATTCACCAATCAATCAATCATTATTATCCCCATATTGAACATAATGTGTGAATACAATAAGACAAAGGGTTAAAATCATTAAAATTATTATTAGTTATACTAGTAAAAGAAACAAGCTTTTGGGTGGTACTTTAAGTAATACGGATAGTTAACAAAGTTTGTTCACAACACATGCACAAAATGTGATACTGATAATGAAAGATGCTACATGCGGGGCTACTGGATTGTGTGTACAATGAAACTGTTGGTCTTATTTAGGGGGTGGACCGGTGGGCACTAAAAACTGGAAAAGGGGTGTATATATATGTGCCACAGTCCCCTATTAACTTCCCCTGTTAGGTTTTTTAACCTTATACACACCCTTCAGCTTGCATCAATGTGGTACTTTTTCATAAAAAGTCAAGACATCCTAAATTGTACATTCCAAAGAGAGATAAAAAGGCCATGTGTTTAACTAATCAGTTCTAGCCTTAGGCCAACAAAAAAATTGTTATGTTGTCCTCCACAGCTTTCAGAGAGGAGGGGCGGGCGGGCGAATTTAAAAAAATTAAAAAAATGATTTTTTTAAATTTTCTTTTACCAGCGGAAGCTCAAAGTTCAGCCAACAAGAAGTTGAAATCACTCTGAGAGTCGCACATATATGTTATTAACACTTAATTTAATAGTCAATGCCATTTAAACTGTTTAAAAAAAATCTGAAAAAAAAATCTGAAAAAAATTTGGAAAAAAAAAAAATCTGAAAAAGAAAAGAAAAAAATCTGATTTTTTTTTAAAAAAAAATCAAAAAATCGGAGCGGCCCTAAATCCGGAGCGGGCGGTCGAGGACAACATAACATTTTTTTTTTTGGCCTTACTTGTAACCAGAATCATTTCTAAAGTAGTCCCTCAAAGATGGCACACCCTACCAAAAAGTGAAAAATTCACTAAATTTGATGGCTTGGAATTAGATAACTGCATGATATTCCTTTGGACATCCACATTAATCAATAGCAAGTTGTTGATATTTAGAGGGGCAAAATTTGAAGCAAAAATCAGAATCATTTTGGTATCAAGTGCATATTTAACATTAGGATTGCAAGTGAAACTGAACTGATACACAAGGTGTGAGGCATGACTTAAAGCTTCATCTTACCGGACTGTTTGCTGCTGCGGCCAGCCTAGCTGCGTATCTGGCTATCAGACGGTGTTCATCGTCAAGTCTGGAGTTGTCTAACGAGCTATTTAACCTGTAGATATGAATTGGGAGACAAAAAAGCATGTTTGAATTAGATAATTGGTAACTTAGATTTCACAATTGTACCACTTGGTTTGTAAGAAGTATGAGTGCCCATATCTCCATCCAATTTATATGTGTTATCTAAATAATGATATCAGCCACAGCCACAGCCAAAAAAGATTCATTTGTCTCTTAAAGAAAAAGTTGAGATCTTAATACCAACAATAAAAGGAGCTCTTTGAATACTTCAAAATGCCAACTTTGCGGTTTAGACTGGATACTGATTTCTGATTTTATATTGAAAAATTACTGTATAATTGTCTCAATTGTCTTTGTTTTTCCATGCCTAATTCCATAAATATCTCAAAATGTATTTTACCCAAAAACCTTTGCCGAGACAGTAGATAAATGTCAGTTTAAAATAGTATATTTGGCTGTCTTGCTACTTACCTCTTGATATCCTCTTCGGTCCTCAGTACTCTGGTGTTTTCAGGATTGTCATACGTTAAAATGGTTACAGGAGTTGCTGGTCTATTGTGTCAATGAAAAAAGAGGGAGGAGGAGAAAAATAAGCAATCAAATTTGCTAAATGTTATGTATTATGGCACGGTGCACACACGCAGTGCAATATCAACTGCTAATTTGGCAATTATGATTCCTTGAGCATAATCAAGCAAATTATGGAAGTTGTATAACCATAACCCATTATATTGATTAGGCGACACAAAAAAAAAAAAACCCTGTTGTACGGGCCTGACCGACCCATTTTTTTAGAAATCAATGACAAAAATGTTCACATGCAATACCAACCCAAAAGAAATTTTTGCTTGTCAAAAAACAGCAAATTGTTCACAGATTTGTTTGATATTTTACAGATTTTTACGGTCATTTTCAAGGGAAATAAGGAATTATTTTAAAGCCTGACTAATCGTCGCCTTAGTGCCACTATGGGTATCAATGTTTGTAGATCAAAGCATTTTTATTGGCAAAGGATGGTCATCCATTAAAACTTGATACTCGTTTGGATAGTCACAACCTACTTTTTGTCTGATTTAAAACATTATGATCAAGTAATTATGCCAACCAATGTTATTTTCTCATCTCAAAATGGTATCAATATATATGTGACGCAATCAAGAGGAATGAGTCGGATGTCGGGGAATCCCAAATTGAGATATGGCCAATTCAAAATGGCGGCTTACATAAGTTTTGATGGAAATTCATGTATACAATTTGACATAACTTTGGAACAAAACGTCAAATCGACATGGGGTTTTCAGTTTCTGAAAGCTCTAGGTGTCTTCCTTAAAACTGTATTAAAAACTCATTTTCGACCAGGGTCGACATCCGACTTATTCCTTTTGATCGCGTCACATATGTGACTTCCCCTGAAGTATAATATCTGACCTGATCGGCAGAATCAGGGTGAAATTGACCGATTATTTACAGATTTTTGAAGCCTTGGAGAAATATGGCTGCAGGTTTATCAATTGCATCAAAATTTGAGCTAGGATATCAACAGGGGTGGGGGGCAATGAGAATTGATAGGTAAAATCAGCCTGAAATATGGACACACTTTTTTGTGACTTTGTTTCCTTATGATATGTGCCACTACTTTAACACTTTTGTACTTCAGACCCCGAGCCATAGAGTGTCTGTTTTTCAGGCTGTTTAGTCTGTTGTCAATGTTGACTATGCAAGACCATGTATGAGATATACATCAAAATAGTGATTTGGGCATGACCACTGGCCTGCCTAATCTGGGAATTGGAGAATTTATGACCGGCCAATAGCTAAATCGCTGGTATAAAGGTGATTAGACGGTGGAACATAATGCGGCTTGATCAGGTCACCCATCCTACCCAGTAAGTTTTCCAGTCCATTCATTCATTGTCCCTAAAGTTATTTCACCTCACTTTCACCACATAATATAGCAGTGTTCTCATGTTATATTCATTTGAAAACAACAAGGTCAAGCACCACACATTCAAAATTTGTTGAACTTAAGTGGTAAACCAACTTGCACTTTTGTAGCTGTTCCAGATTTCCCCAGATAAGAAATATGTGACCCAAAATGAGTATATGAGGCACAATGCGGCATTTTAATTTGATTTACGACCACAAAAATGGTACACGGTCAAAACTTCAAATGTCCGTAACTTGACGATTTGTATTTGATGTTTTGCAACAAAGGGATTTTCAATAATCCGTAACGTTGGTTAGGAATGTGATATAACACTGACTTGGGTACAAAATGTCCCGTACCTATGATATAAATAACTCTATGTACCTGTCCCTCATTAACTTGCGTTGGATCACATATAAACTCATACACCTTGATTAGGAATACTCAAGTTTCAACAAATCACCCCAAGGGTTTGAAGACCAGTAAAATGTGCATTTTTTGTTTGTTTGTGTGCTATCATTAGTAAATAAATGACAAACAAACAAATAGTGTTTTTGAAATGTCCCCAGATGAGAATCCATACACCTTCTTGATAAAGAATATTAACCCTGTGAGCACTTCCTGCTTTCTTAGTGTCTCTGATTGGCTCATTACAGGATATAATCTGATATACCCCTGTGAGTAACCAATCATAAAAGTACTTATATATTTCTTCAACAACCATACCACCATTGTTACTGTATCTCTCATTGGCTAAATGTATGGTATATAACACTTGTAACCAATCAAAATTGTACTTAGATGCCCATATACAGTCATCACAATAAGTAACTGACCAGGTAATACACATGCTGATAACTCTAAAAGTATAACTCCTACATAAACATATTTAATTATAAAGTTGTTGAGAAATTTCTCTTCTTGAATTTGCGATATTACACACTAAGAATGGTTGATTAATGAGGAAGTTGCGATCCCAAACGTTAGGGCAAGTCTGAATTTCATTTTAACATTTTCTTTTCAACACGGGGAGATCGAGCACGACAGGTAAAGCGTGTGTGTGCCGTATTGATCAACCGTAACAATGCCACCGGCCGACTATCCAACGACCAGGCCATCGACGGGTGAATTGGCACTACCACTACCAGTAATCAATAATTTGCCGGTCTGAGTCCCCGTGTTGGAAATGAAAATGTGAAAATGAAAATCAGACTTGACAGTACATTTGGGATTGTAACTTCCTTGATAATCAGTCATTCTTAGCGTGTAATATCTCAAATTCAGGAAGAGAAATTTCTCAACATGTTTTTAATTTAATATGTTTATGTAGGAGTTATACTTCTAGAGTTATCAGCACATTTATTACCTGGTCAGTTACTTATTGTGATGACTGTATAGGCAGGCAGTGCTCAGGGGGGTAGAATGTGCATAATTGATTGCTTGTTTGTAAATAAATGACAGACAAACAAATAGTGCAAGTGAATAAGAAAATATCAAAATAAAACATAGGTCAACCAAGTAGAACCCAAAGAAATCTCAATAATGTTAAAAGATAAAAAGCAACATATATTTACAAGATAAAATCATATCAAAAATTAACAACATATTCAAGAACATTTGTGTGATACAAAAGGTGCACTTTGAAGCTCTAATCATTCCTGTACCTAAAAGTTGGTGTTCCCATTCTTGCAATTAAAGACAATAGAAGGGTATTGAATGAGGGGTAATTAGTGACAATGTATTATTTAAAGGTAGATGACCCGATCACATTTTCGTAACACAGAATTATTTCAAACATACGGAGATTTTCATATCATATGAAAGCTCGTATTTTTCTCATCATCATACTGAAATTTGACGGCCAAAATCGGTATAATTACGGAGAAATCGATGAAATAACGTCGAATTACCGCGAATGGTGGTATACCACCGATATAGTTTGTGTACAACTCAATGGGTACAGTTCACAGCATCTTGTGCGTCTAAAATAAGAACCATTAGAGCTATGCAACTCAAACTTTGGAACACGACATTTTTAAGGATGACCTTTCATGTAGAATAGAAAACTTCAAGTTGAAAATTGGAAATTTGATCGGGTCATCTACCTTTAATCACTGAACAGCATAACCAACATCAAAAGACAGCCTTCAAATGCTTCAGAGTGTGAAAATAAGGTGATTAGGCTGTAAAAAGTTATTTTCTTTAGGAAAAATTCAATTAAATGTTGACAATATTTTTGAATCTCTACGGGTTTGAAAAAGCTAATGCCAAGATTCCAAAATTGTTAAGTGAAAAGCTGAGGATAATACACAACAGTTTATGGAGAACATACAACTTGTCCAAAAGTAACTTGAGAACATTTTATAACAGCAATCAATTTACAAGCAAATTGTGGCCTTATGATCACTCATCAAAGTGCACCTTAATAAAATCAATTTAACATCATATTAAAAATAATGATTAAGGTTATCAACCCGAGAACTAATTCAGAAAATAATAATGATGATGATAATAGTAATAATGAATATGTAACAAGATTCAAAGATGGATGTCACATGCTGAAGTTATCAATAATGAACCATTTTAGAAAGCTATATGTAAACAAAATATAATCCAAACCTAATTAAAAATAAATAAAAATGAGGCGTACAAACAAATGATGAAACCATGACACAGGACAGGCATCGTAACTCATAAAACAATAAGAAATTCATCGAGCAATGAACAGAAATGAAATGAAAAACAAGTGATTTGTGTCAATACACAACACAGGTAAATGCGAACATGACAAAAAAAATTTACCAGAAAGACATAAACTAGTGGATCAAGCATGTCATAACAAATTTGGAGTCTATAAAAAGAACTACTAATGTCCAATGCCAGATGGGACAAAGTGGTCAAAATCAACTCTCATAAATCATAAAATTGGCAAATCCCTTCTCGAATTTAATTGCTCTCTAGGTAGGACATGCATTTGTTGATCTGTTGAAAAATGATATTAGAGAATGAATGATGGTTGGTGTGTGTGTGTTTCTATAAAAAAGCTTTGCCTCAAATGATATTTCTTTGCTTATTTGTTTGGAATCAAAGAGTAACTGTACACATGTAGTTGCATGTACATTATTAATGCTTTAAGGGGAACTCAAAGAAATCCCAATGAAAAATGTTGACTAAAAAGTGCCAACAACAAAAATGTTTCCATTTTTTTTTTCCACTTTTTTGGTCAAAATTTCAAAAAGTATTAGATTAGGAAAAATGAGAAATTAGTGCCTAAAATTATTTTTGATAGCTTTGTTTTAAAAAAAATTGGGTAAAAAAAAGTAAATTTTGTGATTTTCTCAACAACAAAAAACATTTTTAGTCAAAATTGATGCCACATTTGGATTCTCTGATCCATTTCCTTTCCAAAAATGTATACTTTTATATGCATTTGATTAATAGTTTAATAATTACAGCACTCACAAAATTCATAAAATCAAATCAAAAACTTCCTTGAGTCCCCCCTATTAAGTACAAACAAATTTAAGTCAGCTCTCTTCAATAAACCCTCAATTAGGTATATTAAGATTTGGTCAGCAAATTCATGTAAACGTTTAAAAGTATCATTACTTTAAGCTTTCAATACGCACCACAGATTTGTTAAACAATTTGTCATCATAGGTCTACAGCAGAAAAGAGTTAAATACCCGAAGTATCATAGGGCAAAGACTCTCAAATGTTGCCCAGAAAATGTTAAATTTGCAATCACAAAGTTTATAAAAAGAAGATTCACTGAATATTACCGCTATCAAAGAGCCTCATATTATTTTCATCCTATATTTCATATGACTATAGAGTGCACACCACCAAATAATATGTTGGTACTCCCAATACCGGTTTGTGTTTTTAAATTATAATAGACTCCAGGGTAAGTATAATATTAACTTCCTAGCAAAAGTACCAGTGCTGTAAATGTCCCTAAATGTTTTATAATTTAGAATGTGTATATAGATTGATTCCTCCATATTAGGCCCTAAATCTCTAGGTATTTTTTTCTTCATTTTTACAAGATTTCACTGTTCCAACCAATTGAGAGCTAAAAGACTCCATCTTAGAATCTAGACAGCATGTCGTAGATTTCTTTGGCCCGTAACAGGGAAAATAATGCTGGTCAGCCTCCACCCCACAAAAGTAATTGTTGTAAGGAAGAAGATGTGTAGATCTTCAATAAAAACAATGATTTGAATGATAAAGTTGAGTGTAAACAACATGAATTTGACCTCTTAACCACACAATGCAACAGAGAACTTAATATTAGGTGGTATGGCCGGGACCATAAGTTTACATTACCCCCATCACCAGAGAAGAAGCATCACATATTTTGCAGGGCTATATTTGAAATAAGCAAGCTGCATAGCTAGGCAGGCATTTTGGAAACACATAAGAATAAAGAGTCATACAAGTTGAACAAGGAGACTTACGCTATGTCATTTTGTGAGGTCCATATAGGTGTTTTGCTATTAGACGGATAGATAGATAGCATACAAAGGGATAAAATGTGTTATTATATCGAACGGAACACAGTGATGAGAGAGTGAATGAGTGCTACGAGACGAGTTAGATATAGGGCATGGATTATTTACTGAACGAATCTGGATTGGTTAAGGTATCCTCAATCCGCCAACGAAATTACTTTCCGCAGACAAGGATATGGCTAGAAAAATTCAGCGAGAATCGTTTGCAAAATTCTCCCAAAAGATCCTTGCAAAACAAATTTACATGAATCAATTGGCAAGAAAAACCTTCGTAAGTGCAATTGGCCCCTGAACATGTTTAACACTTACAATGCCCATTCATGGTTGATGGTGCAAAATTCTACAGCCTTTACAAGTAAGAAATTAATGTTTATAAATGCAAAATTCAACTCAATATCAATCAAATTATTAACACTTTCCACACAGCCATTGGTTTTACCATATTTAAAACAGATTTTTCAGAAACCTTTCCCAACTTTTAAAGTCTATCTCAAGAATTATAGAACCAACACTAAGCATTTTGTACTTATTGTAGTGCATTCTCATATTGATTCCAAATATGGTAATGAAATTCAATAATGTTGACTTTTTTGAAACATTTTTGTGAAATTTTGGAATGTCGTCTGCAGATGCCTGCCGTGTGAAAAAGTGTTAACTACCTCTAGATTACTTCAACTAACAATCTTGAATGAGTGTAACGCCTATATACTGACGTTATGTCATGATCAAGGCCTATACAACACCTCATGGCACACCAGATAAGCCAAATAGCATACATACTACTTAGCGCACTGTAAGTGTTAAAAGCAACATTTTCTATAAGGCTAGCTTCTTGGCAGTTTGTAGTTTAAATTGTTCAAGGGACAAAAACGCAAAAAAAAAGACGTAATGATGGCATGATTCATGAGTCTCCTACATCAGATGTTCTAAGCATTGACAAATGTTGTACTTCTCATTTCAAGAAAAATACAGCTTTATAATTAAGCCATTCTGGAGATTGTACATGTAGGCTCAAGCAGAGAGCATTACTGTAGAAGCCAATATTTTTGCGTAAAGATATTTTCGCGCATTTTGATATCATTGACATTACGTGAATTGTTTTATTCGCGGGCGACCTTTTGGATGCACTGCATAAATGTTGAAAACAATATTTTTGCGTGTTATAATTTTTGCGGAAAAATATTTTGCGCGAAGAGCACGAAAATAAAACCACCGCGAAAATGTCAGCTTTTACAGTATTTCAATTGGGTATATGAAATGAGAGGGAGTACTTTGGTTCAGGTAAAACCCTGCACATGGAAAATACACAAAATGTATGATTATTCTAGTGCTCACATTTCACCTTATACCTATAAGAAAAGGTATATGGAATGAGCCAAAAGGATATTTATGTGGAGGTCATTGCAAGTAAAACAAACAAAATTGGAAACCACTGCTCATCAGTTTACAAATTTACAAGTAAATACATACAAATTCACCCTTAACATTTCTACTTTAGATCTGTCAGTCAAATATGCATTGCAAACCAACTTACCGTTTTGTTTTTGTTTTTGCTTTGGATTTTTTCACAAAAAGAGTTGCACTATTCTATATGATGAATTCATAAATGCGACCATTATTGTTCATTGGTTCCATACATTTTTTTTGAAAGGGTCAGATTTTTATAATAATTACATCCTATTCAATGCTTTAAAAAAATAATAAGCAACCATTCTTGGTTCAACTCTTTATCACTTTCTTTCTCAAGTAAATGCTATATTTTCTACTGTTTAGACCATCTATAGATTGATGGTAAATTTGAAGGGCACTGCCCACTTTTAGACCAACAAAATGTTTTGTGGTGTTGCCCTCATGTGCCAAAAATCTTAAAATCAGGTCTGTTGGTCGATTTTCCTTTAATTTGTTTGGTTTTGGGGTTTTTTTCGCTGACAAATATTACTGACAGACTGTTGTTCATGACAAGACAAAATTGGTAAATGTTAATTTGACTAATTTTTCTTTAGTGTGATAATAGTTTAAAAGCAATTTAAGCAAACTTATCCATTTCAAGCAGAAAATAGTAATACTTTGACAAATTGGGTACAATTTAAATCTTTAAAAAAAAAATTAAAAAATTGTGACCCTGATTTTTGAGATTTTAGGGTCGCAACACAACATTAAAATGTGGCCTTATAGCAATGTAAGGATTTCATAAACACACATTCACCAAGTATGAGGCTGAAAATGAAGAGGGTTAAGCACATCAAAAGCAAAAAGTACACAAGAAATATCACATGCGATGGCACACTTACGTTGATTCCAGTGTATGGGCCGATGCGTCCACAGAGGTGATCGATTCATCGAGGGCGAGGGCGCTATTTGGAGGGGTTGCGTGCACTAGAGGAGGTGTATCACGACTATAGAGGGTGGCAACAACACACAGATACAACTTTCACAACCAATGTAGTAACAGGGTTAATACAATTTTACAGATTTCTTGCTATCCCATGATGCTCTCTGGGCTATTCCTCCCTTTATGAATTATACTATTGCTTTGCCACAAAAGTAAAGTAATATGATGTAAAAACCGAACATTTATGTTCTATTTCAATCATCCTATCAGGGACTTATAGGGACTTAAATTCAAGACTGGTCTTAGAGTCTGTTGTTCAAAGACTTTTTTCTCAGACTAAGATTTAAACTCATACGGACACCTAAATACTTCACTATTTAGTGCAAGGAAAACGTTTCTGATAAATCTATGTACATGTATAATTGTGGGCAATGTGGAATTTTCCCACGGAGACTTATGGGATAGCGTAAAAAGGTGAATAATGAAACAGAGGAAATTCCTGTTTGCATAGCATATTTCAGCGAGGAAAATTTAGCTAGCATTATCAATGCCAGGAGTACATTTTGAAATGAAGATTTGGCTATATACGTGCTGCAGATGCACTTATGTGCATGTACATGGTCACGTAGTATTCTGGGTAATATTTAGGCCTATTAATATAGGTTTCTTACACTCCCTCAATATGTTTAACTTCATAACATAACTAAATAATAACAATTGATGATGGCCTATAAGCATGATTCTAGCAGAATCTATGACGAGTGAAACTTAATTGAATAAACGCGAGGATCAAGCAAATGATACCAGCCGAGTAAAAACGGCAACATAACGGCGACGAAAGCATATTTCGTGCCCCCTGTGCATCTGCCCCTCCCCCCCCAAAAAAAAAGAAATTGCCAACAATGGCTCAAAAAAGATATCTTAGTTAATCAGTGCTAGAGTAATCTTCATCAATTTCAGGTAAAAAAATCAAAAAATATGGTGCAATTTAAGTTTTCTTTACAAAAACTGCTTTTGCTACGTTGTCCACACATCTTTGACCCCAAAAAGGGATTTGTTTTTGTCAAAATAAAAAGAATCAGCATTTTTAGTGAAATTTGATACCAAAAATGGATTCTCCAACTAATTTCCTTCACATTAATAGTTCAAAGGTTACAGCACTTGTAAATTTCATATATTTTTGTTTACCACCCGCCCCCCCTTATTGAGCGTGACAACTTCAGCGAGTGTGAGAAACATGCAAACCCACAACATGCATTCTCCTTTTCCTCTTCTAAAATTCAAGACGGGAGATTTGCGACTGTACAAACTGAGCATGCATGCCAGCACACAATAATATTTGGTTTCTTTACAAACAAAGGTTTTACAATAGATGACTGAATCACACCACACAATGACAACAACAAATACAATAAATGCGCAGCAGAGTCCCAAGAATACCAAGCAGATAAAGATAGAGGATAATCTTGGCATGGTTATAAAGTTGAATTTATAGCTAGAGGGTGAATCAAAAAAACTGCAATAGTGGAGAAAAAAAGCCATCTTGTTTTAAAAACTAAGTTGAAGTTTGAATTTGTTTAAATATTATAAGAATACCTTATTTGTTACCAAATTTGTGTGAACAAATGAAGTCAATATCATATTCCATTTGCTTTTGGTGAACCTTTTTACCTGTGCACCCATTTATTTCACACGTTTTTCCACAAGATACCCAAAATATGCATCCAAGAGATACCCAAAATATGCATCAGATCGCAAAATGTGTCTCTCATTCAAATTTGGAAACTTGAGTACATTTGTGATGTTATTGGAATTTGATGCATTCTTTCATGTTTACATGTGAGTTAAAATAATCAATTTACCCTACCCATGCTATGAAATTCTTATAATGTTCTAAATTTTAATACAAAACTGACATTTTCCAAATTTTTGTTGGCGGGATATTCAAATATGAAAATGCAATGTGTGCAATTTCAATTGAAAATCACTGTGCTCGTGGACAAACATGTAAATGTGGTTGTGCAGTAGAGAGGGTCACCAAAGACAAAAGGGAAATGTGATCGACTTTATTTTTTAACACAAAGTTAGGATTAAATATGTCATTCTTGCAACGTTTAAAACGTTTTATAAGCCATTTTGGTTTTGAAAACAAAATGGCTTCTTTCCACTATTGCAGTTTTTTTTACTCGCCCTGTATTAACAGCACTGGCCTTCTACACTGCATCCCGCAAGAATTCAAATTAAATTTTGTCCTTAAATGTATCGACAGCCTAATATATCACCTATGAAATAAAGTGCCCAAATCCACCTGGGCCAGATTCATGTACACCTAACACAAAACAAAAAGTTCCTGACTGGTGCTTACAATTATGTTAGCTAATTCAAAACCAATAATCAGAGATAAACGTTAAGTGTGCAAATTCCTTTCCTGTAGTTTGACCCCTCTTTCATAAAAGTTGAGTATTCACTTATAAAGTTATGGCGGTTTAAGTGGCCAGACCTAACGAGGAGAAAGTTGTAACAAATTTATATTTTTCTATTAAATATCATTGCTTAGTATTTGACACAAATCAATGATATCCCATAGAAAAGACATTTTCTACAACTTTATTTTTGTTGGGTCTGGTCACATAAGCGATCATAACTTTAAAATTATCCACTAAATTTTTATAAATTGATGACCCTAGATCTAAAAGGGGGTTAAGTCACAATCTTGTGAAATTGTAGTTAGTATCAGTTTCTGCTACAAGGAGGATCTCTGCACCCTCTGTTCAAAGTTACAGTTATGTAAGAGTCCATGTGAGGTACAACCCGGGTGGGTCAAGTCCGCACATGGACACAATGAAACCCAGTTTTTGTCATTTTTCTCAATGTGACTTAACCCCCTTTTAGATCTATATAGGGTCCTCAATTAGATATCAAATTATGTGGAAGAAATTTGTTTACTATCTATATCTTTGATTTTTGGTAGCAATCATTGATTTTCAAAAAGTCATCTGTACAACTTTATATTTTTGTTGGGTCTGATCACATAAGCCATCATAACTTTAAAAGTATCCACTCAATTTCTTATGAATGAGATATCAAATTATGTGGAAGAAATTTGCTTACTTAATCTATATCTTTGATTTTGGGTAGCAATCATTGATTTTGAAAAATTCATCTGTACAACTATATTTTTGTTGGATCGGATCACTTAAAACGATCATAACTTTAAAATGATCCACTCAATTTTTATGAATGATATATCAAATTATGCGGAAGAAATTTTCTCACTGAATGTATATCTTAGATTTTTGTTAGCAATCATAGATTTTGAATTAGCTAACATACATAAGCACATGGTCAGGATCTTTTTGTGCGAGGTGTATAATGGTATTTGATAACGTGTTTACTGCTTCATAACACAGATCTCTAAAACGAGTATTTACATGCCAAGTGAATATTGGAGTCAATTTGTCTCATGTCTCATAGCTTGTGTGTTTCTGCGGTCAATTCATATTTGTCTGCATGAATAACAGATCAAATTAAATTACAGGAATAGATTTTGGTAGCAATCTTTCTGTCATGACTTGTGTTCTCGCATGCTGAGTTTTAATAATGTGCGTTTTATCCTTCAATATCGCCTTTTCTTACAGGTGTACTTGACCAACAGCTAATCCCAATTTGCACAAGAAGTGTAGAACTACTTGTTCTACTTATCAGAATTTTTTAAACAAAGTAAGAAAGTAGTTCTACATTTATTTGGAAGGAGGAATAGAGTGTAAACACTGGTTGTATTTGTTATAAATGTTGACTTGTGTTTTAGATGAATTTCATAACATTATTTGTCCTATTTAAAGGTAGATGACCCGATCACATTTTCGTAACACAGAATTATTTCAAACATACAGCGATTTTCATATCATATGAAAGCTCGTATTTTTCTCATCATCATACTGAAATTTGACGGCCTAAATTGGTATAATTACGGAGAAATCTATGAAATAGCGTCGAATTACCGCGAATGGTGGTAACCACCGATATAGTTTGTGTACTACTCAATGGGTACAGTTCACAGCATCTTGTGCGTCTAAAATAAGAACCATTAGAGCTATGCAACTCAAACTTTGGAACACAACTTTTTTAAGGATAACCTTTCATGTAGAATAGAAAACTTCAAGTTGAAAATCGAAAATGTGATCGGGTCATCTACCTTTAACTGAATAAAGGTGCTTACATAATGACATGATAAACATCAATTCTGGACAACCTTACAAGCATGCATAAGATACACAGAAATCCTTACATTCAGCCCAGTATGAAAATTATGTGAGACTAAATAGTGCACTTTTGTACAGCAGTAATAACATGGATTAATATTATACCCAAGTATTTATAACAGCTTTTCCTAAAGAACCCAGAAGAAGATGTTGGTAATTTTAGGCCTCCAGAAATTTCTCGAAACAAACAGAAAGTGGCAAATTTATTAATTTCATGGGAAACAATTTTTTGCGTGTATCGTAATACTGATATCCGGGGCTACACCTCCTATTCTTATTGAAATATAAACTCTGGCAATTTTAAAATGGAGTTTAGAGATTGGTTATGAGATTCATAGTGTTGATTTTAACGCTTTCCATGCGGTAGACGGCTGCAGACGACATTCCAAATGTTGACAAAATGTTTCAAAAATGTCAACATTATTTAATTTCATTACCATATTTGGAATCACCATGAGAAATGCATTGAAATAAGTACAACCATGCCTAGTATTGGTTCAGTAATCGTTGAGGTAGACCTTGAAAGTTGGGAAAGGTTTCTGAAAATTCTGTTTTGTATGTGGTAAAACTTACAGCTGCGTGGAAAGTGTTAAGACTGATTGTGATGAATACGACATTGGGAATAGGTTTCGAAAAAAGATCTATAAAATCAGATCATAGAAGCTGGACTGAATCTTAACACTTTCCATGCGGCTATTCATTTTACAATATTCAAAACAGATTTTTCAGAAACCTTCTCAACTTTCAAGGTCTCAAGGATTACTTAACCAATACTAGGCATGTTTGTACTTATTTCAATGTATTTTTCATGGTGATTCGAAATATGGTAATGAAATTCAATAATTTTGCCATTTTTAAAACATTTTATGAAATGTTGGAATGTCGTCTGCAGACGCCTGCAAAGTGTTAAGACCATTTAAATTCTTAAACAATCCTCAGGTCATAGTTCCAAAAGTGGCGCTTTCTGACCAATCGAAACACTATTGATGTTACTCTTTTTGATACTATGGTAAGTGGTGACACTCTACACTTTTCTGTTTCATCTCCACTTTCAAGATACGTCGTCAGATGCTTGATAAATCTAGAGCAGTCTGACACGCAGTTATAATACAATTGACCTAATAATCAGACACAATCTTCCGTGACAAAGTCAAATAAAATAGGTTACAATATCAATTTGCATCTTGACAGCTCTTATGGAGACAAAAAAGTTACACAACCTGGCAGGTAACATCAATAATATAGAACTAGGTGAGAATATATTTCAAAATATATTAAATATCTTAAAGCCAAACAAAGAAGATAGTCCGTCTCAGAAGCCCGCCCGCATTGGTATGTAAAATGAGCTACGGCGCGTAGGTCTATGCGCTGAGGCCTAAAAAACTCTTCATTTTTTTTTATTTTGTTGTTGTTGTTGTTGTTGTTGTTTTGATTTTTAGAAAAAAAGTTTTTAACAAAAAGTTCTCTTAAGCTTGGATTAGCAACAACAACAACAACAAAATCGCAAACCTCATAGCCTATTTCTTTTTTTAAATCGCGCAGCACTTCGGTTATTTGCAAAATGTTTCTAAGACAGACTATCTTCTTTGTTTGGCCTAATAGGTTTTAGGATCTGCTAAACGATACAGTAGGGTACTGTAACACAAGTGGTATGTTTTGTGTGCTGGTATTTTTGCAAAACGCAGTCAAAAAGAATAGTGTGTAATTATAGTTTGATCCGTTCCAAATTGGCAAAAATTGTGAGGCTAATATTTATCCCCTTGGCCACAATGGAATACCTAGTTGCCCACCGCTCACTGCTTATTTAATCATGATTTGCTAACGCACACGTTCACCAATAAATATGTGCAACGACACACCATTGTTCTTACGCACAGACAAATACAAGCCTCACAATTTTTGCCAATTTGGAACTGATTAAACTATAGTGGCTGTCCTAGTTCTTCCCACACTACAGGGTGAGTAAAAAGAAACTGCAATAGAGGAAAGAAGCCATCTTATTTTAAAAACCGAGTTGATGTTTGACATTTTTTACACGTTATAAGAATAACATATTTGTTACTAATTTCATGTGAAAATTTAAAGTCAATCTCATTTTTCGTTAGCCTTTGGTGAACCTTTTTTACCCATGCACCCATTTCACACGCTTGTCCACGAAACAAATTAAATAATCAATTTACATAACCCATGCTATAAATTGCATATAATGTTCTAAATTTGAATAAAAATGAAATTGTTCCGAATTTTTGTTAGCGGAATATTCAAATGTGAACATGAAATGTGTGCAATTGAAAATTGAAAATTGCTATGCTCGTGGACAAACAAGTAAACTGGGTTGTGCAGCTAGCAGGTTCATCAAAGACAAACGAAAAATGGGATTGACTTCATTTTTTTCACATAAAGTTAGGAACAACTATATCATTCTTGCAACGTTTAAGAAATTTCAACTTGGTTTTGAAATAAGATGGCTTCTTTCCACTCTTGCAGATTTTTTTGACTCACCAACATTGCCACATTTTATTTTTTCTGCAGGAAATATCCATTTGCAAAATGCAAGAAAATTATACCGACCCTTCCAAAAAAGAATCTCATTTATTCAGTATAGACCAAGCTGGTTAGAATGCATATATAGTACGGTATAATATCACGTTCATCCGACGTCAAAATGTCACTATGAAAACGTGTAATTTGATCAAACATTAAGCAATATAAGTCTCAGGTGTGAACATCCGTCGTCTGCTCGTAAATAATTGCTTATTTATTGTTTTTACATCACATACTTGTATATAATTAACGAACATACTCCGATTGTCTACTCACACAATATGCGATAAATCTATCGGCCTTTCTGGCTCGTCTGGGTAATGCTGAATACGCTGCTGTCTAGAGGGGGACTTGAAGGGTTTCTTGAGGGCTTTGCCAACCTTCTTGGCAGGAGATTTCTGTGCGAGGAAAAATTGAAGAAAATAGAAACGTAAAAAATATTATTGTTTAGTTTCAAGTTTTAGAGCCTAGAGACATATAACACAACATATAACACCTCTGGACTGAATTAAAATTATTCTAGTGTTTGTGTTTTATTAAGATGTACTACATTTTAAATCTGACTTTTAATTTGTTACACATTCAAAAAACTTTCACAAGTAGATGAATGATATGTACAGCCTTCAAACATATATCTTAACATTATCTCTAAAATTGTATCTCTGCTTAAATTGAAATACTTAAAGTGAGCTGATATGTCTATAATCTATAATCCATTCCTCAATGTTCTCAACTTTAAAAACAAATGATCTAGCATGCCTTTGAAAACATAGCGCATAACATATATGATCCCCTAGACTCATATTTTACTAGTGTGTTTAGATATCTGCCTATTCTAGTCAGATGTTACTCCACTTGTACTCTCAGTACATATTAATCTGACAGCAACACTAAGCTGCATATGCCTACTCAAAACTCTATGTTTACATACATGCTTACAAAATGGGAAGTTCTATACGTAAGCCTCTTACGTTAGGTTACTGTCTAAAATGAAACCAAATATAGCAAAATTGATCCGTTTTTTTTCTTGATTAAGAACTTTCCTAAAATTATGTAACTGAATACCAATCCTCATTAACTTTGACTCTGCCCATGACACGAAATCTGTATTAATTCATCTGAAATCTTATTGATGTTTTGTTTCAAAAACATATATCCATTTCAGCTTATCATCTATTCATCAAATGATGTCTACCAACTAACAAGAGTGTCTTACACATCTAAGATTAATAAGATGGTTGTACACAGTCACTATAAATGGGTTATAGGAAAACGTTTCTATTACCTATCAAGGGTAAACAAACTTTGTACTCCACTGATTCTAATGACAGGATCATGATAGTGCTACATTTTCAAACCTATGTTTTATACACATATTTCAAGTTTTGTCTAGAAACAGGTTGGCCAGAAACCTCTATAATGTTTTCAATTGATCTTTTCTTTAAAAGGTACCTAATTAATATCTTAGTTACTAAACATTGCTATACAGCAGACAGCTAGCACGTCAGATAGACACACACACACACACAAATCACAAACATCTATTCCTATTTCAGACAATAACCACTTTTGCTGTAATATCGATACAGCTGGCTACTCAGTTCAAAAGACACATACTGAACCCCTAATTTCTTAACCCCTAAATGTTCTCATTTTGGAAGAAACGATAATAAATCTAGCAGATATTTACAAAAAAAAAAAAAAAAAATAGAAAAATACACTATAAGAGAATAGACCCCATCTTTGCCCTTATAAATAGCCTTGATACCGGGCACCGATTATTAATTTTAAAAAAGGTCCTAAACCATCAGGCGCAATATCCCTCGTATCTTGTTCTGAACCATACTCTGACATCATTTATCCTTGTAAAACAATTATTTAGGCTTTATATTTATCATATCTCTTCAAGACCAGTCTAATTGTCAACATGTAAACTGCTGTTCAAATGTACTGTTTTCTAGAGTCTAGATATTCAGACAAGGGTTTGTTCATATCTTGTGATGTGTCTATACGAGCATTGATCACAGTATCTAAGTGAGTATAGTGGTTCAAATCCTGATTAAAAATATATATTTTGGACACAACATTTCAGAGGTTAACCCCCCTCCTCTCCCCAATGTACTGTTCCCATAGTGTTTTTTTCTTACAATAGGTAGAAATTGTGGTCTTTCCTTTGTGCTGAAATAAGAGATAAGCACATGATGAGGGTTACTGATTCATTTACAGTCAATGGTGTGAAACAATGGTGTGACATCATGCAATTCTAACTGAGTTCACACCATTCTGTGTCACCCCTTGATAAACCAAGTGTCAAATTCTTCCAACAGTCTGTGCCTGCCAAAAGAAATAATGCATAAAGCATGTATAGTAGACCCCGGCCGAAAAAATATGAGTGTCACTGAACAGTCCACATGATGGCCCTCCCATTCATACTTCCGTCGTTGGCCATCCACGGATGTTGGCGTATAAACATTGACATTGCTCTTTAAAGGTAAATGTTCCGATTGCTGGCCCGATTTTTCAACTTGATGTTTTCTATTCTACATGAGGAGGGGTCATCCTTAAAATAGTCATATTCGAAAGTTTCAGTTGCATAATTCCAATGGTTCTTATTTTAGAAGCACAGGGTCACATTAAATTTGCCCATTGAGTAGTACACAAACTGGCTGGGTGGTTAACTGCATTTTGGCCTGTAACGTCTAAATGGAACATATCTTGTGCCAAACATTTTACAGAAGTAATGAGAAAAATATGGTGTTTCTTCTAATATCAAAATATGTTGATGGAAAAAACCTGAAGGGATCTGAACATCCACCTTTAACTCGCGCGCCAAAGTTTGTCGATGTCCGGCGATACCAACAATGGAAGTATGAACTGACCCTTGAATAATTATCATTCAATTGAATGCTCATTATGTTGCTTGCCTTATAATCAAACAAAACAAACACTACAATATAACTGCCTATCATCATGTTGCTTAACACAACAAAACGCATACAATCACATATCACTGAACGCACATTGAGTACATCTAATTTGTATGAAAAACTCAGAAAGAAAGAAAAAATGGGGCAAACAAAAAATAGAAGAAGAAAAAGAAGAAAAAAATCAAACCAAAATATGATATGAGTGCACCACCCAGAACTCAGCTTTTAAGCAAGCATTTCAAAAGTGACATCTAACCCTAAGAGAGTGCTACAGGCATTTTTGCTGTCCAGACCCAAATAAACTGTCATACTTCCACATGCAGTTGTCGCATTCTCAATTCTCAATTCTGTTTACTTATTATTCATTTAACAAAGCAAGTGCAAATCGAAAAAAAATCTTTTAATAAAAAAAAAATCTTTAAATTAAAAAATATAAATGATTTTTTTTTTTTAAATTAAATAAATAACTGAAAATTAATTCATGCAAGCCGTGTTTTTCAACCTACAACATGCATTGTTTTCTCATTGCCAAAATATCCGTAATGACCGACCTCCTCTTTTCCTTCCCACCCTCCACCTAATAAATTCACAATGCAAAAAAAAAACATTCCCATGCTTTTTCGTTCCTCTTTCATCATGCCATGCTAAAAAAATAGTAGAAAGCCCCGTGAGAGGGATTTGTGAAACTGACATGTACCCAGGATGTGTACTCCTTCATTTCGTGCTCGTTGGTGTGACTGGCCGACGTGTGTCCGCCCCAGAAGCAGCTTTGGCACAACTGGTAGTTTGAGCAACGCTGGCACTTGTAGCGGAACCCCATCATGGAATCGCTGTGACAGTAGCTGCACTCTACGGGATGGAATACTGCATTGGGGAAGGAGGAGGGGAGAGAAGGATATAAAAGAGAGATGAGTTATAAGGGTGGTGTTAAGCCTAATAACATTTGACCTCAAAAATGTAATTTTAAACTTTTTTTGGTCAAAAAATGAAACACTAAAAAAAATTATTAAATGCTCCAAGAGAAGTGTCTTAGATAAAGTGTCTTTGGTGCAATTTCGGCATTTTGGAATCGCTGTGACAGTAGCTGCACTCTACGGGATAGAATACTGCATGGGGGAGGGGGGAGAGAAGGATATAAAAGAGAGATGAGTTAATGAGACGTTTATAGATGAGGTGACCGTTGTTTTCCCATCCAATGTTTATCAACAAACGGAACGGTCAAAGGGACTGGACTGTCGATACACGCTTGAGGGAACAGCATATGTGACGCAATCAAGAGGAATGAGTCGAATGTCGACCCTGGTCGAAAATGAGATGTCACCCCATCTATAGTACGAGATATAAAGGGTTCAACAAAAGAAAGTATACCACTTTGTTTATGTCATTTTGAGTAACATCTAACAACAAAGATAAACCATAATTAGCACCATTTAAAGAAAAATATCCCATTTTCAAAAGTCGCATTTCCAATACACAGCACGAGAAGAAAGGACTAATTGGGGTCTCTCGGGGGGTGTGTATTAGCCAGGATTGACGGGGCTATCGATCGCACAGTGCAAATGCGTTGGGTCTAAAGACATTGTGTGTGTTAACAATTGCTCCTTTCTTCTCGTGCTGTGTATTGGAAATGCGACTTTTGAAAAGGGGATATTTTTCTTTAAATGGTGCGAATCATGGTTTATCTTTGTTGTTAGGGGGCAAATTTGGTATCAAAGTATGCCTAAAAGATTCATCTAAATGCCTATCTGGCCTGTTTGGTCAAACAAATATTGAATGTTACTCAAAATGACATAAACAAAATGGTATACTTTCTTTTGTTGAACCCTTTACATGGTTAAGCTGACATGCTAACTAAAAGGTATAACAGAACGAGTTGTTGGGGAAATTCATGTCATATTTATTTTCTACCCAGTATCGTTCTCTTTCAGAAGAAATGGTTACACAATTTATACTTGGAAGATTTCATGTCATCTATTTGGAACCTTTAACTAAGACTGTCCCCTTGTCACCCGCGTGGAAGTATAGCCCCTGCCCGATCGCGTCATAGAGTCAGCTCGAAAATCTGTAGATTTCCTTTGCCATATGATAGCCCGACTGATCGCGCCATGAGATTGAGGAAGCGTGCATAACCGGCACCTATAGTAGTGTAGTGTTTTGTAGCGATGAGGAATGTTAGGATTATTATGTCCTTGATTGTACACCAACAGGGGCAGTAAAGCATAAATAATTACCTGTCTACATAATTCATTTTTATGGGTGATTTAGGGTAACATTGTGCAGCTGAGACAAAACTGCACATCACAATCATAAGTGCAAAAGACATGAAAGCATATACTACCATCCATTGCAAATCAAAAGTGAGCAATACACAAGTACAGTTGGTGCCTACAGTTTCAAAATCGGTATTTTCCCCAATACAATTAGGCCAACAACAAACAAAAAAGATTGTGTTGCCTTCAGCGACCGACCCTATTTTTTCTTCATTTTCATTTTTATTCTTAGGTTTAAATTTGTCCTCAAAGTGTCTAAATGTTACTATTTCTTGCTTGAAATGAATAAGTTATTTTGAATAAATGTTTTTATACTATTATCACACTAGAAACATTTTTAGCACTTGAGGGCAACACAATTTATTTTTTTTGCCTTACAGTCTGCATATTATATTGAATCTTCCAAATATGCTTTTAGTGAACAATGCAAAGATCTTAAGTTTTATACTTCCTGTGTGCAAGACAACCCATGAGATATTCTTTCAGAGTCCTATTCCCCAAGCTAGGTAAATCAACAAAAGGATGGTCTACATATGAGAGTGGTATATCCGACCTCAAAAATCCTATGGGGATTATCTATTGTGTCTGTCTGAGAAACTAAACCAACAGTGTATTGAACTATGGCTAGATTTAATCAAGCTAGTGTGTGTGATAGGTGAAATTTGGTAACCGCTGAGGACTGCAAAAGGTTTCCATCGGGGCAATGAATTTTGGTTGGGATACAAGCACACGTCTGGTTGTCTGCTAGCAGATTGTCAATTTTAAAATTCAAGCGATATCTGATGATCAAATTTTCCTTTATATCAAACCATCAAACAATATTGTTGAAACACATTTGTTTTTCCACTATGTTTCTGTGTGTTTTCAAGAGTTGATTTTCATATGAGTTTTGATTGATTGCAAATACCTTTAGGGTAGATGGACATAAAAGCCACTCCTATATACCATCCAAGGCATGTCATTATGTAATAATACATTATCAAGTTGGACACTCCCTACAAGCGAGAAAACCTGACATCAAATTCCACGCTCTTGGCTATGCCAATGATAGGATGGTCTTAATATGAGAGCCACATATCTCTCCTATGGGGATACATACATTGTGTCATACAGTCTGGGAAACTAAACCATCAGTGTATTGAACCATGGCTAGATTTAATCAAGCTTGTGGGTATGATAGATGAGATAACACTTGTTTGATAGACGGGTGTACGAAATCCATGGTGTATGACTTCGGTTGGGATAAATGTGTGTGTCCGGTCTTCTGCCATAGTCTATTTGTCCATCACTAGACAGTGACGTAACTGTGTCATTCATTAATTGCAGTACATGAACGCGTGCGCCTACTCGAAGCGCTGGCGTTTACACTTAAGTGTAGAAAGACGGAAGACACATACGCGTGCGCAAATGTTGTGCCTCTATAGTTACCGTCACTGTCTCGTGATGGATAAATAGACTATAGATGGTACTGTAAATTTTGGAAAGATATATCTGCAAATCAAGAAAAAGTGAAAATACAATTCCTGTCTTGAAAACATAATTTTGAATTTGGGGTCAACCACGGTTCAATTGATTGCCCTTCAAGACATCCTTTAGTTTAAGTGTCCTCTAGAAAGCCGAGGATCCCATTCCACCCATGCCCTTTTTGACACTTACCATTTTCAACATTAGCCATTCTGTGCATCAGCGGTAACCACATGATACACTGAGGTGCGGGATCTGCGAGTAACGTGTCCAGGAAATCATTCAACGTAATCCGCCTATTGGCATTCTGTGTTTGCGGGGAGGAAAGGATACAAAATTACAATAAAACGTAATCAAATGAACGCCAACAGGAGAAACGAAATCTGATCAATGCATTTGTTTTTTAGCATGTTACATGTTGAGCTATGTTTCCCTCCCAGGCATACTATTGTGTAACTTGATTTGTTACATAATTTGAAATGTTCAAGGATAACACTTGCTCGCAGTAAATCAAGTTTTGTACGTTCTTGGGTTTTTTAATCGGATCAAACTATGTAGATTTTGGATGGTATACCAAGTGCAAACAATCTACTGCATGATGATAAGGCTACTTTCCATGATCAGTATCAGTACAGCAATGTGAACTATGACAGTGGGGATGAGCATCTCTTCACCATAAATCAATCAGACTTGCTACAAGTTGGATAGATCATTTGGGCTTTCCTTACTGATTCGAAAACACTATGAAAAAGCAATTTTAAATGTCATGAAATTATGTATGACTGTAAAAGATATCTTAATCTTTTGAACTTCAACATTTTAACATTTCTCTTCAAGATTCTGCTCATAATTTTTGTAATCGTCTGCGCCAAATTTCTTGCAAATTGCTCACAAGATACCTAATACTGTCATAGTTATTTACACATGATTAACAATATACAGGGTGTCCCAATAAAAACTGTGCACTTGTTTACCCAACTTATTGAACATGAAGTTCTAAAATTTGGTGTAACATTTTCATACATATTGAGAGACTAAACGCTTGGCTTTCAGATGCCGTTTATTTCATCTGATTTGGTGTTGTCAATCCTGATATATGACCAAAAGCTAGCTAAAATCGACGTTGTGCCACTTTACAGTTTGCAATGAATAGAAAGGTTTACTAAAAGTACTCCGTTGGTACAAATATTCCACCCGTTTGAGTGGTCTTAGCGAATATTATGCAATCATAATTGTTTTGTATTGCGATTGAATATGTATAAATAACAGAATGATTGTCTGTGTAGCCAAACAGAACTGAATAATTTAACAATTCAAACCGAATGCCTCCCTTACCCCACATTTTTCAACACGGATTGATGCCCATTGGAAGAACAAATTAGCATCGGTTTGATGCTTATACGCATTTGTTTCTGTAAAAGTGGCACAACATCGATTTTAGGTAGCTTTAGTTAATTGATCATATCTCAGGATTGATAAAACCAAATGAGATGAAATAAACGGCATATGAAAGCTAAGCGTTAGGCTCTCCATATGTATAAAAATTGTTACACCAAATTTTAGAACTTTATGGTCCATAAGTTGTGTAAACACGCGCACGGTGTTGATTGGGACACCCTGTATGCTACCATAACACACCAAATGATTGCCAATGAGATTTTCAAAGTGGTGTCATGTCTCAGGGCATACGCACATGAAAAGTTAAACAAATAATCTGCGCATAATTAAGCCTCGTTGAAAGATGACTAAAACGATTATACAATGAATTAATGTTCTGAAATCTCTTTCGTAGTAAATCAGCCATTCAATTTCTCTTATGACAATAATCCACCAGAGGTCAGTGTGGTTTATTACAAATCATCACATGTCAATCCAAATGATTTGGTTTTAATTCTTCCCGTTTACACAGACAAACCTTGCAATAAGGCCAAACAGAAATTGATGTGTTGTCCTTTCCGGACCAAACCAATTTTTGCAAAATTTTGGGACAAGATTTATTTAATTATTTTCTTTTGATAACAGAAGTTTAAAAATTTAGCAAAAATATCAGGGAAAATCATTTATTGCGAGGTAAAATGTTAAAATCTAATCATATTTTAATAATTTTGTGCTGAAACCGCTAATATTACACTAAACTAACCCTGCTCTGCACCATTTTCCAGTGTTTGTGTCACCAAGGTGTGCTGTTTGTGTCAAAAATCAGAATTAAATATTTTTCCTAGCTGTTACTTGCACAAAAGTATTCACCCTTGGGTACAAAATAGAGCCAAAAATATATTTTCATCTCATTGTTGATTTAAAATAGTTGAGTTAGATAAAAAATAAATAAAAAAGACCCTATCAGAAATGTTTATGAAAGGGCAACACATGTTTGCCTACGCTACACCAACACCAGCACCACCACTCACCGTTCCCTGATTAAAGCAGCCCTGCGCCGCGGCATCGGTGTAGCCGAATGACGGCCCTTCGAATACGGCAGTGGGCAGCTGAAGCACAAGCTTGAGGTATTCATCAAATTTACTGTGGATTAGAACACCATTGCTATCTGAGATCTGTGAGAATATATCTGAATGGAGAAGAGGGGCGATAAAAGCAAAGGTATAAAGTTAGTCACTGTTGCTGTAGTAACTTGTGTGACAATTAAAAAATACCATATGTCACAATGTGATCATGTGTGACAATGATCAAACTTCAATATCCCATTCCAGGAAATTTCAAATGGTCAAATTCAACTTCAGAGTGGGGGGAATAAAATAAGAACACTATTGCTTTCTGAGATCTGTGAGAATATATCTGAATGAAAAAGAGGTGTGATAAATGTTAAGGTATAAAGTTGTTCACTGTTGCTTTATGTGATGCGATCTGTGAAAACCCGTCGGATGTCGCAAATTATGGGTAAAATTTTGGAAGATTTTAAAAAACTTTAAAAACATTTTCTTTTAAAGAAAATTACATTCCAATACTTTGTGTCATCATCTTTCATGAAATTTCACATTTAAAAACTTACTTCAATCACTTTTATTATTAACCTTATAAAGGTATTCTATTGAGTTATGTATTTGTTTGGCCTGTTTTCATGATTTCTTGTTTTGTAGCTTTTTATGACATCACAATCATAATTCACTCATAACTTTTTTTTGTAGTGATCGTAGAAAAATGATCGAAACAGTTCTGTTATCAGCACAGTTTTAGCTTCCTTATGATATAAATATCTCCAATATGAAAAATGTTTTCACAGATCGCATCACGTATAATAACTTGTATAAATAATGATCAAACTTCAATATCCCTTTCCAGGAAAGTTCAAACGGTCTAATTCAACTTCAGAGTGGAGGGAATAAAATTAGAACACCATTGCTCTCTGAGGGGAGTGAGAATATATCTGAATGAAGAAGAGGGTGATATAAAGGTAAATCTTAAGTTATACACGGTGTTTTTGAATCTTGTTTTAGATTGAGGAAATCAATTTAATCTCATTCCATAATTTCAAATGGTCGAATTCAGTTTCGGGTACTAAAGAAAAAAATAAACTGATGGGGTTCCTCGTGATTGTGTATATACATGTATATTTAATATTAATGAGTAAAATACTAAACAACTTTCAAACAGAAAGCTTCCCCTGCCAGGCCTTCACTTAAAGTGGAGATGACATTTCAAAGTCAATTCAGCTAGTTGAGACTTCAATAATGTATAATATGAAACACTGTCTATAGCTAATTGGCTAATAATAGTCTAGATAAAGGTGTTAATCGGGAGGAACAAAAAAGTTATCTTGGGATACAAAGGGGTTTCAAAAGGGATCTGAATAGGTTTTCTTTAGCTATATCATTCAATGGACTCATTCACATCACACTTTTCAAGATTGCAGATTCCAAATTTTCCAAATTTTCCAAATGTTATGTGTCAACTTCGTCAAACTAAAAACATTTCAGAGTCAAGAAGCTGTCAACATTTTGCCAAATACAAGGGTTGACCTCAGCGATAGAGAAGCAAGCATTACTTTTCAAAATTGTTTATCTTTTTCTTACCACTCGTTTCCTTTTTATGTCTGAAACTGTACATCATTTTTCTAGCCTTTATACATTTTTGAACCAGTATCTCTATAACAAATTTTTTCTGGCCTTATACTTTGTACGATGACACTATATAATAAATCATCATCCATGTGAGTGTTACCATTAAGCATTGTATGCCTCCATCATATAGATCATGATCAATAAGTCATTGAAGAAAACAAGTAAGAAATACAAATATAAACTGACGGTTATTTGAATTTGAAACTTGACCCTCTACAAGATGTACATTGTCATGGCGATCATATTAGCTTTGTCCAAAGAGCTAGGTTAACCCTCCTATCTATTTGCTCTGCGAAATAGATATATTGTACATCTAGAATGGGATAAATATTTAACTTCCATACAGTGTATTGACCCAGCTGTTTATATACAGCAAAACTACACGGTTGGACATTATAGCCAGTTTTTAACCAAATTTGACATTTTGATAGCGCTCATGGACGATAAAAAGACCAAAACATGCTTCAGAAAGGTTATTTTTTAATTGGGCTACTTTTTGTTGCTTCTGGTCCACCAGAAACACAATGATTATGACACAGTTTGGGCTACTTTTCGAACTGACTTGGGCTTCTGGGCCAATATATATACAGCAAAACTAATGGATAAATGCAATAAATAAGGACCTGTTTCTAGTCTTTCGGAGTTCCTTTAGTATACCCTACCACTGCATGTCTTCAATGGGGTCTTTTAAAGAACGACCCATACACTTACACAGTGAGGAATACAAATGGTAGGGTATTCTAAAGCTTACCCAAAAAATATGCAAATTGTTGACCATTTACTAACATTTTCCCGAACATTTTGAAAAAAACAAAAACAAACATTTCCTGACCAACCCTACCTGAAAGGTTTGTTTGCTTGTCTGCGTATATATATGTATCATGGGTAATGACTCCTAGGCAAAAGGCGAGGTGATGGAGGCTATGCAAATTTGAAGTGCAAGATAGGAAAGGTATTGAGGTTAAACCATTTTTAAATAGATGGCAGGTAAATTTTGAAGACTACGACTGAGAGACGGCTGATGGGTTATGGAAAGTGGGAGGCAATGAGGCCAGGGAGGGGGCACTGAGATGAAACTCCTACGCTACTCTAAATGCAACCTACATGCATCATCAGTTAATGCAAATTCAAGAAGACCCTATATATACACAATCTCCACACAAGTGCTTTTCTCAATGCCTTTAAAAATTGTGTTTCAAGACCTCCCTTTATATAACCTCCATGCATGTGAGAAGTGTTACTGTATATTACACACCTGGGGAATAACACTTTCCCTAAAATTTGTCCTATGCATAATATTTTTAGAACATACTGTAACACCATTGAATTTCATGAGGGATTCAATTTGGTGAATTTCGCGAGGGATGTGGATTCATGAAATTAAATACCCGCGAAACTGACAATTTTGCATTGAAAAGTAACAGTAACATATCCAGATTCGCAAAATTAAATGCCCGCTAAAATAGCAGCAATTTCAAATTAGTGAAATAAAGTATCAGCGAAATTATAGTGTTTTACAGTAATTCACCAAACTATGGATCGCATTAGATTCAAAATATCACCTTGACAAAATGTTGGTGTGGAATCTTGCTCAAATTTGGCATCAATAATCATTTTTCCTCACAGAGAAAATGAGTAAATAGCAAAGTATTCTACACACCAGTATTATTCCCAGTCAAATTAAGTTTAAGGTGTCTCACACTATTAAGGGATTTCAAATTCACCTATTTAATAAAAACAGCTACGCATATGTTGTACTGTATAAAAATAGCACATTTTCAAATGAAGGCTGCGCTGTAACCCTGCGTTAGATTCTCATTATTAGAGTGAAACGTATTTAATTAGGACTGACAAGACCCAACACAAACACGTCCGTGTTCGTTAACATGATGGCGTATATAAGATGATAAAGTATGGTCCAAGTAGCCGTGTCCATCACCGATTCGGTTCATTAACATGGCATACACGCCATGTTTTCACAAGGTGTGCAGAGGCAAACATGAGCAGAACGATGCATTGAGCAATATTTTCTATGTACTATTTTTTGGCCATTTTTGTTTTACACATCTTGTGTTGTACGGTTGGATTCAACTGTCACTATACATTAACATGGGTATAGAATCACATTCATAATTTTTTTTTTTTGGTCTCTAATAAGTTCACTCTCTTGTTCAACAATTGCCAAAGCCACACAAATTTAAGAACTACGCAAAAAATATGCAGTAGCGATCAAAGACATTTATCGACGCAGAAGGAAGGACCTGGGAGACTTCTCATTCAGAGAGAGAGATAATTCAGCCTGCCTAGGAAATTCATAAAATGCATTGATATTTATGAATAGAATTTGTTTCCTCATCTCAATAAAATCTACCTGTACGAACCCTAGTTTCATTTATGAGAGTTCGCACAGAGTGCATTGACTCTAACTCCCTGGGCATGTTTTGGGAATAAAACTATATATCAGGGGGTGAACGGGTCATTTTTTTTTTGGTAGGTGGTATTGCTTGCCCGATTTTCAACTTGATGTTTTCTATCCTACATGTAGGGTCATCCTAAAAAAAATGTCGTAATTCAAAGTTTGAGCTGCATTACTCAAATGGCTTTTATTTTAGAAGCACAAGGTGACATAAAATTTGCCCATTGAGCAGTACACAAACTGGCTGGGCGGTTTCACTGCATTTTGGCCTATAACGTCGAAATGGAACATATCTTGCGCCAAACATTTTACAGAAATAATGAGAAACATGGTTTCTTCTGATATCAAAAAATATGGATGGAAAAAAAAGAAGCTAAAGTGATCCGAATATCCATCCTCCTTTAATACTATTTTTAACTCATAAACTTTTCTCCAGAACTTCAATGATGACAGGGACTGCATCATCATCTGCCCAAAGCGTTTTTAATTTGTCATATTAAAGAGTATATTAAACACTTGATGCTGCCATTGACTGAGGTGATTGAACCTTACAATGGCCATGATAGGCGATAATATATGAATAGCTATTTCTTATTTTATTTCTTTATTGAAATAAAATATTCTCTATATGAATTTTCACAGTACCCTCTAAACGACTGATACCTACGCAGTCATTACCTCATAACACAATGTACAGCATTTTGTTTAAACTTTTTCTATCTGTTGTTAATGGTGTTGCAAATACGATCCAGACACTAAATATTGGCACACTTTAGTATGCAGTCTCCCCTGGCCTCCTAAATCAATGTTGATCATCGATCTTTCTTGCAGGTGAAGGGGAAGGTCTCTGCTATTTTTTGAGTGTAGTGTAATTTTCACATGTATACAGGGTGAATCAAAAAAACATTGTGCACGATTTGAAACGACCATGACCTTGATGCGTGCATTGAACCATGGCATTTTTACAAAGTTGTTTGTATAAAGCGTTGTTAATCTAAACTGCTCACAAAAAGTTAGGAAACTTTTTTTAATCAAGTATATTTTTATTATTTATTACCCTCTTTGTATCTGTTATATATCAATGGAAAGCTGAAGTGTTCCTCTTCAAAAATATACCACATTTGCAATGATTACATGTTGCTGAACTTGGCCACATGAATGAGAATGAGGCAAAGTCACAAATCAAATGTGCCAAAATTACCGTTATCTGTGCTTAACAGTCAATAGGTAATGATCAATAATCAAACTGGTCATGCTTGAGAAACATGAATGGTTTACACAAAGATTTGCACCAGTGAGCACAACACACACAAGTTAACCCTCATCTCTTTAGAAAACCATTATTTGGGTATTTGCAAGACTGGGACAACAATGACTCCAGGTGAAAGGTCATGAAGGTAAGTGATGAAAGGTTTGGCCTACAACTTGTACATTTTTCTGAGACACGGTAAACGTTTTGCAGTTTCAGTATGCCGCGTTTAACAGATTTGGAGAGAGCCCCCATGCCATTACCTATCACAGATAACGGTAATTTTGGCACATTTGATTTGTGACTTCACCTCATTCCTATTCATGTGGCCAAGTCCAGCAACATGTCATCATTGCACATTTGGTATCATTTTAAAGAAGAACACTTCAGCTTTCCATTGATATGCAACATAGTACAAGAGGGTAATAAATAATAAAAATATACTTGATTAAAAAAAGTTTCCTAACTTTGTGTGAGCAGTTTAGTTTATCCTCCCAAAAAAGAAAGGTAAATGAATATCCTTATTTTACAAAATGTAAATATTTCACCTATACATGATTATTGACACAACTCTGTTGATGATGTGCCAATGTCACAGAGCTTTAGTTTTGTGAAACATAAAACGTCAGCAACACGCAACATCAGACCTACTTACATCTGAGTTTATCCATGAGTTTTCCAGCACACAGCGTAGACAAGGCAACCTTTAGAGCAAACACTGTGATCTTGCCCGTAGCTCCACTGTAAATACAGAAACAAAACAGAAAGAGGTAAAGAGATATAAGTATAGTTGCAAATGAGATGGTCAAAACTTTTTTTTTTCCCTTTAGTTCCACTGTAGTTAACTTAACACTTTCCACGCGGCTATTATTTTTACCATACACAAAACAGATTTTTCAGAAACATTTCATAATTTTCAAAGTCTATCTCAAGGATTACTGACTCAATACTAGGCATGTTTGTACTTATGTAAATGCATTTCTCTTGGGGATTCTAAATATGGTAATGAAATTCAATAATTTTGACATTTTTAAAACATTTTGTGACATTTTGAATGTCGTCTGCAGCCGCCTGCCGCGTGGAAAGTGTTAATATAAAAGGAAGAAAAGCAATAATTATATGAGATGGTATAACTCTTTGACCTACCCTGTTCGATACAGCCCAAAAGTGTAAAAAGAATATAGACACAAGAATTGAGATAAATATGTGACACGATCAAGAGGAATGCGTCGGATGTCGACCCTAGTCGAAAATGAGTTTTTAATACAGTTTTAGAGAAGACACCTAGAGCTTTCAGAAACTGAAAACCCCATGTCGATACGACATTTTGTTTCAAAGTTATGTTAAATTGTATACATGAATTTCCATCAAAACTTATGTAAGCCGCCATTTTGAATTGGCCATATCTCAATTCGGGATTCCCAGACATCCGACTCATTCCTCTTGATCGCGTCACATATGGTTCAAATGAATGAGATGCAGTGGCGGCATCAGTGGGGGTAGATTTAAATTTGTCTGAAATGTCTAATTCAGAACAAATTCAGCCAATTTCAGGCGATGTTTACGATAAAAGCCCAAACAAAACAAAAACATTCTGTCCGCGTATTCATCTATATCTTTAAAAAAACACAGCCGCAAAGTCCCCTTTTTGGATGTGCTGCATCACATATTAGGCAAAACAAAAACAAAAAGTTGTGTTGCCCTCACAAGCCTAAAATCGGGAAGGACGGCCGGCCAGATTTTTTTTAATTTTTTGAAAATCAACGATTTTATACCTATGATTTCAGTCAACATGTGTGAAGATACCAAGGAAAACGCTTACTGGATATATTTTCAACCCAATGGTGAATATTTTGTTTTCTTGCCCTCTCTTTTCACAGATTGGAAGATCTTGAGAAAAAATATCTTGAAACAAAATCTTGAAAAAAAATCTTGAAAAAATCTTGAAAAAAGAGAAAAAAATCTTGAAAAAAACCCCCAAAAAAACCCGGCCCACATTCTCAGAATTTAGACCCGGCCGGATGAGGGCAACACAACTAATTATTTTTTTTGGCCTTAGGTGCTGCTGAATACAAACATGCTCAGCAAGTTTTCCTGCAAATTGTTTATTGTAACATATAGTATTAATCATCTTGTATCATCCTCTTTTTCTTTCAGTTCATCCCTAACTGATTTGAAATTGCTCCTATTTATCAAAAAATTACCCATGAGCAGTTTTGATTAAAAATCACATCTGGTTCTGAAAACCCTTTCTTATTTTGACTCCTGAAAATACAAGAATGTGAGAAAATTCATCAACTTTAATGCACATAATATGTCATATTTCAAATAAAAAATGTAATTAATATTTCAGAATATAGAATAATTGATTATCAATTATAGATGACAATCCATCCATTATCTACGCAATTATCCTACCGATGTAGGTTGGGTTCATAATGAACAAACTCCACTCTATCATATGAAAGCAAAAAATAAATATTGTATATTATACAATGTGTCTCTGAAAAAATGCCCCATTTACCAGGCATGAGAATTAATGAACATACTTGGAAAAAATGGGGAAAAACGGGAAAAAAACTTTAAAAATCTGTGGAGTTGGGCTGAAATGGCCAATAAAAACGGGCTGAAATTAAATAAACAGTTTGGATATTTGCATGGGCAACACACAAAACCTGAATTCAGGTTTGAGCCTGAAGATTCTCAATACCTGATTTTGGAATTTATTTTAATTCTCAAAAAGCTATATTCATCCATTTAGCTAAATGTGACTAAACATATTTGCATAAATGTGATATACCAAAAATCATAGATTATTTACCACCTTTTTCTCCTTTGGTTATTTTAAAATAAAGGATTAAAGTTTAAAAAATCCTATTTTTTATCATTTTATCAAATATTTTGTCCAAATACAAGGAAAAGGTAACCAAACTGAGGACAATCACCCAGAGCGCATTAGTGATAGTATGATTCCTAACGCTGTAACCGCTCGGACACTGCTCCATATATAAGGTTCAATCATAAGACAGAGCTCGCCTGTAATATGAACCGGACGTATCAGATACAATCTTCAAAATAATATTAAAAAACATGATAAGATTTGGTCATTGTCACCTGTTTCATAATCACACCGGTTGCATACAAGTATGTTGAATTCAAAAAAGCTGCTCTCTGAGAAATGCATAGCAATGTTTCTAGATGTTCCACACTAGCAAGCAGCAATACCATTAGAGCAGCTATTCATTCAATGTGTAACCACAAAAGCTGCTTTCCATGAAATGCATAAAACAATTCTGGATTTGCTACGTTCAGTTCGCAATTAGCAATATCGCAAGGGAGTTGTTATTCATTCAAGTGGGGACAAAAAGCTGCCTTCCGTAAAATGCACAGAAACCGACTTGGATTTGCTACACTTTCAATGAGCAATATCGCAGGGAAGCTTTCCCGTTTTGTTTTCATCATAATATTGGTAAAGATAGTATTTCCAATACAATATAGCCTGTCATTGCGAAACCAAGTAACAAATAAAAACACTTCCATTTCTTGCTTCTACAACACAGTATCAATAGATACACATCCTGTGACCTTTATGAAGTCGAGTGTTCACCAGCGGATGTAAAACATGATGCAGTAGATTGACATTAATTGAAAATATTTCAACAAAAAACTTCCTAATTTTATGCTATATGTAAGTGTATAATCCTAAAGATTTATATAATTTACCAACTACAAGACATGGAAACCTCAATACTTCCATGCGGCTATAATTAGTTTTACCATATATACAAAAAAGATTTTTCAACAACCTTTCGCAATTTTCAATGTCTATCTCAAGGTTTACTGAACCAATACTAGGCATGTTTGTACTTATTTCAATGCATTTCTCATGGTGATTCCAAATATGGTAATGAAATTCAATAATTTTGACATTTTTAAAAAAATTGTGAATTTTTGGAAGTGTCGTCTCCAAACACCTGCCGTGTGGAAAGTGTTAATAATCCCCTAATCTCAATTAATACATCTCTGTTCAGCTACAGAGTGTATTCCAGTGTGTGTACCATATTATTGTGCATGTGATTCATATGCAAATGCTGCATCGATCAGACGAATAATACACTCTTACCTCACTGCACAGAGATGGGCAATTGAAGTATGTACATGTATATGGTGCATTATCTTTTACAGGGAACCAGAGGACAAAGGGGACATCCACAATTCCAACAGCTCCATTGCAAACAGTTGCATCAAGTCATTCTACAGACCTCAAACTTTGACTATACTCTATTTTGTCTTCCCCTGGACAGTGACGTAACTTTACAGGCGCTGCATTTACCCGCACGTGTATGTATCTTCCGTCTTTCTACACTCGTGTGTATATGCCAACGCCTCGACTAGCCACACACATTTATGCGCTGCAATTAGTAGAATAGATAGTTGCGTCACCGTCTGGTGATGGATAAATAGACTATAGCACTAACTCCTCTCTACAAACTTACATCAGCATCCAACAAATCCTCCCTATAGTATAATCAGTTCCAAATTGGCGAGAAATATTCAGTTTTTATCTCTTCGCGCGAAAAAGGAATCCAAGGGTACGCGCGCAATTATGGCCACACGCACATGGTTTTGGTGGCATGTACGCGTAACGCATATAATGCAGAGTGTGCTTGTTGCCTTCATACGCGCCCGCGTCTGTCTGTATTTATTCACTGCTGTAAGGAGGCTTCGCCAATTTGGAACTGATCAAATATAACTTTGGATGTCTAAATCTAAACGAAATTATGAAACCATCTCTGTATTAATTCTCAATTACAATAAGATAAGTCATTGAATTCAATCAATAGGAATTAATCTAAACTCACGGTATACTACTTATAATGTTTGAAAGAAATACAATTCAACAACGATATTGAATTATCCTGTTTGGGTCAAATCTGAAACATCCTATACCCCCATACAATATGCAGGCATTTTCCCCTTCAGCACAGTGAAATCCGGAGTTATTCCTGTGTTTACGATAGCTAATAGTACACAGTCCTTTTCTATTACATCAATGTATAAGTACACCACAAGTTACATAAGCACAGAGATTTTGTTAAGTTAGAGTATCTAATATAAGTAAACGATACCAATTTGAAGCACTTTTAGGAAGCGACGGGGCGGGGATGGCTCCTTTACAATGGCAACGGAATTTACCTCATAGCAAAGCAATAGTAATAATATCAGTATTCATTAGGCAAAATAAAAAAGTTTGTTTCAGAAGACTGCGCACGTACACATACAGCATAATTTTGTTTTCTTTAATTTTTTTCTTGAACTTTTAAAAATGATGGTGTGAGCCAAGTTGTGTCTGTATGGAATGTTTTTCCATATTAAAACAGTATTTAAACTCAAGAAAATAACTTAATCCGGTGATTTATTAGACTATGCACTACTTCACATTATGAAGTATCATCAGTTTCATTTTTTTGCTTCACAGAGCCTGTGTCATTTAAAAAAATAAAAAAAATAAAAGAAATGCATTTAGCATAGCATTTTTTAACTTAAAAAAATATGTTAAAAATCACATTTCACATAGCCTTTTTTCAGGTTTCTTCTGATACAAACCTTTTCTTGGGGGCCTTATATATTTTTCAATATTGCCGTTATGTCAGATATACACAAGCATTAATTCCATAAGCAACTGTATCTATGTCACATGTTTTCTATTACCCGGGGTAATAATTTGCTCATTAAATTGTAAACTGATCATGATAATCATCCAGTTAACCTCAAGATGAAGCTATAGTTTGATCAGCTCCAAATTGGCGAGCCTCTATACATAAAGCAGCAATTTAAAGGTATATTGTGTGATCTTTTCCAGGGGACGCCCTCAATCCTCAAAAAAAATTGGAAGCAGATTTTATTGCAGATTTACATTTTTGATCATAAATCATGAATATATTCCAAGTTACAGAGCAGTACGATTCCTAATTACCTCAAAATCATGGTTTTAGAGTGAATTAAGAGTGAAAATAAGTTGTCGGCGCAGACTCCGACAGTTTATTCTAAAACCATGATTTTGAAGTAATTAAGAATTGTATCGCCCTGTAACTAATTGGAATGTATGTACAGTTCATGATCAGAATGTAAATCTGCAAGAAAATCTGCTTTCAATATTTTCGAGGATTGAAGGCGTTCCCTGGAAAATATCACATAATATACCTTTAATGCAGAATGGTGGTGGTGCACATAAACACCACAAGCACACTGTGCATCAAATGTGTGACCTGTCCCCATGGCCAAAACCGTGTGCCTTTGCTTGGATTACTCTTGCGAGCGGAGAGATAAAACTGTGCATTTCTCGCCAATTTGGAACTAAGTGAACTATAGCTAGGTGGGGTGTACATGTATGTGTGATCAAACCAAGAGTCTTTCACTATACAAATTAGACACTCACACAAAATGTGATTGACATTTTTTGAATTGATCCTTGATGTAAGCGTGCACAGAATTAGCCAAGCAAGACATACTCTATAAAAAGATTAAAGGCTTAAAGGTAGATGTTCTGATTGCTGGCCCGATTTTCAACTTGATGTTTTCTATTTTACATGAAAGGTCATCCTTAAAATTGTCACATATTCCAAAGTTTGAGTTGCATAACTCCAATGATTCTTATTTTAGAAGCACAAGGTCACAGGAAATTTGCCCATTGAGTAGTACACAAACTGGCTGGTGGTTAACCACCTTTGGCAGTAATTCACCACATTTTAGCCTATAATTTTTAAATGGAACATTTCTGGCTCCTATAAGATTTTACAGACATAATGAGAAAAATATGGGGATTCTTCTGCTATCAAAATATCTTGATGTGAAAAAAATGATACCCCAAAAAAAGTGATTGGAACATACACCTTTAAAGGAGTACAGATGTATTTCTTAACCCTTACAGCCCCGCACCCCATGAAATCCCATTTCCCAGCCTGTCGGTTCCACCTGGCGCTGAGGTTTTTGGGTGAAATAATGGCCCCGGGCTACATAGCTCCCCCCGTGGCTCAGTTGGTAGAGCGTTCGACTTGTAACCGAGAGGTCGTGGGTTCAAACCCTGGGGCGTGGCACCTCTTGTTGTGTGTGTTTTTTTTGCTCGAAAAAAATTTCGTTGGAAAATCCACCGGGAGTGTTAGGGTTATTGAACGATTTTTTTTTCTTCTTTTTAATTTTCACTTTTTTCTCGAATTTTACCTGGATTAACCCTTACTGCCCCGCACCCCATGAAATCCCATTTCCCAGCCTGTCGGTTCCACCTGGCGCTGAGGTTTTTGGGTGAAATAATGGCCCCGGGCTACAAAGCTGGGCGAATACACTCGCCCAGCATAGCTCCCCCCGTGGCTCAGTTGGTAGAGCGTTAGACTTGTAACCGAGAGGTCGTGGGTTCAAACCCCGGGGCGTGGCACCTCTTGTTGTGTGTGCTTTTTTTGCTCGAAAAAAAAATTCGTTGGAAAATCCACCGGGAGTGTTAGGGTTATTGGAGTATTTACACTTGTGTAATTCAATCTAACTAAATGAAAAATCTAAAAATGTTCTCCTTTTTTCTCTTTTTTTCTAGAGCACCCTTTTTAAACCATTTGTCTTAAAAAGTATCAGCTTCTCATGAAATAACAAAAAACATCCCAAGTATATAAGTCCTATTTTCCGTTTTCAGATAAGGAAGGAAAAAAACCTTGAAATTTGACATCACCAGCGCAGTAAATAGTGCCTTCAAAGGTTTCCTTAATTTTTAACTTTTCTTTCCATAAACCTAATTACTATTTTTTCAAATTCTGCAGACATTAACATTAATATACATAATTTGTTTGCAATATTTAAAAATTAATAATCTGTACTCATATGTTGAGTGAACCCGCCCTGATTTTATCTAACAACATTTCCCTTCATATATACTAACCATTTAAATTGTTAATCTCTAATGAACCAAGATTTTGCATACCTCACGCATCGGAAATGCCAACGTGGGTCTTGACTCATAACAACATACTATCAGAATACAGCCTTTCTTCGGCTGTGGAGAATCAAAATACTTTGCTGAATCAATGCAAATGTCAGACAGTGTTAATTATAAACATTCATATCTTTGTGTGGGTAGTGGTGGTCGATGAGTTACAAATATGTAATACAAATTGTCACCGAAAATTGAAAAATCATAATTTGACAGTGCACTTTTAGAATGATCGAATTGTAAATCAAATTGTTAACAATTTAGACAGAGGGAGATAGAAGATTGATGCAGTAAAAAGAGATGAGATAATGTACTTTCTCTGCACATTCTAATTGATCCTTGATGTAAGAGTGCGCAAAATAAGCCAAGCAAGACATTTTTCTATAAAAAGAGTATCCATCCAGCTGTATTTCATAATGGAGTATTGACACTTGTGTAATTCAATCTAACTAAATGAACAATCTAAACATGTTCTCCTTTTTGTTAACTTTTTTTTTACAGCGCACCCTTTTTATACCATTTGTCTTAAAAAGTATCAGCTTCTCATGAAATAACAAAAAACATCCCAAGTATATAAGTCCTATTTTCTGCTTTCAAATAAAGAAGGAAATAACCTTGAAATTTGACATCACCAGCGCAGTAAATAGTGCCTTCACAGGTTTCCCTAATTTCCAACTTTTATTTATATATATTTTTTTCAAATTCTGCAGACATTAACAAATATACATGATTTTTTTGCAATATTTAAAAAGTAATTCAATGTTGAGTGAACCCGCCCTGATTTTATCTAACAACATTTCCCTTCATCTACTAACCATTGTTAATCTCTAATGAACCAAGATTTTGCATACCTCACGCATCGGAAATGCCAACGTGGGTCTCGACTTGTAACAACATATCCGAAAAAGCCTTTCTCCGCCAGTGGAGAAACAAAATACTCAGACAGAGTTAATTATAAACATTCATATTTTTGTGTGGGTAGTGGTGGTCGATGAGTTACAAATATTTAATAAAAATTGTCACCGAAAATTGAAAAATCATAATTTGACAGTGCACTTTTAAAATGATCGAATAGTAAATCAAATTGTTAAAAATTTAGACAGAGGGAGAAGATTGATGCAGTAAAAAGGGAGCTGGGTTAATGTACTTTCTCTGCACATTATATCATAAGTCATGTTATGTTGCATGTTCATATTTACTATTTTATGTTCTATCACAAAAATGTACACATGCTAAAGCAACATCTGCGAATTCAACTTGTTTCGGAACGAGAAAGTGCAAAATGTCCACATTTTATGCTCGAGTATGCGTCTTCATATTATACGGAGTATCCACTTGGGTGGGTCATGCTACGCTAACATTTAACCATTCGTATTAACCGTATAAAACAAGTGTCAATGATCTGCATCGGTACATTTTGCATTCTAGCAGCGTCACCAAATGCTATCAAGATCGTGCACCCACTCACTCACTCAAGGACATGTTACAATGTCAGTCACATTATTACATCGATATACCTTTATAATAAAGCATATAAACCATACATCTCTCTCAACCAATGCATATCACTGCACATGCTGGAAAACATGGAAATCTTCACGACGCATTAATTGTGCCCCTTTTTCACGCACAAAAAGAGTGGTTGCTCAAAATTAAAATGGGTGAATATATATATTTTTGTCTCGATATAAGCCTATGCAAAAATAACATACCATCACTATTCAAATTAAATGTATTGATATGAAATTATTCAAATAAGGAAGCAAACAAACAATTGTGTGCGCCAAAATATAAACATAAAACAATAGGATAATTCAACGTAGCTAAATGAATGGGTGATGCAGATAAAAAGCTTTATACAATTTCCGAATTGAAACAAATTTAGTGAACATTTTGTACAGATTTGGTGATTCTTACAAAATTGACAGAAGCAGTCGGCTAGATATTAATGCCTTTCATGTATTCAGATTTTGCTTGTTCGTCACAAAACTGAAATGATAAATTGATTTTCAATATCTGCCCCCCCCCCCTCCCCCCCCCCCCCCCTCACTCCAGTGAAGGATAAGTAAGTGGTAAATAAAAATGGTGGGGCATCCCTTATCCTGGAGAATCCCTACCCTAATATACCAGACGAGGGGTATAGGAAGAAGGAGAATAAGCTATATATCACAAATTACAGTGCCGTGTCCAATTGGGGGGGGGGGGGGGGGGGGGGGGGTGGGGGGGGGGGGGGGGTGGCTACACCTCCACCTCTGACTATCATTTGGTTGAATTGCACCCATTTGGTTAAATTCTGGGACATTTCTATCAAATTTCAAGACGTCAAAACCAAATTATAGTTAAACAATAGCAAAAGGGTCGCCGCGATATACGTGGGCATTTATCCAGGAATAGCATTTTAAAGCCCGTTTAAACCCAAATGTACCTCACTTATGGCCATATGCTATGTTAATGGTACTAAAATAATCATGCACATGTTTTTCAACGAACAGATAATCAAGCAAATTGGTGTAAAGTCATTCGGGTGAATAGAGTCCTGATTCACCCCCCCCCCCCCCCCCCCCCCCCCCCCACCACCAGAGTAATCCTTGGTAACGCCACTGGTAAAAAGCCTAACTTTGTCCCAATTTGAGAAAAGTGAATTGAAAGCAAAGGTTTAAAATAAATTCTGACATACTTGTATTCGAACAGAGGTCCTTTCGGTCCATAAGTAAATGTCATAACCACAGCTAGGCTGTCGTTGCCCAGGTAGCGGTACAAAAGAGGTAGGGTAGCCGATAGTCTCTATGTGTATTTCAGAATAAATCTATATAACTCGCCCAATAGAAGCCTTTTACACTACATTTTGATCAGGTCCAAATTGGCAAAGCTTCCTAGCAGCGAATGAATACAAAAGGACGCGGCCGCGCATGAAGGCAACAAGCGCACTGTGTATCATGGGCGTGGCGTGTGCGCACGGAGATATACAAAATAATTATTTCTCGCCCAATTTGGAATTGATTAAACTAAAGACTAATTTGTGATAGCTCACTCTAGGTAGAACTGGGAGGGGGCAAAAACAATAGAAAGTTCTGCTGTTAATATACTTTACTTTAAATATTTATCTATTACTCAAAAGGAAGAAAAACAATGGTAAGCATGGAGTTTCCTATAATTGAACACTTAATACTTTGCAGCATAGAGACAAGATTTATTATATTCCAAAATCGTCTGTATGTTTTATAATGAATTTTGATTTATAAGCGGCATCAGAATGGCATCTTCTTAATATAATATTTATTGATGCGAGAGAAAGTTTATTATTAATACACTTGAGGCTTATTAATATGACGGAACATGATTTATATAGCGTGAGTGCGGCGCATCCGACAACCTGAATTAATCATGAAATTGTGCACTTGATGCTCACGAGTGTGTTATTACTAATATTACAAAATGCAAGCATTATGAAATCTATATACTAATTTTCGGAACATGGCTTTATTAGATAGTTCAATATAATTTTACACTTCGCGTCCCTCCTCAACTGAAAAAGCGTGGTAATTGCGCCTCTAATACACGAGCTAATTAGATAGTTCAATGCCCGTTTTTTACCGTTTTCAGACATGCGCAGAAAGGATCACATGTGAAAATCCGAATGTTGAATTTCTTTTACTCGGGTAGCTACTTCGGACACAAATTGTGGTTTTCGGAATGAGTGATGACATATGGTCTTCACCCAAAATATTTTCTTCAGGGATATAGCTACATTTCTGTATATGCGGCTGTTTGTTATTCTTAAAGATCGCATAGTAACAAGCATTTATCACGTCCGACAAATACAAATATTTCACGACATTTTCTAAATGTAAACAAAAAACTCTTACACAGATCTTAAAGTGACACTTTCACATTAGTAACATAGATGAATGCGACGTTTGCTAACGATAAAGAAACTGGCAGTACCATGTCAACCGTTTCTATGTTGTGCTGCCGCGACCGCGTTTAACATGGCGCACGCGGTTCGGCGCACACGTAATGACGCAGACAAAAAGTGTACGCGTTTGTGGCGCAAACCGTGCACATTGTAACGGAGCAGAGTAAAAGCAGGCAGTCCGTACACTCCTTAGAAAAAGGATGCTTCAGGCTTCAGGGGTTCTTGGCTGTCCCGTATGGAACCCTTTATATCACCTTAAAAGGTAAAAAAAGAACCATTTTAAGGTTCAAAATAGGCAAAATATGGGCAAACATTGGTCTTTCGAACCTCTAAAGGTTCTCTACAGAACCTTTTGGGCCCTTTAAAATCAAAGAACCTTTAAACCATTATACGGGACAACCAAGAACCCCTCTGAAGCACCCTTTTCTATATAGTGTACCCTAAAGCCACCTCCTCCTCTCCGCACTTCCCTTACTTGATAATCTGGATATAAGGGCACATGGGGCATCTGGATAAACGGAACGTGTGGTACATTATCATGATTATTATAGAGTGTCTGGATTATTCAGGGCATCCGTGGTATCTGGATTACGAGGTTCACTATTAAAACGAGTCTCAAATTACCTGGATATACTATGCGCAGGTGGCCACCTGTGATAACTGGATTTCACTAAGGGTGTACACTCAGGGTAGATCTCGGGAGGCTTTATAGAACACAGCAAATATGATAAAGGGACTACATATACTATACGTTAAGGCCCCCACATGCTATGGAGGAATAATGTATTTAATGTAAATAGGCCAAACAAAACCCGGATGGCACACATTGTGCTCAAGTACAAGTGTGGAATGGTACAAGTGGATCTTGATGATAGACTCCGCCGACCATAAAACTAAACGACCGACTATAAAACTATAACGCTCAGAACGTAGGCCTACTGAATTACCTGGATACAGTATGTGCATTGGGCAGTGGCGACACTTGCCACCAGCACAATATGTTAAAGGCATATTATGTGATCTTTTCCAGAGAGCGCCCTCTATTCGTGATTTTTTTTAGAGAGTAGATTTTCTTGCAGATTTACATTTCTGATCATAAATCGTACATATATTCCAAGTTACAGAGCGATACGATTCCTAATTACCTCAAAATCATGGTTTTAGAGTGAATTTAGACTAGAATAAAATAAGTTGTCGGATATCCGACAATTATTTTCACTCTAAAACCATGATTTTGAAGTAATTAAAAATTGTATTGCTATCGCCCTTAACTTGGGAATGTATGTACGATTTATGATCAGAAATGTAAATCTGCAAGAAAATCTGCTTTCAATTTTTTTCGATGTTGAGGGCGTTCCATGGAAAGATCACATAATATACCTTTAAAAGGAGTAAAACGGGGTGGCAGGGCAATAAAAGAATCGGGGGAGACATTTAAAAGCTAATTTTATGTAACTTTCAATTTTGACATTAAAATTCAACTTTTTATTATTTGGGGTACAAAATAGGTAGAGACATGCGCTGACAGGAGTATAACTGGGGTATTAAGAACACGTTGATGGAGTAGACCTACTCGGATTAAGATCTTGGGTAACATGTATTATTTAAGAGCACATTGGGCCTAGGCTCATGGTGTATTAAGGGCACCATGTCACTTACATTATATCAAGGGCACCTTAGTACCTGAATTATTTAAGGACATACTCTTGATTGATATTTATATAAACATTTATAACGCTTTGATATTACTGACCTCTGCCTATTGTGACTTTTACTGTCCGCTATCTTCGGCACCCGCGTTTAATTTTACTTGACTATGATAAAGTAAGGGACAACGAGTACCTGCATTTCAGGTCTCATGGGAGGCCTACATAGGTATCTGGAAACACAAACGTAGGCCTACCTAGATTAAGGCAATGTATAACATTGGATTATCAAAAGCACCTGCGATATTCGGATTATTTAGGGCCCCGTCTGGATTATGTATAGGACATGTTCTTGATATTATTGTATCAAATTTTCTTACGCTTTGTTTACTTATTCCCCGTGAAATTTCTAGCGGGTCCAGCGCGAAGCGCTGGTGCCGCTAGTATTATTTATTATCCATTCAATGTTATTATTCGCTGAACTCAATTTTGACACGCTGCATGCACCTTCAACCTCCAGGCAGTGATCTGTTTATATAAATAGTGGATTAGATATCAATGCTTGGTATTATCAGCTAATCCCAGGTATAAATGTACTACTGCCATAATATAAAAACTATCTGGAAGTCATTAGTTGGCTATTTATTTAACCCCCAGGGGTCCTACCTGTCTATCTTACAGTGGTTCTGATTGGTTTATTACAAGATGTACTCATTTGAATAGCCAATTCAAATGCAGCTTGTAAAATGTTTCACTCCCATCTTTATTAGGGATACAATTATTCTAACAATGTCCTCTCATTGTTCAATAAATGATGTATCCAACTTTTTAACCAATCGGCCGGTAGTTCTCAGGGGGTTATGTTTACAATCATACTTAACCCCAGTGCCCTGAGTACTACAAAATAGTACACTACTATAGTTTGATCAGTTCCAAATTGTTGAAGCCTCCTTACAGTAGCGAATGAATACAGAAGGACGCGGGCGCGCATGAAGGCAATAAGCGTACTATACATCATATGCGTGACGCCTGCATAACCATAACCATGTGTGTATGGCCATATTATGTGTGTACGCGTGGATTACTTTTGAGCTGGTATGCTCTGTCCCCAGTCTTTCTAGTGGTACGATCAGCCTATCATATGCGAATGAAAACCTTTTTTTAAACCAGACTCCTTGGCTCTCTTAGATAGGAGCGGGACTTCCACGCAGGCGACTCATGTTCGAGGGTCATAGTGGATCGACCTTGAGTAGCCAAAAAATAGTACCCAGAAAAAGTCTTGTGTCCAGTGGAATAACGATTTATGCCTGAGAAACAGGAATGAAATTGTGGTCTGCCCGCTTACCTCTATGAAGGCTGGCTACATGCCTGATGTGCACAACACAAATTGTTCATCCACAATAAAATATTCCATGCATAGTTCCTGGTGTTCATCCATGTGCACATACGGCAACCCTTATTACCTCCAGATGCAATGTATGAGCTTATATTAGCACTTTCCATGCGGCAGGCGTCTGCAGACGACATTCCAAAATTCACAAAATGTTTAAAAATGTCAACATTATTTAATTTCATTACCATATTTTGGAATCACCAAGAGAAATGCATTCAAATAAGTACAAACATGCCTCATATTGGTTCAGTAATCATTGAGATCGACTTTGAAAATTGGGAAAGGTTTCTGAAAAATCTGATTTCTTATTTATGGTAAAACTAGCCGTGTGGAAAGTGTTAACATTCGTACGAACACCTTTATTTTTCAGCTTGGAATTAATGTGCCATGTCTCTCCTTGAACCGACAACAACGTTTTCCCAGTACAGTGTGAATGCGAATGATAATGTACAAGATATATGCATTAGAGAATAATTCATGAGATTATCTACTGTGATAAATTGATAATTGATTCCATGTCGGATTCATGTTGCATCACAAATTTTTTTCCGTCGATGTATATGTTCAGCGGTGATTATATTGCTAATGCATAATGTATCACTAAAGCATATTACACCAACAAATAAATAAATCAGTTATTTTGTTGTCCTCCACGCATCTCTCATGAGGACGAACAGGGCAAGTGGAAACAGTCTTTTTGTGGTGGGGGTGGGGGGATTGACAAATGATTGGTGATAAATAGGAGTAATTCTGTTATACCCTTCACAGAGGTATTCATAGTGCATGATTTTTAAGAATGACGCATACTACCGATGTAGGTGTGCAGGGTATAACATAATTATGCTGATAAATAACCCAAATTAACCCTTTAAACACTGACCCCTGATACTCAATGCAATAGAGGCCTCTAAAGCGGTGTTCTAAGGGTTTATTTTACTACTTTTTTACTTGAAGAATGTTTTTAAAGATTAAAACAATTAGAGATTACAAGCCACAAAAAAAAAAATGTAGAACATCAAATTTCCCATGAGGAAAAAATATCTTTAGACTATGTATTCCAGTCAGACATGCCTCTAGTCAAGCCAGGAGCTAAGGGGAACCCATCCCCCTCCCCTCCCCCCCCCCCCCCCCCCCCCCCCCCCCTCTTTCTCATCCTCCCTTAATTCCCTAAGGCATCACACACACTATATGTTGATAAAAAAGTATAAACTTTTCTTTTTCTCCTAGTTTCCCTATCGAAAGGCCAAAAATTGGAAAATTGGTGCGTATCAGGCTCAACACAATTGAGGACCCTAGATCTAAAAGGGGGTTAAGTCACAATATTGTGAAATTGTAGTTAGTATCAGTTTTCTGCTACAAGGAGGATCTCTGCACCCTCTGTTCAAATGTTAAAGTTAAGTCATGCGGTAAAGCTGTGTAAGAGTTCATGGGAGGTAAACCCGAGTGGGTCAAGTCCACACATGGACACAATGAAACCCAGTTTTTGCCATTTTTCTCGATGTGACTTCACCCCCTTTTAGATCTAGGGTCCTCAATTATGGTAGGTAGGTAGGTAGGTAGGTAGGTAGGTAGGTAGGTAGGTAGGTAGGTAGGTAGGTAGGTTGGATATTTTAAGATCTGTTTAAGCATGTTGACACAGTAACTGCAGTGTCATTGAAAGTACCCACAAGTCCAAGTTAAACTACACAACAAACACGCAGTACCCGGGCGCTACCATGACGATGTACAATGTTTACACACTTCCCATTTAATGTGAAATCTCAATTTCCGAGAAGCATCGCTTTCAATTTCTGATCTCCCAAAGAAGAAAAATATTAGGGACAGGCTCAATTTTAGGGTAGGTCTGGTTACGCCCATATAACTTCTTTCTTCAAGTTTTTTGTGCCTAACATTGCTGTGTCCTGGCACTTCATTGTCAAGTTTTCTCTCCAAACACTTGTATGTCATTCATCATTATTATTAATGATTGTACCAATTCAAATATTTACCCTAGATATAACCTAGAGATAAACTTCATCAGATACAACATCATTTATATGCATCTCAAGTATCAAAATAAAAACCTCTCGATTGCTTACGCTAACAATAACAACCAAAAATATCAAACCGAAACAAATCATGAATAAATTACACAAAACTCCAGGGAAGATAGAACGCTACTCAAAATCAACCCGGTAACTCAATTGTACGTCCTTTTCACGATGAATTCTACTTCATCACTGTCTATTTGCAGAGTGCAATTCCCAAATTAGATTCCCTTTTGGGGCTGTTTTGACATTCATTGTGTGTTCATCAGTTGGCGTGCCTTCGGAATACTAACCGACGCTGGATCTAATGAGTGAGCCCTAAAGTGCTATTAAATTTGACACACTTATTTACATTCTGAGCAGAATTACTAAACCCATGAATGATGTAGCCCAATGGGCAACATTTTAAGAACAACTGCCACTGTTCCTTAGTTCAAATCAGAGCAAATTAAGCGACATTTTATCACTTCTACTACTTCCATAGAAAATTGTTTAGAAAATGATTGGTCTGCCGTATGTTTTGGACCCTTAGGGTCAGAAGTTTGTCACAAAAGGATTTTGCGAGAATCTACAGATTCTTCTCCATTCAAATATGGTGTTTAGACAGATTATCTCAACTTTATCAGCAGGAATCATTGCGAGAATGGATTTTCGGATTCTCCTCGAATTTCTGACCCTAGGCCCTGGACACAAATGTTAAGGCAATGTTTCTTACATAAAACCATGTTCAAGGACATAAAACACACAAGGTTATTTTTTTTCCTGCCCAATGATATGTTATTCAACATAACTTGGGCTCTGTTCTAGGCAACACTATTCATCCTGGGCTTGAAATAGAAACAGTATTGTTGTGACACATGTTTGTTTTCTTTCATGGTTCTAGTATCTGATTTAAATGTAATCTTGTTTTTCCTTTCAATTTTGGATATAATCTTCTGCTATTTGATACTGAAATAAATTTAAGTTCCCAAATAACTAGTAAATAAGCAAAGCTATGCATCTTCATTTTACTGCTAATGTCTGACAATTCTGATTCTGGCTGCCAATTTCTGAATACACTGAATCATTAAGAGAATACACAGTTTTCAATTGATCACTTACTTCATATATGTTTTGGTAGTCCATCTACTCCATTTAACTTCAGTTAACTTACCAGAGAAAGTAACATTGGTTAGGCTTAAACACTTTCTATGCGGCAGGCATCTGCAGACGACATTCCAAAACTTCACCAAAATGTTTCACAAATTTCAAAATTATTGAATGTCATTACCATATTTGGAATCACCATGAGAAATGCATTGAAATAAGTACAAACATGCCTAGTATTGGTTCTGTAATCCTTGAGATAGAACTTGAAAGTCTAGAAAGGTTCCTGAAAAATCTGTTTTGTATAATTGTGGTATAACTAATAGCCGCATGGAAAGTGTTGAGGAAGGTATAGTAGCAGAACAGACTACCAACATTATATGGAATAAGTGAGTTTCAACTTCTCTGTCACTCTTGACATAAAATGTGACCTGCTCCCACAACTGCTATACTCTGTTTGGCCATCTCGAGACAGTGACGTAACTGAACAGGCGCAGCTTTTACGCACGGGTGTGTATCTTCCGCCTTTCAACGCTCGTGTTTGTACGCCAGCGCCACGAAAATGCGCGCGGCGTTATGTGATGCAATTAGTAGAATACGCGGTTACGTCACTGTCTCGAGATGGCCAAACAGAGTATAGTACACGTTGACATTGGCTAAATGCTTTAAATTGACACCACATGAAATATAATTACATAATATATGTCAAAGAACCAGAATAGGTTGTACTTTCAAGTGAAAGTGGTGGTCAAGTTGTTAATATTATGGATATATCTGATGAATGATCAAATACAACTTATCCATGTTCTTATTCAGAGTAGATGACATCACGTTAGCACTGCAATTCAAAGAAAAACGAAGCTACTGTACGCAAAAGATCCTTTTAGCCATAAAAAAAAAAGTTTGTCTCTGAAGAAACCTGAAAAAAGGCTATGCGAAATGTGATTTTTTTTTTTTTGCTTTGCAAGTCTGGTTTCTCTTTTTCTCTTTTTCTTTTTTTAACATGAGCTGGGCTCTGTGAAGCAAGAAAATGAAGCTGATATGGTAATTCAGGATGTGAAATTAAAATTTGAAGAAGCATAGTCCAATAAATCTGGAGTCATTTGCTTTTTTTGAGTTTAAATACTGTTTTAAAATTGAAGAAAAAAGCTATTTCATACAGTCACAACTTGGCTCACACCATCATTTTCAAAGGTTCAAGAAAACAAAGGGGGAAGTTAAAATGGGAATTTAAAAGCTTTGCACGCGGTCTTCCGAGACGAACTTGTTTTTTTATTTGGCCTTTGTTAAAAGTAGGAGAAGTGATCATACACATGGCAACAACCCCCATCCTTCCTCAGCAACACAGCTTTGAGCAGCACTGCTGTTCAGTAACGGCTACATCCACGCTAAGGTTCTATAATGCATTACACAGACGATGTGGGGCAACCACAACACACCTACATATGTATAACAGTGAGTCAACCACAACACACCTATACAATGGGTCCACAACCAAAATCTACCAAAATCTAGGGGGGAAAGAATTCTTTTCAAAAAAGCAAATTTACTTTGACTGACTGGCCTTGACAATGCTATGCATCTTTAGAATGATAATGGTTTTCTCAATGTTGATTACTTGAAGAGGGACGATGGGGCCTATCTTAATAGTCATATTATAAACACTCCTATTCAACAGGATGCCACCAATGTCATATCAGACTTGGAGAAAATGTAATATATTTCTATAGAATGGCACACATCATGATGTATAATACTTTCAAGGTCAATAATTTACTGATTTTGTTGAGAAAAGTAGTCCTTCCTTTTCATGGGAATTATTCACTACAAACCAAATGAGCCATACTCCATTCCAACTAAGTACACAACCATTTTCTTATGCACTGGCATCATGGTTACACTCTGCTGTCAGTACCTGTGCAGGTACTGTATGCCCAGTACCTGTATGGTACTCCAAAACTAACGGTGAAGTAACACACCAATAGCTGAACAGTACCAGTAACCAAGGCTGGACCTTCCAAATTTTTTTCAGCTAGCCCGTCGGGCAGGTAACTCACAAAATACCTACCCGACAGAAATTCCACCTATAGGTCGGCCTTGAGTGACGTCACATGCCGTTGACTACGAACCAAAAAGATAAATAAAGGCCTCTTACACAGCATGACGCGATCGCTTGGGTTAATCTACTGTAATGTCGAGCGTAAAACTTTATGTAGCAGCGCTATATAAGCATTTTGAATGTATGTATGTATGCATGTATGATAGGCCCTGTTAAAACATCTGGTTTGTTGTCAACGGCAAATGGTAGCAAGTACCCGGATGACCGGGCCGACCAATATCTGTAACTCACCTGTAACTCACTTATATTGTAGCTTGAACAATTTTACCTGCCAGCTGGTTGGTACTTTTGCATCTTCATCTGGCCGGCGCAAAAGTTACCTGCTATGGGCGGGCGGGTGGATGCTATATCCAGGCCTGCCAGTAACTCTGCTACTTTGTGGCTACTTTGGTTGTGCAGTTCTCATACAGGTACTTAGCATCAGTAAATAGAATGGACAATGTCAACGCACATCTGTGCAATGTCATTGCAATGTCGGTGCAATGTCATTGCATTGCAATGTCCTTTCTAATGTGAGCTGTACTGTACAATAACCGTGTCACATGTGTAACTCATTGGTATCGCAATGGTTCAGGAGAAGGCACTAGCTATACACTGCCGCGCATAAGTATTTCCCTGGAAGCTTTCAAGTTATTACTGCGTTGTCAACAAAGTATTAAGCCATCAGATCCAATTACCATAATTACCATTGCCAGTAATCACGTATATATTTCTGCACATGGGGTTACCCAACACCAGTTGATCTCAGTTGAAATTTCCCATAGCGTTACACTGTCGATAATGAGCTAATTGATATTCATGAGGTGATTTACTACGGCGATAAAGTCATGAATTGTAATGCTTTTTAATCATAAATCTTAATAAGAAACATGAATTTATTGATATACAATGTACAATGAACCCAATGAAATGGTAATTGGATCTGATGGCTTAATACTTTGTTGACAACACAGTGATAACTTGAAAACTTCCAGGGGGAAATACTTTTGCGCGGCAGTGTATACTGTAGGATATGACGCCACGCATACGAATATGGCTGTGTATGAATGTGATGTTGAGAGTGCATTCCAGTTATGGACACAGTATTATGTACCGCTTCCGAGATCTCTCACTGATCGCAGGATAACACACCTGTAGCCCCATTTGAAATGCATACTCCCTGTGGAGAAGATCAAGGTAATGGGGTATGGACTTCAAATGGTAAAGCCTTTTAGAGTTACCCATCGACCTATACGATACTTGCACGGCACAGATGGAACCATTGAATGCGAGGCTCTCCCCTCACCACGCACTATCACGCCACACTGCGTCATGGTTTCACACAGGTGTGAGAATCACGTGACGCGGTTGGGCGCGTGCTCGCTGAGGGGAGAGCCTTGCTTTCATTCTAAAATGGTGATTGCATGTAAGTAGCGTATATATTGAACGGTGATGACTGGAATGCATTCTGACGTAACATTTGTACTTTGGGGGCAATGAAGTAAACTCATCAGTTCAGAAATTCTTTGTCAATCGCCAATTACTCAGAAGTCTTGTGACGTTTAAATTGTGTTGTGTATCAATGGAAAGCTAATGTGTTCATCTTTCCCCTTATACCAACTTTGCAGCAATTACTTGTTTCAGTGCTCAGCCACTTGATTGAGAATATGGGGAGGTCTGAAATTTCACTATTTCGTGCTCAATTAAAACAACTGTTGTCTGTTTAATGAAGTTTACGATGACAACTACAGTATAGAGATAGATAGATGCTCTACTTTTGAGGATAAAACCGTGATGATTTTAGCACATTCAGAGTGAGACCTGTCATTATTCTCATGCCAGTGGCTGAGCCATGAAACAAACAATTGCTGCAAATTTGGTACCATTGGAAAATGACATATCCACTTTCCTTTCATATGCAACACATATAAACTTATTACAAAATAAAATAAATACAGGCGATTGGAAAAATTGCAGAACTTTCTTGGCAGGGATTATACAGTCCTCAAAATAAGTTACTGACCAGGTCATAAATATGCTCTCAACTCCAAAACTATAATAGCTCCTTATACATAAAAATATCAAATTATAAAGTTGTAAGGAAAATTCTTCATTTTAATTTGAGATATTACACCTGAAGATTAAATGAATATTAACTCAGTCATGTGCCCAAAACCATAACAAAGTCCATTTCTCATACTAACTTTTTGTTCATCTACACGTAGCCTCGGAGTAGCAACAGGCAGATTATTTAATAACTCATGGGTCGATAGTAAAATGAGGATTGGGGATGTTTCAATTGATCCATGCAGCCCATTCACATACCTGTCACACTGTCCTGCGTGTTCAAATCCCAAGTGTGAAAATGAAAACTGCACTTTGTTCGATCCTTTTCTATGTAGCGTTCTTAGTCAATAATCAATCTTCGTGAACAATGTCTCAAATTAAAAAGAAGAAATGTCTTTACAACTTTATAATTTAATATGTTTACGTAGGAGCTATAGTTTAGGAGTTAATAGTATATGTGACAAGTCACATCAAAAAGGACATGTTGTTGGCAAACACAGTTTTGAGATAGAGTCCAATATAGTTGGTGAAATATAAAGAAAATAATAGGGGAAAAAGCTTCTTCAAATCATATATTGTGATTACAAAAACTGATTGCCATCGACATGGATTTGACTAGGGCCTCCAACATGTCCATTTTGATGTGACGGGTCACATATTCATTACCTGGTCAGTTACTTATTTTGAAGACTATATTTCAGATCATGCGGAATGATGAAATCTACGCTAACTTGCACCCCACTCATGTTTTTCTATTGCTTACCTATCCACACCCTTTGATTGGCTATGCTGGATACCCCGTCTGTGTGTAAAAATAAATATGCATTTATATTATGTTGTAATTATTTTGATTTAAAAAAAATAGGTTATTTTAATTAGTCAATTGATAACTAATTAGCATCATGTGTTAATTAAACACATTAACATTGTTATTAATTAATTACTTGGCACTTTAAATTAATCATGAACATGGTTCACTAATTAGTTAGTTGTAACACACTAGTTAGTCATTTGATAACAAATAAACATGTGTTATTATTGAGTCAATTGATAACAAATTAAACTTCTAATTAGTATGTGATTTTAAAAAAAATGGATTACTAATTAGTAATTTGATAACAATTTACCAGAAGTTATTAATTAGTCAAACATGTTGTAAGTAAAGGGGAAAATATTTGGCATTATCTCTGTAAATCTGTGACATCTCTCTTTGCCCATGGGATAAGCTTAAAAGTTAAAGGCATATGCGATCTTTTCCATGGGACACCATCTATCCTTGATTTTTTTTATTGAAAGCAGATATTCTTGCAGATTTACATTTCTGATCATAAATCATAAATATATTCCGAGTTACAAAGCGTTACGATTCCTAATTATTTTCATTCTAAATTCACTCTAAAACCATGATTTTTAAGTAATTAGGAATCGTATCACCCTGTAACTCAGAATATATCAGAAATGTAAATCTGCAAGAAAATCTGCTTTCAAAAATAAATCGGATAGAGGGCTGGCTTCCCCTGGAATAGATCGCATAATATGCCTTTAAGCTTATTCCGATTGGGGAGTTTAATTAGACATAGCCAAATATTCCTGTGAGTCAACTGCGTCCAGTTAGCGGTCAATAACACGAAGATGTCCGATTCAGTCAATCGAGGGAACATTATTCGGGAGTGAAAGCAATACAATGAGTAACGGTTCGGAATGCTAGTAATGTAATATATGCAAAGTGTATTTATGAATAAAAGATGTGGCATAGAACATAAATGTTATTTATGAGATGAATGTTGAAAATGTGTTGATTCACATGATGAGTATGTTAGTTTCATCAACAATGATTTTAACACTTTCCACACGGCTATTAGTTTTACCATATACAAAAACAATTTTTCAGAACACTTTACCAACTTTTCAAAGTATTATATCTCAATAATTACTGAATCAATACTAGGTATGTCTGTACTTATTGTAATGCATTTCTCATAGTGATTCCAAATATGGTGATGAAATTCAATAATGGTGACATTTTTGAAACATTTCGTGAAATGTTGGAATGCCGTCTGCAGATGCCTGCCGCGTGGAAAGTGTTAAGGATGGATCATTAGTAAGTAAGGTATAGACTTTGTGTTCATGATGTAAATAAAAGTTACATGACAAAGGTAGATCTTAAATCGTGTTAACAGGGATAGGTAATGTAGGTAGGTAAGCAATACAGGAAAGGCAGTTCATTCCTTCCTCCCCTCCACATACTAAATCTCTGTCCCTATATGCCCCTGCTTCATATAGCTGCGATATTTAAAGTTACAACAGCTAAGATTTGGACAGCTAGATTCAGTTTGAAAAGTCCATATCTTTGTATGAATTGTTTATCCAACAGGAACCCCTGAAAGTTAAATCATCTTAGCTTCCTGTAAGAGAGCCAGGGTTTAGTCCTAGAGCGTGTTTCTGCTGGGGAAGAACCGCTAATAAACGCTAAGTTTTCCCAGTAGAAACAGGCAGAACCCGGCAATAATCGGTATTTTTGGTAATCCCAAAAACCTTCACAAACCAGGTTTTGGAACCAGCAATAATCGGCAATAATCGGCAATAAACCCAATATAAACAGAAAGGCGATTCTTAGTGGATTGCACGGGGAAACGTGTCACGCTGCGTTATACACATCATTGTGAAGCAAATCTTTTTCAGGTGCGTTGGCATTGTTTGGTATTACAAAAGGTCAAATGTCGTGGCCCATCGACTAGGATCGATAAACTTAGCGGTAACTTTTCGCGAGTAGAAACAGGGGGGATTAAAAACTGACCGATTGAAACTTAGCGTTCATTAGCGTTTACTTTTTGCAGTGCCCCAGCAGAAACACGCTTCTAGTGTACAGACTTCATTCAGGGATTACACAGAATAAAGCTTCATAATCCCTAAATAAAGTTTTCACGCTAGACTAGTTTTATGAAAGCTCACATGAAGGATGAACCTGTTAAATTAAGTGCCTTCAGATCCAGAGCTCCTCCTGCTTCTAGAACCTTGTATTTCTATAGATTCACGCAATAAAAACTGAAATAACTAGTCTATGTTGTAGAGCTATCCATGGAGTTTCTCACCGCTAGTATGAGATTTTGGCCCAATAACATGGTCCAGGACCATTACAGTTTAAAAATTTGCCACCGTTGAAATGATATTTGCAAAAAAGAATGAATCCCAACTGAATATCCTACTAGCTTTATGCTTTTTACAGAATAAAGTGCAATTTATGTTCAACATAGCTTTATTCCGTTCATGGATCATGTTATCGGCCCAAAATCTCACAAAATCGTTTCTCACACCCAACAATACGGCAACAGAAGTAGACCCATTTGACATGACCACTTTCACGCCATCCCGCCATACCGTTGACACGGTAGCACCTTCATGAATAAGATGAATGAGAGAAGACTTGGCAGTTGGACGTGAATAAATTCCCCATAGCAAAGACAAATTTCCTTTTTATTTTTATTCTCAAATTGGCGGTTGTGTAGATAGGTAGCCCATGTATGCATTGATGAATTTGATTTTGCTGCATAGTAAAGTAACGTTAGGGAAAGTAAACCGAGCTTGGTGTGTAGCGCCTCTGGGATGAGCTTCTCTAATTATAGAGTTTTCCTATAAAAGGCGACGAAAAAAGAAGCCCTGTTCTACGGGACCGACCGACTCCTTTTTTTTTAAATCTGTGAACAAAATGTTCATGTGCAAATGAATACCGACCCAAATAAAAGAAAATTAGCGTGTCAATTTACGGCAACATTTTTCGAGGTTTTATTGATATTTTACGTTCAGTTTGAAGGGGGGGGGGGAGAAATGTGAGTGGTCCGTTTGCCCATAGAACAAGGGGGGGGGGGGGGTTCGTGGCCTAAAGGCAACAAAAACAACAACAATGCTCTATGGGCAGCTTGACCTCTCAGGTATGTTTTGGTCAGTTGGGCGTTACTCGGAAGGTCAGCATTTACTTGAAAATGCTGGTACGTTTTCAAATGTTCAATTTTTTCAAACGAATTCCAAAATGTTATAAGTTTAACAACTTTTTGTTAATCTAAAAATCCTTGGCATAAGGGTTATTTTCCTTACTTTAAATTTGATTATTTACACAATGATAATAAACAAGGCTTAAGATTTTTCACCCTGCCCTCATCAGGTTGCTTGAATTTATCTTCTTTTTTTCTCTCTTTCCTCCAATTTCATAGAATAAGTCAGAAATATGCATGGCAAGCGTTGAAACTCAATGAGTGCTTGAATTGGATTTACTCGTCAAACTCTAGATAATATTTTCCCTAAAGCTCAAGAACTACCTAGAATTCTAGCAATTGATACTGTACCATTTCACCTTCTGTCATGTTGCCGAGATATGAATAACATTTATCTTCCCTAAAACTTTATCGTGGATGGGTTGATTTAGATTTCCGGCTTACTTCCCCCCACAGGACTAACAAATGATCAATTTACTAATAACACTTTCCACGCGGCTATTAGTTATACCATATACAAAACAGATTTTTCAGAAACCTTTTTCAATTTTTAAAGTCTATCTCAAGGATTACTGAACCAATACTAGGCATATCTGTACTTATTTCAATGCATTTCCCATGGTTATTCCAAATATGGTAATGAATTGTGATAATTTTGACATTTTTGAAACATTTTGTGACATTTTGAAATGTCGTCTGCAGACGCCTGCCGCGTGAAAAGTGTTAAGTTAATTCCCCGTTTAGAGATGAACCAACTTTTCCTTGAACGAGTATGGCACAAAAGCAGGATATCTATCCAAGAAGCAAAGTATAACTAGATCATTTTACTGCTAACAGCATTTCCCCTATGGAGAACAACCCATGTTATAAGATGCCTTTGAGTGAGGGTTCTTGCTCTAATTACATGACTCCCATCAATACTGGTAACAAATGTTAAATAAATAGATGTTTTTTCTCTAAATCCTCATTTCAAAATAGTATTTCATTTCCACCATGTCAGTTGATCAATGTCTTCTCCATATCTTCCGCATGGAAACGTCATTTTCTCTGTTGACAATATATTCTGTGCTATAATCAAAACAAATAATTGTCGATCCGAGCACCGAACCGAGCGCTCGCATTCACCTGAATGCTGAACGCGATCATGTGATGCACTGTATTCTAAAACAAAAAAGCTGTGCATGTACATTTTTAAGTTGATGCGAGCAAAAGGGAATAATTTGATATGATCGACAATTATTTGTTTTGATTATATAGTGCTGCACTTTTTTAAGGGAAAAAACTGTCACCAAATAATATAGGCACATTTCTTCAAGGTACATTTTAGGACATTTACATCTAGAGTCATGTTGTGCACACTGACTAATCATGACTCTTCAAAATATTTTATAGTACCAAATAAATATAAATACACCAAGAGTGATCAGAACCAGATTCTGAGACTTGAAAACGATTTATGAATGGAATTTCTACTAATTTAAAACATTATGTTGTTTACTTTTTTCATTGTGGACTTCTAAAATGGTACAATTACATGGTGGAAAAAAATCAACTGTGACTAGCATTGTATACCTCATGTAATCATTGTTTTCACAAACTTTAACTCAATGTCACCGAGTAGTCCAATAGCCTAGTTAATGCACAACAACTAGTGTCATCTAAATACCACTATGTCCATGACATTTTTGTGTAAATCCTATTTTTCATAGATTTAATACTTCCATTCTATAATCCATGTTTGGTTCCGGCCAGCTTATCCAGGTCTTAATCCAACAAATCCAAACATTTATATTTCAAGGTGTTATTCATTTAAACTGTGCCAGAGCGTGTGATAGCAATCCCGGGGGGGGGGGGGGGGGGGGGGGGGGGGGGGGGGGGGAAGGGGGAAGGGGGAGGACTTATATGAATTAATGGATATGAGGTCAGAGGGATGTGCTGCCAAATAGGGTCCCATTTTTCACCCGTCTCGTAAATGAATGACCCTTTTTCATAGCAATTTTTGTGTCCACTTTTCCCTGAAAGTTGGTAAATGTTTGGGTCCATTTTCATTTTGCTGGTGGCACATCCCTACCAAAAAAGTATCTGAGTACCTCCCTTCCCCTGGGGAGCAATCCATGCTTAACAGTTCACAGGAACTTTATGTTAAAGATAGTGTGCAAATGTAAAAGATGTGTGGTTAGTTTGTGCAAGCCTACTGCCTATGTCTCAAAAATATTACTAAATATCACAATACGCTATGCTACTTCCCAACAGAGAGAGTTAACAAAACCAGTACACTATACTTTGTATCTCCTCAAGTTATAGGGAGGGGTGATACAAGAACATATATTCTATAATCGAAACCAACATTTTTCGATCAACAAATACCCATCTCAGAAACACGCACAAGTACAACACACTCAAGTGCGCACATGATTTGCTTCACTGCGTTATCACCACTTACGCAAAATATACACATTTATGTGGCAAATTGATCAAGAATTGTTTGCTTCGATTACAGTGATGCCGTAGGAATTTCTTGGGTGGAACTCCAATGCAATGGTGTTTGCAACAAACTTGTGATCAAAGAAGAACGTCAGCACTGGCAGGAGAAATGCTGCCCCTATCTCTACAACAGGTGCTAATGTCACCCTCAATTGAGATGACACAACGTTTAAATCACAAACAATTGATGAAAATGATGGCAGAACTATAGGATACCCATCTTACAGTTTAATACTTTGGCTTAATCTTTGAAATGGAGGTATTCAATGAGTTATATGGGGATGTTCCCCTCCACTTGGTTCCTTGGGGAGGGGGATTTGGGTCCCATTCACATGAGAGAAAAAAATGTTTGCAAATTAACTGGCATGGGCAGTGGAAGACAACAAACAACTTTGTTGACATGGCAGTAAACCAGTGAGATGGGTATTGTATAGTTACCACGCGTAACTGCCGAATTCAACATACATCCGTAGATGTGATGCTAGACTTCAATCAAGTCCAAGATAGAAAAGAGCGCAACAATACTCTTTCATCAAGACTTGCGTCTTACCTAGACTGTATGTTAAATTCAACAGCAGTGCCGTTACCCCACTTCCCATCATACTTACTCATCGTAGCCCATCTGTATGAAATTCGACAGTAGACTAACGGATTGGTCCACATTTATTTGATGCGACGAGGGCAGCCTCTTGTTGAGTTGGTAGTATATACTGGATAATATGCCCTCTATGCGGGCCACGGTGAGCTCGTCGACCTGGCTGAGGGTGTTGAGTCCGTTCTCCCTGAAAGCCTCGATCATATTCCATATGTCTACTAGGTGTACTACATACGTGGGGGATAGAAATGAGACAAATAATAGAAGATTGTGTTATGAATAAATTACAGATTTGGAAGAAGAAGTATTGTAAGTGTACAATGTAATGGATGCATATCACCCACTGGCTTTCAATCTGTTTACTGCTTTTAAAGTTACAAAAGAATCCAACTAGTTATAAAAATCCCATTCAAACCCGTGACCATGCTAGAAAATCTCTCTCGCTCGTCATTTCTTCCTCCTATTCAAAATAGCAGAGGATGTGTACATTGACAAGAAAATAAGATATGCCAAGTTTGAATTTTTTCCATAAAGCCACTTTTTATCCTGGAATTTTTCGTTATCTGAAAACCCATTGACTTACTACAGGAGGCATTGTCGCATTCCCAAATACTACCAAATTTATAACTATATTACTTCTTATTTTCAGACTAAGACTTATTTTCAGAATAAGGCCATGCGTTTTGAACTGGGCCTGCAAAAAGGTGGAGTTGTGACATCGGCACATCAAAAATGACATTGTCTATTCAATTTCTTGTATAAAGATACCACCTACATAGCTAAATTTGGTATCAAAATAAAGCTCTTATGCAGGGCAAGAAGATATAAGTATTAGCATGTGTTAAAATGTTGTCATTTTTTGTTAATTAATGGCTAATTAACCAACATCAGGGGTGGAGGAGAGTCCGGCGCAGGAGAGTCCGGCGCAGCAAATTTGGCATCTACAGTACAGTTCAGTGCAATTGAGTTAAATCATGTTTATGGAATGAAATTGTTGCATCTAAGTACATAAACTCTGGTAAATAAACTGATTTGAATAATTTAGATGTTTAATAATGGGTAAATCACCTTAATTAATAAAGAATTAATCAATAATTACAGACCCGCAATGCATTGAAGAACTACATGTGTATGACTGGATGGATATGTACCGACGCAGCGTCTTTTACCAGCACATACGGTTAGGCAAAGTGATCATGGTATGGGATGCACGAGTGATTCTATTGAGGGGATAATGTGATCAATACAAAGTATGAACCTTTGTCTTTCAAACAATACACTTTTGGATTGTTAGATACCTTTGGTTATGTAACGTCATTAACATAAACACAATAGGTTTCAGACACTGACTGAAATCTGCCAATTATTTGGCTGGATATGTAATATGTTGAATATGGGTTGATTGATACATTTGCGTATATCGCGGCAGTGCAAGCATAAAAACAGATAACACTTGGCACATAGTTAGAATACACACTTATCTCTGTTTGACACTCTTTTTTTAGATCTGAATGCCTTAATACGAACAAAGAAGGGACCATCTCAAATACGCTTTTATTTAGCAAAATCCACAATAATATACCTTAGAAAACAACAAAGGACAAAGAACAATAGAGGGATTATAATTTAATAAATTGTTGTGGGATGTAAAGCAATAATAGTGGGGATTTCAAAAGGAGCTGTTCATAAAATTTCCTCAAACCATTGAAATTATATGACGATTA
>CM069448.1:59214741-59351667 GCA_035610835.1 Ophiura sarsii
AATATTTTGAAAAAAAAACTTTTTAAGCCAAAAAACAAAATCGCTCCTAGATATTGACTTTAGATGATTTTGGTGAAATTTTGGAATTTTTAATCAAAAACTGATATTGTTAGATTGTCTGAAAATTGTTGACGCCAAAAAGGTGATTTTTGGGCAACAAATGTAAAAATCACTAATTTTAGTAAAATTTGATACCAAAAATGGATTCTCTGACTCATTTCATTACAAAAAAATGTATACTTTTATGTACATCACATTTATAATTTAAAAGTTACAGTGCTTGATAAATTTGGCGCCAAACAGGGTTGACACCAGCCTTAAATCAATAGGAGGTTACCACACATGATTTAGTAAAGAGTAAAAGAACATTGGTTTGCGCCACTAGAGTTATAAGGTCTGTCATAAAAAAATTACCCCCCCCCCCCCCCGCCCCCATATTTTATGTGTAAATTATTATTTAGAAAGGTAGAAACTTGCCAATTTTTAGTTTTGAAATGAGTCTGACCTGAAGTTGTTGTCACCATCATGTGCAAACACTTCTCGCACTCTTTGTACCCAGTGTACGTCGACAGTGGTGCCCTCAACGTCTATTTTGGAATATTTTCCAACATCGAAGAACACGGTTTGAAAGTTGGTCACGTGTCATACAGTAGGGAGCCTCGTAAACTCTTTCTTTTAAAATGGACCATAGTATCTATATCATGTTAAGGTCTAGGAGGTACCAGGCCACTCTAGTTTGCTCCAAAAAAACAGGAAATGTTGTTCGCACCACTGTTGCCCATGTCTTCCATGTCTTCGGGCGCCATTTTGAAATATCCAGGTACCTTAAAAATTTCCCCTCTTCAGTAAAACAGCTATACAATTTTGTATTACATCTTCCATGTCTTCTGGTGTCATTTTTAAATGATCCACTGATGTACAGGTACCTTAAAATTTCCCCTCTTCAGTAAAACAGCTATACAATTTTGAAAACACGATCAATTTTGATGAGATACATCTAAGAAATGTTGGCCACCATATTAGATGTGTGATGGAGCTGTGCACAACGTCTTCTCTCCAATAATGATGATGATTGGCAGTGCCAGGGAAGGTAATTACTTATGACACACCGTATATGTAAATTCTATGTCAATTAGGGGCAATTAACACTTGTGCATGTGCAATCATCTGCAGACTGAAATCATGTTTCCCCGTGTATTAAAATATAATTTATTTCCAATTTTACATTGCAATTATATTCAAAATTTTATTAGAATTGATTCTGCAGATGTTTGCACATGCACAAGTGTTAATTCCCCTAATTTGCATAGAATTTACATAATTCTAGTGGCGCAACCAATGTACTTTTGCTTTTTACTAAATCAGGAAAACTGGTCTAGGTGTGGTAATCTCGTTTTTATATAAGATTATAAATACGCTCTATATATAAATTGTTAGTGACTTTCTTGACAAACTGGCTTGAATTAAATTAACAATGACCTTAAAAATACACGGTCTCGTAAAAATAGCTAAATGAAGGTATATCGTTACTGTTTTCAAAAAAGTAATTAACCAACTGTTAAATAATTTTAAAAAACGAAATTATAAGCGTCTACCTGCCGTTAGGCGATAGCTACACAGAATAGCACGTGTATACATACAGGGTGAGTAAAAAAAAGTGTACTAAACTTTGGGATTTTATATCTTATAAGCTTAAAATCTGTGCAAACATTTCACAGATTTTGAATTGAGGCAGACGGGTTATCTCATTAGCTTTCTAAAGAATTCTAGATTTTTAGAATTGGTTGTGGTAAACATATGTTATACTCATTTGCGTAAAATTCGACATTTTATAAACCGAACACGATTTGCTATATTTTCTCTTATAAGATCTATTGAATTCCACTATTGAAAATGGTCCACACTCTAGTCCGAGCTGAGTCTCACAACAGCCAAGTTTGTTGTTGTTGTTGTTGTTGTTGCTAAATTCGTGTAATAATGACATTGTTTTATCATTGTTTCGCATTTATTGTTTGGAAAAATAACTGAGAATGTTTGATTTGTCTTTATTAAATAGCTATTGTCCACCATACATATAACCACTTGTTCATTAATATCAAGCATTATTGAGTAAAATCTTCAATATTTTGTTCGGTTACCAAAATAGTCATATTATCTGGTAAACGGTAGCATGAAATGCCATGATTCTTTTTGCTAATGATAGTGAATAAATGCATCTATTGCCGCATACATTGGTTGCCTTCATATTCTGATAATAAATATTTTTAATAATTATTTTATTTTGAGTACACTTATTTTGACTGTATGCAAACACAAATACTTTAACTAGCGTTGGTACCGTGTGCATTTCTGATCCACAACGTGACTTGATAAAATAATCATGTATTATAACTAATCATAATATTGATCTCGCTAATAAGGAGTTCTGGCATCCCTTCCTACTGTACTGTTCATTTTTTTAACAATAATGACAAACTCAGGGGTTGCACCAAAATGTATGCAAATTTCATGCAAATTAGATGAAAATATTTGTACATATTCATACCACTAAAGACTCTACTGGGATATGGAGGGAAGGGTTTTCTATCAAATTATTATCAAATTAGCTGGTAGTACGTCTATGAACTTCAAAAGGCTGATTCTCCTTACCTATTGCACTATCACCGAGTGTGCTAATTAGTAGGCCATCAACTTCAATCTTGACATTTTATGTTGTTATAATGTTCTAATTCTGAGCAATATTGGAACAAAACGGTGCAGTATCGGCCGATACTTGAACATTTTACATTGTCCAGTACCTGGCTATAGTGGAGCAAAACGTTCTAGTATCAGTCAACACATTTTTGGCAATATTTATATTCCAGTATTGAACGATATGGTATACCACTGAGTACCTAAGACCTAATTTACCTAAAGTACACTTTTGTCGATAATATCGTCGACAAAACCAGATACTGGTAGACCCAGATTTATTGTAGCCTCGTTCAGACACATAGTTGTATTGTTATCGTCCTATTTCATCGGGTGATTTGAAAACAGTGACAGATACCATTAGTTATTGTAAACAAATATCCCTACAACAATATTGAATATAATTGAAGAGCTAAAATGAGTTATTCAATTCAATTCAATTCAATTCAATTTATTCAGCAAAATCAATATAAACAAAATAATAATACAATATGAAGGCGAGGCTTGGAGCCCCAGTGGAAACCCTGATAGAAGGGCTTATATAATGGGGACCCTTAAAACAAAAATAGAATGATAGCAAAATACAGTATTTAAATGACGGGAGAACAGAAAAACACGAAACAAGATCATACAGAACAGCACAAAAAAACAATACACATGACAAAGACACAGAAACAACAAAAAGAGAACAAGACAGAACACATGTACATGACAAGAGACAAAAGTTGCAAAGTTTGAAGTAAGTCATTAATTATGTTCTTCAAGAGGAAGGAGAGAGGAAGAAATAAAAATAGAAGAAGATGAGAAGAAAAGAAGAGGAGCGAACAAAGTTTAAGTTGTATTTAGAGAAAGATGGTGTGTGTGGTGTGTCATAGGTAGAAATGTAGCATTTTTTGAGCTGCCTTTTAAATGTATGTTTGTTTGTGATAATTTTGAGTGTGTTGGGAAGAGCGTTCCAGAGCAGCTTAGCACCATTATAGAGTATCTGATGTGTTTCAGCTGTGGTCGTTGGGAGAGGAAGATGAAATTTGTGTGCTTGCCTTGTGTGATGTGCGTGTATTTGACGGTTCGTGGTGAAATAGTTTGCGAAATTGGGAGGAAGGTTATTATAGTAGTGGTCGTGCATAAATAGTGCCGTTTGTAGCTGGTTGATATCGTTGAAATGTATTGAGTTGGTGACAGAGAGGTAAAGTGTGTGCCATGCGTCGTGAATTGGTTATTGTGGGAATGGCCCATTTTTGTGTGATGTTTAAGCTGGCAAGTCTAGATTGATAGTTTGAAGCCCATATAATGTTGCAGTAGCTGAGGTGTGGAAGAACCAGCGTATTATAAAGTGATTTCAGAATGTGCCGTGGAAGATGATTCCTAACCCTGTAAATGGTACCGATGGCATGAGATGCCTTAGTGGTTATAATATTTATGTGGTGGTTCCAAGTGAGTTTATCATCAATGGTGATGCCAAGGAATTTTGTGGTGTGAACTTGTGAGATGTCATGACTGTCAATTGTGATTTTGTGAGAGTAGTGAGGAGTTTTAGATGAGAAAAGCATGTAGTTAGTTTTAGAGACATTTAATGAAAGTTTGTTTGCCCTGAACCAGTCAGTGATGTGGGTTAGTTCAGTGTTCATGTTATGGTAAAGTGAATCCAGGTTTGAGTGAGAAAGAAAGATGTTTGTGTCGTCTGCATAGAGGATGAGTTTTAGTATATTAGTTGTGTTAGTTATGTCGTTCATGTAAATAATGAAAAGGAGGGGTCCTAAGATGGATCCCTGCGGAACTCCAACAGTGATTTCCCGAGTGGTTGATTGGTGATTTAGTGCATGAACAGATTGAGTGCGGTGGGTGAGATAGTTTTCAAACCATTCCAGGGCGATGCCCCTGATACCATAATGGTGCAGTTTGACAAGGAGAATATTATGGTCAATTGATCGAATGCCTTAGACAGGTCTAGGAAAATACCCATGATGTGATCTTTCTTTTTGAGTGCATGTGTGAGGTTAGTAGTGAGTTCAAGAAGTGCCATGTAGGTTGAGCGTTTTTATCGGAATCCGTATTGTTCATTGACAAGAGTATTGTTTTTGTCCAGGAAATTGTATAATCTGGTGTGGACTATTTTCTCAAGAATCTTGGTGAGGGGTGGCAATACGGAAATAGGTCTGTAGTTAGTGACACTGTGCTGGTCTTTGCTTTTGAAGACAGGAATGACTTTTGCAGATTTGAGTCTATGTGGTACAATACCCGTGAGTAATGATTGGTTTAAAATGTGCAGAAGAGGTGTTGTGATGTGAACAAATGATTTGTTAGCAATCCCGGGATCGATGTTGTCAGTGCCCGTGCTCTTACCGGATTTAAGAAGGTGACGCAGGTCGTGCAGTTCTTGAAGAGTGATTGGGTTGAAGAAGAATGAGTTGAGTGGGCTATTTGAAAGGTGAGCGGTGAAGGGTTTGTCCGCTGGAGGGATTTTGTTAGCCAGATTTTTACCAAGGTTGGTGAAATAGTCATTAAATTGGTTAGTAATGTCATCGGGATCAGTGAAGTGATTCGGTAATGTGTTGTCTTTGCGTTTCCGGCCAATGATTGTGTTCAGGAACTTCCATGTTTTTGTAAGATCGTGCTTGAGTTTGTGGAGTTGGTCAGTGTTATACGTTTTCTTTGCAAGTCGAATAATGTGAGTTAGTTTGTTTTTGTATTTTTTATACCTCTCCTCAGCTTGTAGTGTTTTCTTTTTGAGGTCACTCAGGTAGAGTGTTTGCTTGTGTTTGATTGATTATTACCTGGCAATACATAGTATATTAGTAGTAGTTTCTAGCAATGTGGGTAATTGGTTGAAAAAGACCCTAAATCCCATAGCAATTCAATGCAGAGCTCCGAGATGTTATGCAAAAGGACTTGTGTCCAGTTATACTGCCCCTATATCCAGCTATACTGCCCTCTATAATTCACTATCCAAAGACAAGTAAAGAATCAAACGAGAATTTGTGTTCCTGTTTTGTTCCTGCACTGTCCCCTCGCCACCTTCCAACGCCCCTGCCCTTACTGTTTAATTTGGCGATAGTGATTGTTTTAAACTATCCATGTGTTTAGTGCTAGTTGTATGAACAACGCCACATCACCCTGGTCCATACATTCAACAATGCTTTTAAAAGATGAATGGCTGTGCTCGTAAAAGAAACTGTTGTATGACTGACCCCCCCCCCCCCCCCCCCCTGTTTAAAAGTTAGCTGTTTTGCACGCTTAATTCAGGTAGCTTACAAATGAGGTTATTCTGTGTAAACCTGCAAATACAGTATCAAGTCAATATTGGCAATTTTTGAAATCTTTTAATAATCTGCTATTATAGGAGACATCATTATAGGCCTGTGCCCGCAAACCCCTACCCACAGCCCCACTGTAATAAAATAAGTATTTTTCTTGTTAATCTCAATTGTGTGTACCATTCAATTTATTTTTTCATTCCAATTTTTGATTTGGTGAGTGATTAATCTCGTGTGACAAACTGTTTGTGTGCATTTTATTGAAATGTTTTGCAAAAAGGCTTACATCCATTTTTTTTTTGAAAAATAGAGAACATAATAACAAAAAATAAATAACAGTTATTGATTTGAAAAACATCCCGTATTTAAATGGTATACTCTGTACCTCTTTTATTATACACATTATATTTCCAAAAAGCATCAATCACACTACATGTAGTCCAGAACACTTTCATGGTTTTTTCTCAAATTCACTCAAATGGACGTAAGCTCTTTTGCATATCAGCTCTTCATATGTTGTTGTGTTCTGTTCTTAAACCAAATAGTAGTCTTTAATTCTTAATGTTCATTTTCTACAGGTATTTGGCAAGCACCTTCAAGACGATGGACGCTGCGGTCTATGAATTTGCTTAGAAACAAACCTCTGCCGCACAACAATTACCTCAAGGTGAATTTCCGGGAGAAACATATTTTGGTTTGATGATCCTTTCAAGCAAGAAAGTGATACGAGCGTGTAATTTATCATTTCGTCATTTTTAATAGCTTGAAAGATTAATGCATGTAATCTGCCAAGTCATCATTTTAGTTGTTTAAATGTACTGATACAATCTTGTTAACAGGAATGCATTCAAGACAATTACAGATTGCACAATAAGGACTGGCTTTTAGCATTACATCAACATTCAATAAATAACTGCAACATATATTGCAATGACTTTCATTACAGTGTAGTAAAGATGAGTGAAATCACTATGGGATTTATATTGCACGTTGCAATTTCATTGGCCATTTTGTTGCAAAGCGGGCGCCAATGTTTTGCAAATACACCAGCCGTGGATGTTTGTAATTCTCAGCAAATCAATATTACAAGAGATCCATTGCTCATTGGGACAATGAATAGCATGCCAGATGTAGAGAGCAAATATTGCGGCATTGATATCGTTTTAACGGAAGGTAATGTGACATCAATTACGCTTCAAGAACATATTGAAACCAATATATGTTCTTACATGTATGTTGAAGAATATTCTGACAACACTAACCCTGAAAATCCAAACCCCAACTTTGACAACTGTAATAACTCTCAAGCTCGGTATATATCGTTTGCATTGAATCATAATAAAATATGTACGATTTCCCTGCCCTTTAAAATATACAGATTGCATTTCAAGAATATTCAGGCACATTTAAACGTATATGCTATGAATGCATATATGCCCCTGTGTGTAACAAATCACCCTGAGATCGGGATACAATTCGAAAATGCATGCAATATAAATACATATGACATGGTTAAAGAAGGAATTCCAGTTAACGATCCACATCAAGTGACATATGACATAAGGTGTCCAGAGAAATGCGTTTGTACCCTAGGCTTTATACAATGGACAGTTGTGTGTGGAAACACAAGATCAAATGCTCTTATGATCTATAATTCTAAAATTACAGTTTTATATTTAAATGATTTACGTTTCAATCACATTCTACCTGATGCTTTCTATGCCTTGAGCAAATTAGAAAAATTACACTTGGCTCACAATAATATCACACATTTAATAGTTGATACACTTACTGGATTGCCGTCATTACAATCGTTGTATTTGGACGACAATATCTTGGTTGAATTGCCTGTTAACGGTTTTAAAGACTTAAATCAGCTAAAGTACTTAGATTTAAGAGAAAATAATATTACTATTTTAGTCAATGGAGTATTCAAGGGACTTCGACGGCTAAAGGTATTACTACTTACTTCCAATGCATTGTCAAGTATAGAAATGGGTGTATTTGATGATTTAGGGCAATTACAAGTATTATGTCTCGATTATAACAAACTGGCCGAACTGCGTGATGGCTTGCTGGAGAAAATGCATGATATCACTACCCTTAGGCTTGATTATAACAAGATTAAAACATTGGGAAAACGTGCTTTTACCACACTTAATCAAACTAAGACGATTGCCCTTCAAGACAATCAACTAACATCATTACCACGTGAAATATTCGGTTCAACAGGAATGGTGTCGAAACTTTACCTGTTTAATAATCACATAACAGAGCTACCGCTTGGTTTATTTGCATATGCGGTTAATCTCACAGACCTTCAACTTCAAAGGAATAGATTAACCGTATTACCTTTGGGGATCTTTGATCCATTGGTCAAACTTGGTTGTCTTGAATTAGGGGATAATAATTTGTCGGTGCTATCGATCACGTTTAAGTCCAATCTCAGATTGTATACATTATCGCTAAAAAACAATTCATTAACTAGTTTATCGCCCGATACCTTTGATTCAAATCCGGAATTAAGTGACCTTTATCTTGAGAATAACATCTTATCATATCTGCCGATCGGAATATTTAATGGCCTAGTAGAATTGCAATATCTTTTTTTAAATAACAATCTATTGCGGGAATTACTAAATAACACATTCTTTCACCTGCATAAACTTCATCAACTTTCTCTTGATCATAACGTAATTTATGAATTAGAAGCTGGGGCATTTGGTGGATTGGGTCGTCTCCGAATATTACATCTTGATCACAACAAATTGTCTTCACTGCCGCAACAAATATTCCATTCACTTGGAATCCTATATTTACTCAAACTGAACAATAATGACTTGTCTTTGCTGCCAAGAGCAATATTGAGACCACTGAGTCGCCTGACTTTACTGTACATACAGAATAATCAGATTTCAGCGTTGCCTAACAATACACTGGACTTCATAAAATTATTGGACGCAAGTAGAAATAACCTAAGTTCCTTGCCCGAGTATGTGTTTAAGCATACGTTTTTGAAAAGGTTCAATCTATCGCATAATCATCTGGTAGCTTTACATTCATTTAGCGAATTATCAATGTTGGAGATTCTTGTACTAAGTTTCAATTCTATATCTCAAATCAACGGTACAGTTTTCGATCATCTCACTTCTTTAAAATCACTATTTTTAGACCATAACTACATATCTGATTTATATTTTTAAGTATCTAGACAATTTGGTAATTCTTGATTTGACACGTAATTTCTTGAAAACAATCAATCAGGAATTGTTTAGTTCCCTACGAGTTCTCCAAATCCTTCGCCTAACCGATAACCAAATACAGATAATTACGGGGAAACCTTTTATAGGCTTATATGAACTCAAAGTTCTGAATATTGAGATGAATGTGATAACTACTTTAACAAAACATGTTCTTGATGGTTTGAACCACGTCCAATTAATTAACATATCAGAGAACCAAATTGAAAGTTTGGATGACCAATTATTTCAAAATATTAGTATAAACGTGATAGACTTTAGGCACAATAGCTTACACCTCGTAACGAAACAATCCTTTATAGGTCTACAAAATTCAACTATCGTACTGGTGGACGAATATGGTACATGCTGCTTTATGGGGGATTTTGTTAAATGCATCTCCAAACATCCTAGACAAGTTTATTTAACATGTGAGCGAATGCTTAACGATATTGCCTTGCGAGTTTGCATGTGGGTGCTTGGCATAATGATTATACTTTTCAACGGAATGGTTTTTGGTACCCGCTGTATATGTAGGCCCAAAGCGCGAGGTACGGTTCAATCTGTATTGATATTAAATCTCTCGTTTTCAGATTTAATAATGGGAATTTATATGATCATGTTGGCTTTAGCTGATGCATATTATGCGGATTATTTTCCGTCGTATGCTGATTTATGGAGACAAGGAAGTGCTTGCAAAATAGCTGGCATACTATCACTTTTATCCAGTGAAGCTTCGGTATTTCTTCTAACTTTAATCAGTTTTGACAGGTTTCAAGGTGTAAAGTATCCATTTAGTTCCCGTCGTTTACGTTCAAAAAGTGCGAGAATATGCGTGACAATAATTTGGTGCGTTGCTGTACTACTCAGCGTAACACCAGTGTTACTTGCAGGAATATTTCAGAACATTTATGAAATTTCTGAAGTATGTGTTGGTGTACCAATTGTAAAAAGACCCGTTTCTTTTACAGAAGATAGATCTATAGTAATACAAATAGCCTCTGCGGCTGATTTGTCCATGTATCAACATTTTATTACCCCTTATTCAAATTCCAAACCGGTTTTTAATAGGCAAACAATTCCAAAACCTCAGAATATAGACTATTTGACAACAGTGGTTGCGTATTACAAGATTGCTACATATTTTTCAATCATAGTATTCATTGCCGTGAATCTGATTTGTTTTATTCTGATCGCAATCTTCTACATAAATATCTTTCATACCATCAGACAAACAATGGCAACAGCCGGGCGCAATTCAACTCGAGAAGAAGAAATACGCAGGGCGATGAAAATGTTTGCAATAGTTATAACGGATTTCCTCTGTTGGGTACCTCTTGAAGTCGTATGCATATGTGTTCAAGGAGGACTCATAACAGTAGACCCAGTGATATATGCCTGGACCGTTGCACTGATTTTACCAATCAACTCAGTCATTAATCCTTTTCTTTACACTTTGGTCGTATTCATTTCTGATTATAGAGATGAAATACGTAAAAAAAACACCCCCAAAACATGATTTTTTCCAAAATTATAATCAGCACTTGGTGGAAAATTTTGTTTTTGTTGAAACTTTTAAATATAAAAATAAGCACTGGCTCAATATCACACTCAACTATTCCCAAAATATCGGGGACTGACTTTATCCGAAATCTTTTTTTCGGGCATTATAATGCAAATACCGAATAAAAGTCGATACAGCACTCACTTTACCAATCAACTGAAATACACACCCGTATCCACATACACGAGACACATCAAATAATAAAGTTCCAATTTTCATGAGAAAAAATGAGTACAAAAATACATGCAACATGTGGTTGTGAAAAGCTCATTGTTTGCGGGCAATATATATATATATATATAGTCATGCAGTAGTAGACCAAAGTGATTATCTTTCAAAACAATATTATATGAGAAGAGAAGAGCTCTAAGTATCCATATACGAGTGTATATATAAAACTTGCACTTGTAATGAAATGCATGCAACGTTCACTCACCCCTACAAATCAACAGTGTTATCATCTCCAAAATTGAAAACAAACCAGTAGACACAGAAAAAATGTTGGCCTATCATTGTCAAATTGGTGTATTTGTCCAAGTATTGAATCGATAACGCTACATTATTAGCATATTTACACCGTTAAAATGTTACTTATTTTGAATGAATAGCATTATTTATGTCATTTGTGTAAGAGAAATAGTATTTTGTTGAAAATCGATACTCATGTCAAGTTTGTGAAGGTCAATGATAAATAAAAAAGCACAACATATTTTATGCGCCATGGTAAAGTTAAAACCGCATTCTTGGGTGTTTGTGAGAGGTTAATGTGAGAAGCAAGAGTCACCCTTTAATACAATGTTATATTATAAACTATTACGTAACATGTTTACGTGGTAGAATCCAATCTCACAGGTGTTTTGCACCTGAATATGTTTCGTGCATATTATTTAAATACATTTATTAATTGGCCAATCGCGTACGAACAGGGGTATCGCAATTGGGCAAATATCATCACCCCTCCCGAGCTACGAAAGATAAAAGACCCATGCGGGATTTTATCTCTCTCTCTCTTTCTCTCTCGACTTTTGCTTTTGACCACACGACACCTTCTACTATTATGTTCTCCTATATTATTTATTTGTCATGACCAAGAACGTTATGATTTCATCTGAATAAATATAAGTTCGACAGCTACACCTTCTGCATCCTGAGTTTGATTATTAGTCTTTTAATTTAACTCGGCTCAACGTTACTGTGTAGGAGGTATTATCAAAATAAACCCTCTTACATGTTTAATAACCATTCGTAGTGTTAACCATTTATGTGTAATGTATGGATGGTGAAACCACGACCCAGACCTTTCTACAAGAGAATGCTTGGGCGATTTTCCATGACGTAACCGACCGAACCTATATAGTGAGCCCAATATACTGTGCTACCGTGAAGTTGATGGCCGTGGCTCATGGGGGCCGGCTGTTGGTGCGCGGAGGGTTCCTGGATCGAATCCCGTTGGGGAGCGGCGAATTATTGGGTAAAATACTCAGAAATCCTCACTTTTTTTCAAATTCAGGCTGGAAGGATTAGAGTTTTAGATTCCTAACAGGAAGAAATTACACGATAGACTATACTGTTCACGTATATCGAATAATATATATTAGCAAACTGCATAATTGTCACAGTTTTACTTAAAATGTTATCAATTGTGTATGATTAGCATTATTAATGTATATAATTTTACAGCAGTACTTAACGTGTTGAAAGTCACTTTTCGTGTAAAGTCACTGTAAGTTGGATAATTGTAAGTAAATAAACAAGCCTTTCATACAATGTAGAAAAGCAAAACTTGTGATTTTTGTTGTGTGTTTACTTTTTGTTGTTGTGAGATATCCATGAGTACAGGGTGAGTCAAAATAGTCAGGTCCCGATTTCACCGATTATTTAAACCAGTTAAAATGCAAAAATGAATATATTTAATGACTTACCTAGCAAGCTGTCATTACTAGCTATAACCTAAATTTTATTTCATTTAAATTGGTTATTCGAAACGGGAGATATGTGCATTTTTCAAAATTCTGTGAGATAAAATCTGTTCCAACTTATCTAAGGGATCCCTATGGATGTAAAAGTTTAACGCGCGCCTTTTGAATAAGTCAATCAACGGCACTGAGTGTTGGTATTTACAGCACTTACAATAGGAAAAGAGATTCTATTATCTTTGCGGTTATGTTTTTAATAGTTTTCGTGCAATCAGAGATAGCCTATAACAAACATTATTGAGTGTTAACAAAATGTTGACCGAAGTATTTAGAAACTTGTTATTTTAATCGAACTGATATGAGAGAAGTCTGAGAGAAAATAGATCTTATTATGTCTTTAAACAGTTTGTGCTTTAACAAACTTACCAGGCCAAGTGCATAGTCCATTTGTATGAATATGTTTGTGCAATACTGAGTTATATTATAATATTTAAATAGTTTGCATGCAATATCGTATTATTTATCAGAGATGCAACAAAATAACATGTTAATTTGGTATAAATTACAACTGTTATACAGTGTGTTATGTTGTATGACTAATTAATATAACAGTAGTGCTAACATCCACCACCAAACTTGGAACACTTTGGATTTCGCTTCTTTTCGTAAATATGTTGTAAATCTGGCGTGGAATATGATCATCATCATCATCATCAGTACGCTTTTCGTCCTAATTGGACATCGCGTGCTCCACCAGCTCAATCCATCCCCCCCTATCACTAGCCGAATTAATCATATTGCATAAATCAGTGTTCATAATGTGTGTGTTTTTTAAATCTTTCTTAATTGTTGACCACCAAGAGGTCGGAGGCCGTCCTGGGTCCCTAGGTGTTGGGTTGAAATACTCTGTTAGTGCTTTCCGAGCTGGAGTATCAGCATTGAGTCGGAGTAGGTGACCTAGAAAACGCAGTCTTCGTCGTTTAATGATTTTACTCCAGGGCTGTGTCTCTGTTCTTTCGTATAAGTATGAGTTCTTTATTTTGTCCAGTTTTGTCACATTTAAAAGCTGTCTTAAAAATATTCGCTGTGTAACATCTACTTTATTTTCCATTTTTGAAGTCATTGTCCATAGTTCTGAGTTGTAGAGAAATATTGTGTTAACAAAAGCATTGAATCTTTTGATTTTGTTTTGAAGACTTGAATTTTTGTTTGTTAGGAATCTCTTGATCTTGTTAAAGGCATCAAATGCAAGACCCTTTCTTCTTGTAATGTCTTGTTCAGTGTCGAGTCTGGAACCTAGGTATTTACAGTTTTTCCAGGCTGTAGGACCATTTTTTCTGATGAGGTACTCTTCTGTTTTGGAGTGATTAACACCTAGGTTTCTTGATTGAAGTCTGTCTGGAATATCATTTTTTATTGATTGCAAATATTGCTTCCTGATTGCTACCCATCCAGTATCGTCAGCATATTGTTGAGCATGATGGTAGGGCTCTTTGTCATTCTGTCTGCTGTATGTATGATCTTCAGATATTGGATGAGTAATAATTGCTGATTCTGTGAGTTTGTCAATACATGAATAGTTATGATCATTTGTAGGCATCGTTGTTATATTGTTAAGCGATATCGCTAGGTAAAAGATGAAAATAAACGCACTTGCTGAATCACCTTGTGGAGATCCTATGTTCGTGATAAAAGATTTCCCTGTAATGTCGTTAACTTTGACTTCTATTTCTACATCTTTTAATAGAATATAGAACATATGCAGTTCATCCATGTCAAGAACTTGTTTTAGGTCATTGATTAAGGTGTCTCTTTCAATAGTGTCAAAAGCTTTCGACATATCGAGAAGTAGAATATTGATTTCATAGTCAGACGAAGATATTGCTTTGTCAGCGAGAATTTGTAATGCAAATACATGTTCAGTTGTCCCACGTCCAGTGCGATAAGCTGCCTGAGAGACAGGTATTTCTTCTTCCATCTTCTTTGATGTTCTTCGTACCATGATTATTGCAAGGATTTTACGCAGAACTGATAGCAAGATTACGGGTCTGCAGTTACCGGGTGGTCCTTTTGGTTTTCCTGGTTTTGGAAGTGGAACAAGCATACCTTTTTTTATCTCTTCGGGATACTGTCCTGTTTTGGCAATAGAGTTCAGTATTTGAGCGATGCACTCATAAATCATTTTATCACCATATTTGATTAGTTCGGCTTTAATTTGATCACATCCTGCGCTTTTGTTGTTTTTCATGGATTTGACTGCTTTCTCCACTTCTAAAGATGTAAAAGGAATTTTCATCTTCGTTGGTTGTATATGTGGTATTGGTCTGGCCTTTTCACTCTGGAAGACTCCTTTAAAGTGATCAGTCAAAATTTCAGCACAATCTTGTGAGTTTGTAGTTTTTCCATTTTTACCATCAAGTATTAATTTCTGTTTAGGTTTATATGATTGAATAATTCTTGAAGCTGCATACATTCTATTTGAGTCATCATTGATGTTTTCAATTTCAGCTACTTCCTGATCAATTCTTCTCGCTCTAGTTCTTTATGTAATTCTTTCAAGATTTTGTTTCTTTCTTTCCTGGTCTCTTTAATCTTGGATGTGTCACTTAGTGAGTTAATTTTATCACGTAGTTTCTTCTGTTTGTTTGATAGTGATATGATAGTAATATTATCGCTCCTTTTAGTTGAGTTTTTGACAGCTGGTGCTGTTTCTTCGGCTGCTTTTATACTCGATGTTGTAATACAGTCCCATAGTTGTTGTGGTGTTGGATCATCACTGAGCTTGTCCATTTCATTCATGAAATGTTTCTTTTGATGTTTTTTATACTTTTCCCTGATATTGAAGTCTTGCAGTTTTCTTACATCAATTTTGCTATTTGGTTTCTTGTTGTTATAGCATTTGTACATTTTGAATTCGATATCAGCTCTTACAAGTTTATAATCTGTGTTGATCGTTAAATTACCATGAGATCTTAAGTTTTTCACCAGTCTCTTATGAATATGTCTAACTAGAATAAAGTCTCATGTATGGCCGAGATTAGGGGCGGAAATTTGATGTTCCGAAAATAAACGGAACAAAAAACGCTACATGCTATACCGCCCTCATTGTCACAGCTTACGTGTTCTTGTGATCGGATCGTTGTTGTTAGGTGACCGTCAAGAAACAAACAAACAATCGGGTTTCGGATGATTTGTTTATTATAGATCTGCCGATTTATTAGTAAATACCGGTTACGGTAGCCTTAATACCCTGGTAAAATCTAAGCACACTTGTGCTGTGCTTAGATAGTACTTATATTGTGCTTTATGTGTACTTAGTTGATGACAAGCACAAATCAAGCACACTACCTAGGTACTTAGATAGTGCTTCACTGGTTTTAGTTTAAGCTTGGAATATGCTTGGTTGTGCTTGAACTGTACTTAGATAGTGCTTGATATTATAAGTCAACCAAGTCACCAAAAACCTAAGCCAAGTACAGATGACTGTAGCCTAATAATTATATGAATCGTCGAGTCGTACTCCTACTCGTATTCCACCCGAGTCGGTGGAAAAAATGATTATTTTTTTTCAGTGGGGTCGGGTAACCGACCCCCACTGAAAAAAAAATTGGCCGGGAAAATCGGCAAAGGAAGGGGGAAAAAAATTGGCCGGGAAAATCGGCAAAGGAAGGGAAATAAAGGGAGAAGAGGAGATGAAAAGGGAAGAGAAGGAAAGGTAAAAAGGAAAACGGACAGAAAGGAGAAAGAAAGACAGGCAAATTAGTTAGAAAATTGCAGTTTTCACGCCTCTATAGTCTACTGAACGCCCCGCCCCCTCTCATTCATTCCAATGAGAAACCATGACCATACCCATGTAAATATTGCGACAAGAGTATCTCACAGGCAAGTGATAAAACCAGGCATGAAAGGATTCATCCCGGGGGATTCATACCAAAGAGAAACCATACCCATTTTAATTACAACAAGAGTTTCTCACAGGCAAGGTATAATTAGACTATTACATGAAAGGATTCATTAATAAAGAGAAACCATACCCATGTCAATATTGCAACAAGAGTTTCTCACAGAGTCACAGGCAAGGTACAACACTATACATGAAAAGATTCATATCAAAGAGAAACCATACCCATGTAAATATTGCAACAAGAGTTTCTCACAGGCAGCCTGGTAGGCCTACAAGACTATTCATGAATGGATCCATACTAAAGAAACCATATACCCATGTCAATATTGCAACAAGAGTTTCTCACAGGCAGGTACAACACTAATGAAAAGATTTATACCAAAGAGAAACCATACCCATATATTGCAACAAGAGTTTCTCACATACAGGGTACAAGACTATTCATGAAAGGATCCGTACCAAAGAGAAAGAATACCCATGTAAATATTGCAACAAGAGTTTCTCACAGGCAGGTGATGAGGACTATCATGAAAGGATTCATACTAAATAGAAACCATACCCATGTAAATATTGCAACAAGATTTTCTCAATGGTTGGTCACAAGACAAGGCATGAAAGGATTTATACCAATGAGAAACCATACCCATGTAAATATAGCGACAAGAGTTTCTCACAGGCAACTGATAAAACAAGGCATACCAAAGAGAAACTGTAGGCCTATATTACAACAAGAGTTTCTCACAGGCAAGGTACAAGACTATTACATGAAAGCATCCTACAGAGAAATCATCCCCATGTAAATATTGCAACACGAGTTTCTCACCCACTGTCCGGCAGGGTACAAGACCAGGGGCGTAACAGAGGTTGGTTGTCAGGGGGGGGCACAGCCAAAAAAAATCCTGGTTAGAATAATTCCGTCCCGGAATTTTTCGTAAAAGGTTGCCCCAATTTTGTTCCCAGTCAGTCACCTCGTGAATTTCACGTAAGTGGGGGGGGGGGGGGGGGGGGGGGGGGGGGGGGGGGGGGGGGGGGGGGGGGGGGGGGGGGGGTAGGGTCAAAAAAATTCGCACGGTCACAAAATTTCGCAGTACAAAAAAAAAGTCAACAATTTGTTGACTGTTGTGCTTTTTGGACTGCGAAATTTCTTTCTTTCTTTGTTTCCCTTACTTCTTTTCTTTCTTTCCCCTTTTTTTCTCCTTTTCTTTCTCTTTTTCCTCCCTTTTTCCTTTCTCTCTCTCTTTTCTTTCCCTTTTCCCCCTTCTTTTCCTCTTTTCCCTTCCCCACATTTTTCCTGATGGGTAGGTTTGAATTCCTGCTGAGCACCTTCAGGGGGGGCACTGTGCCCCCCATGCCCCCGGCTGTTACGCCACTGTACTGTACAAGACTATTCATAAAAGGATCCATATTAAAGAGAAACCATACCCATGTAAATATTGCAACACGAGTTTCTCACAGGCAGGGTACAAGACTATTCATGAAAGGATCCATTCTAACAAAACCCATACCCATGTCCATATTGCAACAAGAGTTTCTCACAGGCAAGGTACAAGACTATACTTGAAAAGATTCATACCAAAGAGAAACCATACCCATGTAAATATTGCAACAAGAGTTTCTCACAGGCAGGTGATATAAGACTATACATGAAAAGATTCATACCAAAGAGAAACCATACCCATGTCAATATTGCAACAAGAGTTTCTCACAGGCAGGGTACAACACTATTCATGAAAGGATCCATACTAAAGAAACCATACCCATGTCAATATTGCAACAAGAGTTTCTCACAGGCAGGTGATGAGACTATACATGAAAGGATTCATACTAAATAGAAACCATACCCATGTAAATATGTGGGCCCCATTTGGGCGGCCCACATAGGACCCTTACTATTTTGGCCACTTTGTCCGAAAGGGGCCCATGCGAGTTGGCCCCCACGGGTCCCATCTGAGTAGGCGCATGCCCACATGGGACACTTGCTATTTTGGTCACTTTGTCCGAAAGGGTCCCATGCGAGTTGGCCCCGTGGGTTCAATGGGGGATTTAATTATGGCCAAATCAGGGTTTTAAATGGCCTTGCCCTTATGGGCAGCCTATATAAGGTAATTGATAATTGAGTTATTAACGTACCCGAATAAATGACTGGCAATTATGAAATAGTGCGCATGATGTGGATCGAATCATTTATCAACATTTATAAATGCGAAATCCATAGTGTTACGAAACCAATATAACCAAGGTCAGTGCGCCTGCGTGGAATTACCCTGATAGTGATATAACCCATGTGGTCAGCCCATATGGGACCCCGATAGGTTTACCCAAACGTAGCCCATTATGGCCCTTGTAAACCCACACGGGGCCCATGTGGTCAGTCTATATGGGACCCTAATAGGTTTACCCAAACGTAGCCCATTATGGGACCCATGTGGTTATAGCCTATATGGAACCCTGATATATAGGTTTACCCAAAAGTAACCCATTGTGGCCCTTGTAAAACCCACATGGGGCCCATGTGGTCAGCCTATTTGGAACCCTGATAGGTTTACCCAAACGTAGCCCATTATGGGCCTTGTAAAACCCACATGGGGCCCATGTGGTCAGCCTGTATGGACCCCGATAAGTTTATCCAAACGTAGCCCAGTATGGCCCTTGTAAAACCCATATGGGACCCATGTGGTCAGCCCGCACATAGCCCTTGCCCACATGTAGCCCATGCCCACATGTAGCCCACATGGGGCCATGCATACATGTTGGCTGGGACATGTACATGAACAGGCGCGGATCCAGAAAAGTTTAGGGGGGGCCCAAAAAATGAAATTGATCAGGTACCGTACAATCCAAGTGGTGCGAGACACGCAAAGCCAGGTCATTTCAAAATTCAGAGTATTGACTTTTCTGTAATAGAATAAACAATCTCAACGACGGTTGGTTTTTATCGACACAAATCCTTATCGTCAACAATTTACAATGAAAATGGGAAGAGTAGTTTTTTGATTGATTGGGAGCATTTGGATCCAAATGCTCGGAATGAGATGTCTCAAATTGTGTAGGCTGTTCTGGCATGCCCATTTTTATTGAATGCCCAGTCAGTGAATTACTAATGTTGACGAAAATAAAAAATTATAAGAAAAAATAACCAGTTTGGGCGATTCCATTGTATAGTTAGCTAATGATCTGGACTTATTCACATGAAAGCTTTTTAAGTGATAATGACATTCTGTGAAGATAATGCAATTCATCAAATCTAGACAATTTCAGACATTCCGCGTCCGTCAAACGGTTGCGGACATCATAATCTGACATTTAATTATTATTAAATTCCATTTTGGAGATGTAGTCATTTGAAAAAGCGTGTCGCCGTATATAAATTTGTATTTTGCACGTGTTTTATTAAAACTTTCCACGCGTGGAAACTTGATTTGCATATAAAGTGCTATGTTCAGTAGGTAGCATGCGGTGCATTGGTAAGTTTTGTGATTATTACTGTATGAATGTCATTGAAACTGTTCAAAATGAACAATATAAGAATAATATAAACCCACCCTGACAGAAATTTGTATGTCAAATCTATGTCAAAAGTGTGTCAAATCTATGTCAAACGGCAGTTTGACATAGATTTGACATGTCAAAACTATGTCAAATGGTAATTTGACATACATTTGATTGTGTCAAATTTGTGTCAAATTCAACTCTAATTTGATAGACTATGTCAAATCTATGTCAAATATACAAAGTAAAAGAAAAGTGTCAAAATTGTGTCAAATTTGTGTCAAAATTGTGTTAAATTGAACTTATAAACTGTTAACATGCATTATCCATGTCAAATGTGTATCAAATCTGACTTGTATTTTTTTCAGGATGTTTTCATGAAATGCATGTATGTCAAATGTGTATCAAATCTGACTTGTATTTTTGTTCATGATTATTTACATGAACATGTATGTCAAATGTGTGTCAAATCTGACTTGTATTTTTGTTCATGATTATTTACATGAACATGTATGTCAAATGTGTATCAAATCTGACTTGTCTATTTTTCATGATTGTTTTCATGAACATGTATGTCAAATGTGTATCAAATCTGACTTGCCTTTTTTCAGGATTGTTTTCATGAACATGTATATAAAATGTATATCAAATCTGACTTTTATTTCTTTTCAGAATTGTTTTAATGAAAATATATGTCAAATGTGTATTAAATCTGACTTCTACGCTAAACCAGATATATCACATTCATATATTTAAGGATATTTAGGGATTAAATCATTGTTTAAATATTAATTTGATCAATCAATCTATCAATCTATCAATGTATATATCAATCTATCTAATATATTAATCAATCTATGGATCAATCTATCAACCAATCTCTATCATATCAATCTATCAATTACATCTATCAATCAATCTATTGATCAATCAACCAATTCTATCATATTCTATCTATCTATCAATAATAATAATAATGGTATTTATAATGCGCCGTCAATCTAGGTAAAACTATTCCGAGGCGCAACATATTTATAAAACAAAAATACAAATTAACATGAAAAATACATAAACAAGGATGATTTGCATATACATGTACATGTATATACAAAGAAATCAATTATAAACTGAGTCAAATAATCTTGTTTTTAACAAGTTCTTAAAAGAGTCAAGTGAATCACAGCATCTTAAATTATAAGGTAGTGAGTTCCAGAAATTATCTATCAATCTATCTATCAATCTACCAATGTATCTATTCATCAATCTATCAATAACTGTTGGAATATATTAGATTAATTTAATTAATTAAAGGTATATCATGTGATCTTTTCCATGGGACGCCCTCAACCCCCGAAATAAAATTGGAAGCAAATTTTCTTGCAGATTCACATTTCTAAATTTTAAATATATTTCAAGTTACAGAGCGATACAATTCCTAATTACCTCAAAATCATGGTTTTTGTGTGAATATAGAGTATGAAAATAAACTGTCCGTTAACCTGATAGTTTATTTTCACTCCAAAACCATGATTTTGAAATATTTAAGAATAATATCACTCTGTAACTTGGAATGTGTGTACACTTTATGATCAGAAGTGTAAATCTGCAAGAAATGTGCTTCCAATTTTTTTTTTGAGGATTGAGGGCATCCCCTGAAAAAGATACCTCATCACAAAATTATAGGTTGTTGTTTACCTGTCCAAAATATGTGCTTGACCCTATCTAAACAATAGATTGTTAGAAATATATGGTTATACATACTTAAGATGAACTATTTGTGATGATACAATTGAAAAATGTTCCTAAACAGGTGATATTCACCAAATTGATAGATAACGCGGTAGCAATATATAGGCCACATTTTTAACAAATGTGACCATAAACTACACAATATTTACATAATAATATGCTGACATGTATAACTTATGTATCACTAACAATTTTAGGCACTAAAATAACCACTTTGTCAGTGATAAATTTGATTTTGACAACGTTAGCCTAAAGGTCATAAATTTCCTATGCTTTTATACAGTGCAAGTCTTCCGAATTTGGCAACCTTAATTTCAAATCTTCAGAGGGTATGTACAGGGGGTTAGACATTTGTTTTCTTTTTTTTTCATATTAAGGGACCGTTCATTATTTAGGGTGGAGGGGGGGGGGGGGTTGGGACAAATTCGAGAATCGTAAGTTAAAATTACCTAACCCCCCCTACAGCTGAAACTGAAAATTACAGGACCCCCCTGCTAATCAGTAGCTTTTTACACCCCCCCCCCCCCCCCCACCCCTCCCCGAAAAAAATCAACTTGTCACATACTTAAGGGGCTGTCACTCTTTACCTTTGGAATTTTGTTCATGGATACGTTGGCAAATTTTGTTTGTGACACCCTATCTGAAAGGCCAATCATTTTATGATGCCCCTTCTTTTTATTGTGTGAAATTAGTAATGGCGAGCGTAGCGAGTTGGAATTTGTTTCTTCATATTTATACATTTTGGGTGGTTTTGTGAGTCTTTATAACCCGAACAAGTTAGAACATTCTGAGCAGAAACGTAAAATCCAGTGAAACCTTCTACTTTTGTGAGCATTGGTACAAAGCAGAGATGAGGTGAAAAGCATGCAATAAATCACATTTTTAAATCATGAAATTGGATTTTGTAACATTATACACCCTGTGGCTCTAATGTCTCGACCGTTGATGATTATATAGATGTTTTTTCCACCATTTCGTCGATTTGCTGTCCAGAAGTCGTCTCATAGTAAAAGTTTTTGAAGGCGATAGGTTTTAAGAAAATATGCGCGAAGCGCAGAAAAAAATGGCATTTACACTCCAAAATAGCCTCTAAAATCACTCCAATCTTTATAGTTTAAACAAATTTACACAACCCCCCCCCCTGTTCAAGAATAAAAAGTTACATAACCCCCCCCCCCCCTATTTCAACATATGAAAGTTACATGACCCCCCCCTATAGTTTACTCACCCCCCCCCCTCCACCATAAATAATGATAGGTCAACCACATATTTTAAAATGGGTAATAAAAAAAGTTGGTTCCCCCCCCCCCCCTACTTTAATAGGCAACATCAATCGTCTTAAGTGGTAATTAATTAGTTAATTGGTTAATTAATGCATTAGTTAATAAATGAATTAATTATTGATTGATGTAGCACTTGATTAAATTTAATAATTAAGTTGGTTTTATTGTATGTATCTATTCAATTTACTGGATTTTCAAATTATTTTAATAAATGGAACTATTTTGAATTACAAATGAAGTTATTGACTTATATAGATTAATCATTATATTTATAAATGAATAGATAAACACATTAATACAAATTAAATGAAGTTTATTCAATGAAGGCCATATATAAATTGAAATAAATTGAATAGTGATCAGCTTTATCCCATCTGAGCGATGATTGTATTTTTAAAGACTCTTCTTCTTGTTTACAAAAGCATACCAGTGTATGCTGGTTCCCTGTATCAATGGGCTCCACACAACTTCTCCATGCTGGAGATCCAGATGCAGGGAACCAGCATGACCAGTGCATTACAAGATGGTGGATTATTTGAATACATTTGTTACAGTTGGCGAACAAGATGCTTAAAAAACACTTGAAATATCAAGAATTTGGCAATTATCAGTTTATAGGAAGAGAACCATGTTGTTAATAAATCACTGCATTCATTCTAGAGCAGATTTATAGCTGTATAAAAATGATACCGATGTCATCTAATAGGCAATGCTTGGACTTGCACGATTGATTGATATGAAAATGGCACGGCCGGCCCGAGTGCTGGCATGGATGGATCCGATCATATGATGGACCAGCTGATTTGCTGAGAACTGATGAAGTCCTAAAGATTAATGGTAAGGAAATGTATGATTTGTTTTACAAGCATTCTTAATTTCTGTGTAATTAATTGCAATTATTTACGGCCGTCATTATTAAATTGTGAAAATAAGCTTACCCATTGATTTCAACAAGGAAATTTCATGAAAATTTGAACATGCTCGGAATATGTTGATTCATATCACATTTTAAAGAGCTTAAAAAACTCTTTAAAATGATAGGTCTCCCATAGTCAGGGGATTCTTGGAACCAAAGTTATCGTAAATTTTCTTTCGCAGATCAAATCTGACCCAATTTTGATGCAATTTCGAGCCAGTAAATTAAATTGTGACCATTACATGTAGTGATGTACAGTATTATTAAACTAACAGTATATTATATGTACAATGAATGACATGTACCGAAATGCTGAAACCTTACCAATGTTCATACTGTGACAAGGCCTACTCTGGGTCGGGTAATAAGACCAAACATGAAAGAATTCATACCGGAGAGAAACCTTACCACTGTTCATACTGTGACAAGACCTTCTCTTGGTCGGGAAATAAGACCAAACATGAAAGAATTCATACCAAAGAGAAACCTTAAAAAATGTTCATACTGTGACAAGACCTTCTCTGGGTCGGGTAATAAGATTAAGACCATTTAACTTGAAAGAATTCATACCGGAGAGAAACCTTACCAATGTTCATACTGTGATGACAAGACCTTCTCTGGGTCGGGTTATAAGACCAAACATGAAAGAATTCATACTGGAGAGAAACCTTGTTCATGTGACAACCAATGTTCATGTGACAAGATCTTCTCTGGGTTGACCAATCGCGGCCCTAATCAACAAGACCCCACGCCGCGTTGCTGCTGTTTTGGAATGCAATGCATGCAAGGACACGCTCAACCTTTGTAATGATCAAGCGCTTGGATCATGACGCTGTGATAGACACATTTTTGTTTTGATATACCACGGGATGGCTTATGATTAATGAGACCTGAATCATAATGAAAAAAACTCCATGCCAATGGGTTGCGGACGGTGCCGAGTGACTATTAATAATACAATTTTCAATGCACTAAATTATATGTATGGACAAAATACAGAAAAAGAAAAAAATATAGAATTCCTGGAAATTGATGCGTGTGGTTGTGGAGACGAGAAACTGTTTTTTTTTTTTTTACTTGGCCTTATAATTTCATTTTTAAATACAGTAGCTCTATTTCGTCACTGTAACACCAACATTCACATTGCCGTATCATGGCACACGCACTGTAATGCACATACACTGTTGTACATGAAAATGGACCTAGGTTGATCGATCGGTAATTGGAAAATTGGGCCTTTACTTTTTTCTTTAAAAATTACCGCATTAAATAATAAAGATCTGTATTTATTTTCGCCAATTTATACAACAGGTCGGTTGGGTCAGTACAACTGGGTTTTTGTTTTTTGTGGGTTGGGGGTTATTAAGTTCATATTCAAATTTTTGTATTTAATATATAATGTGTATCATCTTTTCAGCAGGATGCCACTGACTGGGGAGATGGAGCATCTGATAAGGCCAAAGGAAACATGCAGAATTACAAGAATTAAGACACCAAAAACATACAACTGCAGACTGAAATGGATGACTTTTAAGCATACATTAAAAAGGTATACATACAAAATAAATTGTCCTAGTTGAGACATTTGCGATATTCTCAGACAAGATCTTGTTGTACTTTTTACCGAAACACCAATTTCCATTAACCCCCAACTCTCCCTTGCCGGGCTTTTGCCAATTAAACCATGATTAAACTTACTATCAGGGGACAAAACATGAAGAAAGATGTTTGTTAACCCTAAAACTCCCTAGTTTGGTTTTTCACAATTAAACTATCAGAGAAGAAAAATGGGCCAAATTTTCTCTCCCTCGGTTAAATTCTCTCCCTCGGTTAAATTTCATTAGTCTGCATTTGAAGTAATTGATGAATATCTATGCTCTGCTGTTTTGTTTATGTTTAAATGGCGGATGTAAGATGTGCGAAGTTCAGGGGTAGGGTAAAGTCACCAGTTTTCGGTCAGCGCCTATTTTCGGTCACTTTCGCCCAAATCGTGTAATGAAAATTACCTCGTTGTTATAATCTGACGGCTAAAAAACTGCCGCATAGTTGATGCATCCCAGTATTGCTTTAAAATGGCGACAACCGATGCAGTTATAAATACGATTTGGGCGAAAGTGACCGAAAATAGGTGTTGACCGAAAACTGGCGACTTTACCAGGGCTATGTATCATTAACAGACAGAAGTTGTTTATCCCCCCCCCCCCCCCCCCCGACAACAGGCCTGTGCCCTCTCATCCATCATTCAAAGTTACGCTACTGGTGTAGTCTCATTTTAGTTGTCTTAAAGGTAGATGTTCCGATTTTCAACTTGAAGTTTTCTATTTTACATGAAAGGTCATCCTTAAAAAAATTGTGTTCCAAAGTTTGAGTTGCATAGCTCTATGGTTCTTATTTTAGACGCACAAGATGCTGTGAACTGTACCCATTGAGTAGTACACAAACTATATCGGTGGTTACCACCATTCGCGGTAATTCGACGTTATTTCATCGATTTCTCCGTAATTATACTGATTTAGGCCATCAAATTTCAGTATGATGATGAGAAAAATACGAGCTTTCATATGATATGAAAATTTCCGTATGTTTGAAATAATTCTGTGTTACGAAAATGTGATCGGGTCATCTAGTGATCTACCTTTAAATATCATTAGTAAAACATATTGACCAATATACGAGGGGGTATCAAAAAGTTTTAGAAAACACCCAGAAGTGAACTGAAGGAGCCAGAAACTTTATTTTGATATGTGATCCTTCAGACATCTTTACTAAAGTCCCTGTGCAAAGTTACACATTTTTCCTACTATTTATTACCTGTCCACAGACCGCCATTGTAGAGATCCTCAGATTGACCACCATTGATAGATTCTCAGATTGCCTCAGATTGTGTTATTCCCAAAACAGCAATAAATAGTTTAAGTTTTGACAGAAAGGGGTCAAAGGTCATTACAAACAAGCTTGGTGACAATAAACTTATGGGTAATATGGGGTGTACACAGATTGACCTCTAATGACCCATACATGACCTTTGACCCTTTCTGTCAACACTTTAAACTATTTATTGCTGTTTTGGGAATAACACAATCTGAGGCAATCTGAGAATCTATCAATGGCGGTCAATCAGAGGATCTCTACAATGGCGGTCTGTGAACAGGTAATAAATAGTAGGAAAAATGTGTAACTTTGCACAGGGACTTAGTAAAGATGTCTGAAGGATCACGTAACAAAATGAAGTTTCTGGCTCCTTCACTTCTGGGTGTTTTCTAAAACTTTTTGATACCCCCTCGTTCATGTATATACTGAGAACAACTTTCATTAATGAAATGTTCCTAGCATGGACTTTAATTATATATTATTACTCAATTTTGACACACAAGTAAATATATAGTTTTTTTATAGCAAGTAAATGACATCTTGCTCTAAAATCTTTGCACATGATGATGACTTGTTTTTCAAACATGAAACATTTCGTAGTTTTCACAATTTTCCTAACCCTTTGTACGGTTTTCTTTTCTCGCAGTATGTGCTGTCAGTGTCAACCAACTCAAGATCAAGCCTCCAGATGTAAGCAGATACATTTATGAAAAGTGCTAACTCCACCATGGCAGGCAGCAGAATCATTGAACGTTTTGAAGATGTGATCTAACAATATTATTCTACAGTTCTATTAGCTCCTGTAAAGCAACACTTTTTTGGTTTTGAACAAGAGGAGAATAGGACTGACTCTTTGTGTAACATTAAAGCAGAGCATGTTTTTCAAAAGTTGTTTGTCCAAATGCACAAAATGGATCAAGTGCTAAGACCTACTTCATTTAGAATTGTTTTAATAAATGAGATTGAACCAGTGAAAATCAACTGTATAGCTATTACTGTTTATTTGTGATGAGCAAAATAGTATAATTTGCCATACATGTATGTGTTCTACAACTATTGCACTCTGCCATGTTCAAATGTATATCAAGTTTTCGTTTACATGTAGGATTTGATACTGATAGCAAGGATGCCTAACTTGCACGATTCAAACAGCTAAAACAATACTATAGTTCAGTCAGTTCCAAATTGGCGAAACCTGTTTACAACAGCGCATGAAATCATAAGAGTGTTGCGCGCAAAACGCTCGCATGGCGCGCAGTGTCATTGTACACTTGGATTACTTTTGTATGCGAGATAGATAAAAACCAAATATTTCTCGCCAATTTAGAACTGATCAAACTACAGCATTTTTAAGATGCCTATTCTGGACTGATCCCACTTGCTGAAAGATTTGATAATTTTGTCCAGTGTTTGAAATGAAATTGTCACTAATGTGTTGTTGAAATGAATGACAATATCATGCAGGCAATATTATCTATAGGAGAGAAATTCCTGCTGTATTTGACATCAATTTGATACAATGGATTTGACACACATTTGACATAGTGGAAGAGCGTGTTCTTGCAGAATTTGACATAAATTTGACACAATCGATTTGACACACATTTGACATAGTGGAAGAGCGTGTATTCTTGCAGAATTTGACATAAATTTGACACAATAGATTTGACACACATTTGACATAGTGGAAGAGCGTATATTCTTGCAGAATTTGACATAAATTTGACACAATCAATTTGACACATATTTGACATAGTGGACGAGCGTATTCTTGCAGAATTTGACATAAATTTGACACAATCGATTTGACACATATTTGACATAGTGGAAGAGCGTATATTCTTGCAGAATTTGACATAAATTTGACACAATCGATTTGACACATATTTGACATAGTGGAGGAGCGTATTCTTGAAGAATTTGACATAAATTTGACACAATCGATTTGACACATATTTGACATAGTGGAGGAGCGTATTCTTGAAGAATTTGACATAAATTTGACATATGTCAAAATCATGTCAAATGAAAAGTAGTGAATTGGGACATTCATTTGACATAGTTTTGACACAGTTTTGACATAGTTAGAGATTTGATACAATTTTGACATGATTTTGACATAAATTTGACATATGTCAAAATCATGTCAAACGAAAAGTAGTGAATTGGGACATTCATTTGACACAGTTTTGACACAGATTTACATAGTGGAATTTGACACAATTTTGACATAAACTAAACATTTGACACAGTTTTGACATATGTCAAATTCATGTCAAAACTATGTCAAATGAATGTCCCAATTCACTACTTTCCATTTGACATGATTTTGACATATGTCAAATGTGTGTCAAATTGTGGCAAGGGCATTTTGTGTGGCTGATGGAAAGCATTTTAAGTGATTTTGACATTCTGTGGACATAATGCAATTCATCAATTCTATAACATTTCAGACATTCCGCGTCCGTCAAACGGTTGCGGGCGCGGACACCATCATCTGACATTTACTAGATTTGTTGAATACCATGATGATAAGACACCGCTTGAAATTTGAAAAGTTCAAGAAACGTTTTATTTTATGGACCTCTACCCTTGTCTGAGTTGGAAGGCATAAAAGGGTCCCCCCCCCCAAGTATTTCAAATTATGTCGCATTTTCCTTTTCAAAGGCGGGCTTCTATACTGCAATGTAAATATTAAGATTTTTATGCCAAAACATTGTTTTAAGCCCAAAGAATTTAGACTATGGGACGTTGGTCTGTATCTTTCACTCTTGTAGTTTACCTCTGGGGAGAACATGAAAGTATTACCAAAAGGTGGCAAATATATCCCTAAACACAAATTCACCTGATCCCACGTTCGTAGGTTGCACGTTATGACCCTAAACCTCGATTTAGGGTCAAAGGTCACATGTGTTTCAATGGGAAGTCAAAAACTAAATTTAACATGGTAAAAAACCTAAAAAATGAGCCATTGACTATATAACGTATATTTCATTGTTGGGATAAGTGTTTTAAACAAAAAAGTCAATCACAACTTTGATCGTAGATCAATAGTTTTTGAACTGTGACCTTTTGAAAAGGACAAGTTGGCCAAAATAGACCATTTTTGTCATATTTTCGCAAAATTGGCACAAAAATGACATGTTATCATCATTAAAAAAATATTTTGACTCATTATGAATTGATAAACCATGTTATAATGTTGGTATATAGATGTACATTACATTACAACACATTTCAAAAGTCAATGGTATGCTGATGCCATGGCAACCAGCTTTAATATCCTTCAAATCCTTTAAATTTGACTCAGATTTTACCCATTTTCGATGAATTTGAAGGATATTAAAGCTGTTTGCCATGGCATGCGGACACCATTGACTTTTGAAATGTGTTGTAATGTAAAGTTCATCTATAAACCAACATTATAACATGGTTTATCAATTCATAATGAGTCAAAATATTTTTTTAATGATGATAACATGTCATTTTTGTGCCAATTTTGCGAAAATATGACTAAAATGGTCTATTTTGGCCAACTTGTCCACAGGGTATAAAATGTGATTTATTGCATGCTTTTCACCTAATCTCTGCCTTGCACCAATGCTGCACAAAAGTAGAATGTTTAGTCACTGGATTATACGTTTCTGCTCAGAATGTTCTAACTTGTTCGGGTTATAAAGACTCACAAAACCACCCAAAATGTATAAATATGAAGAAAAAAATTCCAACTCGCTACGCTCGCATTTACTAATTTCACACAATAAAAAGAAGGGGCATCATAACATTATTGGCCGTTCAGATAGGGCACAAACAAAATTTGCCAACGTATCCATGAACAAAATTCCAAAGGTAAAGACAGCCCCTTAAGTATGTGACAAGTTGATTTTTTTCGGAGAGGGGAGGGGGTTGTGTAAAAAGCTACTGGTTAGCAGGGGGGTCATGTAATTTTCAGTTTCAGTTGTAGGGGGGGTTAGGTAATTTTAACATACGAGTCTCGAATTTGTCCCCCCCCCCCCCCCCCCCCCCTCCACCATAAATAATAAACGGTCCCTAAAGAGCTATCTTCAGTAGATAGCATGCGGTGCATTGGCAAGTTTTGTGATTATTACTGAATGAATGTCATTGAAACTGATTAAAATGAAAAACATAAGAATATAAACCCATTTTGCCCGAAGGAAAGCATTTTAGGTGATTATGACATTCTGTGGACAATATTCATCAAATCTAGAAAATTCCGCGTCCATCAAACGGTTGCGGACATCATCATCTGACATTTACTAGATTTGTTGAATACCATAATGATAAGACACCGTTTGAAATTTGAAAATAAGAATGGATAATAAGCTTGAATAGAGGTATGGACCAATGAAGCCGGATTTTCAATTTATCTTTCCAAATTTGAATTATAACGTAATGTTACCTGATTGGTCGGTTCCTGGTTACCATGGCAACCGTATAAAAATCCGGCTTCATTGTTTCGTGCGCATTATTGGTCCCATACATCATCTACCAAAGTATGGTGAACATGAAACATTTAGGTAAACCCATGGTAACATTGAGGAAATCTGTTTCCAAAATTGGTGCAAATCAAAATAGACCCCCCCCCCCCTTAAGTGATTATGACATTCAGTGGACATAATGCAATTCAACAAATCTAGAAAATTTCAGTCATTCCGCGTCCGTCAAACGGTTGCGGACATCATCATCTGACATTTACTAGATTTGTTGAATACCATGATGATAAGACACCGTTTGAAATTTTGAAAAGTTCAATTTTTTTTTTATCTTATGGACCTCTACCCTTGTTTTAGTTGAAAGGCTTTTATACTGCAAGCATGTAAATATTAAGGTTTTGTGATGCCAAAACATTGTTTTAAGCCAAAAAAAAATCGAATACATTGAATTTGTCTGCATCATACTTCTGTTCATGTTGGTCCGTTGTCTATCCCACGGGAAAAATGCAAACAAAAATTGTAAAAAGATTGAAGAAACTCGGCTCAAACGGGTTCTTGAACGTACGCCTACTGCCATTATTTGCGAATTTCTGATTGTTTCTCTAATGTTCCGATATTTTTTCCGATTTCAAAATGATACATCCACATATCTCGAGATTTCTTATGTATCTTATTGTTTTTCAAATGTTCCGATTTTTGTTCCGATTTCAAAATGATACATCCACATATCTCGAGATGTCTTATGTATCTTATTGTTTTCAAATGTTCCGATTTTTGTTCCGATTTCAAAATGATACATCAATTTTTTTCTATTTCTTCTTGGCTTTCCAATGTTCCGATTTTGTTGAGTTCAAGAAAAAACCATATCGCCTTTTTTTTTGGTACTTATGTATTTCTTTGTTTCCCAAATGTTCCGATTTTTGTTCCGTTTTCAAAATGATACCTCCAATTTGTCTATTTCCTCTCTCTTGGCTCTACATGTTCCGATTTCTTTGAGTTCAAAAAAAACATAGCTTTTTTTTTTGTACTTCTTATGTATTTCTTTGTTTCTCCAAATGTTCCGATTTTTGTTCCGTTTTCAAAATGATACATCCAATTTTTCTATTTCTTCTTTCTTGGGTCTACAATGTTCCGATTTCGTTGAGTTCAAGAAAAAAAACATATCGCCTTTTTTTTGGTACTTCTTATGTATTTCTTTGTTTCTCCAAATGTTCCGATTTTTGTTCCGTTTTGAAAATGATACATCCACATATCTCGTGATTTCTTATGAATCTTATTGTTTTTCAAATGCTCCGATTTTTGTTCCGTTTTCAAAATGATACATCCAATTTTTCTATTTCTTCTTTCTTGGCTCTACAATGTTCCGATTTCGTTGAGTTCAAGAAAAAACATATCGCTTTTTTTGTACTTCTTATGTATTTCTTTGTTTCTCCAAATGTTCCGATTTTTGTTCCGTTTTCAAAATGATACATCAAATTTTTCTATTTCTTCTTTCTTGGCTTTCCAATGTTCCGATTTTCTTGAGTTCAAGAAAAAAACATATCGCCTTTTCTTTTGGTACTTCTTATGTATTTCTTTGTTTCTCCAAATGTTCCGATTTTTGTTCCGTTTTCAAAATGATACATCAACTTTTTCTATTTCTTCTTTCTTGGCTTTCCAACGTTCCGATTTCCTTGAGTTCAAGAAAAAACATATCGCCTTTTTTTTTGGTACTTATGTATTTCTTTGTTTCTCCAAATGTTCCGATTTTTGTTCCGTTTTCAAAATGATACATCCAATTTTTCTATTTCTTCTTTCTTGGCTTTTCAATGTTCCGATTTCCTTGAGTTCAAGAAAAAAACATATCGCCTTTTTTTTGGTACTTTTTTTGTATTTCTTTGTTTCTTCAAATGTTCCGATTTTTGTTCCGTTTTCAAAATGATACATCAACTTTTTCTATTTCTTCTTTCTTGGCTTTCCAATGTTCCGATTTCCTTGAGTTCAAGAAAAAAACATATCGCCTTTTTTTGGTACTTCTTATGTATTTCTTTGTTTCTCCAAATGTTCCGATTTTTGTTCCGTTTTCAAAATGATACATCCAATTTTTCTATTTCTTCTTTCTTGGCTTTCCAATGTTCCGATTTCCTTGAGTTCAAGAAAAAAACATATCGCCTTTTTTTTTGGTACTTCTTATGTATTTCTTTGTTTCTCCAAATGTTCCGATTTTTGTTCCGTTTTCAAAATGATACATCCAATTTTTCTATTTCTTCTTTCTTGGCTTTCCAATGTTCCGATTTTCTTGAGTTCAAGAAAAAAACATATCGCCTTTTTTTTTGGTACTTCTTATGTATTTCTTTGTTTCTCCAAATGTTCCGATTTTTGTTCCGTTTTCAAAATGATACATCCAATTTTTCTATTTCTTCTTTCTTGGCTTTCCAATGTTCCGATTTCCTTGAGTTCAAGAAAAAAACATATCGCCTTTTTTTTGGTACTTCTTATGTATTTCCTTGTTTCTCCAAATGTTCCGATTTTTGTTCCGTTTTCAAAATGATACATCAAATTTTTCTATTTCTTCTTTCTTGGCTTTCCAATGTTCCGATTTCCTTGAGTTCAAGAAAAAAACATATCGCCTTTTTTTTGGTACTTCTTATGTATTTCTTTGTTTCTCCAAATGTTCCGATTTCTTTGTTTCTTCAAATGTTCCGATTTTTGTTCCGTTTTCAAAATGATACATCCAATTTTTCTATTTCTTCTTTCTTGGCTTTCCAATGTTCCGATTTCCTTGAGTTCAAGAAAAAAACATATCGCCTTTTTTTTTGGTACTTCTTATGTATTTCTTTGTTTCTCCAAATGTTCCGATTTGTGTTCCGTTTTCAAAATGATACATCCAATTTTTCTATTTCTTCTTTCTTGGCTTTCCAATGTTCCGATTTTCTTGAGTTCAAGAAAAAAACATATCGCCTTTTTTTTTTGGTACTTCTTATGTATTTCTGAGTTCAAGAAAAAAACATATCGCCTTTTTTTTTGGTACTTCTTTTGTATTTCTTTGTTTCTTCAAATGTTCCGGTTTTTGTTCCGTTTTCAAAATGATACATCCAATTTTTCTATTTCTTCTTTCTTGGCTTTCCAATGTTCCGATTTCCTTGAGTTCAAGAAAAAAACATATCGCCTTTTTTTTGGTACTTCTTTTGTATTTCTTTGTTTCTTCAAATGTTCCGATTTTTGTTCCGTTTTCAAAATGATACATCCAATTTTTCTATTTTTTTTCTTCTTGGCTTTCCAATGTTCCGATTTCCTTGAGTTCAAGAAAAAAACATATCCCCTATTTTTTGTACTTCTTATGTATTTCTTTGTTTCTCCAAATGTTTCGATTTTTGTTCCGTTTTCAAAATGATACATCCAATTTTTCTATTTCTTCTTTCTTGGCTTTCCAATGTTCCGATTTCCTTGAGTTCAAGAAAAAAACATATCGCCTTTTTTTTTGGTACTTCTTTTGTATTTCTTTGTTTCTTCAAATGTTCCGGTTTTTGTTCCGTTTTCAAAATGATACATCCAATTTTTCTATTTCTTCTTTCTTGGCTTTCCAATGTTCCGATTTCCTTGAGTTCAAGAAAAAAACATATCGCCTTTTTTTTGGTACTTCTTTTGTATTTCTTTGTTTCTTCAAATGTTCCGATTTTTGTTCCGTTTTCAAAATGATACATCCAATTTTTCTATTTTTTTTCTTCTTGGCTTTCCAATGTTCCGATTTCCTTGAGTTCAAGAAAAAAACATATCGCCTTTTTTTTGGTACTTCTTATGTATTTCTTTGTTTCTCCAAATGTTCCGATTTCTTTGTTTCTTCAAATGTTCCGATTTTTGTTCCGTTTTCAAAATGATACATCAAATTTTTCTATTTCTTCTTTCTTGGCTTTCCAATGTTCCGATTTCCTTGAGTTCAAGAAAAAAAGATATCGCCTTTTTTTGGTACTTCTTATGTATTTCTTTGTTTCTCCAAATGTTCCGATTTTTGTTCCGTTTTCAAAATGATACATCCAATTTTTCTATTTCTTCTTTCTTGGCTTTCCAATGTTCCGATTTCCTTGAGTTCAAGAAAAAAACATATCGCCTTTTTTTTTGGTACTTCTTATGTATTTCTTTGTTTCTCCAAATGTTCCGATTTTTGTTCCGTTTTCAAAATGATACATCCAATTTTTCTATTTCTTCTTTCTTGGCTTTCCAATGTTCCGATTTTCTTGAGTTCAAGAAAAAAACATATCGCCTTTTTTTTTGGTACTTCTTATGTATTTCTTTGTTTCTCCAAATGTTCCGATTTTTGTTCCGTTTTCAAAATGATACATCAAATTTTTCTATTTCTTCTTTCTTGGCTTTCCAATGTTCCGATTTCCTTGAGTTCAAGAAAAAAATATATCGCCTTTTTTTGGTTCTTCTTATGTATTTCTTTGTTTCTCCAAATGTTCCGATTTTTGTTCCGTTTTCAAAATGATACATCCAATTTTTCTATTTCTTCTTTCTTGGCTTTCCAATGTTCCGATTTCCTTGAGTTCAAGAAAAAAACATATCGCTTTTTTTTGGTACTTCTTATGTATTTCCTTGTTTCTCCAAATGTTCCGATTTTTGTTCCGTTTTCAAAATGATACATCAAATTTTTCTATTTCTTCTTTCTTGGCTTTCCAATGTTCCGATTTCCTTGAGTTCAAGAAAAAAACATATCGCCTTTTTTTTGGTACTTCTTATGTATTTCTTTGTTTCTCCAAATGTTCCGATTTCTTTGTTTCTTCAAATGTTCCGATTTTTGTTCCGTTTTCAAAATGATACATCAAATTTTTCTATTTCTTCTTTCTTGGCTTTCCAATGTTCCGATTTCCTTGAGTTCAAGAAAAAAAGATATCGCCTTTTTTTGGTACTTCTTATGTATTTCTTTGTTTCTCCAAATGTTCCGATTTCTTTGTTTCTTCAAATGTTCCGATTTTTGTTCCGTTTTCAAAATGATACATCCAATTTTTCTATTTCCTCTTTCTTGGCTCTACATGTTCCGATTTCCTTGAGTTCAAGAAAAAAACATATCGCCTTTTCTTTTGGTACTTCTGATGTATTTCTTTGTTTCTCCAAATGTTCCGATTTATGTTCCGTTTTCAAAATGATACATCCAATTTTTCTATTTCTTCTTTCTTGGCTCTACAATGTTCCGATTTCGTTGAGTTCAAGATAAAAACATATCGCCTTTTTTTTGGTACTTCTTTTATGTATTTCTTTGTTTTTCTAAATGTTCCGATTTTTGTTCCGTTTTCAAAATGATACATCATTTTTTCTATTTATTCTTCGCTTTTCAATGTTCCGATTTCGTTGGGTACAAGAAAAACATATCGCCTTTTTTTTGGTACTTCTTTTATGTATTTCTTTGTTTTTCTAAATGTTCCGATTTTTTGTTCCGTTTTCAAAATGATACATCACATATTTCTATTTATTCTTCGCTTCTAAATGTATCTTATTGTTTTTCAAATGTTCTTATTTGTTCCGATTTCGTTGAGTTACAAAAAAACATATCGCCTTTTTTTTGGTACTTCTTTTGTATTTCTTTGTTTCTTCAAATGTTCCGATTTTTGTTCCGTTTTCAAAATGATACATCCAATTTTTCTATTTTTTTTCTTCTTGGCTTTCCAATGTTCCGATTTCCTTGAGTTCAAGAAAAAAACATATCCCCTATTTTTTGTACTTCTTATGTATTTCTTTGTTTCTCCAAATGTTTCGATTTTTGTTCCGTTTTCAAAATGATACATCCAATTTTTCTATTTCTTCTTTCTTGGCTTTCCAATGTTCCGATTTCCTTGAGTTCAAGAAAAAAACATATCGCCTTTTTTTTTGGTACTTCTTTTGTATTTCTTTGTTTCTTCAAATGTTCCGGTTTTTGTTCCGTTTTCAAAATGATACATCCAATTTTTCTATTTCTTCTTTCTTGGCTTTCCAATGTTCCGATTTCCTTGAGTTCAAGAAAAAAACATATCGCCTTTTTTTTGGTACTTCTTTTGTATTTCTTTGTTTCTTCAAATGTTCCGATTTTTGTTCCGTTTTCAAAATGATACATCCAATTTTTCTATTTTTTTTCTTCTTGGCTTTCCAATGTTCCGATTTCCTTGAGTTCAAGAAAAAAACATATCGCCTTTTTTTTGGTACTTCTTATGTATTTCTTTGTTTCTCCAAATGTTCCGATTTCTTTGTTTCTTCAAATGTTCCGATTTTTGTTCCGTTTTCAAAATGATACATCAAATTTTTCTATTTCTTCTTTCTTGGCTTTCCAATGTTCCGATTTCCTTGAGTTCAAGAAAAAAAGATATCGCCTTTTTTTGGTACTTCTTATGTATTTCTTTGTTTCTCCAAATGTTCCGATTTTTGTTCCGTTTTCAAAATGATACATCCAATTTTTCTATTTCTTCTTTCTTGGCTTTCCAATGTTCCGATTTCCTTGAGTTCAAGAAAAAAACATATCGCCTTTTTTTTTGGTACTTCTTATGTATTTCTTTGTTTCTCCAAATGTTCCGATTTTTGTTCCGTTTTCAAAATGATACATCCAATTTTTCTATTTCTTCTTTCTTGGCTTTCCAATGTTCCGATTTTCTTGAGTTCAAGAAAAAAACATATCGCCTTTTTTTTTGGTACTTCTTATGTATTTCTTTGTTTCTCCAAATGTTCCGATTTTTGTTCCGTTTTCAAAATGATACATCAAATTTTTCTATTTCTTCTTTCTTGGCTTTCCAATGTTCCGATTTCCTTGAGTTCAAGAAAAAAATATATCGCTTTTTTTTGGTTCTTCTTATGTATTTCTTTGTTTCTCCAAATGTTCCGATTTTTGTTCCGTTTTCAAAATGATACATCCAATTTTTCTATTTCTTCTTTCTTGGCTTTCCAATGTTCCGATTTCCTTGAGTTCAAGAAAAAAACATATCGCCTTTTTTTTGGTACTTCTTATGTATTTCCTTGTTTCTCCAAATGTTCCGATTTTTGTTCCGTTTTCAAAATGATACATCAAATTTTTATATTTCTTCTTTCTTGGCTTTCCAATGTTCCGATTTCCTTGAGTTCAAGAAAAAAACATATCGCCTTTTTTTTGGTACTTCTTATGTATTTCTTTGTTTCTCCAAATGTTCCGATTTCTTTGTTTCTTCAAATGTTCCGATTTTTGTTCCGTTTTCAAAATGATACATCAAATTTTTCTATTTCTTCTTTCTTGGCTTTCCAATGTTCCGATTTCCTTGAGTTCAAGAAAAAAAGATATCGCCTTTTTTTGGTACTTCTTATGTATTTCTTTGTTTCTCCAAATGTTCCGATTTTTGTTCCGTTTTCAAAATGATACATCCAATTTTTCTATTTCTTCTTTCTTGGCTTTCCAATGTTCCGATTTCCTTGAGTTCAAGAAAAAAACATATCGCCTTTTTTTTTGGTACTTCTTATGTATTTCTTTGTTTCTCCAAATGTTCCGATTTTTGTTCCGTTTTCAAAATGATACATCCAATTTTTCTATTTCTTCTTTCTTGGCTTTCCAATGTTCCGATTTTCTTGAGTTCAAGAAAAAAACATATCGCCTTTTTTTTTGGTACTTCTTATGTATTTCTTTGTTTCTCCAAATGTTCCGATTTTTGTTCCGTTTTCAAAATGATACATCCAATTTTTCTATTCTTCTCTTGGCTTTCCAATGTTCCGATTTCCTTGAGTTCAAGAAAAAAACATATCGCCTTTTTTTTTGGTACTTCTTTTGTATTTCTTTGTTTCTTCAAATGTTCCGGTTTTTGTTCCGTTTTCAAAATGATACATCCAATTTTTCTATTTCTTCTTTCTTGGCTTTCCAATGTTCCGATTTCCTTGAGTTCAAGAAAAAAACATATCGCCTTTTTTTTGGTACTTCTTTTGTATTTCTTTGTTTCTTCAAATGTTCCGATTTTTGTTCCGTTTTCAAAATGATACATCCAATTTTTCTATTTTTTTTCTTCTTGGCTTTCCAATGTTCCGATTTCCTTGAGTTCAAGAAAAAAACATATCCCCTATTTTTTTGTACTTCTTATGTATTTCTTTGTTTCTCCAAATGTTTCGATTTTTGTTCCGTTTTCAAAATGATACATCCAATTTTTCTATTTCTTCTTTCTTGGCTTTCCAATGTTCCGATTTCCTTGAGTTCAAGAAAAAAACATATCGCCTTTTTTTTTGGTACTTCTTTTGTATTTCTTTGTTTCTTCAAATGTTCCGGTTTTTGTTCCGTTTTCAAAATGATACATCCAATTTTTCTATTTCTTCTTTCTTGGCTTTCCAATGTTCCGATTTCCTTGAGTTCAAGAAAAAAACATATCGCCTTTTTTTTGGTACTTCTTTTGTATTTCTTTGTTTCTTCAAATGTTCCGATTTTTGTTCCGTTTTCAAAATGATACATCCAATTTTTCTATTTTTTTTCTTCTTGGCTTTCCAATGTTCCGATTTCCTTGAGTTCAAGAAAAAAACATATCGCCTTTTTTTTGGTACTTCTTATGTATTTCTTTGTTTCTCCAAATGTTCCGATTTCTTTGTTTCTTCAAATGTTCCGATTTTTGTTCCGTTTTCAAAATGATACATCAAATTTTTCTATTTCTTCTTTCTTGGCTTTCCAATGTTCCGATTTCCTTGAGTTCAAGAAAAAAAGATATCGCCTTTTTTTGGTACTTCTTATGTATTTCTTTGTTTCTCCAAATGTTCCGATTTTTGTTCCGTTTTCAAAATGATACATCCAATTTTTCTATTTCTTCTTTCTTGGCTTTCCAATGTTCCGATTTCCTTGAGTTCAAGAAAAAAACATATCGCCTATTTTTTTGGTACTTCTTATGTATTTCTTTGTTTCTCCAAATGTTCCGATTTTTGTTCCGTTTTCAAAATGATACATCCAATTTTTCTATTTCTTCTTTCTTGGCTTTCCAATGTTCCGATTTTCTTGAGTTCAAGAAAAAAACATATCGCCTTTTTTTTTGGTACTTCTTATGTATTTCTTTGTTTCTCCAAATGTTCCGATTTTTGTTCCGTTTTCAAAATGATACATCCAATTTTTCTATTTCTTCTTTCTTGGCTTTCCAATGTTCCGATTTCCTTGAGTTCAAGAAAAAAACATATCGCCTTTTTTTTTTGTACTTCTTTTGTATTTCTTTGTTTCTTCAAATGTTCCGGTTTTTGTTCCGTTTTCAAAATGATACATCCAATTTTTCTATTTCTTCTTTCTTGGCTTTCCAATGTTCCGATTTCCTTGAGTTCAAGAAAAAAACATATCGCCTTTTTTTTGGTACTTCTTATGTATTTCTTTGTTTCTCCAAATGTTCCGATTTTTGTTCCGTTTTCAAAATGATACATCCAATTTTTCTATTTCTTCTTTCTTGGCTTTCCAATGTTCCGATTTTCTTGAGTTCAAGAAAAAAACATATCGCCTTTTTTTTTGGTACTTCTTATGTATTTCTTTGTTTCTCCAAATGTTCCGATTTTTGTTCCGTTTTCAAAATGATACATCAAATTTTTCTATTTCTTCTTTCTTGGCTTTCCAATGTTCCGATTTCCTTGAGTTCAAGAAAAAAATATATCGCTTTTTTTTGGTTCTTCTTATGTATTTCTTTGTTTCTCCAAATGTTCCGATTTTTGTTCCGTTTTCAAAATGATACATCCAATTTTTCTATTTCTTCTTTCTTGGCTTTCCAATGTTCCGATTTCCTTGAGTTCAAGAAAAAAACATATCGCCTTTTTTTTGGTACTTCTTATGTATTTCCTTGTTTCTCCAAATGTTCCGATTTTTGTTCCGTTTTCAAAATGATACATCAAATTTTTATATTTCTTCTTTCTTGGCTTTCCAATGTTCCGATTTCCTTGAGTTCAAGAAAAAAACATATCGCCTTTTTTTTGGTACTTCTTATGTATTTCTTTGTTTCTCCAAATGTTCCGATTTCTTTGTTTCTTCAAATGTTCCGATTTTTGTTCCGTTTTCAAAATGATACATCAAATTTTTCTATTTCTTCTTTCTTGGCTTTCCAATGTTCCGATTTCCTTGAGTTCAAGAAAAAAAGATATCGCCTTTTTTTGGTACTTCTTATGTATTTCTTTGTTTCTCCAAATGTTCCGATTTTTGTTCCGTTTTCAAAATGATACATCCAATTTTTCTATTTCTTCTTTCTTGGCTTTCCAATGTTCCGATTTCCTTGAGTTCAAGAAAAAAACATATCGCCTTTTTTTTTGGTACTTCTTATGTATTTCTTTGTTTCTCCAAATGTTCCGATTTTTGTTCCGTTTTCAAAATGATACATCCAATTTTTCTATTTCTTCTTTCTTGGCTTTCCAATGTTCCGATTTTCTTGAGTTCAAGAAAAAAACATATCGCCTTTTTTTTTGGTACTTCTTATGTATTTCTTTGTTTCTCCAAATGTTCCGATTTTTGTTCCGTTTTCAAAATGATACATCCAATTTTTCTATTTCTTCTTTCTTGGCTTTCCAATGTTCCGATTTCCTTGAGTTCAAGAAAAAAACATATCGCCTTTTTTTTTGGTACTTCTTTTGTATTTCTTTGTTTCTTCAAATGTTCCGGTTTTTGTTCCGTTTTCAAAATGATACATCCAATTTTTCTATTTCTTCTTTCTTGGCTTTCCAATGTTCCGATTTCCTTGAGTTCAAGAAAAAAACATATCGCCTTTTTTTTGGTACTTCTTTTGTATTTCTTTGTTTCTTCAAATGTTCCGATTTTTGTTCCGTTTTCAAAATGATACATCCAATTTTTCTATTTTTTTTCTTCTTGGCTTTCCAATGTTCCGATTTCCTTGAGTTCAAGAAAAAAACATATCCCCTATTTTTTTGTACTTCTTATGTATTTCTTTGTTTCTCCAAATGTTTCGATTTTTGTTCCGTTTTCAAAATGATACATCCAATTTTTCTATTTCTTCTTTCTTGGCTTTCCAATGTTCCGATTTCCTTGAGTTCAAGAAAAAAACATATCGCCTTTTTTTTTGGTACTTCTTTTGTATTTCTTTGTTTCTTCAAATGTTCCGGTTTTTGTTCCGTTTTCAAAATGATACATCCAATTTTTCTATTTCTTCTTTCTTGGCTTTCCAATGTTCCGATTTCCTTGAGTTCAAGAAAAAAACATATCGCCTTTTTTTTGGTACTTCTTTTGTATTTCTTTGTTTCTTCAAATGTTCCGATTTTTGTTCCGTTTTCAAAATGATACATCCAATTTTTCTATTTTTTTTCTTCTTGGCTTTCCAATGTTCCGATTTCCTTGAGTTCAAGAAAAAAACATATCGCCTTTTTTTTGGTACTTCTTATGTATTTCTTTGTTTCTCCAAATGTTCCGATTTCTTTGTTTCTTCAAATGTTCCGATTTTTGTTCCGTTTTCAAAATGATACATCAAATTTTTCTATTTCTTCTTTCTTGGCTTTCCAATGTTCCGATTTCCTTGAGTTCAAGAAAAAAAGATATCGCCTTTTTTTGGTACTTCTTATGTATTTCTTTGTTTCTCCAAATGTTCCGATTTTTGTTCCGTTTTCAAAATGATACATCCAATTTTTCTATTTCTTCTTTCTTGGCTTTCCAATGTTCCGATTTCCTTGAGTTCAAGAAAAAAACATATCGCCTATTTTTTTGGTACTTCTTATGTATTTCTTTGTTTCTCCAAATGTTCCGATTTTTGTTCCGTTTTCAAAATGATACATCCAATTTTTCTATTTCTTCTTTCTTGGCTTTCCAATGTTCCGATTTTCTTGAGTTCAAGAAAAAAACATATCGCCTTTTTTTTTGGTACTTCTTATGTATTTCTTTGTTTCTCCAAATGTTCCGATTTTTGTTCCGTTTTCAAAATGATACATCCAATTTTTCTATTTCTTCTTTCTTGGCTTTCCAATGTTCCGATTTCCTTGAGTTCAAGAAAAAAACATATCGCCTTTTTTTTTTGTACTTCTTTTGTATTTCTTTGTTTCTTCAAATGTTCCGGTTTTTGTTCCGTTTTCAAAATGATACATCCAATTTTTCTATTTCTTCTTTCTTGGCTTTCCAATGTTCCGATTTCCTTGAGTTCAAGAAAAAAACATATCGCCTTTTTTTTGGTACTTCTTTTGTATTTCTTTGTTTCTTCAAATGTTTCGATTTTTGTTCCGTTTTCAAAATGATACATCCAATTTTTCTATTTTTTTTCTTCTTGGCTTTCCAATGTTCCGATTTCCTTGAGTTCAAGAAAAAACATATCCCCTATTTTTTTGTACTTCTTATGTATTTCTTTGTTTCTCCAAATGTTTCGATTTTTGTTCCGTTTTCAAAATGATACATCCAATTTTTCTATTTCTTCTTTCTTGGCTTTCCAATGTTCCGATTTCCTTGAGTTCAAGAAAAAAACATATCGCCTTTTTTTTTGGTACTTCTTTTGTATTTCTTTGTTTCTTCAAATGTTCCGGTTTTTGTTCCGTTTTCAAAATGATACATCCAATTTTTCTATTTCTTCTTTCTTGGCTTTCCAATGTTCCGATTTCCTTGAGTTCAAGAAAAAAACATATCGCCTTTTTTTTGGTACTTCTTTTGTATTTCTTTGTTTCTTCAAATGTTCCGATTTTTGTTCCGTTTTCAAAATGATACATCCAATTTTTCTATTTTTTTTCTTCTTGGCTTTCCAATGTTCCGATTTCCTTGAGTTCAAGAAAAAAACATATCCCCCTTTTTTTTGTACTTCTTATGTATTTCTTTGTTTCTCCAAATGTTCCGATTTTTGTTCCGTTTTCAAAATGATACATCCAATTTTTCTATTTCTTCTTTCTTGGCTCTACATTGTTCCGATTTCGTTGAGTTCAAGAAAAAACATATCGCCTTTTTTTTGGGTACTTCTTATGTATTTCCTTGTTTCTCCAAATGTTCCGATTTTTGTTCCGTTTTCAAAATGATACATCAAATTTTTCTATTTCTTCTTTCTTGGCTTTCCAATGTTCCGATTTCCTTGAGTTCAAGAAAAAAACATATCGCCTTATTTTTTGGTACTTCTTATGTATTTCTTTGTTTCTCCAAATGTTCCGATTTTTGTTCCGTTTTCAAAATGATACATCCAATTTTTCTATTTCTTCTTTCTTGGCTTTCCAATGTTCCGATTTTCTTGAGTTCAAGAAAAAAACATATCGCCTTTTTTTTTGGTACTTCTTTTGTATTTTTTTGTTTCTTCAAATGTTCCGATTTTTGTTCCGTTTTCAAAATGATACATCCAATTTTTCTATTTCTTCTTTCTTGGCTTTCCAATGTTCCGATTTCCTTGAGTTCAAGAAAAAAACATATCGCCTTTTTTTTTGGTACTTCTTTTGTATTTCTTTGTTTCTTCAAATGTTCCGATTTTTGTTCCGTTTTCAAAATGATACATCCAATTTTTCTATTTTTTTTTTCTTGGCTTTCCAATGTTCCGATTTCCTTGAGTTCAAGAAAAAAACATATCGCCTTTTTTTTGGTACTTCTTATGTATTTCTTTGTTTCTCCAAATGTTCCGATTTTTGTTCCGTTTTCAAAATGATACATCCAATTTTTCTATTTCTTCTTTCTTGGCTCTACATTGTTCCGATTTCGTTGAGTTCAAGAAAAAACATATCGCCTTTTTTTTTGGTACTTATGTATTTCTTTGTTTCTCTAAATGTTCCGATTTTTGTTCCGTTTTCAAAATGATACATCCAATTTTTCTATTTCTTCTTTCTTGGCTCTACATTGTTCCGATTTCGTTGAGTTCAAGAAAAAACATATCGCCTTTTTTTTGGTACTTATGTATTTCTTTGTTTCTCCAAATGTTCCGATTTTTATTCCGTTTTCAAAATGATACATCCAATTTTTCTATTTCTTCTTTCTTGGCTCTACAATGTTCCGATTTCCTTGAGTTCAAGAAAAAACATATCGCCTTTTTTTGGTACTTCTTTTGTATTTCTTTGTTTCTCCAAATGTTCCGATTTTTGTTCCGTTTTCAAAATGATACATCCAATTTTTCTATTTCCTCTTTCTTGGCTCTACATGTTCCGATTTCCTTGAGTTCAAGAAAAAAACATATCGCCTTTTCTTTTGGTACTTCTGATGTATTTCTTTGTTTCTCCAAATGTTCCGATTTATGTTCCGTTTTCAAAATGATACATCCAATTTTTCTATTTCTTCTTTCTTGGCTCTACAATGTTCCGATTTCGTTGAGTTCAAGATAAAAACATATCGCCTTTTTTTTGGTACTTCTTTTATGTATTTCTTTGTTTTTCTAAATGTTCCGATTTTTGTTCCGTTTTCAAAATGATACATCATTTTTTCTATTTATTCTTCGCTTTTCAATGTTCCGATTTCGTTGGGTACAAGAAAAACATATCGCCTTTTTTTTGGTACTTCTTTTATGTATTTCTTTGTTTTTCTAAATGTTCCGATTTTTTGTTCCGTTTTCAAAATGATACATCACATATTTCTATTTATTCTTCGCTTCTAAATGTATCTTATTGTTTTTCAAATGTTCTTATTTGTTCCGATTTCGTTGAGTTACAAAAAAACCATATCGCCTTTTTTTGGTACTTATGTATTTCTTTGTTCCTCCAAATGTTCCGATTTTTGTTCCGATTTCAACGATTTGAAAACGGAACAAAAATTTGTAACCCTAATTTGTGCCGTATAAAGTCTATCTGATTTCTGTAGCGGTTTCTTCTAATTTCACCTGTTTTTGCATCACGGTGTTGTAAGCGTCTTTCTGGCATCTACCAAGTTGTTCTGTGTGACATTTTATGATAGAATAAAGTATTGGTCAATACTAATTCATGTTTTCTTGCAAGTGCAATGAGTCTTTCACCATTTTCATTGATTTCACCTTTGCCATATCTCCCCAGACACATATCTTTACCGTTTTTTGCTGAACCACATTTTGCATTGAAATCACCAGCTAGGATCAAAATATCACGTTTTGATACCTGAGCTATTGCTTCATCCAACTGGTTGTAAAATTCATCAGCTAGTTCAGGTTTATCTGTACTCACTTTTAAGGTAGGAGCATATGCAGCGATAAATATAACTTTTGATGATATCTTATCATGATCTGTACTCGATGATGACATTGAATTCGAAGCTGTTTTCTCACTAACATGACATGTATGGCCGAGATTAGGGGCGGAAATTTGATGTTCCGAAAATAAACGGAACAAAAAACGCTACATGCTATACCGCCCTCATTGTCACAGCTTACGTGTTCTTGTGATCGGATCGTTGTTGTTAGGTGACCGTCAAGAAACAAACAAACAATCGGGTTTCGGATGATTTGTTTATTATAGATCTGCCGATTTATTAGTAAATACCGGTTACGGTAGCCTTAATACCCTGGTAAAATCTAAGCACACTTGTGCTGTGCTTAGATAGTACTTATATTGTGCTTTATGTGTACTTAGTTGATGACAAGCACAAATCAAGCACACTACCTAGGTACTTAGATAGTGCTTCACTGGTTTTAGTTTAAGCTTGGAATATGCTTGGTTGTGCTTGAACTGTACTTAGATAGTGCTTGATATTATAAGTCAACCAAGTCACCAAAAACCTAAGCCAAGTACAGATGACTGTAGCCTAATAATTATATGAATCGTCGAGTCGTACTCCTACTCGTATTCCACCCGAGTCGGTGGAAAAAATGATTATTTTTTTTCAGTGGGGTCGGGTAACCGACCCCCACTGAAAAAAAAATTGGCCGGGAAAATCGGCAAAGGAAGGGGGAAAAAAATTGGCCGGGAAAATCGGCAAAGGAAGGGAAATAAAGGGAGAAGAGGAGATGAAAAGGGAAGAGAAGGAAAGGTAAAAAGGAAAACGGACAGAAAGGAGAAAGAAAGACAGGCAAATTAGTTAGAAAATTGCAGTTTTCACGCCTCTATAGTCTACTGAACGCCCCGCCCCCTCTCATTCATTCCAATGAGAAACCATGACCATACCCATGTAAATATTGCGACAAGAGTATCTCACAGGCAAGTGATAAAACCAGGCATGAAAGGATTCATCCCGGGGGATTCATACCAAAGAGAAACCATACCCATTTTAATTACAACAAGAGTTTCTCACAGGCAAGGTATAATTAGACTATTACATGAAAGGATTCATTAATAAAGAGAAACCATACCCATGTCAATATTGCAACAAGAGTTTCTCACAGAGTCACAGGCAAGGTACAACACTATACATGAAAAGATTCATATCAAAGAGAAACCATACCCATGTAAATATTGCAACAAGAGTTTCTCACAGGCAGCCTGGTAGGCCTACAAGACTATTCATGAATGGATCCATACTAAAGAAACCATATACCCATGTCAATATTGCAACAAGAGTTTCTCACAGGCAGGTACAACACTAATGAAAAGATTTATACCAAAGAGAAACCATACCCATATATTGCAACAAGAGTTTCTCACATACAGGGTACAAGACTATTCATGAAAGGATCCGTACCAAAGAGAAAGAATACCCATGTAAATATTGCAACAAGAGTTTCTCACAGGCAGGTGATGAGACTATCATGAAAGGATTCATACTAAATAGAAACCATACCCATGTAAATATTGCAACAAGATTTTCTCAATGGTTGGTCACAAGACAAGGCATGAAAGGATTTATACCAATGAGAAACCATACCCATGTAAATATAGCGACAAGAGTTTCTCACAGGCAACTGATAAAACAAGGCATACCAAAGAGAAACTGTAGGCCTATATTACAACAAGAGTTTCTCACAGGCAAGGTACAAGACTATTACATGAAAGCATCCTACAGAGAAATCATCCCCATGTAAATATTGCAACACGAGTTTCTCACCCACTGTCCGGCAGGGTACAAGACCAGGGGCGTAACAGAGGTTGGTTGTCAGGGGGGGGCACAGCCAAAAAAAATCCTGGTTAGAATAATTCCGTCCCGGAATTTTTCGTAAAAGGTTGCCCCAATTTTGTTCCCAGTCAGTCACCTCGTGAATTTCACGTAAGTGGGGGGGGGGGGGGGGGGGGGGGGGGGGGGGGGGGGGGGGGGGGGGGGGGGGGGGGGGGGGTAGGGTCAAAAAAATTCGCACGGTCACAAAATTTCGCAGTTTTTTTCTCCTTTTCCTTTCTCTTTTTCCTCCCTTTTTCCTTTCTCTCTCTCTTTTCTTTCCCTTTTCCCCCTTCTTTTCCTCTTTTCCCTTCCCCACATTTTTCCTGATGGGTAGGTTTGAATTTCCTGCTGAGCACCTTCAGGGGGGGGCACTGTGCCCCCCATGCCCCCCGGCTGTTACGCCACTGTACTGTACAAGACTATTCATAAAAGGATCCATATTAAAGAGAAACCATACCCATGTAAATATTGCAACACGAGTTTCTCACAGGCAGGGTACAAGACTATTCATGAAAGGATCCATTCTAACAAAACCCATACCCATGTCCATATTGCAACAAGAGTTTCTCACAGGCAAGGTACAAGACTATACTTGAAAAGATTCATACCAAAGAGAAACCATACCCATGTAAATATTGCAACAAGAGTTTCTCACAGGCAGGTGATATAAGACTATACATGAAAAGATTCATACCAAAGAGAAACCATACCCATGTCAATATTGCAACAAGAGTTTCTCACAGGCAGGGTACAACACTATTCATGAAAGGATCCATACTAAAGAAACCATACCCATGTCAATATTGCAACAAGAGTTTCTCACAGGCAGGTGATGAGACTATACATGAAAGGATTCATACTAAATAGAAACCATACCCATGTAAATATGTGGGCCCCATTTGGGCGGCCCACATAGGACCCTTACTATTTTGGCCACTTTGTCCGAAAGGGGCCCATGCGAGTTGGCCCCCACGGGTCCCATCTGAGTAGGCGCATGCCCACATGGGACACTTGCTATTTTGGTCACTTTGTCCGAAAGGGTCCCATGCGAGTTGGCCCCGTGGGTTCAATGGGGGATTTAATTATGGCCAAATCAGGGTTTTAAATGGCCTTGCCCTTATGGGCAGCCTATATAAGGTAATTGATAATTGAGTTATTAACGTACCCGAATAAATGACTGGCAATTATGAAATAGTGCGCATGATGTGGATCGAATCATTTATCAACATTTATAAATGCGAAATCCATAGTGTTACGAAACCAATATAACCAAGGTCAGTGCGCCTGCGTGGAATTACCCTGATAGTGATATAACCCATGTGGTCAGCCCATATGGGACCCCGATAGGTTTACCCAAACGTAGCCCATTATGGCCCTTGTAAACCCACACGGGGCCCATGTGGTCAGTCTATATGGGACCCTAATAGGTTTACCCAAACGTAGCCCATTATGGGACCCATGTGGTTATAGCCTATATGGAACCCTGATATATAGGTTTACCCAAAAGTAACCCATTGTGGCCCTTGTAAAACCCACATGGGGCCCATGTGGTCAGCCTATTTGGAACCCTGATAGGTTTACCCAAACGTAGCCCATTATGGGCCTTGTAAAACCCACATGGGGCCCATGTGGTCAGCCTGTATGGACCCCGATAAGTTTATCCAAACGTAGCCCAGTATGGCCCTTGTAAAACCCATATGGGACCCATGTGGTCAGCCCGCACATAGCCCTTGCCCACATGTAGCCCATGCCCACATGTAGCCCACATGGGGCCATGCATACATGTTGGCTGGGACATGTACATGAACAGGCGCGGATCCAGAAAAGTTTAGGGGGGGCCCAAAAAATGAAATTGATCAGGTACCGTACAATCCAAGTGGTGCGCAGCACCGTCCTCCGAGCTATGCTTCAGGATCGCGACACGCAAAGCCAGGTCATTTCAAAATTCAGAGTATTGACTTTTCTGTAATAGAATAAACAATCTCAACGACGGTTGGTTTTTATCGACACAAATCCTTATCGTCAACAATTTACAATGAAAATGGGAAGAGTAGTTTTTTGATTGATTGGGAGCATTTGGATCCAAATGCTCGGAATGAGATGTCTCAAATTGTGTAGGCTGTTCTGGCATGCCCATTTTTATTGAATGCCCAGTCAGTGAATTACTAATGTTGACGAAAATAAAAAATTATAAGAAAAAATAACCAGTTTGGGCGATTCCATTGTATAGTTAGCTAATGATCTGGACTTATTCACATGAAAGCTTTTTAAGTGATAATGACATTCTGTGAAGATAATGCAATTCATCAAATCTAGACAATTTCAGACATTCCGCGTCCGTCAAACGGTTGCGGACATCATAATCTGACATTTAATTATTATTAAATTCCATTTTGGAGATGTAGTCATTTGAAAAAGCGTGTCGCCGTATATAAATTTGTATTTTGCACGTGTTTTATTAAAACTTTCCACGCGTGGAAACTTGATTTGCATATAAAGTGCTATGTTCAGTAGGTAGCATGCGGTGCATTGGTAAGTTTTGTGATTATTACTGTATGAATGTCATTGAAACTGTTCAAAATGAACAATATAAGAATAATATAAACCCATTTTGTGTGGCTGATGGAAAGCATTTTAAGTGATTTTGACATTCTGTGGACATAATGCAATTCATCAATTCTATAACATTTCAGACATTCCGCGTCCGTCAAACGGTTGCGGGCGCGGACACCATCATCTGACATTTACTAGATTTGTTGAATACCATGATGATAAGACACCGCTTGAAATTTGAAAAGTTCAAGAAACGTTTTATTTTATGGACCTCTACCCTTGTCTGAGTTGGAAGGCATAAAAGGGTCCCCCCCCCCCAAGTATTTCAAATTATGTCGCATTTTCCTTTTCAAAGGCGGGCTTCTATACTGCAATGTAAATATTAAGATTTTTATGCCAAAACATTGTTTTAAGCCCAAAGAATTTAGACTATGGGACGTTGGTCTGTATCTTTCACTCTTGTAGTTTACCTCTGGGGAGAACATGAAAGTATTACCAAAAGGTGGCAAATATATCCCTAAACACAAATTCACCTGATCCCACGTTCGTAGGTTGCACGTTATGACCCTAAACCTCGATTTAGGGTCAAAGGTCACATGTGTTTCAATGGGAAGTCAAAAACTAAATTTAACATGGTAAAAAACCTAAAAAATGAGCCATTGACTATATAACGTATATTTCATTGTTGGGATAAGTGTTTTAAACAAAAAAGTCAATCACAACTTTGATCGTAGATCAATAGTTTTTGAACTGTGACCTTTTGAAAAGGACAAGTTGGCCAAAATAGACCATTTTTGTCATATTTTCGCAAAATTGGCACAAAAATGACATGTTATCATCATTAAAAAAATATTTTGACTCATTATGAATTGATAAACCATGTTATAATGTTGGTATATAGATGTACATTACATTACAACACATTTCAAAAGTCAATGGTATGCTGATGCCATGGCAACCAGCTTTAATATCCTTCAAATCCTTTAAATTTGACTCAGATTTTACCCATTTTCGATGAATTTGAAGGATATTAAAGCTGTTTGCCATGGCATGCGGACACCATTGACTTTTGAAATGTGTTGTAATGTAAAGTTCATCTATAAACCAACATTATAACATGGTTTATCAATTCATAATGAGTCAAAATATTTTTTTAATGATGATAACATGTCATTTTTGTGCCAATTTTGCGAAAATATGACTAAAATGGTCTATTTTGGCCAACTTGTCCACAGGGTATAAAATGTGATTTATTGCATGCTTTTCACCTAATCTCTGCCTTGCACCAATGCTGCACAAAAGTAGAATGTTTAGTCACTGGATTATACGTTTCTGCTCAGAATGTTCTAACTTGTTCGGGTTATAAAGACTCACAAAACCACCCAAAATGTATAAATATGAAGAAAAAAATTCCAACTCGCTACGCTCGCATTTACTAATTTCACACAATAAAAAGAAGGGGCATCATAACATTATTGGCCGTTCAGATAGGGCACAAACAAAATTTGCCAACGTATCCATGAACAAAATTCCAAAGGTAAAGACAGCCCCTTAAGTATGTGACAAGTTGATTTTTTTCGGAGAGGGGAGGGGGTTGTGTAAAAAGCTACTGGTTAGCAGGGGGGTCATGTAATTTTCAGTTTCAGTTGTAGGGGGGGTTAGGTAATTTTAACATACGAGTCTCGAATTTGTCCCCCCCCCCCCCCCCCTCCACCATAAATAATAAACGGTCCCTAAAGAGCTATCTTCAGTAGATAGCATGCGGTGCATTGGCAAGTTTTGTGATTATTACTGAATGAATGTCATTGAAACTGATTAAAATGAAAAACATAAGAATATAAACCCATTTTGCCCGAAGGAAAGCATTTTAGGTGATTATGACATTCTGTGGACAATATTCATCAAATCTAGAAAATTCCGCGTCCATCAAACGGTTGCGGACATCATCATCTGACATTTACTAGATTTGTTGAATACCATAATGATAAGACACCGTTTGAAATTTGAAAATAAGAATGGATAATAAGCTTGAATAGAGGTATGGACCAATGAAGCCGGATTTTCAATTTATCTTTCCAAATTTGAATTATAACGTAATGTTACCTGATTGGTCGGTTCCTGGTTACCATGGCAACCGTATAAAAATCCGGCTTCATTGTTTCGTGCGCATTATTGGTCCCATACATCATCTACCAAAGTATGGTGAACATGAAACATTTAGGTAAACCCATGGTAACATTGAGGAAATCTGTTTCCAAAATTGGTGCAAATCAAAATAGACCCCCCCCCCCCTTAAGTGATTATGACATTCAGTGGACATAATGCAATTCAACAAATCTAGAAAATTTCAGTCATTCCGCGTCCGTCAAACGGTTGCGGACATCATCATCTGACATTTACTAGATTTGTTGAATACCATGATGATAAGACACCGTTTGAAATTTTGAAAAGTTCAATTTTTTTTTTATCTTATGGACCTCTACCCTTGTTTTAGTTGAAAGGCTTTTATACTGCAAGCATGTAAATATTAAGGTTTTGTGATGCCAAAACATTGTTTTAAGCCAAAAAAAAATCGAATACATTGAATTTGTCTGCATCATACTTCTGTTCATGTTGGTCCGTTGTCTATCCCACGGGAAAAATGCAAACAAAAATTGTAAAAAGATTGAAGAAACTCGGCTCAAACGGGTTCTTGAACGTACGCCTACTGCCATTATTTGCGAATTTCTGATTGTTTCTCTAATGTTCCGATATTTTTTCCGATTTCAAAATGATACATCCACATATCTCGAGATTTCTTATGTATCTTATTGTTTTTCAAATGTTCCGATTTTTGTTCCGATTTCAAAATGATACATCCACATATCTCGAGATGTCTTATGTATCTTATTGTTTTCAAATGTTCCGATTTTTGTTCCGATTTCAAAATGATACATCAATTTTTTTCTATTTCTTCTTGGCTTTCCAATGTTCCGATTTTGTTGAGTTCAAGAAAAAACCATATCGCCTTTTTTTTTGGTACTTATGTATTTCTTTGTTTCCCAAATGTTCCGATTTTTGTTCCGTTTTCAAAATGATACCTCCAATTTGTCTATTTCCTCTCTCTTGGCTCTACATGTTCCGATTTCTTTGAGTTCAAAAAAAACATAGCTTTTTTTTTTGTACTTCTTATGTATTTCTTTGTTTCTCCAAATGTTCCGATTTTTGTTCCGTTTTCAAAATGATACATCCAATTTTTCTATTTCTTCTTTCTTGGGTCTACAATGTTCCGATTTCGTTGAGTTCAAGAAAAAAAACATATCGCCTTTTTTTTGGTACTTCTTATGTATTTCTTTGTTTCTCCAAATGTTCCGATTTTTGTTCCGTTTTGAAAATGATACATCCACATATCTCGTGATTTCTTATGAATCTTATTGTTTTTCAAATGCTCCGATTTTTGTTCCGTTTTCAAAATGATACATCCAATTTTTCTATTTCTTCTTTCTTGGCTCTACAATGTTCCGATTTCGTTGAGTTCAAGAAAAAACATATCGCTTTTTTTGTACTTCTTATGTATTTCTTTGTTTCTCCAAATGTTCCGATTTTTGTTCCGTTTTCAAAATGATACATCAAATTTTTCTATTTCTTCTTTCTTGGCTTTCCAATGTTCCGATTTTCTTGAGTTCAAGAAAAAAACATATCGCCTTTTCTTTTGGTACTTCTTATGTATTTCTTTGTTTCTCCAAATGTTCCGATTTTTGTTCCGTTTTCAAAATGATACATCAACTTTTTCTATTTCTTCTTTCTTGGCTTTCCAACGTTCCGATTTCCTTGAGTTCAAGAAAAAACATATCGCCTTTTTTTTTGGTACTTATGTATTTCTTTGTTTCTCCAAATGTTCCGATTTTTGTTCCGTTTTCAAAATGATACATCCAATTTTTCTATTTCTTCTTTCTTGGCTTTTCAATGTTCCGATTTCCTTGAGTTCAAGAAAAAAACATATCGCCTTTTTTTTGGTACTTTTTTTGTATTTCTTTGTTTCTTCAAATGTTCCGATTTTTGTTCCGTTTTCAAAATGATACATCAACTTTTTCTATTTCTTCTTTCTTGGCTTTCCAATGTTCCGATTTCCTTGAGTTCAAGAAAAAAACATATCGCCTTTTTTTGGTACTTCTTATGTATTTCTTTGTTTCTCCAAATGTTCCGATTTTTGTTCCGTTTTCAAAATGATACATCCAATTTTTCTATTTCTTCTTTCTTGGCTTTCCAATGTTCCGATTTCCTTGAGTTCAAGAAAAAAACATATCGCCTTTTTTTTTGGTACTTCTTATGTATTTCTTTGTTTCTCCAAATGTTCCGATTTTTGTTCCGTTTTCAAAATGATACATCCAATTTTTCTATTTCTTCTTTCTTGGCTTTCCAATGTTCCGATTTTCTTGAGTTCAAGAAAAAAACATATCGCCTTTTTTTTTGGTACTTCTTATGTATTTCTTTGTTTCTCCAAATGTTCCGATTTTTGTTCCGTTTTCAAAATGATACATCCAATTTTTCTATTTCTTCTTTCTTGGCTTTCCAATGTTCCGATTTCCTTGAGTTCAAGAAAAAAACATATCGCCTTTTTTTTGGTACTTCTTATGTATTTCCTTGTTTCTCCAAATGTTCCGATTTTTGTTCCGTTTTCAAAATGATACATCAAATTTTTCTATTTCTTCTTTCTTGGCTTTCCAATGTTCCGATTTCCTTGAGTTCAAGAAAAAAACATATCGCCTTTTTTTTGGTACTTCTTATGTATTTCTTTGTTTCTCCAAATGTTCCGATTTCTTTGTTTCTTCAAATGTTCCGATTTTTGTTCCGTTTTCAAAATGATACATCCAATTTTTCTATTTCTTCTTTCTTGGCTTTCCAATGTTCCGATTTCCTTGAGTTCAAGAAAAAAACATATCGCCTTTTTTTTTGGTACTTCTTATGTATTTCTTTGTTTCTCCAAATGTTCCGATTTGTGTTCCGTTTTCAAAATGATACATCCAATTTTTCTATTTCTTCTTTCTTGGCTTTCCAATGTTCCGATTTTCTTGAGTTCAAGAAAAAAACATATCGCCTTTTTTTTTTGGTACTTCTTATGTATTTCTGAGTTCAAGAAAAAAACATATCGCCTTTTTTTTTGGTACTTCTTTTGTATTTCTTTGTTTCTTCAAATGTTCCGGTTTTTGTTCCGTTTTCAAAATGATACATCCAATTTTTCTATTTCTTCTTTCTTGGCTTTCCAATGTTCCGATTTCCTTGAGTTCAAGAAAAAAACATATCGCCTTTTTTTTGGTACTTCTTTTGTATTTCTTTGTTTCTTCAAATGTTCCGATTTTTGTTCCGTTTTCAAAATGATACATCCAATTTTTCTATTTTTTTTCTTCTTGGCTTTCCAATGTTCCGATTTCCTTGAGTTCAAGAAAAAAACATATCCCCTATTTTTTGTACTTCTTATGTATTTCTTTGTTTCTCCAAATGTTTCGATTTTTGTTCCGTTTTCAAAATGATACATCCAATTTTTCTATTTCTTCTTTCTTGGCTTTCCAATGTTCCGATTTCCTTGAGTTCAAGAAAAAAACATATCGCCTTTTTTTTTGGTACTTCTTTTGTATTTCTTTGTTTCTTCAAATGTTCCGGTTTTTGTTCCGTTTTCAAAATGATACATCCAATTTTTCTATTTCTTCTTTCTTGGCTTTCCAATGTTCCGATTTCCTTGAGTTCAAGAAAAAAACATATCGCCTTTTTTTTGGTACTTCTTTTGTATTTCTTTGTTTCTTCAAATGTTCCGATTTTTGTTCCGTTTTCAAAATGATACATCCAATTTTTCTATTTTTTTTCTTCTTGGCTTTCCAATGTTCCGATTTCCTTGAGTTCAAGAAAAAAACATATCGCCTTTTTTTTGGTACTTCTTATGTATTTCTTTGTTTCTCCAAATGTTCCGATTTCTTTGTTTCTTCAAATGTTCCGATTTTTGTTCCGTTTTCAAAATGATACATCAAATTTTTCTATTTCTTCTTTCTTGGCTTTCCAATGTTCCGATTTCCTTGAGTTCAAGAAAAAAAGATATCGCCTTTTTTTGGTACTTCTTATGTATTTCTTTGTTTCTCCAAATGTTCCGATTTTTGTTCCGTTTTCAAAATGATACATCCAATTTTTCTATTTCTTCTTTCTTGGCTTTCCAATGTTCCGATTTCCTTGAGTTCAAGAAAAAAACATATCGCCTTTTTTTTTGGTACTTCTTATGTATTTCTTTGTTTCTCCAAATGTTCCGATTTTTGTTCCGTTTTCAAAATGATACATCCAATTTTTCTATTTCTTCTTTCTTGGCTTTCCAATGTTCCGATTTTCTTGAGTTCAAGAAAAAAACATATCGCCTTTTTTTTTGGTACTTCTTATGTATTTCTTTGTTTCTCCAAATGTTCCGATTTTTGTTCCGTTTTCAAAATGATACATCAAATTTTTCTATTTCTTCTTTCTTGGCTTTCCAATGTTCCGATTTCCTTGAGTTCAAGAAAAAAATATATCGCCTTTTTTTGGTTCTTCTTATGTATTTCTTTGTTTCTCCAAATGTTCCGATTTTTGTTCCGTTTTCAAAATGATACATCCAATTTTTCTATTTCTTCTTTCTTGGCTTTCCAATGTTCCGATTTCCTTGAGTTCAAGAAAAAAACATATCGCTTTTTTTTGGTACTTCTTATGTATTTCCTTGTTTCTCCAAATGTTCCGATTTTTGTTCCGTTTTCAAAATGATACATCAAATTTTTCTATTTCTTCTTTCTTGGCTTTCCAATGTTCCGATTTCCTTGAGTTCAAGAAAAAAACATATCGCCTTTTTTTTGGTACTTCTTATGTATTTCTTTGTTTCTCCAAATGTTCCGATTTCTTTGTTTCTTCAAATGTTCCGATTTTTGTTCCGTTTTCAAAATGATACATCAAATTTTTCTATTTCTTCTTTCTTGGCTTTCCAATGTTCCGATTTCCTTGAGTTCAAGAAAAAAAGATATCGCCTTTTTTTGGTACTTCTTATGTATTTCTTTGTTTCTCCAAATGTTCCGATTTCTTTGTTTCTTCAAATGTTCCGATTTTTGTTCCGTTTTCAAAATGATACATCCAATTTTTCTATTTCCTCTTTCTTGGCTCTACATGTTCCGATTTCCTTGAGTTCAAGAAAAAAACATATCGCCTTTTCTTTTGGTACTTCTGATGTATTTCTTTGTTTCTCCAAATGTTCCGATTTATGTTCCGTTTTCAAAATGATACATCCAATTTTTCTATTTCTTCTTTCTTGGCTCTACAATGTTCCGATTTCGTTGAGTTCAAGATAAAAACATATCGCCTTTTTTTTGGTACTTCTTTTATGTATTTCTTTGTTTTTCTAAATGTTCCGATTTTTGTTCCGTTTTCAAAATGATACATCATTTTTTCTATTTATTCTTCGCTTTTCAATGTTCCGATTTCGTTGGGTACAAGAAAAACATATCGCCTTTTTTTTGGTACTTCTTTTATGTATTTCTTTGTTTTTCTAAATGTTCCGATTTTTTGTTCCGTTTTCAAAATGATACATCACATATTTCTATTTATTCTTCGCTTCTAAATGTATCTTATTGTTTTTCAAATGTTCTTATTTGTTCCGATTTCGTTGAGTTACAAAAAAACATATCGCCTTTTTTTTGGTACTTCTTTTGTATTTCTTTGTTTCTTCAAATGTTCCGATTTTTGTTCCGTTTTCAAAATGATACATCCAATTTTTCTATTTTTTTTCTTCTTGGCTTTCCAATGTTCCGATTTCCTTGAGTTCAAGAAAAAAACATATCCCCTATTTTTTGTACTTCTTATGTATTTCTTTGTTTCTCCAAATGTTTCGATTTTTGTTCCGTTTTCAAAATGATACATCCAATTTTTCTATTTCTTCTTTCTTGGCTTTCCAATGTTCCGATTTCCTTGAGTTCAAGAAAAAAACATATCGCCTTTTTTTTTGGTACTTCTTTTGTATTTCTTTGTTTCTTCAAATGTTCCGGTTTTTGTTCCGTTTTCAAAATGATACATCCAATTTTTCTATTTCTTCTTTCTTGGCTTTCCAATGTTCCGATTTCCTTGAGTTCAAGAAAAAAACATATCGCCTTTTTTTTGGTACTTCTTTTGTATTTCTTTGTTTCTTCAAATGTTCCGATTTTTGTTCCGTTTTCAAAATGATACATCCAATTTTTCTATTTTTTTTCTTCTTGGCTTTCCAATGTTCCGATTTCCTTGAGTTCAAGAAAAAAACATATCGCCTTTTTTTTGGTACTTCTTATGTATTTCTTTGTTTCTCCAAATGTTCCGATTTCTTTGTTTCTTCAAATGTTCCGATTTTTGTTCCGTTTTCAAAATGATACATCAAATTTTTCTATTTCTTCTTTCTTGGCTTTCCAATGTTCCGATTTCCTTGAGTTCAAGAAAAAAAGATATCGCCTTTTTTTGGTACTTCTTATGTATTTCTTTGTTTCTCCAAATGTTCCGATTTTTGTTCCGTTTTCAAAATGATACATCCAATTTTTCTATTTCTTCTTTCTTGGCTTTCCAATGTTCCGATTTCCTTGAGTTCAAGAAAAAAACATATCGCCTTTTTTTTTGGTACTTCTTATGTATTTCTTTGTTTCTCCAAATGTTCCGATTTTTGTTCCGTTTTCAAAATGATACATCCAATTTTTCTATTTCTTCTTTCTTGGCTTTCCAATGTTCCGATTTTCTTGAGTTCAAGAAAAAAACATATCGCCTTTTTTTTTGGTACTTCTTATGTATTTCTTTGTTTCTCCAAATGTTCCGATTTTTGTTCCGTTTTCAAAATGATACATCAAATTTTTCTATTTCTTCTTTCTTGGCTTTCCAATGTTCCGATTTCCTTGAGTTCAAGAAAAAAATATATCGCTTTTTTTTGGTTCTTCTTATGTATTTCTTTGTTTCTCCAAATGTTCCGATTTTTGTTCCGTTTTCAAAATGATACATCCAATTTTTCTATTTCTTCTTTCTTGGCTTTCCAATGTTCCGATTTCCTTGAGTTCAAGAAAAAAACATATCGCCTTTTTTTTGGTACTTCTTATGTATTTCCTTGTTTCTCCAAATGTTCCGATTTTTGTTCCGTTTTCAAAATGATACATCAAATTTTTATATTTCTTCTTTCTTGGCTTTCCAATGTTCCGATTTCCTTGAGTTCAAGAAAAAAACATATCGCCTTTTTTTTGGTACTTCTTATGTATTTCTTTGTTTCTCCAAATGTTCCGATTTCTTTGTTTCTTCAAATGTTCCGATTTTTGTTCCGTTTTCAAAATGATACATCAAATTTTTCTATTTCTTCTTTCTTGGCTTTCCAATGTTCCGATTTCCTTGAGTTCAAGAAAAAAAGATATCGCCTTTTTTTGGTACTTCTTATGTATTTCTTTGTTTCTCCAAATGTTCCGATTTTTGTTCCGTTTTCAAAATGATACATCCAATTTTTCTATTTCTTCTTTCTTGGCTTTCCAATGTTCCGATTTCCTTGAGTTCAAGAAAAAAACATATCGCCTTTTTTTTTGGTACTTCTTATGTATTTCTTTGTTTCTCCAAATGTTCCGATTTTTGTTCCGTTTTCAAAATGATACATCCAATTTTTCTATTTCTTCTTTCTTGGCTTTCCAATGTTCCGATTTTCTTGAGTTCAAGAAAAAAACATATCGCCTTTTTTTTTGGTACTTCTTATGTATTTCTTTGTTTCTCCAAATGTTCCGATTTTTGTTCCGTTTTCAAAATGATACATCCAATTTTTCTATTCTTTCTTGGCTTTCCAATGTTCCGATTTCCTTGAGTTCAAGAAAAAAACATATCGCCTTTTTTTTTGGTACTTCTTTTGTATTTCTTTGTTTCTTCAAATGTTCCGGTTTTTGTTCCGTTTTCAAAATGATACATCCAATTTTTCTATTTCTTCTTTCTTGGCTTTCCAATGTTCCGATTTCCTTGAGTTCAAGAAAAAAACATATCGCCTTTTTTTTGGTACTTCTTTTGTATTTCTTTGTTTCTTCAAATGTTCCGATTTTTGTTCCGTTTTCAAAATGATACATCCAATTTTTCTATTTTTTTTCTTCTTGGCTTTCCAATGTTCCGATTTCCTTGAGTTCAAGAAAAAAACATATCCCCTATTTTTTTGTACTTCTTATGTATTTCTTTGTTTCTCCAAATGTTTCGATTTTTGTTCCGTTTTCAAAATGATACATCCAATTTTTCTATTTCTTCTTTCTTGGCTTTCCAATGTTCCGATTTCCTTGAGTTCAAGAAAAAAACATATCGCCTTTTTTTTTGGTACTTCTTTTGTATTTCTTTGTTTCTTCAAATGTTCCGGTTTTTGTTCCGTTTTCAAAATGATACATCCAATTTTTCTATTTCTTCTTTCTTGGCTTTCCAATGTTCCGATTTCCTTGAGTTCAAGAAAAAAACATATCGCCTTTTTTTTGGTACTTCTTTTGTATTTCTTTGTTTCTTCAAATGTTCCGATTTTTGTTCCGTTTTCAAAATGATACATCCAATTTTTCTATTTTTTTTCTTCTTGGCTTTCCAATGTTCCGATTTCCTTGAGTTCAAGAAAAAAACATATCGCCTTTTTTTTGGTACTTCTTATGTATTTCTTTGTTTCTCCAAATGTTCCGATTTCTTTGTTTCTTCAAATGTTCCGATTTTTGTTCCGTTTTCAAAATGATACATCAAATTTTTCTATTTCTTCTTTCTTGGCTTTCCAATGTTCCGATTTCCTTGAGTTCAAGAAAAAAAGATATCGCCTTTTTTTGGTACTTCTTATGTATTTCTTTGTTTCTCCAAATGTTCCGATTTTTGTTCCGTTTTCAAAATGATACATCCAATTTTTCTATTTCTTCTTTCTTGGCTTTCCAATGTTCCGATTTCCTTGAGTTCAAGAAAAAAACATATCGCCTATTTTTTTGGTACTTCTTATGTATTTCTTTGTTTCTCCAAATGTTCCGATTTTTGTTCCGTTTTCAAAATGATACATCCAATTTTTCTATTTCTTCTTTCTTGGCTTTCCAATGTTCCGATTTTCTTGAGTTCAAGAAAAAAACATATCGCCTTTTTTTTTGGTACTTCTTATGTATTTCTTTGTTTCTCCAAATGTTCCGATTTTTGTTCCGTTTTCAAAATGATACATCCAATTTTTCTATTTCTTCTTTCTTGGCTTTCCAATGTTCCGATTTCCTTGAGTTCAAGAAAAAAACATATCGCCTTTTTTTTTTGTACTTCTTTTGTATTTCTTTGTTTCTTCAAATGTTCCGGTTTTTGTTCCGTTTTCAAAATGATACATCCAATTTTTCTATTTCTTCTTTCTTGGCTTTCCAATGTTCCGATTTCCTTGAGTTCAAGAAAAAAACATATCGCCTTTTTTTTGGTACTTCTTTTGTATTTCTTTGTTTCTTCAAATGTTTCGATTTTTGTTCCGTTTTCAAAATGATACATCCAATTTTTCTATTTTTTTTCTTCTTGGCTTTCCAATGTTCCGATTTCCTTGAGTTCAAGAAAAAACATATCCCCTATTTTTTTGTACTTCTTATGTATTTCTTTGTTTCTCCAAATGTTTCGATTTTTGTTCCGTTTTCAAAATGATACATCCAATTTTTCTATTTCTTCTTTCTTGGCTTTCCAATGTTCCGATTTCCTTGAGTTCAAGAAAAAAACATATCGCCTTTTTTTTTGGTACTTCTTTTGTATTTCTTTGTTTCTTCAAATGTTCCGGTTTTTGTTCCGTTTTCAAAATGATACATCCAATTTTTCTATTTCTTCTTTCTTGGCTTTCCAATGTTCCGATTTCCTTGAGTTCAAGAAAAAAACATATCGCCTTTTTTTTGGTACTTCTTTTGTATTTCTTTGTTTCTTCAAATGTTCCGATTTTTGTTCCGTTTTCAAAATGATACATCCAATTTTTCTATTTTTTTTCTTCTTGGCTTTCCAATGTTCCGATTTCCTTGAGTTCAAGAAAAAAACATATCCCCCTTTTTTTTGTACTTCTTATGTATTTCTTTGTTTCTCCAAATGTTCCGATTTTTGTTCCGTTTTCAAAATGATACATCCAATTTTTCTATTTCTTCTTTCTTGGCTCTACATTGTTCCGATTTCGTTGAGTTCAAGAAAAAACATATCGCCTTTTTTTTGGGTACTTCTTATGTATTTCCTTGTTTCTCCAAATGTTCCGATTTTTGTTCCGTTTTCAAAATGATACATCAAATTTTTCTATTTCTTCTTTCTTGGCTTTCCAATGTTCCGATTTCCTTGAGTTCAAGAAAAAAACATATCGCCTTATTTTTTGGTACTTCTTATGTATTTCTTTGTTTCTCCAAATGTTCCGATTTTTGTTCCGTTTTCAAAATGATACATCCAATTTTTCTATTTCTTCTTTCTTGGCTTTCCAATGTTCCGATTTTCTTGAGTTCAAGAAAAAAACATATCGCCTTTTTTTTTGGTACTTCTTTTGTATTTTTTTGTTTCTTCAAATGTTCCGATTTTTGTTCCGTTTTCAAAATGATACATCCAATTTTTCTATTTCTTCTTTCTTGGCTTTCCAATGTTCCGATTTCCTTGAGTTCAAGAAAAAAACATATCGCCTTTTTTTTTGGTACTTCTTTTGTATTTCTTTGTTTCTTCAAATGTTCCGATTTTTGTTCCGTTTTCAAAATGATACATCCAATTTTTCTATTTTTTTTTTCTTGGCTTTCCAATGTTCCGATTTCCTTGAGTTCAAGAAAAAAACATATCGCCTTTTTTTTGGTACTTCTTATGTATTTCTTTGTTTCTCCAAATGTTCCGATTTTTGTTCCGTTTTCAAAATGATACATCCAATTTTTCTATTTCTTCTTTCTTGGCTCTACATTGTTCCGATTTCGTTGAGTTCAAGAAAAAACATATCGCCTTTTTTTTTGGTACTTATGTATTTCTTTGTTTCTCTAAATGTTCCGATTTTTGTTCCGTTTTCAAAATGATACATCCAATTTTTCTATTTCTTCTTTCTTGGCTCTACATTGTTCCGATTTCGTTGAGTTCAAGAAAAAACATATCGCCTTTTTTTTGGTACTTATGTATTTCTTTGTTTCTCCAAATGTTCCGATTTTTATTCCGTTTTCAAAATGATACATCCAATTTTTCTATTTCTTCTTTCTTGGCTCTACAATGTTCCGATTTCCTTGAGTTCAAGAAAAAACATATCGCCTTTTTTTGGTACTTCTTTTGTATTTCTTTGTTTCTCCAAATGTTCCGATTTTTGTTCCGTTTTCAAAATGATACATCCAATTTTTCTATTTCCTCTTTCTTGGCTCTACATGTTCCGATTTCCTTGAGTTCAAGAAAAAAACATATCGCCTTTTCTTTTGGTACTTCTGATGTATTTCTTTGTTTCTCCAAATGTTCCGATTTATGTTCCGTTTTCAAAATGATACATCCAATTTTTCTATTTCTTCTTTCTTGGCTCTACAATGTTCCGATTTCGTTGAGTTCAAGATAAAAACATATCGCCTTTTTTTTGGTACTTCTTTTATGTATTTCTTTGTTTTTCTAAATGTTCCGATTTTTGTTCCGTTTTCAAAATGATACATCATTTTTTCTATTTATTCTTCGCTTTTCAATGTTCCGATTTCGTTGGGTACAAGAAAAACATATCGCCTTTTTTTTGGTACTTCTTTTATGTATTTCTTTGTTTTTCTAAATGTTCCGATTTTTTGTTCCGTTTTCAAAATGATACATCACATATTTCTATTTATTCTTCGCTTCTAAATGTATCTTATTGTTTTTCAAATGTTCTTATTTGTTCCGATTTCGTTGAGTTACAAAAAAACCATATCGCCTTTTTTTGGTACTTATGTATTTCTTTGTTCCTCCAAATGTTCCGATTTTTGTTCCGATTTCAACGATTTGAAAACGGAACAAAAATGTGTAACCCTAATTTGTGCCGTATATCTAGACTTTATACTCCTTGTTGTTTTGAGATTTGATCGTAAAATGACCTTCACCTTTCAAACGAGTTTCCGGTATGGCGGCTATTGTGACGTTATACTTTTCGATGTCGTCTGCTAGGTTTTTTTTCTCTGAGTCTTTCGAAATTCCACACACATTTAGGGTAGCAAAGTACACCATTATACACCATTATGATCACTGATATTAAAACAATACAACAAATTAAACTAGATCAAAAGAAAAAGGATATTATAAGCTGGTTTTAGCTAGCAATTAGCGTCCAAAAATGAACGCCCCCTTCCGCTACGATAGAGGCCCGGCCCATTGATGGAATATGATATTGTCGTGAAAACATCACCCGGTATGAAGAAGTATGTCTACTCTCATAAACAATGAAAAGATTTGCCAATTTTGTACAAGAGGTATTTTCCGGATTTTTTGAAAACGGGACCTAACTATTTTGACTCACCCTGTATTTACAAAACACATTTTCTATTACTGCAACTTAAATGGATGGACAGCGAACCTCTTTAATTACAGCAAATTGCATAGGTGTGTGCCTGGTTCACATAAATGTTAGACGTTCGGGCAGCCATTTTGTTTGAACGTGGAGCCACATATTGTACCCACATATCAGCTCGGACGATGGCGTCATCGAATCGATGGAAGGCAACCACCAAAATACAGGCCTTTCTTGTCTATATCCCCTACCATCTTAACATGCTACCACCAACCCTAAAAAAGGGGCATTGCACTTAATAGCGACATCGTCATCTTCATTGGTCGTCCGTGGACGACAAGGAGTAAGCAATCGCAACATACTGGGCCCAGACTTTCCTGTCGTTCATGAGTTTGCGGATCTCTGGTGGATCTAAACCCACAATCATTCTTGACGGTATCAGGATACTGAAGGGGTCTTCTGCCTCTGTTAGCTTTCCCACCAGGAGGAGTCCAGACAATTAGACGGGAGATATACTGGTTGGTTGTTCGTATGCAGTGGCCAGCGAAACATAAACGGCGCTGCCTGATTAATGATGTTATAGGGGGATATCGCCATATATCACGCTATTTGGGATGTGTTCCCCCCCCCAAAAAAAAAAAATATGTCAAATATTCAACGTAACAGTTGAGTATAACATCCGTTCATTCGGTCTTCGATGTTCCTGCTAATAGTCCATGTCGTACAACAAATATATCGACATATCGGTAGTCAAAATGTCCCTTTCTATGAGATGCAAGACACCTTATTTTGTCACACAAACAAAAAGCAAATGATCCTTATAAGTTTACTCAACAGTGTTTTTAATCAGACCCAACCTCTTTTCTTATCTGCAACCATTCATTTCAATGAACTTGAACACCAAGCTTCAGTGGTATTTTACATTAAAAGGTTTGGACATAATTGCACAGATTTCCCAACACACCCATATTGGTACAGTGTATCTACACTAGCAACCAAAAGTATTAGGACAACTTTCAAGCTGCAAATTGAGAAAAAAACACTGGGAATCTATTGAACTACTGTGTTAGCCTTTTGGTATTCTAGGGTTATAAAATTAATGGGAAGTTCTTAAAAGTTTGTTACAATAAATTTGGGATGATATTCCTATTTAAGACATTATTATTTAAAAGGAAAACATTTGTAACAATATTTCAGTGATTAAGGTTTTTTTGCATTGATACATATATATTTAGTTAATTTGAGTCAAATCTCTTGACAACAATTCTTAAGTCATGATGAAATGATAGCCCTGTGTAGTATGCCCATGTCATGTGGGTGATATGAGAAAGTACAGAGAATTTGGTTGGTTTTCATTAAAAATATGAAAGTAAAGGTGTCAAAATGAAACTAAATTTCACTCCCAAATATTTTATTTTGAAGATGAATAAAGACTATCCGGGTGTACATTTATGTGAGAGATTAAAGACTAGTGACACTATTGGGATTAGTTTTACTTGAGTGAATCCATTGACAAACAATTGAGAAGGGGTTTTTATTAAAGGAAGTCAAAATGTTCAGACTACCCACCATAGGATTGCATTGGCTATAATGAGGTTGATGAATTATTGATGAGCTATTTCCAATGGGAAATGTGTATGGGGATTTCAAGAAGACACATGTGTTCTTCAATTCCATGGAATTGAATTAGCCGATGTTGTAGGAAACATGAATTTATTAATGAGAAGAGATTCAACAACACATTTGTTCAACTTGTAGTGAAATATTACATTCCAAATTGAATATATGGGATGATTTTGACACCGTACCCAAGTGTCCTAATACTTTTGGTTGCTAGTGTAATAATAAGGGTGAAAGTGTGGGGAAGCGCTGTTTTGGGTAACGACGTTGTTTGGCGGCCATTGGGGAATATATTAAATAATTATAGTCTTGCAATTGTAAAGAGTTGAATAAATTATGATAATTATTTTGTAATGAATATTAACTAGTAATATGAATATTAATGGTTAATTCGGGATCATCTGGGATCATCTCGGTTCAATCTGGACCATTTCAGTTCAATCTGGATCATTTCGGTTACAACTGAGATGAACCAGAATTAGTAACCATGAATATTCATATTGCAAATTAATATTCATAAGATAATTATAATGTATTAATATCTCTTCATGGAACAGTTTCCCCGAATTTAGACTAGCTTTATTCAATATATTGACCCAAATGGGACCCATACAACGTCGTTCCGTCGGTGGGAAATAGCGCTTACCGAGAGTGTGAGACGAAGTAAATGGTTATACCTATCACGAATTAGTCTAGTGCATTCAGTTTAAATACAGATTCATTCTGTAATACAAGTAGGGGCTAACCTACCTCGCCACCGGCAGTCTACCTGGTCTAGTGGTTATAACATTCGCTTTGGGACAGAATAATCCTGGGTTCTAATCCGAGTATCGTCAGATCTTGTGTACAACCTTTGCTTCAATTAATGTTTTCTCAAAATGTGGATACAGTTTTTCTTAGTCGGAAGTCTTATGACTAGGCTAATTCGTGATAATATATCTTGACAGGTAGACATAATATCAGTATTATGTCGGATAATTTGTCCCACTATATTAACTATATTAACACACTGGACCACATCCGGAGCACGTGTGGTCCAGTGGAATAGCGCAGGACTCCTAATCATAAGGTTGTGAGTTCTAGTCCCGCTGGTGCCAATGTGTTTGTGTCCTTGGGCAAGGCACTTAGTCTACATTGCCTATTACTTTATAAGGGTTATGTATGTTTGTTCATGTTGGTTTATGTCGCAAATTAGCGCTGATTTAGCTGCTGTCTGGACGTTGCATTGTTTAGTAATGTATTTAATTTGTAATGTTGTGACAATTCAGCCGGTTGGCTGCGATGGCAATAAGATGTTTAAAAATAAAAATAAACAAATAAATAGAAATATTAAGTAGTCATGGTGAGATGTACTATCTTGCCAAGTCGACTTCACAAAAGGTAGATATCATCATGGCGAGATAGATCATCTTGCAAAGTCGACTTCACAAAAGGTAGATGTCGTCATTACATACAGTGTAATAGTTGACTGAATCTACCCCCGCCTCCCCCCCCCCCCCCCCCCCCCCCCCCCCATGACAGTTATTCATACACACTCTAACGAACCAATCAGATAGCAGGAAAGTAATATCGGCACTTAATATCCATACGTTTGTGTTGTTAACATTACTCGAATAAATTATGTTAGTCTCATTTTTGTCAATTTGAGTCAATGGTAAAAAAAAAAAAAGTAAAGTAAAGTAAAATATGCGGAGTGCATTGAAAGTGAAGTGTCTTATTTATTGCACTCCGCGTAAGCACCACACACTTTGTTTTGATTAGTTGTTCAAGCAGCACGGTTCGCCGGGGACTGTAGGTACTGCAGAGGATTTAGAACTTGTTAACATGTATTAATTGTTATTAAACATTAAAAGTATGCACAAAATTTAAAAAATATTTCACAAAATTGTAAAAAATTCGAATTGTATTGCAGTGTATGATTGTAGTCAATTACATTGTTTATGTTTAATTACACACTCTATGACGAATGTATTAAAAGAGTTCTCTGCACATGAAAAGTTGCCAAAGCTGAATTTGACATGCCTGAGTAGATTTGCCATAGTTTTATAACGAAAGCTCCAAAATGGATAGAAGAAAAGGATCTTATGACACATCAAAGATTGCTGTACATGATTAATACTATTTCACATCCAATCTTTCATTTTTTTCATGGCCAAACAAATCATGTTTCATATGGGACACTTTTGTAAAATCACTTCTAAAACTCTTGTAAAAGAACTGAGTGATCAAAAAAAAAGGTGTTTTATATAGACATCAAATATTGGGTAATAAAAATTGAAAAATAAAAAGGCCTACATTGTATGAATTTAAGCATAATTATGTGTCAAGTATATTTAAATACTTTTCACAAAATTGATTATATCAATGTTCAAAAAGTGTGGAAAACCCATATGCAAACTTTGATTTTCAAAATGAAATTTGTTTGCAAAGCAGCTTAAATTAAAGACCAAAATTGCATTCAAATTTTCTTTAATAGGTCTTATAAAAGACTAATAAGTCATTAAATAATCCCACTTTTCCTCCGACGCATAAGTGTAACATGACTGGTACATGGTAAACCTGTGAAACAAACCCCTCTTCAAAAAAAGAAGAGAGAAACATAACAATTCCTTTCACACAAATGATATTGATCAGAAATCATTTATAAAAACAAGAGATTTTATGCAATATATCACTGTCAATGCAAGACTACATTTGCATACAAAGAGCTTTTTATAGACTTAAAATTTATAGACTTAAAAGTCTATAATCCTAATCCTACTACGTATCACAGCAACATCACGGCCACCACCACTTGGCTTGCGCACACACAAGTTCTATTTCATGTAGCACTAAAATACGGGTATTTATGGTCTCCGATTTTTTAGCCTGTGAAGCCCTCCCCCCTGGCTGAGTGGTTGTATATCTTAACCTGTCACGCGGCCGACCTGGGTTCAATTCCCGGGGCCGGCGGACATAATGTTCCCCATTTTTGTATATAACCCCTCCCCCTGTTATTCGTTCCATCCCCACTGCCACGTTCTAGGGTTAGGGTTAATACGACACAACACAGTGCATTTCTATAACCCTAACCCTACTACGTATCACAGCAACACCACGGCCAGCACCACTTGGCTTGCGCACGCACAAGTTCTATCTCATTTAGCACTAAAATACGGGTATATATGGTCTCCGATTTTTTAGCCTGTGAAGCCCTCCCCCGTGGCTGAGTGGTTGTATATCTCGCCTGTCACGCGCCCGGGTTCAATTCCCTGGGCCGGCAGACATAATTGTTCCTATTTTTTATTTAACCCCTCCCCCTGTTCTTCGTTCCATCCCCACTTCCACGTTCTAGGGTTAGGGTTAATATAATATCTACAAAAGAGTCAACTGTTTATGTTACAGTTACTTGCATGGGCATTTGTATTCAAAGATGATTGCAAAGCTTTTTTTTTTTTAAACATGGTCAAAAGATTGAATGGTTCGTAAAAGAGCAATTGATACTATTAGTTATCCCCTGTTTGATAACGCAATACGGGAAGATACCTATGGTTGGGTGCCATATCACATGAGGCCGGAGGCCGAATGTGATATGGCACCCAACCATAGGTAAAAACGCAATATATTTGGTATTGCGTAGTAGCTTCTGATTGGATTAATCAAGTTTTGGGTTGATCCATTATCATTTGAGGGGTAAAAGACCATTAGATTTTAGGGGTTGGCATTGGTGGATGGGTATGTAGTCATTGGTGTTGGGTTATTGAAGGGAGGTAGGAGATGCCGTTTGGGGATGGAGGATTGACAAATAAGATCTTTTGGTGGTTCCCGGTGTCATTTTGGTTGTTCCCAGTGCCTTTGGTTTCTAGTGGTTTAAGCAGTCAATAAATATAGTTTGGGTATTGGTAAAAGATGTAGTCAATGAGCGCAAGGGTGGGTTGGCAAAAACTGTTTGTTGGTGATTCCCAGTGTCATTTAGGTAATTCCCAGTGTCATTTAGGTGATTCCCAGTGTCAGTTAGGTGATTCCCAGTTTTTTAACCTCAAACACTGGGAACCACCAAGATGTCACTGGGAACCATCAAAAAGGCTTTCTATTCACCACAACTCCCCCAACCTATATGTTAATAAGCAGTTAAACAACTCAGAACCCAAAACACTGGGAACCACCAAAATGGGCCATTTTGACAATCCATCCCCTCCTTATTTACCACATCCTAGCCCAATCCAACAAATATATTTATTGAGCACTTATACAACTTGGAACCCAAACCACTGGGAAACACCAAAACAAGACTGGGAACCTCCAAAATAAAATTGTCAACCCACCCCTTCCTTATTCACCACACCCCAGCACAACCAAAAAAAAATGTTTATTGAGCACTTAAACACCTCCAAACCCAAACCACTGGAACCCCCAAAATGACACTGGGAACAAAAAAGGCCATTTTGTCAACTCATCCCCTTCCTTATTCACCACATCACAGCCCAACACCCCAACCCCCAAATATATTTTGTGAGCACTTAAACATATTGGAACCCAAAACACCGGGAACCACCAAAAAGACAATTGAAACCATCAAAAAAAAGTCAACCCCACATCCCTATCACCCCTCCCCTCACACCCATGATAACCCAACACCTACAGCCACCCTATCCATCACCACTCACCAACCCCTAAAAATGATAATGGATCAACCCAAATCTCTATTTAACCAATCAGAAGCAGTTATTCAACCAACAACGCAATACCAAATATATAACGTTGTTGGAACAGCTGATTACAACGCAATACGCTTATATATTGCGTGATTACTAAATGGCTCATTGCCAATCAGATAACAGCATTTGTATCTATTTATATCTACTAAGTGATAAATACATATGTTATGGTGTCAATATCGCAAAAACAAGGAAAGTGGTATGATTTTGAATATAAAATGCAGGTAAAAGTGTAGAAAAAGAACTTGGAGCATATTTGGAAAACCATAGCCATCCTTCATCCTTGTAAACAAAATGCACTTTATATTGTCACTTTCCACAAAGATTATCTACCACAAAAACAATCATTAAATTATCCATTATTCTTATATAGTGGGTAACAGGCAAATTGATTTGTGTTTGGCTGAATACGCACTATATATTATGACACAGTGGTATATAGGTCGGGGCGGGGCTTAGTTTATTTGAATAACAATACACACAGAAAACACTATGTAAAAAAATTACACAATTATGTAAAAAATACACAATCTGTGTAAAAATAGAACTCCATAATACTATGTAAACAGTTGTGTTAAGCTTTTGCATAGGAATTTACACAAGCTTGGGTATATATTACATGTTTTATGTAAACTCTTACATAATAATTATGGAGTTCTATATTTACATAATTTTTTACATAGTGTTTTCTGTGTGTACCTTTAGTGTGCATGGTCATCGCGTTAGCGTGCCCAAGACAAAGTCGCCGGCGTATGCGTACACAGCGTAAGTGGTGGTGCGTTGGCTAAAGAACGCGATTGATTCGAAGAATGAGAATAAAATATAGTTCGTAGCTGTTTTGCTATATACGATGGTCTCATAATGTATAGGCTGTACCAAATTTGTGTCGCCGTATATGGCCGCCGCAAACACGACTCCAAATATGATACAGCCTATAAAGCGGGGTTTGTAAAGGATTTTATCGTTACAAACTTCATTAAAACGGCCATCTTTGGCACACATATTGGTATGGATACAAGATACAAGAATTACTCAAGACGCACAAAATTGGACCCATAATTTGGCTAAAATCTGATCTACAAAGTAATTTCCTGAATGCACAAACTATTTTGAAATTAGTAGACAGTTTTGTAATTAAGAAATTATCAAATTTCCAAGGTCAATACCAGTACTCATAATAGCAGAATTACATTGTCGTATCTCGAGTAAATTAATGTATATATTTCAAGACTATTACTATTATTATAATAGACACTTATAAAGCGCTCTTGAAAAAGCACAGCGCATAAACAATGCCCCGAAAACAATATACAGCAGACATAATACACAAAACATATACAATATTACAAAGTTACACATTTGGAAATAAATAGGTCTTTAGAAGACTCTTTATAGCAGACACAGTCCTAGCCTCTCTGACATAAACAGGAAGCTTATTCCAGAGCTGAGGTCCGAAAGCAGTGAGACAACAATCGCCAGCTTTTTTGTGGGAACGAACGGGATTGAGCTTTGTTATGTCAGATGAAGAACGAAGTCTGTGCCTGCTTCTAGTAGTATCAGGATGATTGTACAACGTGACTAGATTATGTAGATAAGCCGGAGCAGTACCTGACATGCACTTATATACCTGCAACATGATTTTGAAATGTATTCTTTCTTTGAGTGGGAGCCAGTGTAAGGAACACAACAGTTTGAAAGAGCACCTGTCTCGTCCACATGCAAAGACTAGTCTGGCAGCTTTATTTTGGTAGATCAGCTTCACAAGCTCCGTACAAGAGGGAATTGGCATAATCAATGCGAGACAAGACAAGTGCTCTGACGGCATGATGGCACGCGCGAATCCGGCATAAGTTACGAATGTGGAAGTTCAAAGTCTTACAAAGCTTACTAACGTGGGTAGACATATTTAGAGTGCCGTCAAAAACAACGCCTAAGTTCATAACACTGGCAGATGGTTTTATTGAAAGATTACCCAAATTTAATACAATATCTGAAAATTTGGTGAGAGCTCTGTTAGTGGCAATTATGAAAAACTCAGTTGCAACTTGTTGTGTAACATCCAAGAGGTAATATCAGATATGCAAGCAGACAGGTTGTTGAGGACACGCTCATGATCACCAGGGATCTTAGGATCAAACTCGGCATAAAGCTGAATATCATCCTCATAGCAATGGAAACATATTTTGTAACGACGGATAGTTTAAAGTGCTGACAGAAAGGGTCAAAGGTCATGTAGAGGTCAATTTGTGTACACCCCATGTTACCCATAAGATTATTGTCACCAAGCTTGTTTGTAATGACCTTTGACTTCTTTCTGTCAAAACTTTAAACTATTTATTGCTGTTTTGGGAATAACACAATCAGAGGCAATCTGAGGATCAATCGATGGCGTTCAATCTGAGGATCTCTACAATGGCGGACTGTGGACAGGTAATAAATAATATGAGAAATGTATGACTTTGCACAGGGAATTTGTAAAGATGTCTGAAGGATCACATATCAAAATGAAATTTCTGGCTCCTTCACTTCTGGGTGATTTTTAAAACTTTTGATACCCTTTCGTATACAATATGTTTTACCAAAACATGTCTTTTGCCGCCCAAACTGTATTAGTATTAGTATTATCTGTTGTTCAATTTGGCAAGTTTTATACGTTTCAGAATAAACATTTCTACTTGTAGTTGGTAGTTCAAAATCAACAAACATATATAACTGCCTAGTGTTAAACAAAATCTTTGAAAACGAATTCTTCGAAAATAGAATCAACTCAAATCTATTATGTCATTGGTGTTTTTTTTTATAAAAAGAGGCTCTATGTCGAACAGTTTCGTCTGATTAGGCAATGTAAACCTATACCTTGGGACGAGGTGAATACTACACTCTGGAGTAAGTCCCTGATCAGGTGGTCAAGTAATCAGTTCCCGCATACCCAGGTCTCCGCTAACAATCAGCGTCCACAGCAGCGGAGTAGATCCAGCGAAGGTCAGGTTCACCCACGGGGATATTGTTTTCGATTCTCCAGAGGAGGTACTTTCAGCGCAGATTGCCCAACAGCACTTTTGCTCACAAATGTTACCACTGTGGGCAGCCACACCCAGCCAGTTCTTATCCCGCATCCACACAAAAACAGCGATCGAAACCTGCCAACACCAATCAAAATAGTAAGGCTTTATTATAGTGTCCTTCTTGGCTATGATACTGTTTTAGCAGATTATTTACTTCAAGATTTTTCATTGGGTTTTCACTTGTATTGTCAGGGTCCTCAGCTCTACCATCCTGTTTTTTACTGATAGTGAGACAGTCGGTTCAGTGGTCAACACAGACAATTGTCAAATGATCATGGTTTTAGTCAGACGCTTGGTGCTTATTTGTCGGTCGGACGCACAAATTCGAAAGATTGCGATCTGATGCATTTAGGAAGTAAACACAACACCAAAAGTAAGTCCCCCCTAAACAATTCGTCATAACATCGTAAGATAACACATTTTACCAATAAAACTTAGTTAGAAATAATCCTATGACTGTTTCCTAAGTGATGTTTGAAAATAAAAGATGTCCATTACTTCATGGCTGAATAAGCTCAAATGGAAGACCAAAACTGCCCTTCTCAAAAGTCACAAAAGTTTATGAATTGCTTCTCACTAATGGAAAAGTACCCGTGGCTGAGCGAAATTTACTGTAATGTGTATTCAATTCATGATCATTCAGCCATGTTAATCCCCTTCTTGGCTCAGATATTAGCACAGTGAGTTGTTAACACCACTTAGGAAACAGTCGTAGGATTATTTCTAACTAAGTTTTATTGGTAAAATGTTTTATCTTACGATGTTATGACGAATTGTTTAGGGGGGACTTACTTTTGGTACCAATTGCTTTGCATTGAATTATGTTTTATGGTGGTCTAGTTAATGGTGCATAGATGAGGAGTTCGCTGTGGGCACTCTCTGTGTGATGTACTTGTTGTGTGTTATAGTAGTTTAGATACCAGGGCTGAGTGTTTAGACTGGCTAATGGCACTCACCCTTTGCCACTTAAATTTGGTGATTTTGGGTAGTCTAGTTAGGCCTAAAAAAAAAGTTTGTTTGCCCAAACAAGAGTTGAAAAAAGTGGGTCGGTCTCGATTACCTTTTTTTTCTTTTCTTTTTTTTTGTTTTTTGGCTATGGACACTTTTAGAGAAGAAAAAGACTATACAAGTTGATGTTAATACACTTGAATATTCTTTAAAACCCTAACCTTCCTACACTCCGATTCACTAAAGCAAAAAACAATGTCCACGCGCATTCTATAGCATATGATTCGATGACGTCATCAACCAAGCTGATATGTGTGTACAAAATCACTGCCCAGGTGAGCGTTACCATGTTAGCCGAGTGATTAGGGGCGCGGCGCGGTGATCAGAGGTTCTGGGGGTCAATTCCAAGGGGTTTCACAGCGACTATTTGGTTTAAAATCATACTTTGTCCCCTTCCCCCAGTTTCCACACCGTACAAACATAGCCTGGCTGGTTAGGGCTAATATGTATTTTGTTTTTAATAGGGCAGCTGACAGCCTGTCAGTAGTACAAACCTTCAGATAGTGGTAGGATCTTGGATTTGCATCTCCTTAGTGTTTTAAAGGGTGGATATGTGGGAATAAGTAAATAACAGGGCAGTGTAGTTGATTAGTTTGGCAAATTAAGATGAAAATATCATTTAATACATATATTTTTCAACATAAAACATTATTTTAAAAAAAATTAAATCTCAAAAAAAAAAAAAAAGCATGGGGTTTTGAAATTTTATGGGTCGGTCGTGTTTGGGCAAACAAACCTTTTTTTTTAGCCTTATTGTTACCATATTAGGGATTCGCTGAGGGCACCCTCTGTCAATTGAATTAGGGGTAGTTTTTACACCCGCTGCGGGCAACCGTTGCCACATTTATTATCGCGTGTTTCTTTAAGCTATTTTGGTACCCATATACACGAGGGATTCGCTGAGGGCACCCTCTGTCACTTGAATTATGAGGCTGTATTTTCACCCGCTGAATGCAACCTTTGCCACATTCGATATTCATTATCGCTTGTTTTTGTAGGCTAGTTTAAACTTGTTTCCAATATAAATGAGGGATTCTCAGAGTGCACCCTCTGCCATTTGTTTATGATATGGAGGTGGGGGTATCGTAGATTACGGTTTCTAATGCTAAGGGGTTAGCTGTGGGCACCCTCTGGCATTTGAATTATGAGGGTGTATTTTCACCCGCTGAGTGCAACCTTTGCCACATTTATTATTGCTTGTTTTTGTAGGCTAGTTTTAGTTCCCAATATAAATGAGGGATTCTCAGAGTGCACCCTCTACCATTTTTTAATGATATGGGGGGGGGGGGGGTATCATAGTTTAGTATCAATACTAAGGGGTTAGCTGTGGGCACCCTATGGCGTTTGAAATATGGATGGGGGTTGTCATTGTCTTGTTTATGAATGCTGCCACTATGATTATTGTGCAACTGTGGTATAATAAATACAAACACCACATCCGAAGATGAGACTAAGGGTTAGGCATCACATACCACAATATAGAGGATCGCAAAGGCGATTCGGAAAAAGTGTACTTTAGCTCCCAGATACTAGACTGTACTATATAGTATCGACCAATACTAGAACACCCAGTATCGTTCGATACTGGTACATTATTTTGTTCCAGTACTGCTCGATACTGGCACGTTTAAAATGTTCCAGTATTGCCCGATACTGGAACAAAATAATGTACCAGTATCGATCGATATTGGTACATTATTTAGTTCCAGAAAAATGTACCAGTATCGCCCAATACTAGAACATTAAAAATGTGCCAGTATCGCCCAATACTGGAACGTGTAATGCTCGTGATGATCGATGTGAACAAGCGACCAGCGCGTGATTCAAACGGCCCGCCGTAGGCCTCCTGCAATTTCCAGGATTTATGAATATTAAAGCAAACATTTACCATTCTGAAGCAGTAATGTTGGTTTTGTCGTATATCCCTACTATGATAAACAATGAGTTCTACGTTCAGACGTAGGTAACATGAGTAAAATCCAATTTCAAACACAAAATGTGCACATTCAGGTTCTAACTTAAAACACATCAAGAACATGATTAGTACAAATCAAAATTATTTCATTTCAAACTTTAATGTGTTCCATATATCTTCTTTTTTATCTCCTTACTCGTTATCGTTCCTCCCCTCCTCATTCTTCTCTTCTTCCTCGTTCCTTTTCATTATTACTCTTTTGTATTGGGGCATTTTGCTTGATGGGATCATGGCACAATCACAACTTAAAGAAACTCGGCGTAATTTTAACCAATCGCCGACACTGAATCTAACGCAAAAACTAGCACAAAATCCTAGAAATGGGAGTCGCCGCCGATTGGCTATTTTGAGGCAAATCATAAGCCCAATTTCATAGTTACGCTTCTGATTGGCTCTCAGTAGGATCCGATAGCATGACGACAGGATCCATATAAAAGCATGGTGAAATAGTCTTACTTCATTATCCGGGTTTGATTTCTAACTTCTCTGTAGTCGTAGACTCTCTCACTGATAATGGATGACTCAAGCTATAAAAATTGAAACAGAAGATATTATCGGAGGCGTGTCTTTTTCAGAATCAGACGCCGACGGCACGTCAGCTTGGAAGACGAAATTGACAATAGGCAACTTTAAGAAAGGGTTCTTGTCAACCGAGCTAAAGTGGAAATTCCGAGGACATCCCGGCGGACTGCAATTTACAAATGAACCTACCAACACTATCAGGCGATGATGAGAGAACATCAAAAAGCTGTTTTGAAAACTTGTCGCAGTTGAGTATGGGGATATTTAAATTCTGAAAATAGAGTCAACTATTTCTAAGCTGATGGACGATTCGAGGAAGCATTTCGAGAGGATGAAGCTCCCCTGGGAAGACCCAGTGCAATACATGACACTTGATTCAACTACTAGGTATTCACTAAGGCAAAAGTCATACGTTAGAAGGCGTGGAGATCACAACGATTTTCGTTTGAGATACATATCATCGGTAGTTTTCCAAGCCACTCAATTTTTCAAAAAGAGAAAATGATCATGCATACGTAACGTATAATTGACTTTACCAATCAGCTCATCCTAATAGTATCCATAAAAGTTCTTTTCAGAGCCACAACAAATTCAAGAGAAAGATATTGAACGATCCCATTTAGTGTATAGTACTCCAACATAAACAATGTTGTTCCCAAACCATAATGAATGAGATGGTTTTCCCTCGCAATATTTTAAAACACTACGACATTTTTTTCTTCAAACAAATAATAGAAAAAAATCCCGCAATTCATATATAACAACTGAACACGTATTTGAAAAAGGAAAAAATAACTATAATGCACTTAAAGCTGACGTCGTAAAAATGTCGCGATTTTTTAAAGCTGAAATAGTCGTCCCCTTTTCACAAATATGACAATACACGAGTTCTGGAACAAATTAAGAGACCTTGTGTGTAAAAATCAAAGAAGTGGTGGCAGACTTTAAAATATCAATTTCCTTTATACTTTGCACATGTTTAGACCTTTGGTCAACATGTATATATTTGGTGAAAAAATTACCAATATACCTTTGGTTGCCATGGCAACGGCCAATATATGAAATTACCCAATTTTCACTATTTTACCCATTTCACAACTTTAAAAAAGCGTAAGTATTAGGTCATATTTCTGTATAAAAAACATGCATTACAGTACCCTTCTTTTATACAGTAAAGTAGCCATCCTTGTCCTTTCCAAAAATGATGTCAACATTAACTTTCAATTTTTCAATGTGGGTTAAACCATTTTGTAGATTAGGGGTGTTTTGATTAATTTTAATTTTGCAAAAAGTGAAGGTTGTAAAAATGACATAACCCCTAAAGTGGTGCTTTTTTTAAATTAGCCTGTTCAGGGTCAATAGACAGGATGTTTGTCTACATGTTTCAAGAAAAAAAAGTTTCGGTAATTGTTGTACCGGAGAGCAGTGTTGCCAGGAACTTTGCACTTTTTCGGTTTATTGACATTTAATTCATTGTGAAAAATAGGGATTTTCAGGATTTACTTTCATAGAAAATTCTGATAAGGATTGATATGCATTCAAATAATATTTGTATCAATTCAGCATTAAGTTGGACATGATTTGATAGTATTTAAACAACAGCGTTGCCAGATTAAACGCCCTCAATGAAGCTGTTGCTCATAACCATTAGTAGGGTCATATTCAGTGATCCAGGGAAAGCAAAGGTAGGTTAAGGGTGGGTTTTGATACTATAGGGTATTTAGAAACAAAATTAGCTCCTATTCCCCTAGCAAAAGTTTGGGCAACTGCAGACAGCTGGGATACAGCAATATCCAAAATGGCCACCAGAGGCCATTTTGAAATGTAGAAAATGTTATGACTTCTACTAGACATAAACCTGGAGACATGATTGATATAATGATATGTGTATGTTAATTATGCCTATGAATCTATTACGGTGGATAGTTTATAATTTTTATAATTCAGCATGAAATCCAAGATGGCTGCTGGCAGCCATCTTGGAATTGATGAAATTCTATAATTTCTGTGTCTTTTTTGACTAACTTTATGCCCTGGAATCCCAAACAGTGATTATTGTATTATTATGGTATGCCTTCAACATTATAATTCCAAGAAGACTGACACATGTATATCTAGATTTTCATATGAGTGCACACCACCAAATCATTATATTTTGCGTTCTGGCAAAATCCGGCAGTGTTTGAAATCAAGAAAGACCCCACCATAAGTCTAAATTTAACATCCTAGAAAAGGTAAAAATGGCTGTAAATGTACCTTAATGTTTCATAATTTGGCATTTGTAGGTTATTTCTTCCATATTAGGCCCGAAATCTCTAGCTTTTTCATGAATGTTATTATTTTACATGAAGTCACTGTTTCCACCAATTTAGAGCAAAAAAAAATCCCGGATCTTAGAATATAGGCACCCTATCGTACCTAAGATAGATATCATTGGCCTGTAGCGGGGGAACATGCCAGTTAACCCCCACAAAAGGGATTGTTTTTAAGCAGAAGACATCTTGATCTTCAACAAAAACAATGATTTGAATGAACCAGTTAGCTCTCAGCATGGAGACAAATTAACACGAACTTGACCTCTAAACCACACAAAGCAATAGGGTACTTATTTGGTGGTGTGGTACCATATCGGCCGAACCATTCAACCTAGAAACACAATAGATGTTGCTCTTGAATAATTTAATATTCATGAAATAATCTGTCTAGGATTCCCCCCCCCCCCCCCCCCTGTAAGAGCTAATTATTCTCAGCATGGATATCAAAGAAAGCCACCAACAACCATTTTAGAACATTTATGGTGCATATCTTTTGAGCCAAACTAACTTAGTGATGATGAAAGGATATCATAATGGACTATGAGAAATCCATTACAGAGGCAAATGGGTGTCAATCATTTTGAGATCATGTTTAGTATAAAAGCATCCATGGGTGGATTCAAGTTACAGAAGTCAGCTGTTGCTAGCAAACTTGAATTGTCTTGACAAGTTTAAAATGTAGCAAGGCAAAACAGAAAGAAAAATCATGTGTGTTAAATGAAGATAGCAGACCCCGAATTCGCCCCTCTTCTGATGCTACCAGGATTTTTGTGCCTCTATTTAAACATCAAGCTGGTGATAATTCCGTTCATGTCTTTTCACTAGATCGTAATTTGGCAAATCTGTATCTATATTGACTTTTGCGCTTCAATTGTGTTTTGCCTTTTACTCATTTATATAGTTTGTTAATTTGTTATGGTATTTTTTGGTTGTAAAGGTTGTGCGTTTTCTTAATTTTTAATTTTTAATTTATTGATTTTATCTTTGTGCGGCGCATTGAGTTTCCTTACGGTTTGAAATGCGTCTTTTAAATGCCTGTTTATTATTATCATTATTATGTGGCCCCGACTTTGGAATCAGCTCCCGGTCAGCATCAGAGAGGCCCGTCCGTCTATATCTTCAAACGCCGGTTAAAAACGAATTTGTTTCCCAAGTACTGATTTTTTATCTTTGCATGACTTGTGTATATTATTTTATTTGCATTTTTCTTGTATATAATGTTGTTTGATATTGTTAATCGCTGTATTGTGTTCTTTGTAGAGCGCATTTAAATGCTTGTTATTATGATACTATTATTAAAACATAATAGCTATTTTAAGTATTCTACCACACACTTTCTTATAAAGAAGATGGGTGGATGCAAACTGTAATTGGTCAGTATGGTTTGGCTTTCAATATACCAACACTGACAGAATGCGATCCTTATTCAGTATCACAAGACAATTCAAAGAGGGAATGTACTTTGGGATCATTAATGAGGATCACTACGTGAACCAGTAGAAGATCACCACATTTTTTATGCAACGTTGGTTTAATTTGGCACACACACCAATGTTCTGGATGGTTGAAACACTATATTCTTAACCCTAACAGTCCTAAATACTACGAATTATTACGCAAATCCTCTCCCCAAGCGCATGCTTCACTACTGTAGCGTGTGACGTACCAGTATCGCCCGATACTGGAACATAAACACGTTCCAGTATCGCTCGATATACATGTATCTGGAAGAATTGTAACAGTATCGAGCGTAACTGACGAATTTCATGTGCCATTTATATCATGTAGGCCTATTTCGTAAGCTCTTGTGTGTTAGCTCAGTTAGGAGCGCGCGTGGGGCGTGCAGAAGGTCCGCGGATCGAATCAGAGTCGGACCGCGGTGGTTTGTTTGTTCAAAATCCCTCAATGTTTCCCCCTCCTCCTGATCCACACCAAAATATCTCCGCCGGGGTAAGGGTTAAAGACCAAAAACGAAACTAGAGTGATGCATTGTATTGCATTCTTCTAAAGTTTGTTATCGTTAAAAACTAAAATTTGTAAAGTAAAATTTGTTAATTAAAGCAGCTACCGTGTTTTATCATACTTTTTATTTGTCCTTAACATTTATTAAAGCAGCTACCATTAATTAAAGCAGCTACCGTGTTTTATCATACTTTTTATTTGTCCTTAACATTTGCAACAATTATTCGTGGTCAGCAACAGTACAGGATTTTGTAACTGAAATCCACCCATGCTTTTGGGGCTTTTATACTGAAAATGATTGAAAAACTTGCCTCTGGAATGTATTCAGCATTGAGGAATTATTGAAGAAATGCCCCTTTATCATATTTAAGAACATCATAACATTTATAAAATAGTCGTCAAGTAGCCATCTTGAATCTTTCATAATGAGTACAATTAACCCATACATGTCATTAAATACTAGTAGGTTTTAGAATAATTTCATATAAATAAGATGAGAGCAACATCTACATTATGTTTCAGAATAATAAAATAACTACTGTATATAGGATTCCAAGGCATAACGTTAGTCAAAACAGACACCTAAATAACTTGTCCTGGTTAAGATGTTCAAATGTTATGTGATTTGATCAATTCCAAGATGGCCGCTGGCAGCCATCTTGTATTTCATGCTGAATACAGCCTCCAAATCATAAAATAACCACCGTATTAGATTCCTAGTCATAAAATTAGTCAATAGAGATACCTCAATCTTGTCTCTGGGTTAATGTGTCCAGAAGTTATGTGATTTTCTAAATTCCAAGATGGCTTCTGGCGGCCATTTTGGATATTACTACAAAACATATGCTGCAGAACAGTCTTAAGAATGGGTCATTGCTTGAGAATAAGTGTTTAAAGGTACTTTGTGATGCTTGGTTTCCTGTTAAAACATTCGTAGGGGCTCATTTTCCCCCAAAAAACACTGTTATTTTATGGGAAAATGTCAAACTTTCAGGCAACACTGTTTGCCTCTGTCAAAATTACCGAAACTTTTTTTTGTTTATTTAGGTAAAGTACTACCTAGTCTAGCCACATTGATAATATAAATTTTTAAAAAGCACCACTTTGGGGTTTACAGCTCGTTGAACATTGCTATATTTCAGGAAATAAATATTTACAAAAAACACCCCTATTTCAAACAATGGTATAACCCAAGTAGGCCATGATGGTTGTTTGAGAACTGCATTACTAGAAAGCTTATGTGTTGTAAATCATGTGGTGTGACTGTCAAGTTCTACCTCTACTTTCCCTACATATGGTGAATCTTAAAAGTTTGAAATATTTTAGCCTTATAAAAGTGCTGAAATAGGCCAAAACGTGTCATTTTGATATTTTGGCCGTTGCTATGGTAACGAAGGTCCAGCGGTGACCTAATTTGGATTTTTATAGACTTTGACCAATGCTGCACCCTGACCTTAAAAAAAAAATTGAAGTCTGCCAACATTTTTTGATTTTCTTTGATTGGTACGCAAAGTTGCTCTTAAATCGTTCCATTATCGCTCGATACTGGAACATGTAAATCGTTCTAGTATCGAGCGATACTGGAACGATTTACATGTTCCAGTATCGAGCGATAGGCCTACTGGAACAAAATGGTCCAGTATTGGGCGATACTGGAACATTTAATTTGTTCCAGTATCGATCGATACTGGAATGAAACCGTTCCAGTATCGGTCGATACTGGAACACAATTTGATGTTCCAGTATCGACCGATACTGGAACATGTAAATTGTTCCAGTATCGAGCGATACTGGCAAAATTCATGCACCAGTATCGACCGATACTGGTATACCAGTATCTGGACCTAAAGTACACTTTTCCGGCGATTCAATAGGGCTCTATGGACTCTCATTGCATTAGTTACTCATGGACAGTTGTATGGTGACTAGATTGAAAGCTGGTGGTGAACAAGTGTAGCCTAATTCACCACCAACTACTACGTACTGTTTGAAAAAGGTGGGCAATTTAATGAATCCACTTCCTCGTCTGTGTCAGAAATAAATTCTGCCTATGGCAGCATTCACAAAGTTACGCATGTGATAGCTATTCGTTTTATTAAGCTGGTTATTACACAAAACAACATTGATGTTTAACAAACATCAGTGAATTTGTGGAGGAACCAGTGACCACACCCTAAAATTAGTTGAGGTTCCAGTAACCACATCCTACGTCTTACGACGTGCAGTTATGCGTATTATACACCGCCCTCTACGTCTGCTTGCTATTATTCAGCCTCTCTACATACTGCACGTTATTCTGATGAATCAACCACCCCCTCCCCAGCCCCCGCCGATGGTTTGGATACACTTTGGAGATTCATGAAAGAAGGCCCTCATGCCAAGTGACTCTCTGGAACTCAAATTCACATAGGGATTTTCTGGATACACTTATGGATACTCATGAAAGGAAGCCATACGAGGCTCTCATGCTAAGTGACTCTATGCAACTCAAATTCACACGCGAATTATCATTTTCCTATGATGTAACCTGTGCCAGGTTGTTTTACCATTGTGGGATGTGAAACCCCACATTAAGTTATGTCTACGGACTCTCATTGCACTAGTTACTCATGACATTTTTATGGTGACTAGATTAAAAGCTGGTGGTGAAATAGTGTAGCCTAATTCACCACCGACTTCTACGAACTGTTTGAAATAGGTGGGCAATTTCATGACTGTGTCAGAAATAAATTCGGCCTATGGCAGCATTCACAAAGTTACGCATGTGATAGCTATTCGTTTTATTAAGCTGGTGATTACACAAATAACGTTTTGGCGGGGAGAATATCTCTTAGACGATACAGAATACCACAATATTTTGAAAGGATGTTAGTAACATACCATGTTAAAGAGTCATTTAAAAGAACACCCAGAACTTTAGTATGGGAAACTCTAGAAAGCTTTACTCCATCAATACATATGTTAAGGTCATCTTCGTTGTACAGTCGATTTTCGTGTCGATTTTTAAACATAATATAATTAGTTTTATTAATGTTTAATGACAGCTTGTTAGCTTTGAACCATACAGAGAGATTGTCCAATTCATGGTGTACAAAAGTGATCAAATCAGGGAGATTGGCATGTGAAACAATTACATTGGTGTCATCAGCAAAAGTTACAAAGTAAAATTATTTGAGGAGAATGCAATATCATTCAGAAAGATTATGAAGAGTAAAGGGCCTAACACCGGGCCCTGTGGCACACCACATTTAATGGAACAAACAAATGATTTATGTTCATTGAATACAACATATTGGGTTATATTACTCGGGTAACCCTTGGGCTACTCGAAGGCACTTCCTCTGACACCGTAATGATGAAGTTAGGTTAGGAGAATGTGATGGTCAAGGGTGTCGAAGGCCTTCGAGAGGTCCAAGAAAATACCCATAGTATGAAGCCGCTTATCAAATTCTGTAACAATCTTATCATATGCACACACGATTGCCATGTAGGAGGAATGCTTTTGCCTAAACCCAAATTGACGATCATTTAATAAATTATAACGTTCAAGAAAACCATATAATCTTTGTGAATAAATCTTTCAAATAGTTTGGAGAAAACAGGTAAGACTGATATGGGACGATTATAATTACAGAAAGTAGAATCACCAGATTTATAAATGGGAACAACACGGGCAATCTTGAGTTCATCTGGAACAACACCAAAAGTGATCGATTAAAACTTGACATAATAGGGTTTTAATTGAGTTAATTACAGCCTTAACAATATTATTGGGATCTAAGAGAAGAACATTAATATCAATGACTTCCGCATTATCAGTTGGATATAGGAAGAGTTAATTCATTGATGAAGGAGCTGAAGTGAGGAAGTCAGTGACAGTTGTTGGAGTTGAAGGAATATTGTTAGTTAAATTAGGTCCGATATCAACAAAGAAATCATTGAGACCGTCAGTAATTTGTTGAGGATCAGAAACGACTGAGTCATTTATGATAAAAAAAATCAGGCAAATTCTTCTTTTTTTATCTCCTAAAATATCATTCAGAAACCCACAGGTCTTTTTGAGATCATGTTTATGCACATCCAGTAAATTACAAAAATGATTTTTTTTTCTTTCTCGACGCTCGAATAAGAGAGGTGAGCTTATTCTTATAATAAGGCAGTGCGAGTTTGTTTGCAGCGGTCGGAGATGATTTATATTTTCGAAAGAGCTTATCTTTCCTACTAATAGACTTAAGGATGGCTTTGGGGATCCAAGGTTTGTGAAGAACACATTTAGCTCTTTAAACTCGCTTGCGCTGTAATGGAAATGAACGATTATATTAATTAACAAACTTGGTAGCAAATTTAGAATAAGTACTTTTAGGCGAGTCATCATTCATGATAAGATCCCAGTTTGTTAGATCAAGTTGATTTTTAATACCATTGATATTGCACTGATTAAAAGAACGACTGTTGATAAACTTAGGAGCATGATCATGAATCTGGATAGCATCTGTTATTTGAAAAACGGGATAGTAATCAGTGATGTCATTCGCAACAATGCATGATTTGTTTTGTTTATTGAGTACATTTGTAAAAATATCATCGAGTATAGTCGCAAAAGTTTCAGTAATTCGTGTTGGACGATCTATAAGAGGATACATGTCATGATAATAACAGTTATTAACAAAATCATTGACCTTACTGTCTGTATCATAATGAAGAATGCCAAGGTTAAAGTCAACAGAAATGTAACCAAATTTATTTTCAACTAAAATAAGAACTAAAAATTTGGACAAATTTAGTTAAAAAAGTCAACATCGGTACAGAGCGCGATAAATATTACCTATAATAACATTTTTAGAATGAGGAGAAATAATTTCTACAAAAACAGATTCTGAATGATCAATGTTATTACCTTGATATTTTTTAATATTTTTCGCCCCTGGTGTTAGCGATATGTTTTTATTTTTCTCTCCTTTTTTTTTATTGTATTTTTGTTTCTTCACAGTGTCCTCATCATATGTTCAATACAAAGTATAATATATAGATAACATTTCTTCATAATATTATTAGTACAATACAGACGACAATGAGCATTAAATAAATATTATTATTACACGGTCCTTTGCTGATGTATATACTACTCTTCCCATAATGGTAAGAGGGAATTCCATTTTTTGTTCAACTTGCAATGTTCCCGTTTTATATGGCGATATATTTTTCAAGTGAGAAGGACCGCTTTGCCTCCTCCCGGAACAAAGCTATAAATGGTAGCCCCTCTTTCATTTTGATCTTGTATAATATAAAAGCGACATAGTAGAACAGTTACATTTAAAGCACTCATGTTATGGTTGTCTAGCCCAAATAGTTAAATCTGTCTATCCATAATGATGGTGATATTTGTTTTTTCCTTTATCCATTTCATAACATTTTCCCATAGTTTTAATATGGTCGGGCATCACAAAAAAGGTGTAGTATAGTTTCTTCTGTTTCTTTACAAAAAGTGCATAAATTTGAGTCTTTCCGCCCTATTTTTTCCAAAAAAGAGTTAACGCCTAAAATTCTATGAGTCAAACGAAATTGGAACCATCTTAATTTTGTATCTACGGTACATTTGAATGGTATCAGAAAAAAACCCGACCATTTATTCAAACAGTAGGATATGTCTAAATTACTTTCCCATTTATCTATAAATTTTCGTTAGACCTCTTTGGACGAGATTAAAGAATCATATAACCTTCTTGAAACTTTGATGTAGAGCGTTATAAATTCAAAGTTATACGGCTTGAACGGACGTTGAGCCTGTTTGTTATTATTCTTTAGGCAGTGATTGCACGATTTTTTAAGGGCATTTTTAAGAGCCCCATATTCCAAGAAACTTTTTCGAATGTTATATTTCCTTCCTTCATGCCCTAAAAACGTCTTTCCAAAATAGATTTTAGATGTTTGACTGTTTTAAGAAGTTTAATATATCGGATGAACCCCCTCCAATATCTAGTAGATTATTATTTTTTGCCAGTTTGTAAAAAGGTTAATCCACTCTAATTCCCCCGAATTAAAAAGTCTTCGGATCCATTTAGCTTTCAGGGCATAGATGCAAGATTGGATGTCCACCATCCGTAAACCACCGTTTTCATAATTCTGAATCGTTTGATTTCTAGTTACCTTATCTACACCTTTCCAGATAAACTTTTATAACAATCTGCTCCTTGATAAATTCTTCAGGAGGATCAGGTAAAGTTAAAATTAAGAAGGTAAGTTTTGATAACAGTAGAGATTTTGTTATAGTTATTCTACCAAGTACTGTGAGGTTTCTTCTTGACCATTGATAAATTAGTTTTCTTATAGATTCCATGACATGTTTATAATTCAAATTTACCATACTCTCAACATTAGTTGAGAATACAATTCCGAGAGCTTCAAAATTGTCCTCTGCATTTGCTCCAGCCCATTTTACTGGGATTTCATTGCATATTGTATTTAGACTCCCCTTTTCCGAGCCTATCCAAACTGCTTGTGTTTTTTCGATGTTCACTTTAAGACCAGATGTTCCTGCGAACAAATCTAGCGTATTAAAGGCTGATCTCATGGATTTTTCAGAACCATCAAGGAAGAGAACCATATCATCAGCATATTAAGAAAAACGATATTCCCTATCCGCTATTAAAACCCCTTTAATATCTTTATTTTTACGAATCATTTTACCGATGACTTCTGCGCAGAGTAAGAATAAATATGGACTCAGTCCATCACCTTGTCTGCAACCTCTTTCAATAAAAAAAAAGATTCCGATGAAAATCCATTCACAAGCAAAGAGGCAGTAGCCCTCTTGTAAAAAACTCAATCCATCTTTGTATTGATGGACCAAAATTGAAGTTATTCATAACATATTTCAAAAAGGTATGAGAGACCGAGTCAAATGCCTTTTCGAAATCAATTAATAAGAACATACCTGGGATTTTGTTTTCTTCTGTAAAGTTAAGCAAATCATACTTTAATCTAATGTTTTCTCCTATATATCGGCCCGACATAAATCCTTTTTGATTCTCGTGAATAATGTCATTGAGACTAGATTTTACACGTTCTGCTATACACAAGCTGATGCTATATAGTTTGTACGTTACATTTAACAGAGAGATGGGACGCCAATTTTTTACAAATTTACGAGGCTTGTCTCCCTTAGGTAATAAAGTAGTAACACCAAACTTTTGAGTTACTGACAAGTGACCCTTGTCATATCCATAGTTAATGAATCTCAATAGATACCAAGACAAGTCGGCGAAAAACATTTTGTAAAATTGATAACTAAAGCCATCTGAACCAGTTGATTTGTCATTTTTGCTATTTTTCAGAGCACATTTAAGTTCATCATAAGTTGTCAACCCTTCAAGTTCATCACATTTGTTTTCTGAAGGTGTCATTTCCAATTGTTCAAAAATTGAATCTAAATTTACTGTTTCCTCAGTATCGCGATTTGAGTATAAATTTTGTGAAAATTTCTCGTTTCCAGAAGTATGCTCTTTGAATCATTAAGTTGAGTGTTATTACTTTCTTTAACAATATTCGAAATATATAGATTTGTTGACAAAATTACGCTTCTCCATATTCAAGAAATAACGTGAGGGTTTTTGACCTTCCTCCATCCATCTGGTCCTTAATCTTATAAGAACACCATCCATCTTTGATTTACGAAGTTCAGCTAGCTCATTTTGTTTAGTTTTTAATAGGGAATTAAGGTTATGTCCCTGACCTTCCGATACTCTATTAAATAATTTTGTTATTTCTTTTTCCAGGTCATGCTCTAGAGATAAACTGTTTTTCTTTTTCCGAATAGAGTATGTAATCGTTTTACTTCTTATTTCCACTAACAGCATTTCAAAAAATAATTGATCGTTAATTGTAAATTGGATGTCTTGTTGATGGATATTTTTTAAAGTTGTGGTGATGTATGGTATTGCTGCATATTGTTCGACCACCTCGCTTATGGTAGCTTTAACCATTTCAACGTATTCTTTTTCTTTTAACAGGCAGTTATTGAGCTTCCAATATCCCCTTCCCCTTTCGATTTTACTCAAATCAAATTGAATATCTATTATTAAATGGTCAGTTCGATACCCCGGCTTAATATCACAGGCCGTAATCTTTGAATTCATCTCAGATGAAACGAGAAAGTAATCTAATCTTGATTGTTTTTGTGAGTCGTGATCTCGCCAAGTGCAGAAACGTTTATCTGGGTTTTGACAACGCCATGGATCGATCAGATTTTGTTTGTTACAATTGCTGTTACCCTTTCCCTGGCATTAGGATTGTTTAACCTTGTATTGTATAGTTCAAGCAATCTAATTTTTCATTGAGAATTAAATTTCAGTTCCCACAGATTATAGTATGGGGATTATCGAAATCATCGATTATTTGTTCCACCTCGTCATAGAAAACTGGGGTATCGTTATTTTGACCATAAATATTAACAAAAGTGATTCTGTATTCATTGATTTCAATATCTAGAGCAAGTAGATTTCCATTCTTATCATTTTTTACATTGTGTACTTTATATTCAAAGTTTTTGTTTACTAAAATTGCTACACCCCTGGAATTGCTTTTATAGGAACTGAAATAGCAGTTTAAGCCCTATTCCGCTCGTACTTTATTTTCAATTTCCTTTTCAAAATGAACATCTTGCGAACAGTATTTTTTTCTCAAATAATGTAACACATCGTTTCTCTTTTAAAAACCAGACAACCCACGACAATTCATTGATGCTATGGACAGCTGCTGATTTTTGTTATTATCGTTTGTGGTACTCATGCTTGACATAATTGAACTCTGTAAGGTCACGCATTATGAACTCGCCTCCCAATAGGGTGGTGCCGTTACATTTTTTAGTTTTATGCTGTCATTTTCCTCAAATATTTTCAAAACCACAAAAGCTATCTCAACAAATTTGGTATCATTTTAAAGCCATAATAACAAGCTATCTGCCTGCAAAATGGCATTGGTATAGCTAATACAGAAGAGGAGAATACAGCTGTTTGATGTTTGGAGACCAGGGTGGTGCTGGAAGGGGTGCCGCTGGAAGGGGTGCCGTCTGTACAAACTCAATGGGGATAATCCAATAATGGCGATAATCTTTGTTCTTTTTACAATAACTAGTCATCCCACAATGTTACAAACACCATTCTGGTCCCATTTTAAAGGATATTTAGTAGTCTTTAAGTATGTGTTTCAACAGACTTGTCAACTATTTGTAACAACTAATTAATTATGGATAAGACCATGATCACCAGCTTTCTTCCTATTCGCTACACAGTCAACATGAATAATCAGCCTCAATTTACCGGATTTATAAAAATGACTATAACAGAAAAAGTTTTCAACCTATAATAGCAAAAGTATACATTTTTGGAAAGCTTGTAACTAGATGAATTCAGAAATGCAGTTTATATCAGGGAAGGGTTCATCCTTAAACAAATATTTCTGAAAATTCTAAAAATATATAAAATAAAAATTGGAGATATTCACTAGCCGGTATAATTACCATACCGACGTATTAACTTTGACAATTATATATCATCTAATGGGTAATTTCATGAGGAATTCAAATATGTAAAGTAAATAATGAGAGGGGTAGGTATAAAAAATATATGGATCTCAAATTAAAAATTAAAAAACTCGTGATATTTTCCCGAACATTTCCGATCATACCATTTTAGTTCTTGGTCGTACTTTAATTTTAATGGCATATTTGGTTTCCTCATGCAATTTCCCTTCAGAAAATGTATACTTTTACTACCTCAGGGGGAGGGGGGGATACAAGCAAATATAAATGTGTAAAGTTAAAATCATGTCGCGAAAGCCAAAATCCGTGTGTAACCCGGCGCGAAAGGAGGCGAGCTTAAAACACATGACCGTAATCGTTTTTGTAGCTACTATTGCATAATATCCTTCTGACGACCAATTATCCTTATCATACATTGTTAACTGGACGCCTGGTTATTGATGAATGTAATAGACAATATTGCACATCATTAGTTGAGATACTTACACGCATTATATAATGTACATGAAACCAATCGGATTTGCAAGAACATATTATGAAACACTGTGATTTTTGTAGTAGGTAATAAGACGCATATACATTTACACATATACAAATAGAAAAAGTGCAAATACATTGTCAATTGTAATGACAAAACAAAATAATAATAGAAGAAAAAATGCACACACAAATTGGAGAGTTCTACCACCGAGCCCACTGAAACTATATTGTATTTGGTAGGGACAATTTGAAGAGGAACTGTAGTTCTGTTAACTGTTCAGACCACAAAATCCTTTAAAAACCATTTCTTTCTCACTCATTTGCCTTTGATTTTTAACCCAATAAAAAGGGCTAAACATTTTCATATATGGTACAACTTTTGACCACCAGATTTTGAATTAATGAAGTATTGGTTCTTATGATTGTTGTTTCGGAATAGCATAAAAATCATACTAAACTGCTCACAAAAAGTATCGAAACACTTAGAAATGATCCAATATATAACGGCTCGAAAAGGTATGCATTAATCGAAGCAAATAACCAAGTGCATAATTTTGTTCTGCGTAGTTTGACACCTCGATCGTTGAGATACGATGTTGCGGAGCGGAGTTATTGTCATTTCAATGATCGTGGGTCCAGTTTCAAAAGTGACACTCATCCCTATTGAAAATCACGATTCTGATCATTCTAAACAGTAATGCAAACTTCTTTCTAGGATGATTGTCACTTTTGAAACTGGACCCACGACCATTGAAATGACAATAACTCCGCTCCGCAACATCGTATCTCATCGATCGAGGTGTCAAAATACGCAGAACAAAATTATGCACTTGGTTATTTGCTTCGATTAATGCATACCCTTTCGAGCCGTTATATATTGGATCATTTCTAAGTGTTTCGATACTTTTTGTGAGCAGTTTAGATGTATATCAATTAAAAAGAACATAACAAATTAAAATGTACCGATGACAAGGCCTATTCTCCAAGCTCACCGAGTACACGTCCATAAGGCTTGTAAGTAAACCCCCAAAACTTGGAGAAAACATGAAATATACAAGGCAGGTTTTTTTTTAAATGCATATAAAAACACTACCGATACTTGTGATGTGAAAACAATTGCATTCATAGCTAGAAGATAATATTACCAGCATCATTCTATTTATTAAAGTGAAATACCAGCTTCCCTTTTTGCCTTGCAATTATCTCCTCCAGTCGAAACGTATCTTTCAAAAGGTTATTGAAGACCCGGATCGACAAGGGGGATCCTTTACATCTGGTGATATATATGCAGCGATGGAAATACCCACATGACTTTCCACCCGGGGTAGACAGTCCCGGGGTCGACCAACCCTAAGTCGACCAACCCTACGTCGACCAACCCTGGGTGGACTACAATAGCCCCCTCATGGTTTAAACCATAATACTGTTTAAAAACACCTTGGACACTATATTCATTCTAAATTATATGTTAAAAAAATCAGGGGGTTGGCGGTCGTGGAGGTAAAAACAAGGACGGATTATTCTAAAACAACCCCGGGACTGTCCAGCCCCGGGATTTTCCACCCAGGGACTGTTTCTAACCCTAACCCTAACCCTAACCCTAACCCTAACCCTAACCCTAACCCTAACCCTAACCCTAACCCTAACCCTAACCCTAACCCTAACCCTAACCCTAGTCCACCCAGGGTTGGTCGACTTAGGGTTGGTCGACTCCGGGTTGGTCGACCCCGGGTTGGTCTACCCCGGGTGGAAAGTCATGTGGGTATTTCCATTGCTGCATATATATATATACCTCTTGGCAATTAAGAGAAGATGGTTCCTCAATTCCCAATTTTTGCTGTTGATATCCATAATACCAAATAATATCTCGTCATTCGAAATGTCATGAATAATAAAATCCCAATGTCTTTTAAAGATTTTCCAGAACTGATCGACCTCAACACATTCAATGAATAAATGTTGCAGTGTTTCAACCTTATTCTTACACTTAATGCAATTTGGACTATTAATTATACCAATTCTTTGAAGCCATTGATTTGTTGGAAGAATGCGATGAATGATCCTGTACTGAAGCCATCTAAGCCTGTTATCAATTGTAGTTTTCCATGGTAAAATATAAATATCACGACACTTTTTCACATCAAAATTGGGAGTAATTCTGTTATACCCTTCACAGGGGTATTCATAGTGTGTGATTTTTAAGAACGACGCATACTAACCGATGTTGGTGTGAAGGGTATAACAGGATTATGATCAAAATTGTAAGGATTTACCATTGTATATTGACACAACGGCGTTAAGATACTTTGATTTACAAAAAAAATTATATCACTCTTTAGAATGTATACTTTCAAGTAACTTTCTACTACCATCTATATCAAACCCAGGTCCATGGTCGATCTCATTAATACACAATTTGGTAGTAATCTGTGCTCTCCATGTAGCTGGGATAGCCTGTATAATACCATACCACCTTAAATAATAAATTACCTTGATATTGTATCATCGATCTTTATATGAAAGTGAGTTGTGTATATGGTCGAATCCAACGAAAAGTGTACACGGCTAGATTTTTAGGGTCCAGTTTCAAAATGCTTCGATCTCTTTTTCCTTTTCCCCACTCAAAGTCAACATATCAAGCTTGTATGGAAAAAAAGTGCCATCACTAATCTCTCCAATTGACTACGTGGCGGAATAATGAAGTTGAAGGTACACTTCTCAATGTTACCTACAAATACAAGTACCATATTTTGATTAAGTGATGATTATTCCACCTATTTACATATTGCATTCAAATTTGTGATTGTATTGTATTCAGAAGATGTTAATGCTGATAGAAAGTGAACATATTTGTACAGGTACTCATCTTTTTTTACATTTTAGATTCACACAGTTAGGTAGCATTTTCAGGCTCTCAATACTTTGAAATATGAGGTTGAGTCACTTTGTATACTTTCACCAAGATGATTTTAATGAACATTTGTTTTCATGTACCTCAAAGAGGGGGAATGACCCTTTTTGGAAAATTTAGAATTTTGAGCATGCGTCAGAAACTTAAATACATAGAGGAATGTGGACATTTTGTATTCGTAGGTAACAGTTAATGTATTCGTAGGTATAAGAGAAGTAAAAACGTAATAAATTAATGTTGTACTTAATTTATGCTGCATTTTGGGGTGAAATGATCATGCAGGGTTGTTAACAATATTTGTTTTTAAATAAACATGTTAAAACATGTTTAAATCCTAATATTATGGACATATTCCCCAATAGTTTACTTTAAATAGATACTAGAATATAGAATATTAATTTAATGTTGAAAAAATATACCATTTCTAACTCTCAGTTGTGATTTTGAATAGGTTTATTAAGAACAAAATATCAGGCAACAATTTTAAGCATTCCTATAAGAGAAAAACATGTTAAGACTTAAAACACGGTAGCTAATATTGCAATAATCAAAGTATTCGTAGGTAACACATTTGTTCTCAACTTTAACTTCGTTGACTAAGAACGGTTGGATTCTTTGATTTTACATATGTTTAAGAGGCAAAATTGTACTCGACGTAGTTTTTATGCCCTGAATCGCGTGTGAGGGTGAATGTCGTACAGCAAAATAAAAAAGTGTCTTGCTTGACGTTAAAAGTTGATAATATAAGAATGTGCGCTCAGCACTGCTTTTACAAAGCAATCAGAATTGCGTAATATTCAACATTTGAATAAAAAGCAAGATTAACCAAATAAACATTAAAATTATATAAAACTATGTTCCTATTTCTAAGATATAAAAGAAAACATCCTAAACATCAATAAACTCACTAGGCCTATACTGTTAGTATTATTGATCATCTAATTTGGTTAAGGAATGTTGATTAACATTAATTTACACATGATAATTACGGCAGAAAATGTTTTATTATGCTAACGTATCTGATCATCTAATTTTGTAAGTGTCTTTCTTGCTTGACTTTCAATTATTAAGAATGTGCGTTTAACTTCTACAAAACAGGCAGAAGTGTGTAATATTTAACATCTGATACAAGGCAAGATGATGACAACATACATATCGTACTGGGTTAAAATTTCGTAAAGGTATAGTTAAAAAAATCAATTAACTCGCTAGTATAATATTCTTACTCATCTCATTTGGTAAAAAGCATGTTCATCATTAAACTAAACATAATGAAATATTAAGCATATAGAAACATTTTAAGTAAGATACCTCTGATCATTCAGCCTTGTAATCTCTACTTAACAAGTTTAGTGGATCTTGTTGTATTCTTTGTGTAGTTAGTTCTTCATCTCTCTCTTGTCACGAGAATGAATATGTAGAACAGAATTACTCTTTGTTTATTATAACACATTTTAGAATGTTAAGAATGAACGTTTCAGTTTCCGTGTGAATCCAAATTATTGGATCGAATCAACTATTGAACATTTCCTCGAGCCATCATTAATTAGAAAGCAAGTGGTTTTCTTTTAGCAAACGGTTTAATTTGCCTGTAATTCATAATCTTGAATGTCAGGTTATTTGTTTTAAGCAATAAAACAACCGGTTGTCTTCCTCAATTTGTTCTAAATGAAGGAGGCAAGTGAGTCTTCTAGCAGTTATCATTTTGAATAGCTGTTTTAAACACGAAAGCCAGATCGCTTTTTAATTCATTTAATATATACTTTGAAATAATTTCATATCAGACCTTATATTATATATATATAAGTTTTAAATACGAGCCGAACATGTTCAAAGTCTAGAATATTCAAATGTCGTGCATTTCAGTCCACAGCGCGCGGAATAAAGCACATACAACTTACAGCAAGACATCCAGTTGTCAGATTAGAATTAAGATATTATTTCCTAGTTTGGAATTTGTATCATTCTAAAAGTCGTACATAGTAAGTTTTTATCGAGTTTCAACCGGAGGCAGATTCCGTTTGACATAGGAATCACCAATATGAAATATTTTGTCAGATGTAGACAAAATAGGAATTTTATGTTTAAAAATTCAATGTTGTTTGATTTAAAAACACTAATCTAATAGGTTTTGCCACGACAGAGATATTGTCAAGCATGTGCCTTTCATTGTGATTTTCTTTTAAATCAACCACTGCTTAGTTCAATTACACTAATTAATGAATGTCGGAAGCATTATTCATGAAAAGTTCTTGATTTGAGACTAAAATCAGTTAGGCCTACCCTTGATTACCTCCCACCTTTAAAAAAAAGGGAAAATGTTTTACTAAATTTCTTGTTCACTTAAAATACGTTCGGTGACATCACACAACCTGCCCGAGCAAAAATGAAGCAAGTTATTTTATATTTGTGACACATGAATTCCATTTTCAAATACAACTACAATAATGGCCAATATTATGTACCTCAGTAGTCACTTCTCTGCAATTCCAGAGGAAGTTGGTTAACTACGTATACATCATATCGACAAGCTGGTTTAAAACAATATTACGCACCAAACGATATTATTCCCGTCTTATACATTCCTGCTAAATATTTACATAATATAAGGCGCGAATGAAAGCGAAAAACAACACAGGAATTGTACCATGCTCATTAACTAATATATAGGTTACCTACGAATACAAAATGGAATATGAGAAAATTGATTATGAAGCCGAAATTTCATGGATATTATGACTAAATGTACCCATTTTAAGACGATCAACGTGTAATCTATGGATATAAATAACATTCATTCACTCTAACTCCAACAAAAAATATGTTCTCGGCAAAACCAGTGTGATTACACCATGCATTTTATTTAAATTAACACCTCCTATTTTCATTTAATAAGGGAATATTATTTTTTTCCCTCCAAATATACATATAATAATATATCCAGTCAGATTGTATGATTGCGCACTGCTTGTATGTAAAATAAAATCATTTAGGGCCAATATGCACCGTGTATATTATTGAATGTTGCCTACATATACATGTTACCTCCGAATACAACATGAAGTCAATGCACGAGAAGCTGTTCCTGATTATTTATATAAACATTAATCACCCCCATTGCGATTTAAGTCAACTGTCAGAGGATGTCTTTGCGTGAATAACATAAACAATTACACTAATAGGAGTAACAAGATTGAGACATAGGGAGACTATATTCAATCAACTTTTAAGACAACAACAAATTATTGATGCACTTGTACGCAAACTACAGAATTTTGTGAAAAGTTACTTACAAAAGCTGAAAGATTGATGCAAAACTTCTCTGTGGCTTGCCGAACGCAGCACACATTTCTACTTTATTCCAGTCGATACAAATATGTAACAACAGAGGGAATAACCACGGTATCGTTATTTGTATTTGAAGGTAAAAGTTCATATTTCAAATTTGCCTACGAATACAGCCTTTTATTGCTGATATTTCAAAAAATGTTGCCTTCAAAATGATAAAACTTGGCACACATGTACATTGTATCACACTTCGCTTATTCTATAGATATCATTCACTAATCTGTGTTTATATTAAAATGGCAGTGTTTTAAGAGCAACTTTGCGTACCAATCAAAGAAAATCAAAAAATGTTGGCAGACTTCAATTTTTTTTTAATTTTTTTTTTTTAATGTCAGGGTGCAGCATTGGTCAAAGTCTATAAAAATCCAAATTAGGTCACCGCTGGACCTTCGTTACCATAGCAACGGCCAAAATATCAAAATGACACGTTTTGGCCTATTTCAGCACTTTTATAAGGCTAAAATATTTCAAACTTTTAAGATTCACCATATGTAGGGAAAGTAGAGGTAGAACTTAACAGTCGCACCACATGATTTACAACACATAAGCTTTCTAGAAATGCAGTTCTCAAACAACCATCATGGCCTACTTGGGTTATACCATTGTTTGAAATAGGGGTGTTTTTTGTAAATATTTATTTCCTGAAATATAGCAATGTTCAACGAGCTGTAAACCCCAAAGTGGTGCTTTTTAAAAATTTATATTATCAATGTGGCTAGACTAGGTAGTACTCTACCTAAATAAAATAAAAAAAAGTTTCGGTAATTTTGACAGAGGCAAACAGTGTTGCCTGAAAGTTTGACATTTTCCCATACAATAACAGTGTTTTTGGGGGGGAAATGAGCCCCTACGAATGTTTTAACAGGAAACCAAGCATCACAAAGTACCTTTAAATACTTATTCTCAAGCAATGACCCATTCTTAAGACTGTTCTGCAGCATATGTTTTGTAGTAATATCCAAAATGGCCCCCAATATCCAAAATGGCCCCCAGAAGCCATCTTGGAATTTAGAAAATCACATAACTTCTGGACACATTAACCCAGAGACAAGATTGAGGTAACTCTTTTGACTAATTTTATGACTAGGAATCTAATACGGTGGTTATTTTATGATTTGGAGGCTGTATTCAGCATGAAATACAAGATGGCTGCCAGCGGCCATCTTGGAATTGATAAAATCACATAACATTTGAACATCTTATAACCAAGGACACGTTATTTAGGTGTCTGTTTTGACTAACTTTATGCCTTGGAATCCTATATACAGTAGTTATTTTATTATTCTGAAACATAATGTAGATGTTGCTCTCATCTTATTTATATGAAATTATTCTAAAACCTACTAGTATTTAATGACATGTATGGGTTAATTGTACTCATTATGAAAGATTCAAGATGGCTACTTGACGACTATTTTATAAATGTTATGATGTTCTTAAATATGATAAAGGGGCATTTCTTCAATAATTCCACAATGCTGAATACATTCCAGAGGCAAGTTTTTCAATCATTTTCAGTATAAAAGCCCCAAAAGCATGGGTGGATTTCAGTTACAAAATCCTGTACTGTTGCTGACCACGAATAATTGTTGCAAATGTTAAGGACAAATAAAAAGTATGATAAAACACGGTAGCTGCTTCAATTAACAAATTTTACTTTACAAATTTTAGTTTTTAACGATAAAAAACTTTAGAAGAATGCAATACAATGCATCACTCTAGTTTCGTTTTTGGTCTTTAACCCTTACCCCGGCGGAGATATTCTGGTGTGGATCAGGAGGAGGGGGAAACATTGAGGGATTTTGAACAAACAAACCTCCGCGGACCTTCTGCACGCCCCACGCGCGCTCCTAACTAAGCTAACACACAAGCGCTTACGATATAGGCCTACATGATATAAATGGCACATGAAATTCGCCAGTTACGCTCGATACTGTTACAATTCTTCCAGATACATGTATATCGAGCGATACTGGAACGTGTTTATGTTCCAGTATCGCTCCAGTTTATATTCCAGTATCGGGCGATACTGGTACGTCACACGCTACAGAAGTGAAGCATGCGCTTGGGGAGAGGATTTTGCGTAATGATTCGTAGTATTTAGGACTGTTAGGGTTAAGAATATAGTGTTTCAACCATCCAGAACATTGGTGTGTGTGCCAAATTAAACCAACGTTGCATAAAAAATGTGGTGATTTTCTACTGGTTCACGTAGTGATCCTCATTAATGATCCCAAAGTACATTCCCTCGTTGAATTGTCTTGTGATACTGAATAAGGATCGCATTCTGTCAGTGTTGGTATATTGAAAGCCAAACAAATCTGACCAATTACAGTTTGCATCCACCCATCTTCTTTATAAGAAAGTGTGTGGTAGAATACTTAAAATAGCTACTATGTTTTAATAATAGTATAATAACAAGCATTTAAAAAGCGCTCTACAAAGAACACAATACAGCGCTTAACAATATCAAACAACATTATATACAAGAAAAATGCAAAGAAAATAATATACACAAGTCATGCAAAGATAAAAAATCAGTACTTGGGAAACAAATTCATTTTTAACCGGCGTTTGAAGATACAGACGGACGGGCCTCTCTGATGATGACCGAGAGCTGATTCCAAAGTCGGGGCCACATAATAATGATAATAATAAACAGGCATTTAAAAGACGCATTTCAAACCGTAAGGAAACTCAATGCGCCGCACAAAGATAAAATCAATAAATTAAAAATTAAAAATTAAGAAAACGCACAACCTTTACAACCATAAAATACCATAACAAATTAACAAACTATATAAATGAGTAAAAGGCAAAACACAATTGAAGCGCAAAAGTCAATATAGATACAGATTTGCCAAATTACGATCTAGTGAAAAGACATGAACGGAATTATCACCAGCTTGATGTTTAAATAGAGGCACAAAAATCCTGGTAGCATCAGAAGAGGGGCGAATTCGGGGTCTGCTATCTTCATTTAACACACATGATTTTTAGCTCAGCCTACTACAGTAGGATGAGGCTCTTATTATCACGTTCGAAAGGTCAGTGATAGCATGGTGAGTTTCTAAACGCTAGGAAGTAAAAATGGCCCAGAAAATGGCAATTAAGACAAAACAGATAAAACATTTAAAAAAGTGACTCGGCATATCTTCTAGATATGTTACGATACAACATATGAGATGCATTTCCTGACGTTTTTCACTTGCGTTAAAATGTTATTAAAGGTTTAACCAAAAAACTAGGGTGTCTTGAAACTCGTCCAGGTCAAGCAAGCACATGCAAGGCAAGTCATTTATCACTATCATTATTCAAAGAAGATTTCTTGATGTACCCCATAATGCTTAGCGCCCCTACAGTATTAGCAGGGCTTAATATCACCAGAACAAACAGTGTCACACATGTGTTAAAGTAATTAACAACTGAAGGTCATCTGGTCATGTGATGAAAGTGAAGCATCCTGGGGTGCATCAAGAAATTGTTGATCATTATTTGAGCTTGTGTCAAATTCAAAACAAACAGGAGTTCCTTTAGGCCAAGAATACTTTTTTGTTTGTTTGTCCACATCCGACCGACCATGTACCTTGGTGCCGACCAAATTATTTTTTATTTTCTATTATTTTTTTAAAATAACTTTTTTTTGAGCAATTTAAATGGCCAAAAGGACCGTTTTATTCCTAATTTCGTACGCTGTAAGCTGATTTCAACATAATATAAAACATTTCTTTTGTTAGTTCGGGAAAAAATAGGTTTAGTAATACTTTCACGTATATATATCTAACAGAACATCACCACTATGTTATTTCACTTTTGCAAATTTTCTATCATAATAAATGGCGGCGACCGACAACATGTTCACGGTATCTGCGCATTGCAAATTTGTTACAAAAAATACCCTTTGACCGAGTGTTGCAACCAGTACTACAATATTGCAACTTTATACAGACAATCTGTCCGAGCAGGATTTCAATTCTAACAAACTCATGAAAAAAAGTTCAATACTATCAAAGTGATGTGTTTTGTGTTTGGATGACTATCATTCACAGTATTCATGCCAAATTTATATTCCCAAATGCAATATCCGTATTTAAAAAATTAAAAAATTAAAAATTATCCAACCTACAGACCCTACCTTTTTTGGACCTCTATGGACAAACAAACATTTATTCTTTGTTGCCTTATACCACTGCCTGTCTTCAAAAGCTTGCCCAAACAAACAATTATTGTTACTGTCACACTCCTTAATCAACATAACAATGGACAATATAATGACTGTTTATCAGTCAATCCACTGTACCAGCAGACAATGTGTGCTACTGTAAAAGCCAATATTTTCGTGTACAGATATTTTCGCACATTTTGATATCATAGACATTTCGCGAATTGTTTTTTTCGTGGGTGACCTTCTGGATGCACTGCATGAATGTTGAAAACATTATTTTGGCGTGTCATAATTTTCGCCAAAATAAAACCGCCGCCAAAATTTCAGCTTTTACAGTATATCAATAGCTACACTGTATTATAAAATTTCGGCCATGACCTTGTTGTGAAGTGTTGGTATAGATAAAATTACAACTGTTTAATATAATAATTAAATAATATTGAATGGAATCATGGAATTATGATGGTCAAAAGTACACAGATGAAAAAATCCTGGTGTTCTCTCTTCATATTCAGAGGGGTAACACATGATTGTTCCAGGATCTTGAAATACCCCCTATTTGAAGGTGTTTCGCGGACAATTTTGCCAATTTGACCCCCTTTTTCGTACTAAAAGGCGGACATTTTGCCTGAAAATGACCCCCCTTTTTCACCATTCCAAGGACACTTTATATATAGTCCCTCTATTTGCGGGAAAAACGAGGACATTCTATTTTATTTTCTTCTTCGCGTACATAAACCTCTACAAAAAACACCCCTACTTTTGTTAAATCGCGGACATAGGTTTCAAAATGACCCCTTATTTTTGGGAAACATGGACAAAGCTTCAAAAAACACCCCTAATTTAGGGAAATCGCGGACCAGGGCAGGAAAAAGAGGGCAAATCGGCAAGCTCCTTGTGCCGGGAAATGTTGCCATATCGCAGGAAATCCCTACCCCCCCCCCCCCCTAATTTTTTTTTTATTTTTTTATTTTTTTTTTAAGAGGTTTTTTTTTTAGAGTATTAGGCATTATACAGCCGATATTCCATAATATGATGCACCATGGCATCAATTGGACCTTAATTTTCCAAAAAGCTTAAAGGGCACAGGAAAAGGGATGATAATCCTGCTACAAGTCTTTGTGGGACATTCCATTACAATAAACAGGGCCAGAAAAATGAACACGCCACAAATGACATCATTTGTGGTATATTGATTATCAGTGAGTATCATGAATAGATTCAAACCAGTCACCTGGAATTTTCTTTTCATAGTACTCACAGAGCTATCAATAGTTCCACAATTGATGTCATAATCAACTAGCACATATATTGAATGCTTTCTGGTCCCTCCTCGTAGACTTGACTCAAATCACACCACTTGTATTTGCATTGCATGTGCCCTTTATGGTTCTATGGGGGGCCGCCCTCTCCGCCGCTAAACCAGCGGTAAATCCAACTTTATCAAATTTCTCTTGCAGGGAAACCTTGCATCTTTTCCAGCCCTGTCGCGGACATAGCTTCAAAAAGCACCCCTAATTTAGGAAAATCGTGGACATAAAATGTTCGCGGAATGTCCGCGGACATGGTATGTTCGCGGAATGTCCGCGGACATGATACAGAAAACCGCCCTTTTCCGCGAGTTTTGGAACGATCATGCGTACCCAAAGTCAATGTTGACTGAAACCACCGGGGCAAAAATGTACCTCAATCGTTCCAAAAGTAGGTGTAAAGTCAAAAAAAATTGCACAGTTCTTGACTCACAAAAGTCTTGTTGGTTCTTTCTCATTTCTCGCCCCCAATATGAATAACCTAGCTACGTCAAAAAAGTTCAGAAACCCAAAACTGCAAGTTGGCCACCCCCCAGGCCCCAAGTATTTCTGAACACTCCCTAAACGGCTATATCTTGCCTCACGTCCCGTACTATTAGTTATCCCCTGCATGTTCACACAATACGGAAAAATACCTATGGTTTGGCATGTCATATCACATGAGGCCGCATGCCGAATGTGATATGGCCCAAAACATGTCTGGTTAGGTAACATGCAGATCATTTATTTTATGGCGTGGGTTAGACCTTTTTGCGGTATATTTCGGCCTCAGAATGTAACAGAAATCGACTCGGTTGCATTTAAATCATCCGCCATTTTATTCGTATTTTAAGCAACTCTTCCACAGACGCAAAGTAATCGCTTTACACGTAATATCATTTCGCACCATCTGGTAACGCAGTTAATCGACGATATGGGAATATATCGTGTGGTTTGACTTGTTGTTTACACGATATGGATCAGATTTCATACGTGTTAACCAACGAGATTGAAGTATGTACACTTACTATAACGATAAAGAATAAATTGTGTATAGCTACAACATATTTTAATTGGTTTGAGCATGAGCACTTGAGTTACGGGACGTGTAGCAAGACATTGCCCCCTAAACTATCCTTGGGGATCGGCAGAATTAAAAAGTGCACATTAAGTTGAAATATCCATTGAAAGTTCTGAGTAAAATGCTGAAAAGTTGCAGAATTCGCCAGTGTAGGTAGGCATAATTTAATTTACCAAGCCAGTCATGCCAGTGGGTACTGGATATAACAGACTATAAAATCTAGAGGCAATGTAAAAGCTCATCAGAGTCCTAAAATGATGTATTTGAGGTTTATTTACATTGTTTTTTGTGTCTAATTATTTATTTAATCATTCATATGTCAAAGGTCACCTATTAAGGTCACCTTTTATGGTCAAATGTCATCTGAGGTCAAGTTGTAAAATAAGCGGTAAACATATAAAAAATGATAATTTTTGTGCATACATTATTATGTTTTGAGCTGTTCAAGTGTGAATGACATTGGATCCAAAACTTTATAATGATAAAATTGGGTGATTTACTGAGTTTTAAAAATATTTTTAAAGAAAACACTCATAGCTCAACCAATACATTATGGACCTAATCTATCCAATACATGAAATTGACAGCTTGTCACTAATGGACAGGGATAGCGCTGGATCAAAAATGTAATAGGTCTCATGACTTTTTTCAGGACCCTGTAGGACTTCAAAAAAACAAATTTAAGGGGTCCCCAACAAAATTGAGGGGTCCTGAAGTTTGGGTATTTGAAAATTTTACATTTTTACGGACAGTTTTAATGAATTTATATTGTGAGCAAAGGATGGATATGTAATTTACAGAATTTCTTAAGGTTTCCATTTCCATACATCGTCAAATTTAAGGGGTCCCTTCAATTTTGATCGGGACCCGCAGTCTTTCCAATTAGAGATCTGACGCGTCACTACAAGAAAGTGAGAGGTCTAGGACTCGCAGACGTGTCAGAATGTGACCCCTGCTAATGGATACATGAAATTTATAGCTTGTCGCTAGCTGAGCTTCTGCATCATTGATGCTCTCGTTCTTTCTGTTTTGCCTTGCTACATTTTAAACTTGCCAAGACAATTCAAGTTTGCTAGCAACAGCTGACTTCTGTAACTTGAATCCACCCATGGATGCTTTTATACTAAACATGATCTCAAAATGATTGACACCCGTTTGCCTCTGTAATGGATTTCTCATAGTCCATTATGATACCCTTTTATCATCACTAAGTTAGTTTGGCTCAAAAGAAATGCACCATAAATGTTCTAAAATGGTTGTTGGTGGCTTTCTTTGATATCCATGCTGAGAATAATTAACTCTTACAGGGGGGAATCCTAGACAGATTATTTCATGAATATTAAATTATTCAAGAGCAACATCTATTGTGTTTCTAGGTTGAATGGTTCGGCCGATATGGTCCCACACCACCAAATAAGTACCCTATTGCTTTGTGTGGTTTAGAGGTCAAGTTCATGTTAATTTGTCTCACCTTAAAGAGCTAACTGATTCATTCAAATCATTGTTTTTGTTGAAGATCAAGATGTCTTCTGCTTAAAAACAATCCCTTTTGTGGGGGTTAACCGGCATTTTCCCCCGCTACAGGCCAATGATATCTATCTTAGGTACGATAGGCTGCCTATATTCTAAGATCCGGGATTTGTTTTGCTCTAAATTGGTGGAAACAGTGACATCATGTAAAATAATAACATTCATGAAAAAGCTAGAGATTTCGGGCCTAATATGGAAGAAATAACCTACAAATGCCAAATTATGAAACATTAAGGTACATTTACAGCCATTTTTACCTTTTCTAGGATGTTAAATTTAGACTTATGGTGGGGTCTTTCTTGATTTCAAACACTGCCGGATTTTGCCAGAACGCAAAATATGATTTGGTGGTGTGCACTCATATGAAAATCTAGATATACATGTGTCAGTCTTCTTGGAATTATAATGTTGAAGGCATACCATAATAATACAATAATCACTGTTTGGGATTCCAGGGCATAAAGTTAGTCAAAAAAGACACAGAAATTATAGAATTTCATCAATTCCAAGATGGCTGCCAGCAGCCATCTTGGATTTCATGCTGAATTATAAAAATTATAAACTATCCACCGTAATAAATTCAGAGGCATAATTAACATACACATATCATTATATCAATCATGTCTCCAGGTTTATGTCTAGAAGTCATAACATTTTCTACATTTCAAAATGGCCTCTGGCGGCCATTTTGGATATTGCTGTATCCCAGCTGTCTGCAGTTGCCCAAACTTTTGCGAGGGGAATAGGAGCTAATTTTGTTTCTAAATACCCTATAGTATCAAAACCCACCCTTAACCTACCTTTGCTTTCCCTGGATCACTGAATATGACCCTACTAATGGTTATGAGCAACAGCTTCATTGAGGGCGTTTAATCTGGCAACGCTGTTGTTTAAATACTATCAAATCATGTCCAACTTAATGCTGAATTGATACAAATATCATTTGAATGCATATCAATCCTTATCAGAATTTTCTATGAAAGTAAATCCTGAAAATCCCTATTTTTCACAATGAATTAAATGTCAATAAACCGAAAAAGTGCAAAGTTCCTGGCAACACTGCTCTCCGGTACAACAATTACCGAAACTTTTTTTCTTGAAACATGTAGACCAACATCCTGTCTATTGACCCTGAACAGGCTAATTTAAAAAAAGCACCACTTTAGGGGTTATGTCATTTTTACAACCTTCACTTTTTGCAAAATTAAAATTAATCAAAACACCCTATTCTACAAAATGGTTTAACCCACATTGAAAAATTGAAAGTTAATGTTGACATCATTTTTGGAAAGGACAAGGATGGCTACTTCACTGTATAAAAGAAGGGGACTGTAATGCATGTTCTTCATACAGAAATATGACCTAATACTTATGCTTTTTTAAAGTTGTGAAATGGGTAAAATAGTGAAAATTGGGTAATTTCATATATTGGCCGTTGCCATGGCAACCAAAGGTATATTGGTAATTTTTTCACCAAATATATACATGTTGACCAAAGGTCTAAACATGTGCAAAGTATAAAGGAAATTGATATTTTAAAGTCTGCCACCACTTCTTTGATTTTTACACACAAGGTCTCTTAAATAGGTATTCGGAGGTAATGCATTTTTTTTACCAAACCGATCGTTTCCGCTTTTAAAATTTCTAACAGCTTTATCAAAAAATCGACTTGAATGTGGACAATGCATTTAAGTATTTAACATATTTAGGTATCCTTACAGCACAAATTACACTACCTCAGGCGAATTCTTCCCCGAAAGTGAGATTTAACAAAACATGTATTGGTAGGTAACGTCAAAACTTACCACAGCCAACAAAATCACAACAATTCAGGGGATTGATCAAAAGTAACAAAAATTACAAGAGGCATTCTTGAGATATCCACCAATCAAACAGGTAAAATTATTTCCGCTTAAGCTCGTTTTCATCTAAACGGTTATATGTCTAAAATAAAACCTTAACAACTATTTTGTAAAAAGGGTGAAAAATAGCAGGTTTATTGCTCGCATACGCCCAATTGTGCATAGAAGTTAGTCATATTATATATGGCGCGAAGCGTCTCATCAAGGCGGATACGTATAACACAAAAATAAAATAGTCAAGATATAGATTATTTTATTATAGGCCTGAACATCACGTGTACACTTTTCGTTGGATTCGACCATATATAGGGCAGAACTGCCGATTTTCCTACTTTTTCGAGGCACATGCAAGCAAATTATAGTTTGAAACCTCAATAACATTGGAGTTATCTTCCTTAAACAAGGTCTCTGATAGGGCAATTACTGAAAAGGTGATGTTTAAATTTGAAATGAATACTTTCTTTGAATAAGTTCATCAGGATTGTAGAAAGAAATGATAAAAATGTTTTGTTGTACAAATCCAAATAAACTCACATGCTAGACAGTTTCGTCTTCCCGTTCGGAAGACTTCTTTGGTAGTGTCTTCATCCACTTGTTTTTTTCCCGCGAGATTTTCTTACAATTTGTGCTAACAACCACCTATTTCATATTCCGAGGAGACATCTACAAACAGAAATTTCGAGCCGCCATGGGCAGTCCTCAGCCCCATCATTGCTAACTTGTTCATGGAATGGCTAGAACAAGAAGCTATCGCTACAGCACCCATCACTTGCGAACCAAAACTGTGTAGCGTTATGTAGATGACATCCTCGAGATCATCAAGAAAGACACCACACAACAACTAACAGACCACCTTAACCCAATTGACGACACGGGCAACATCAAGTTTACATACGAAGAGAAAGAGAAAGGACAGATACCATTCCTCGATATCCTTATCGTCCGAAAGGCAGATGGCTCTGTGAAGTTGCTCATTTACAGAAAAAAGACACACACTGACCAGTACTTAAACTTCTCGTCACGACATCATCTGCATCAAAAACTGGGAGTTGTGCGAACACTGTTCGACAGAATGAACAAAATTGTCACAGAAGAACCAGACAGAATAGCAGAGGAAAAACGAATCAAAGAAGCATTAGGACGTTGTGGATACTCCAGCTGGACTTTCAAAAGAGTACATTAACAGATGAAGGACAAGACCACCAAGAAAGCCAAGAGAGCAAAGAGAGCAATGGCATGGTGGTTATCCCCTACATCCAAGGTGTGTCTGAAAGACTACAAAGGTCCTTTAAGAATTGAAGACGTGAGCGCAAGAAGTCAATAAGTCCATATTTGACATATTGAGATAGAGGCATTTAAAGTTTACAAAATATTGTAGGAATCAACGTAAAAGTTCAGTTTGGCTGTTACTTGGTAAGTATATCGGTTATGTCTCTGGGATTTATATTCTACACAAAATTAGTACTTACATTGTTTATTGATCAATATTAATCAATTTATTTATTTTGGACTTACGTACTTCTTGCGCTCACGTTGGCACCATAGGATTTGTACAGAGTTTTTATATTACCAATTCATAACAAATCTTGCCAAAAAAATTCAAGCCTTGAACAAGTAATACTAACATTTATCAAAATTACATTTCTAGCAATTATAGTGTGTAATTCAATTAATTTTGAAGTTAGTTTGGGTGAATTAGCACCCTTTTAACCATGGTGTAGACAAACAGGAAAAATGACAGGAAAATTGGCTCTATTTTGTGGAGTTACAAACAGTGTTTCTAGACTCTCTCATAGCATAAAAACGTATTTTATGATAAAACGACATATTTTCTCCATTTAAATTGTTTAATATAGTGGGTCATTAACAAATTAATATATTTTGACTCTTAAGTGCAACAAAAATTTATGTTTTGTGCAGTAACATTGATAATTTACTTTGGTTCACGTTTTAGAAACACCATAATGGGTGGACTTACATACTTCTTGCACTCACGTTGGTGACAGTGCTAAATTGGACCCCCCTGAAAAACATATTTAAAAGTCTCAAATTTAAAAATCAGTAATATTCCCATGTTTCTTACCCCTAAATCTGCCCAAGACCATGTTTAACTCAATTTAGCCAAAAAAGGACTTATTGACTTCTTGCGCACACGTCTTCAATTACAACATCCAGACTGCATTGAAACCCTACAACACACTTAAACGACTATTAGTGCATCCCAAAGACAAACGAGACACGTTGCAGACCAGCGATTGTGTTTACAAGATCCCTTGTCACTCTTGTGACAAAGCCTACGTTGGTGAGACAGGCCGTCTGTTTGGTACAAGGTTAAATGAACACAAGAAAGATGCTAAAAAAGTTAGCGACAAAATGTTCACGAGAGCCAACAGACAACATAAATCAGCGGTCATAGACCATATAGCACAAGAGAATCACACCATCGACTGAGACGTGGCATCAATCCTTGACAAAGACTACGACAAACATAAGCGATGGATAAGAGAATCCATTTGGATACTCAGGCAGGGGGCCAAAATCATCAAACGCAACGAGGGTATTTATTCTCTAAATCATGTCTACGATCCACTGTTAAAACCTGAGTTTCCTGGGAACGAAAGTGCAAGAAAATTTCGCGGTAAAAGCAAGTGGATCAAGTCACTACCGAAGAAGTCTTCCGAACGGGAAGACGAAACTGTCTAGCATGTGAGTAGATAATTGGATTTGTACAACAAAACATTTTTATCATTGAAATAAATACATTGATGAAAATGTATTTGTTTAAACAAATAACAACTCAGTTACATGGAATCAGGACATTACTTGATGCCAAATTAAAACCAAATCAGTCAATGGTAGCACAATATTTTTCAAGCATCTGTGCTGCAAATGTAATAGTAGCCTGAAGTGACAGAGACTTCTTTTGGAACATATGATTTATTTTAAATTGAATAGTTTGACCTCGGTTCCTATAGTCTTCAGGACTGCATGCTTACCAGATGCGGTGGCTTCACGCTTCATTGGCAAAAGCTGCTGTCGATGTAGCTGCATCTCCTGGTGAGGTAGGGGGATACTTAATTCTTTAAACATCTTGTAGGGAGGCGCTGGGGTTCCACCCCAAGTCGCCATAGAGGGCTACTCACGGAGTGTTACGGGGTGCCTTCAAGATATATCTTGCCATTTGAAACTGCAAGTTCTCTACTTTGTTGATATCAGCCTTGCTACCACAGGTCCATACTGAGCATGCATAATTAATAGAGGGAAGCGCTATGGATTTCCAAAGAATGTTACCATAGGGCAATTCCGTAAATAGGTAAACCAAACGGCAAATCACATTCTTGGCTCTCATTCAGTGGAAATTGTTTCAAACTAATTTTGGTTTATGGTAGCTTGAGGGTCACTACATGACTTTATATCAGATACATACTTTTGACAAAATTGGGCAATGGTTTGTCGCAGAGAAGCAAAAAACCGTTTTGGGGGTGAAAATAGCAGTGGGGTCGGACGTACATTTGTGAATGATGCACATTTTCAAGAAGATGTAACACTGTACTTAGTGACTGACTGAGCCATCAAACTATCATATTATGGAAGTACAGGGTCAACACTTATAGGCTGATACCATAACAAAATGATATGACTTGTACTGCTAAAGAGGGAGTACATCAAAGGGCGTCGAACGTACGCTCTGTGAATTATTTGCAAAAGTACGTCCGACCCCTCCAAAATGTACGTCCGACCCCCACCTATTTTTTGATTGTATTTTTTTTTGGAGATGAATGTGGACATTTTTGTTCTTGCATTATGTAGAGGCATGTCTCTTACAAACCCTCATCAATAAAAATGCACTGCAACCCTTACACTTTCTTAAAATGTGTACTCTTTTGAAGCATGTAGGAAAAAAACATTCCGTGTGAGTACGTCCGACCCAGGGTAGTTTTTGCATCTTTTCTTACATTCATTTTAATTGAAGATCCATTATTTAATGTTAGAATAATAGTACTACCAGGGGGACATACAAGACTGATACAAATATCGACCCAACACTAATAGCGAGGACTACCCAGACCTTTAAAGTGTGCGAAATGTACGTCCGACCTTACGGAACTGCCCCATAGTAAATCTTATTACACCCCATACATATTCATGAACTAGTTATGCCAATTCATTGGCCAATTCCTATCACAAGTACTATTTCCCTAGGGAAATAGTTTTGACTATTTCCCTACAATCTCATCCCCAGAGTCACAGTGAGGTGTAATAAAACAAATACTACATGGTATGATCGGGGCAATAGGGCATACTATTTTCCCTCGGTACTGGCTACGGGCCTATCACCCCTCAGGCCCGTAGCCAGTACCTCGGGAAAATAGTTTGCTCTATTTCCCCTCTACCATGTAGTATTTGTATACTATTGAAATTATCGTGACTATCAACGATCGATTAAATATACGCGATCAACCTATTGCCCTTCTTAATAACTTCATTGACATGAGTGTGATCAGACAACTTTCTTGATATGGGGACCCCTAAGTATTTATAGTGATCGATATTGCCTAGTTTCATGATTTACGGTACATGATTTACAACTGATAAGTCAAACTTCATTATAAGAGAGAAAAGAATACACGTAAAAGTTTGAAAAAGATCACATATTATTGCTTTAAATACTAATACCTTTACAATTCTATTAGGACAACTATTTCTATTCAAACTTTTCAGAATGACAGAAAATCAATATATTATTTGTTGCTAATGGTATTTTGTTTAACTGTATTGGGATTATCTACCAAACAGTATTTGGTGTTAGCAGTGGCTTTTTTATATTATACAGGCTGTCCCAAAATGATTAGTACCCATCGATGCCCAAAGTTCAATCATTTTTATCATCATCAAAATCGATGGGATTAGGTCCGGGTTTTTTACTTCATCTTTGTCATACTGTAGTATTTTATTAGAATTTTAGATCATGAATATTGGATTTATTAAACTCAAGATATACTCCATTATGTAAAACATGGTGATTTCACCTTTTTGGCAAAGTGCAAAAAAATGTGTTTTAAACAGCTTGTTTGAAAGACACTGATACATTCTCTTAATCTCTTGTCTGCTAATTATCTGTGGTTCCTTTCTATTTTAAACTGCTGTTGTATTATATTGTTGTTCAAACAATTAATACTTCTTCATTTGGATTCAATTTGAAGGGTAAAAATGGATCGTCACGCATGAGTGACCCCGAGCTTTGTTTCTATAATGAGCTAGTTTTGAGGCTATACTTGAGGGACATTTAAACAGGTAAAGCCGTAGTCATGGGTAATAAGCAGTGGCCTGGATTTGTTTTTCATATTGGGGATGCAATTTCCTACAAACTTGCTAAAAATAATAAAGTCCATTAGTGTTTAACTTCACGAAATCCATTATCCAATGTGAAAATGAAATCTAAGCCACTGCACTGGTGATTCACCAAATACCACTTCATTTAGAAGTCCCTAAACACTTGTCAAATAAAACAATGCATGGGGTCACTCAAGTGTGACAAACTTCTTTTACCCGTTATTTTGAATTAAGGAGAGTTATTAGAAATGATTTGAACACCCATAACCAATAACAGTTGCAACAGAAAGACACACAAGATGATAGTGAGTAGACAAGAGATTATGAGAATACTCAAGTTTCTTTTAAACAAGCTGTAATAACACACACACACTTTTTTAGCACTTTGCCAAAAAGGTGAAATCACCATGTTTTTCATCTAAAATTCTAATATAAAACTACAGTATGACAAAGATGATGTAAAAAACCCGGACATCATCCCATCGATTTTGATGATGATAAAAATTATTGAACTTTGGGCATCGATGGGTACTAATCATTTTGGGACAGCCTGTATACATATACGTGCTACGTTTATTTTGAAATTGTTTCTTTTCCAAATAAAGGCGTTAGTATTTGAATCAAATATATCCATAGCAGTTAATAACGTCAGAAATGACGTCACAACAAAGGAGATGATTGGATGAATAAAACACGGATACCGATAGACCAAGTACAACGCACACAGTGATTCGGGTACTTTATCTTCCTATGCGAGTCAGCAAGTTGTCTTCGAAGTCAACCTAGTCAAATCTACCGACAAATTCTCTATTGTGCATCATTGAAGATAACCAGCTATATCCTAGTATTGCGGGTGAAAATCGATCATTCATAGACTTTTGGAGATGATTGGATAGGGTAATCTATTGTCAGATCGCTGAAGAGGGAGCATACTGTAACATCTAGACCTGTAGTCGGCCTATCATTGTTTTTCACCGCACACCTATGTAAATCACGTAAGTACTAAAGAACTTATATTTTTTATCGTTGATCCCGAAGATTTGGTCGCAGTTGTATTTCAATTAAAGGTAATAACCCCATATTGAGGGAAGAGCAATAAATGTCAATGTTTGAATCATTTTTCGAAATCGATATCATCTTAATAGTGTCCAAGCGACGCATGGATTTTATAACTTTTTTATTACGCCTATAATTTAGGCATTATGCCTATTATACAACAGACATATTGTACTAATTATTGCTGATATAGGCTTCCATTACACGAATCAGATCTCTTGTATCGGCTCAGAATATCAATATCTACGCTGTTTTGCAAGACAACCAATTAATAGATGAACATTTCAAACGCAAATTCATAAGACGATAGATGAAGGATAGAACTTTAATGGATATATGAATTGAAGAATAATTCATTGGTAGATTACCAGTGTAGTCACCTTCGGAGCCATAATTTCACCCTTATTAAGATGAGCACTCCTGATGTAGTTCTCGTTGAAAATGACTATTGGGAAAAATCACCGTGTTGCATAATATAGCTTTTCTTCATCATCTTCATCTGTGTAGATAATTTTATGCTCTGAGGTCTCTGGGCTGAGGACCAGACTTTGGAGGGTTAAACCGGTTTTGTGAGCGCTCAACCGTCCCACTTCCCTCATGGCATATGGTTGGAGGTGGAATCAACTCCGCTTGTCTGAACGCCTTGGTGCTTCTGCAAAGCCAGATTATGTAGCTTGCTCGTAAGGCTGTTTTGGCTGCTGTGTCTAAGATTGGTTTTCTCTTCCCGCTGGGGATTCCTAGTGAGGCCAGACATTTGCTGATCGTAGTACTATAAATCCCCCTGCTTCCGACTTCAACGGGAAAGTAGTTTACAGACCATCCATTATTTTCACATTCTGCTACAAGGTCTTGATATTTACATTTCTTCCTGGCGAAAGCATTTGCAAGGTTTTCCTCTGCTGGGACTGTCAATTCAATGATGATGACATTTTTAGTCCGAGTTGAGAAAATAGTAATGTCAGGTCGCTTGGCCGTCTCAACAATTTCTGGAGGAAATACTATCTGCGAGTGCTCTTCATCCACCAGGAGTTTCCAGTCACTAGCATTTTTCAGGATGTCTGTCTCTTTTGGCTTTCTGTACGGCAAGACTGGATTACGGTATTTTGTGCCATCTGCTGTTTGGAATGCTATGGTAGGACTGAAACTTTGAGACTGGGATGTTGATGGTCTGTTGTTGTTTGCTTCATCGACATATGGTATTAGTCCTGATACAATTGCTCTCAATGTTTGGTCATGGCGCCAATTGTACCTTCCATTTTCTAAGGAAAAGCTGCAACAGTTCAGGATGTGGAGCAGAGTACAATTTCGGTGGTGACATAACTGGCACAATCCCATATTTGTCTTGCCCCAGAGTCTCAGGTTAGTTGGTGTTGGGAGTTGGTCATGGATGGCATTTATCTGGAACGACAGGAGTTCTGGTGTCCAAACATACAGGAGTTTCTTCCATGATGTGTCCACTTGCATGGCAGAGTCCCATCGCACCCACTGTCCTTGTTTCGCGCATCCATAAAGGTAGATCAGCATCTCATCCTCGTCAACTTCTTTAACCAAACTGGTCAGGCACTGCCTGTGTTCTTTCAGGGTCATGTCTTTAATTAGCTTCTGATTCTTCTTGAACCCCAAGCCTGCTTTATCAGTCTGACCTCTGCCGATTTCGTTAAGGATGAGATGTTGTTCTTTTTGTTCCAGCTCTTTCACTCCATTCCATCTGGACCTCTTCTTTTTCATCTCTAAACACTCTCTGTATAGTGTTTGAGTTTTTCCATCTCTGGAGTGCTTGTTGAGATGGTATTTGGTTAGCTGCATACATTTCACTGAGGTGGTGAGTCGCTTTAGTTGTAGGCCGTAGCGTTTTCTGGACCTGTATAAAGCACTGTTGGTAGTACTTCTGGTTACTCCTGCCCACCTCTTCAGATGCTTTGTGCAGATTGCCTCCAGTTTCTCAATATAGGTGATTGGGAAGTTGTAGATGGTAAATTCCCATACCATTTTTGGGATGATCACATGGTTGTAGATCCACATTTTCATGATACCATTCAATTCGCTTGCATCTGTTAACTCCAACATAGCAGACAACTTGCTGGTAACGATTTGCCTGATCTTATCATCCTTCAAGTCTTCATAGATTAACTTCCCAAGGAATCTCATTGGTTGGCTGTGGATATATGTAATTTTCTGTCCGTCAATGATTAGTTGGGGGTCGTAGGCTATATATTGTGTTTTATGGCCTTTTCGCTTCTGGTCTGCATTCGGAACCACTTTCTTCATGGCATGAGATTTACATTTAACAGGCTTGGCTTTCATGGTTCTTGACCATTTGAGGAATTCGTTGGTGGTATTTATGAGTCGTTGACAACCCTCTGTGTTTCTGGCAACCAGTGTAAGGTCGTCGGCATATGCTTTAGCTGAAGACACAATGTTGGAATTACTCATGCGGTATCCAAGATGATCAGATTGGTCGAGTAGATCCAGACAGAGATTGAAAACGGCTAGAAATAGAATGGATGATAGCGGGCAACCTTGAAATACTCCAATAAAGCACTGTATCCAGTCTGTTGTCCACTCCTCTGTTTTCACACGGATGAACACTTCATCGTAATAGTTGAAGATAATCTTTCTGATGTCTTCCGGCACATAGTACCATTCCAAGGCAAATTGTATGAGGTTATGTGGTACACTTCCATACGCGTTCTGTAAATCTAACCAAGTTGTCACGATTGGCTTGCCATTCTTTTTGGCATCTTGAAGCATTTCTGTAAGGGCTTCTGTGTGTTCAACACAGCCTGATATTTTCTCCATGAAGCCCTTATGATTCGCTGAAATGAGATACAATATGTGCGTTATTATTGGGCCTATTGTTATTTTACATGGAATTATGAGGCAAATGATTGACCATTTCTTTAGTTTATATGCTGACAAGTTGGTGAAAACGGCTGAAAAATGTTCAATCGGTATTCAAAACGTGTATGACGATTAAATACATTGACAACATAATTAATTTGTACTGTAAAAGACTAATTTGCTTTTCACAATTGTCGACTGAACACTTTGTCGGACCAAATCAACCTAACGTGAAGAATAACAGCGAAATTTGTTTTAAACTGAAAATTGATAATGTAAGCCGCTGTGACTAATGTGTATTAAAAATGTTTTAAAATGAACGGAAAACCTTATAAGTGTCATTAGTATATTATATCGAATTAACACATAACCCAATGGGATCCTATTTATTGAAACATGAAATTAAACTGTTTTCACATATATATTGACGCAACCGCCCAGCTTTTGAAAATCGGACATTTCTGATGGAAAATACAGACTTTCTGGTAAATATTTGGTATAGATGGTAGATTTCAATTTTGGTCGAAATGATCAATTTAAATAATAAAAGTAGTTGACATAAAATACGCGTAAGAAGAAACCATGCGTTAATCAGATTTTCAATGGCTTTTTAAGTTCTGTGAATTCTTTGAGCTAACAAATTGAAAACACGTTTTTCATCGATTTTCGATTAAGTCTTGCAACACGAGGACAAAAAGAGACATCTCAATGAAATTAACATATAATGTAGGAAACATGTTCGCCTTTATATTGCAGGTGTTTAAATTTAAAACATTAATCTTCTTTTATAAACACGGTATAGTTCATTCTGATATAGTTTATTTAGTTACTGAAATGTTGTATCCTATTTGACTCAATTGCCAATGGCAAAAACTCCAGCGTAGATGTACTGTCATAAGTGATGGCTTAAGTTTATATAATATGCTACCTTAATGCCACAAACTGGGCGTAGGTGGTTGACCGAGCGCAATTTTATTGATTTACCACTTCATGGTGTTAGAGTTTGTCAATTTTTACACCCATCACGTTGACACTAATGGTGCGTGAGCTTCCCCGGACACTTAAGCACTTGGGATGCTGACAGTTAATTGTTGATTGACACAAACAAGTCGATAGTATTCTATTTTAATACATAACTGAGACTTCACCCTATTGCTATTTTGCTCCATTATTGTGTACAAATGGGGCGATACAATAAAATAATATTTTTTTGTAATTACTGTTTTTTAGCTTGGTTTAAAGCGTATTGCCTAATCCGGACCAAACTTTGATTTACTATTTTGTAGACATTGGTTGGGTTTTCTTTCGATTTATTTGTATAGCTCAATATATTTTACCCCCAAAACGTTAATACATTTGCCATGCAACGATGGCATACTGTACCGGGTGGTTCAAAAAAAAGTTGACCCAAGTTCAAGGTAATTTTTCAACCACATTTAAAGTTTCAGAGAATTTCTGTTTACTTAGTCTTGATCAGAAGTAAGTTTTGAAATTATCCTGATAAAATGGTACATTTATCTTGGTTGGTTCTTCAGATATGGTTCATTACAAAAAGCATGCACTAAAACTGCCTTGGCCACGGGAGCGTCCTTTAGTAGAGATGGAATGCACAAAGTGAACTTACACACGATTGGTCACAAATTGTAAAAATAGGAGAAAAAGGAAAAAGGAAACATCTGAAACATCTGTCTGGTGCTTGACATTACCTACCTATACGTATCTACGTTTCTTTGTTGAATGTGAATGGCACATAAGCATAGAGATTGGGATACTTTGTCAGGGCGGGCTTTTCAATTCTGAAACTAGAACATGCTGTTTTGTATAAGACACAAACTAAATAACGCTACCGTGGACAAGTCAGTTTTGTACATGTTTTCTGTTATAAACCATATCTGAAGAACCAAACAAGCTAAACATGCCATCTTTTCAGGATAATTTCAAAACATACTGCTGATTAAGACAAAGTAAAGCCAAATTCTCTGCAACTTTAAATGTGGTTGAAAAACAACTTTGAACTTGGGTCAACTTTTTTTTGAACCACCTGGTATTGCACTCTGAAATAAGTTAAATTTGTCACGTCACACAAGATGGATTCATGAACGTTTTTTTCTGGACCATTGCAAACATCTGCAGACATTACCGGGACAAGACCTGACGTGTCTCCTCTGAATTTTTACAAAGTTAACCAGTAGTTTATTTTGACATACACAACCCCTGATCTCCTTCCCTAAATGTTTTTGGTAACGAAAAATAGCAACACTTAGAGCAGAAGTCAGAGACAAATATTTTAAGTTTGCGATGTGTTCAATGTTTGATTATAGGCTACTGTAGAATGCTACAAAACGTGTAATATGCTTGTAATTCGTACGTGTAATATTATAAGCGAAGCTATGATGAATCAATTCTAATGACATTTTGAATATAATTGCAATGTAAAATTGGAAACAATTTATATTTTAATACACGGGAAATATTATTTCCCCCCTAAATCATGCCCCATTTAAGGGTAAATCCATCCTTAATCATTTTCAAAATAAATAATATATACCTTGAAAATACACGCAATACTCGCAAATAAAGAGTTCTGGCATCAGTACCTGTACTGATCATTTTTTAACAATAACGACAAACTCAGGGGTTGGACCAAAAATGTATGCACATTTCATGCGAATTAGAGGAAAATATTTGTACGTATTCAAACCACTAAAGACTCTACTGGGATATGGAGGAAAGGGTTTTCTATCAATTTAATATCAAATTAGCTGGTAGTACGTCTATGAACTTCAAAAGGCTGATTCTCCTTACCTATATTGCACTATCACAAAGTGTGCTAATTAGTAGGCCATCAACTTCAATCTTGATATTTTATGTTGTTATGATGTTTCTAATTCCGAGCATTGGAACAATACGTTGCATTATCGGCCGATACTTTAACTTTTTACATTGTCAAGTACCGGGCAATACTGGAGCAAAACGTCCTAGTTTCAGTCGATACTGCAACATATTTCGGGCAATATTTATGTTCCGGTATTAAACGATACTGGTATACCAGTATCTAGGACCTAAAGTACACTTTTGTCGATGATGTCTTACGGAAATTCACAAAACCAGATACTGGTAGACCCAGATTTAGTGAAGCCTCGTTCAGACACATAATTGTATTATTATCGTCCCCTTTCATCGGGTGATTTAAAAATAATGACAGATACCATTAATTATTGTAAAATAATCCCAACAACAATATTGATTCTATATAATTGAAGAGCTAAAATGAGTTATTACCTGGCAATATATAATATTTTGGTAGTAATTATTAGCAATGTGAGTAAATTGTTAAAGAAGACCCTAAATCCCAAAGTACTAGTAATTCAATGCAGAAGTCCGAGATATTATGCAAAAGGACTTCCGCCCATGAAAAGAATAATGTTTTGCAAAAGGACTTGTGTTCAGTTATACTGCCCTGTATCCAGTTATACTGCCCACTGTAATTGACTATCCAAAGACAAGTAAAGAATCAAACGAGAATTCTTGTTCCTGTTTTGTTCCTGTTCTGTCCCCTCGCCACCTCCCCCCCCCCCCCCCCCCCTTACTGTTTAATTCGGAGATAGTGATTGTTTTGATGTATCCATGTGTTTAGTGCTAGTGGTAAGAATTAACAATACCACATCAACCTGGCCCACACATTCAACAATGCTTTTCAAACGATGAATGGCTGTGCTCGTAAATTGAACTGTTGTATGGCTACCTCCCCCCACCCCCCCCCCCCCCCCCCACCCACCCCATCTTCCCCGTTTAAAAGTAGGCTGTTTTGCACGTTTTATTCAGGTAACTTAAAAATGAGGTTCTTCTGTATAAACCTGCAAGTACTGTATCAAGTCAGTATTGGCAATTTTTGAAATACTTTAATAATCTACTAAGGAGACATCATTATAGGCCTGTGCCCGCAAACCACTACCCACAGCCCCACTGTAATAATATAAGATTTTTCTTGTTAATCCCAATTGTGTGTACCATTCAATTATTTGTTCAGTCCAATTTTTGTTTTGGTGAGTGATTATCCTCGTGTGCTAAATTTTTTGAGTGCATTTTATTGAAATGTTTTGCAAAAAGTCATACATCCATTTTTTTTGAAAAATAAATAACATAATAACAAAACAACAAAAAAGTGATTGATTTGAAAAACATACCGTATTTGATTGGTATACTCTGTACGTCTTTAATTATACACATTATATTTCCAAGTATCAATCACACTACATGTTGTCCAGAACACTTTCATGCTTTTTTCTCAAATTCACTCAAATGGACGTAAGCCCTTTTGCATATCAGCTCTGCATATATGATGTTTTTTTCTTCTTTCTTAAACCACATAGTAGTATTTAATTCTTAATGTTCATTTTCTACAGGTATTTGACCAGCACCTTCAAGACGATGAACGCTGCGGTCTACGAATTTGCTTAGAAACAAACTTCTGCCGCACAACAATTACCTCACGGTTAATTTCTGAGAGTAACACATTTTGGTTTGATGATCCTTTCAAGCAAGAAAGTGATACGAGCGTATAATTTATCATTTCGTCATTTTTAATAGCTTGAAGGATTAATGCATGTAATCTACCATGTCATCATTTTAAGTGTTGGAATGTGACAAAATAATGTCCTGATACGATCTTGTTGACAGGAATGCATTCAAGACAATTACAGATTGCACAATACATGTATGGACTGGCTTTTAGCATTACATTAACATTTAATATATAACTGCAACATCTTACAATGACTTTCATTACAGTGTAGTAACGATTAGTGAAATCACTATGGAATTTATACTGCACATTGCAATTTCATTGGTCATTTTGTTGCCAAAGGGGCGCCACTGTTTTGAAAATACACCAGCCGTGGATGTTTGCAACACTCAACAAATCAATTTAACAAGAGATCCATTGCTTATTGGGACAACGAATAACGTGCCAGATGTAGAGAGCAAATATTGCAGCATTGATATCGTTTTATTGGAAGGTAATGTGACATCAATTACGCTTCAACATGTTCAAGAACATATTGAAACCGAAAGGTTTTCTTACATGTATGTTGAAGAATATTCTGACAACCCTGAAAATCCAAACACCAACTTTGACAACTGTAGTACCTCTCATGCTCGGTATATATCGTTTGCATTGAATCATAATAAAATATGTACAATTTCCCTGCCCTTCAAAATATACAGATTGCATTTCAAAAATATTCAGGCACATCTAAACGTATATGCTTTGCATGCATATATTCCCCTATGTGTAACAAATCACCCTGAGATGGGGATACAATTTCAAAATACATGCAATATAAATACATATGACATGGTTAAAGAAGGTATTCCAGTTTACGCGTGGCCTCCAGATCCAGATCAAGTGACATATGACATAAAGTGTCCAGAGAAATGCGTTTGTACCCTAGGCTTTAAACAATGGACAGTTGTGTGTGGAAACACAACATCAAATGCTTTAATGATCTATAATTCCAAAATTACTGCTTTAGATTTAAATGGTTTACGTTTCAATCACATTCTACCTGACGCTTTCTATGCCTTGAGCAAATTGAAAACATTATACTTGGCTAGCAATAATATCACACATTTACTAGTTGATACACTTACCGGATTGCCGTCATTACAATCGTTGTATTTGCACAAAAATATCTTGGTTGAATTGCCTGTTAACGGTTTTAAAGACTTAAATCGGCTAAAGTACTTAGATTTAACACAAAATAATATTGCTATTTTGATCAATGGAGTATTCAAAGGACTTCAACGGCTAAAGGTGTTAATAATTACTTCAAATGAATTGTCAAGTATGGAAATGTGTGTATTTGATGATTTAGGGCAATTACAAGTATTACATCTCAATTATAACAAACTGGTCGAACTGCGTGACGGCTTGCTGGAGAAAATGAATGGTATCATCACCCTTAAGCTTAATAGTAACGTGATAACAACATTGGGAAAACGTGCTTTTACCACACTTCATCAAACAAAGACGATTGCACTTGAAGACAATCAACTAACTTCATTACCACGTGAAATATTCGTTTCAACAGGAATGGTGACGGAACTTACCCTGTTTGATAATAACATAACAGAGCTACCGCTTGGTTTATTTGTATATGCGGTTAATCTCAAACTTCTTGACCTTCAAAGGAACAGATTAACCGTATTACCTTCGGGGATCTTTGATCCATTGGTCAAACTTCGTTATCTTATATTAGGGGATAACGATTTGTCGGTGCTATCGATCACGTTTCACTCCAATCTCAGGTTGTATACATTATCGCTAAAAAACAATTCATTAACTAGTTTATCACCCGATACCTTTGATTCAAATCCGGAATTACGTTTTCTTTATCTTGGGAATAACGTCTTATCATATCTGCCGATCGGAATATTTAATGGCCTAATTGAATTGCAAACTCTTACTTTGCACAACAATCTATTGCGGGAATTACCAAATGACACATTCTTTCACTTGCATAAACTTCATACACTGTCTCTTGATCATAACAAAATTTACGAATTAGAAGCTGGGGCGTTTGGTGCATTGGATAATCTCCGAGTATTATATCTTGAACACAACAAATTGTCTTCACTGCCACAAAAAATATTCCATTCACTTGGAATCCTAGATGTACTAACACTGAACAATAATTACTTGTCTTTGCTGCCAACAGAAATATTAAGACCATTGAGTCGCCTGTCTTTACTGTACATACAGAATAATAAGATTTCAGAGTGGCCTAACAATACAATGGACTTCATACGAGTATTGGACGCAAGTAGAAATAACCTAAGCTCCTTGCCCAAGTATGGGTTTAAGCATACGTTTTTGAAAAGGTTTAATCTATCGCATAATCATCTGGTAGCTATACATTCATTTGGTGAGTTACCAAAGTTGGAGATTCTTGTACTAAGTTTCAATTTTATATCTCAAATCAACGGCACAGTTTTCGATTATCTAATTTCTTTAAAATCACTATATTTAGATCATAACTACATATCTGATCTACCAATTTATATTTTTAAGTATCTAGACAATTTGATAATTCTTGATTTGACACGTAATTTCTTGAAAACAATCAATCAGGAATTGTTCAGTTCCCTACGAGTTCTCAAAACCCTTCTCCTAACCGATAACCAAATACAGATAATTACGGGAAAACCTTTCAATGGCTTATATGAACTCAAAGTTCTGAATATTCAGCTGAATGTGATAACTGCTTTAACAAAACACTTTCTTGATGGACTGAACCACGTCCAATTAATTAACATATCAGGGAACCAAATTGAAAGTTTGGATGACCAACTATTTCAAAATATGAGTATTAACGTGTTAGACTTTAGGCATAATAGCTTACACCTCGTAACGAAACAATCCTTTATAGGTCTACAAAATTCAACTATCGTACTGGTGGACGAATATAGTACCTGCTGCTTTATGGAGGATTTTGTTAAATGCATCTCCAAACATCCTAGACAAGTTTATCTAACATGTGAGCGAATGCTTAACGATATTGCCTTGCGAGTTTGCATGTGGGTGCTTGGCATAATGATTATACTTTTCAACGGAATGGTGTTTGGTGCTCGCTGTATATGTAGGCCTAAAGCGCGAGGTACGGTTCAATCTGTATTGATATTAAATCTCTCGATTTCAGATTTCATAATGGGAATTTATATGATCATGTTGGCTTTAGCTGATGCATATTATGCAGATTATTTTCCGTCGTATGCTGATTTATGGAGACAAGGAAGTGCTTGCAAAATAGCCGGCATACTATCCCTTTTATCCAGTGAAGCTTCGGTATTTCTTCTAACTTTAATCAGTTTTGACAGGTTTCAAGGTGTGAAGTATCCATTTAGTTCCCGTCGTTTACGTCCAAAAAGTGCGAGAATATGCGTGACAATAATTTGGTGTGTTGCTATACTACTCAGCGTAACACCAGTGTTACTTGCAGGAATGTTTCAGGACGTTTATGAAATTTCTGAAGTATGTGTCGGTGTACCAATAGTAAAAAGACCCGTTTCTTTCACAGAAGCTAGATCTATAGTAATTGAAATAACCTTTGCGACTGATTTGTATCAACATGTAATTAGACCTAATCCATTTTTTCTCCCGGTTCATCATATACATTCAATTGTAATACCTCAGAATATAGACTATTTGACAACAGTGGTCGCGTATTACAAGATTGCTACATATTTTTCAATCATAGTATTCATTGCCGTGAATCTGATTTGTTTTATTTTGATCGCAATCTTCTACATAAATATCTTTCATACCATCAGACAAACAATGGCAGCAGCCGGGAGCAATTCAACTCAAGAAGAAGAAATACGCAGGGCGATGAAAATGTTTGCAATAGTTATAACGGATTTCCTATGTTGGGTACCTCTTGAAGTCGTATGCATATGTGTTCAGGGAGGACTCATCACAGTAGACCCAGTGATCTATGCCTGGACTGTTGCACTGATTTTACCAATCAACTCAGTCATTAATCCTTTTCTTTACACTTTGGTCGTATTTATTTCTGATTATAGAGATGAAATACGTAAAAAAACACCAAAAAACGTGATATTCAAGGCCAGACAGAATTCTGAAAAAGAATAATATATATAAATGTATTATAAGTTAAATCATTTGGAACGGTACTTGCTACTCAAAAACTATATAAATTAAATACATTTTATTAAAGACGCTAACTCTATGTCACTTAAACTTATTTAATGCGGTTCATAGATATTGTGCGAAATATCAATCCGCGTATCATTCAGAAACAATTCGATACTACGATTAGGTTTGGTGTGGTTATATTCATATTAATTGCATCAATATGTTAACATAAATTTATATAGATGTGATGAAAGAGCTCACATCTGAGCAAAATAGTTTGCCCTCCGCGAGTGGGTCTATTTCTCTTTAAAAAACCGAATTGTTGGCACATACCATTTTTTCCAAATCATAATCAGCACTTGGTGGAAAATTTTGTTTTTGTTGAAACTTTTACATATAAAAAACACTGGCTCAATATCACACTCAACTATTCCCAAAATATCAGGTGTCACACCACCAATTAATTCCCCTATTATATTACATGCTAAAGAGGTCAAAATAAAGTCTGATTTTTTCAGCTATCGAGCGACTGGTTTGTTCAAATCTTGGTTTTCTTTAAAGATACTGATGTCTGCTATCAAAACAACACCAATTTTTTTGGGGGGGGGTTGACCAGCACTTTTCCCCGCAACAGGACGTCGAATACTAGTCTACTACTCTCAAAATCGCTCTCTGCTAGCTATATTCGGTGCATTTGTCCTAGAAGAAGTGAAAAGAGAAAAGTTGTGTCAGATCTTACTATTACAGAAAACACCAGGGTTATTTGGATAAATATTAAGTTTATAGTCTACAAATCACAAATAACACAAATTTCTTTCATATTAAGCGCACTGTATACCTTTTCTGTACATTTCAATTAATGGTGAAAGCTGGGGTCAATCTTGGATTAAAAACACTGGCTCGTGTTGGCGCTAGCACACATTTCTTTGGTGGTGTGGAAAAAATTTCGGGCATTATAATGCCAATACAGAATAAAAGTCGATACAACACTCACTTTGCCAATCAACTGAAGTACACACCCGTATTCACATACACGAGACACATCACATAATAAAGTTCCAATTTTCACGAGAAAAAATGAGAACAAAAATACATGCAACATGTGGATGTAAAAAGCTCATTGTTTGCGGGCAATATATATAGTCATGCAGTAGTAGACCTAAGTGATTATTATTAAAAACAAAATTATATGAGAAGAGAAGAGCTGTAAGTATCCATATACGAGTGTATAGAACTTGCGCTTGTAATGAAATACATTTAAAGTTCAGTAGACAAATCAGTAGACACAGAACAAATGCTGGCCTATCATTGTCAAATTGGTGTATTTGTCTAATCCTATAAGTATTTGATGGATAAGACTAAATTATTAGCATATTTACACCTTTAAAACGTTACTTATTTTGAATGAATAGCATGATTTATGTCATTTTCATACGATAATTAGTATTTTGTTGAAAATTGATACCGATGTCAAGTTTGTGATGGTCAATGATGAATAAAAAGCACAACATATTTTATGCGCTAAGGCAAAGTTAAAACCGCATTCTTGAGTGTTAATCATTCGTAGTGTTAACCATTTGTGTGTAATGTATACATATCCATAATTTGTCTAATGATTGCCGCTTAGATGGATGGTGAAACTCGTAATTTAATAAAGCGAAAGGTTGTCGCATTTTCCATGCAGGTTTCAAAATATAAAGTGGTTTCTCAAAAAGATGATATTGCATATTTATTTGAAAATTTAACACATTAACCCTAACACGACCCAATACCACAATATACCACGACCCAGACCTATCTCCATGTGCATGCGTGGACGGTTCTCCATGACGTAATCAACCAAGCCTATAAAGAGGTCCAATATACTGAGTGAAGCTGATGGCCATGGCTCATGGGGGCCGGCGCTTGGTGTGCGGAGGGTCCCTGGATCGAATCCTGTTGGGGGAGCGGCGAATTATTGGGTAAAATACTCAGAAATCCTCACTTTTATTTCAATTTTCAATTAAATTCAATTTATTCAGCAAAATTAATATATACAAAGAAATTATAATACAATATGGAATAGAGGCTAGGAACCCCAGTGGAAACCCTGATAGACGGGCTTATATAATGGGGACCCTTGACACAAAAATAGAATGATAATAAATAGAACATTTTTAATGACGGGAGAACAGAAAACACGAAACATCCTCACTTTTATTTAAAAAACGGGCTGGTAGAATTAGGATTTTAGATTCCGAACAGGAAAAAATTACACGCAATGACTATACTGTTCATGTATATCGGATAATACTAACAATTTTAGAATGTTATCAGTTGTGTATGATTAGCAATATTAATGTAATTTTACGACAGTAATTAACTTGTTGAAAGTCGCTATTCGTGAAAATGTCACTGTAAGTTGGATAATATAAGTAAATAAACAAGCCTTGTGTTTTTTGCTGTGTGTTTACTTTCTGTTGTTGTGAGATATCCATCAGTATTTACAAAACAATTTTTCTGTTACTGCAACTTAAATGGATGTGTGGCGAACCTCTTTGTTATAGCTAATTGCATTGATGTGTGCCAGGTACTCTCCAAATTAGAAAGACTTAACATTTAAATCTTAGTTGAGACTTACCCTAATATAAGTCTTAAAGAATTATTTTTTGCGGCCTTCGATTTAAATTTTCTCCGAGATCACGAAAACGTTTAAATCTTTTGAAGAACTTAAACTTTGAAACAATCAGATTATGATGATGCGTGCACGTGATCCAATCCGATTCTTTGCGCGACGTTGCCACGACGCCATTTTTCTTTTGCGATTTTGTGTGCGACGGCGTACATAGAGGCTGTGAGGAAACACGTAGAAATTCTTGAACCAATAATATGGCTTCGATGCCATCATTACTGACATATTAAAAATCCGAGAGCATTTTGAGCATATTTTGAAAACCATAACCAAGCATGATTTTCATCTTTGAAAACAAAATGCTCTTTACTGTCCCTTCCCAGTGTTATTTAAAGAGTATCTACACTGCAAAAAAGTTGCTTAAAATACGTTGCTAAAAGTACTTTTATCATCCGTTGGTTGACGTGTTGATTAAAATTCATTCAATATATGTAGAAAGTTAGGCGTTGTATTAAAGTAAAAAATCCCCAGCGTTGAGCAATTCGTCGAAAACAATGTCCTTAAAATGTTGGTGGAAACTGTTTCTGTTGCTAAAATATGTTGCATAAAAATATTCCACTTTGGCAACTGTTGCATGAGCATTGAGGACAATTACGCAACAGTTGATGCAAGTTACGCACATGTGAATTTTAGGCAACTGTTGTCCAAAAAAGCCAATTTCGTGAGCTGTTGCATACTTGAACAACTGTTGAGTGAATATAATTGCCTAACTTTTGAGTAACTAGAATTGTTCAACTGTTGTTGAAAACATGTTATCCAGCATCCTTTTTGCAGCGCAGGACCACGATAAGATTTATTCTGTCTTGGCATCCAAAACGGAATACACTGACAAATAGTTTAAAATTGCCATCCTTGTTTGACATATATTTGTTTATGAATATCATAATGAAAAAGCGGAGGGCACTAGGCGGAACCTGCTTCTGGACATAAGAACGGTATAAACTTGCTCTCATGAAACAAACTTCGGCTAAAACTCAAGCTCTATGTAAAACATCCGACATAAACAAAGAATTAAAATTTTCAAACTAGAAAACTCTAATAATGAAGACGTTGACAAGTACAAATGTCTGGTTGATAGTTGTGTAAGCCAGCACGGTTCCGATATTTTTTTTAGAGATAGATATCTCGCTCTTTCACATAACATTTTGCTTTCTGTAAGCAATGGTCACGCTAGACCTATACATGTTTATAGAATTTGATTTGTGTATGTAGCATATTTAGGTCAGTTGACCTTTGGCAGCCCGCTACTGATGAGATTCGTGGAGAATCGAAACGCGTCTAGCTATATCTGCATGCTCCAATTCGACTTATATCTGCGCCGTTAGGCACGGATTTAGTTAACCTCCACGGTTATAGTTTTGAACGTGGTAGGCCTATGATTATCTATATACATAAGTTACTGTATATAGGACATTCTCAGTTGAGAATTTCAGTCTCAGTTTCTACATTATTTTATAGTTTATACAACTATTTTATAAAGCACTTTTCCAGATTTAATTTCGGAGGCACGTGGGCCTTCGTTTCACCAGTATGTTATTCATAGTTTTGAATATCTGAGCTATCTTCGCGTGTTTTTGTTTCTTTACGGAATAAACACATCTTTCCCTCTCTCCAGAATATTCTCTTATAGGTGGCAAGCAGCCACCTGATATTGTTCATAGTCTTGAATAATTGCCTTTTATTTGTTCTTTTTAAGAACGACGCATGCCTTCGATTTTCTATAATAGTCTTTATAGTCATTCCGCCTTTATAATTTCATATAAGTTATATATGAATGCGAGATATTATAGTCATGAATATCTAATTGTGTGTTTTTAAGGTCCTTACGGCCGGCACTCACACAATCTTACACAACTATCAACCAGACATTTGTACTTGTCAACGTCTTCATTATTAGAGTTTTCTAGTTTGAAAATTTTAATTCTTTGTTTATGTCGGATGTTTTACATAGAGCTTGAGTTTTAGCCGAAGTTTGTTTCATGAGAGCAAGTTTATACCGTTCTTATGTCCAGAAGCAGGTTCCGCCTAGTGCCCTCCGCTTTTTCATTATTTTATCTACCACCCGGTGTGTTCCACAGGTGCTTTTCGGAGTTGTTTACATCTCTGGAGGGCATGTCTGCCATACTTGAGGTGTGATTGGGGGATGGGCGGTCAGTATAGTCTCATGTCCTATTCTAGGGCATGGTACGCACTATCCCTCGTCGACGGGCATGTTTGTTTCGGTATATACGCTCTCGTGTTACCCTTTCCTTGTATACGCTCTCGTGTTACCTTTTCCTTGTATACGCTCTCGTGTTACCCTTTCCTTGCGAAAGTTTAGGCTATTCCTGCTTGTAAGCTCTACAATTTCTACTCAGTTCAGTAGATTTTATTCTTCATCCCGACATTTAGTCATCTAGCTTCTCTGATAGTTGTACCTCGTTGTCCCTGTGCGGACTAACTTCTATAGGCGTCAGCATGGCATCTACTCTATAGGACATTCTCAACTTATTTGTCTCCTCCCTAGCAGCTAAAACTCAAGGGAGAGGACATTTTAAGTCAGGAATGGCATCCTAGATTTGACCAAGAGGTCAAATGAATGAATATTCTCTTATTCAAAGTTTTGAATAATCCAAACCCAGCCTGAGTGTTGTGGTTTTTACATCACTAAAATAGATAGTTTTCTATTTTTTATTTGTTTTTGATGGACAGTTTTCCATTCAATATAATTTGGGAGTGGAATGTGCATGAGCTCTGCACGTGAACGATAATAAATACGGTAGCCAGTCGCATAGCAACCCGTTTTGTTCACCTAATTATTATGACCGGATGCAAAGTGTCTCCTATTGTGTGCATGGGCGGCGTGTATCATCATGATCATCAAGTGCTAGTTGCTTCTTCACGTTCCTAGAGAGTGGATTGACGAGAGCAACATTTTTGATGTCTTATCCGAAGAAGATGGATTTATTTACATCATGAGAAACCAGCATTATTGGGACATAGTCATTTTATGACAGGAATTACTTCATAGGCCTAGCGGTGAGTTTACCGCGTGGGTGTAGAATATCTTAATATTTACACAGATTTTTTAAGAGTTTTTTCGAAGCCAGCACGGTTCCGATATTTTTTTTAGAGATAGATATCTCGCTCTTTCACATAACATTTTGCTTTCTGTAAGCAATGGTCACGCTAGACCTATACATGTTTATAGAATTTGATTTGTGTATGTAGCATATTTAGGTCAGTTGACCTTTGGCAGCCCGCTACTGATGAGATTCGTGGAGAATCGAAACGCGTCTAGCTATATCTGCATGCTCCAATTCGACTTATATCTGCGCCGTTAGGCACGGATTTAGTTAACCTCCACGGTTATAGTTTTGAACGTGGTAGGCCTATGATTATCTATATACATAAGTTACTGTATATAGGACATTCTCAGTTGAGAATTTCAGTCTCAGTTTCTACATTATTTTATAGTTTATACAACTATTTTATAAAGCACTTTTCCAGATTTAATTTCGGAGGCACGTGGGCCTTCGTTTCACCAGTATGTTATTCATAGTTTTGAATATCTGAGCTATCTTCGCGTGTTTTTGTTTCTTTACGGAATAAACACATCTTTCCCTCTCTCCAGAATATTCTCTTATAGGTGGCAAGCAGCCACCTGATATTGTTCATAGTCTTGAATAATTGCCTTTTATTTGTTCTTTTTAAGAACGACGCATGCCTTCGATTTTCTATAATAGTCTTTATAGTCATTCCGCCTTTATAATTTCATATAAGTTATATATGAATGCGAGATATTATAGTCATGAATATCTAATTGTGTGTTTTTAAGGTCCTTACGGCCGGCACTCACACAATCTTACACAACTATCAACCAGACATTTGTACTTGTCAACGTCTTCATTATTAGAGTTTTCTAGTTTGAAAATTTTAATTCTTTGTTTATGTCGGATGTTTTACATAGAGCTTGAGTTTTAGCCGAAGTTTGTTTCATGAGAGCAAGTTTATACCGTTCTTATGTCCAGAAGCAGGTTCCGCCTAGTGCCCTCCGCTTTTTCATTATTTTATCTACCACCCGGTGTGTTCCACAGGTGCTTTTCGGAGTTGTTTACATCTCTGGAGGGCATGTCTGCCATACTTGAGGTGTGATTGGGGGATGGGCGGTCAGTATAGTCTCATGTCCTATTCTAGGGCATGGTACGCACTATCCCTCGTCGACGGGCATGTTTGTTTCGGTATATACGCTCTCGTGTTACCCTTTCCTTGTATACGCTCTCGTGTTACCTTTTCCTTGTATACGCTCTCGTGTTACCCTTTCCTTGCGAAAGTTTAGGCTATTCCTGCTTGTAAGCTCTACAATTTCTACTCAGTTCAGTAGATTTTATTCTTCATCCCGACATTTAGTCATCTAGCTTCTCTGATAGTTGTACCTCGTTGTCCCTGTGCGGACTAACTTCTATAGGCGTCAGCATGGCATCTACTCTATAGGACATTCTCAACTTATTTGTCTCCTCCCTAGCAGCTAAAACTCAAGGGAGAGGACATTTTAAGTCAGGAATGGCATCCTAGATTTGACCAAGAGGTCAAATGAATGAATATTCTCTTATTCAAAGTTTTGAATAATCCAAACCCAGCCTGAGTGTTGTGGTTTTTACATCACTAAAATAGATAGTTTTCTATTTTTTATTTGTTTTTGATGGACAGTTTTCCATTCAATATAATTTGGGAGTGGAATGTGCATGAGCTCTGCACGTGAACGATAATAAATACGGTAGCCAGTCGCATAGCAACCCGTTTTGTTCACCTAATTATTATGACCGGATGCAAAGTGTCTCCTATTGTGTGCATGGGCGGCGTGTATCATCATGATCATCAAGTGCTAGTTGCTTCTTCACGTTCCTAGAGAGTGGATTGACGAGAGCAACATTTTTGATGTCTTATCCGAAGAAGATGGATTTATTTACATCATGAGAAACCAGCATTATTGGGACATAGTCATTTTATGACAGGAATTACTTCATAGGCCTAGCGGTGAGTTTACCGCGTGGGTGTAGAATATCTTAATATTTACACAGATTTTTTAAGAGTTTTTTCGAAGCCAGCACGGTTCCGATATTTTTTTTAGAGATAGATATCTCGCTCTTTCACATAACATTTTGCTTTCTGTAAGCAATGGTCACGCTAGACCTATACATGTTTATAGAATTTGATTTGTGTATGTAGCATATTTAGGTCAGTTGACCTTTGGCAGCCCGCTACTGATGAGATTCGTGGAGAATCGAAACGCGTCTAGCTATATCTGCATGCTCCAATTCGACTTATATCTGCGCCGTTAGGCACGGATTTAGTTAACCTCCACGGTTATAGTTTTGAACGTGGTAGGCCTATGATTATCTATATACATAAGTTACTGTATATAGGACATTCTCAGTTGAGAATTTCAGTCTCAGTTTCTACATTATTTTATAGTTTATACAACTATTTTATAAAGCACTTTTCCAGATTTAATTTCGGAGGCACGTGGGCCTTCGTTTCACCAGTATGTTATTCATAGTTTTGAATATCTGAGCTATCTTCGCGTGTTTTTGTTTCTTTACGGAATAAACACATCTTTCCCTCTCTCCAGAATATTCTCTTATAGGTGGCAAGCAGCCACCTGATATTGTTCATAGTCTTGAATAATTGCCTTTTATTTGTTCTTTTTAAGAACGACGCATGCCTTCGATTTTCTATAATAGTCTTTATAGTCATTCCGCCTTTATAATTTCATATAAGTTATATATGAATGCGAGATATTATAGTCATGAATATCTAATTGTGTGTTTTTAAGGTCCTTACGGCCGGCACTCACACAATCTTACACAACTATCAACCAGACATTTGTACTTGTCAACGTCTTCATTATTAGAGTTTTCTAGTTTGAAAATTTTAATTCTTTGTTTATGTCGGATGTTTTACATAGAGCTTGAGTTTTAGCCGAAGTTTGTTTCATGAGAGCAAGTTTATACCGTTCTTATGTCCAGAAGCAGGTTCCGCCTAGTGCCCTCCGCTTTTTCATTATTTTATCTACCACCCGGTGTGTTCCACAGGTGCTTTTCGGAGTTGTTTACATCTCTGGAGGGCATGTCTGCCATACTTGAGGTGTGATTGGGGGATGGGCGGTCAGTATAGTCTCATGTCCTATTCTAGGGCATGGTACGCACTATCCCTCGTCGACGGGCATGTTTGTTTCGGTATATACGCTCTCGTGTTACCCTTTCCTTGTATACGCTCTCGTGTTACCTTTTCCTTGTATACGCTCTCGTGTTACCCTTTCCTTGCGAAAGTTTAGGCTATTCCTGCTTGTAAGCTCTACAATTTCTACTCAGTTCAGTAGATTTTATTCTTCATCCCGACATTTAGTCATCTAGCTTCTCTGATAGTTGTACCTCGTTGTCCCTGTGCGGACTAACTTCTATAGGCGTCAGCATGGCATCTACTCTATAGGACATTCTCAACTTATTTGTCTCCTCCCTAGCAGCTAAAACTCAAGGGAGAGGACATTTTAAGTCAGGAATGGCATCCTAGATTTGACCAAGAGGTCAAATGAATGAATATTCTCTTATTCAAAGTTTTGAATAATCCAAACCCAGCCTGAGTGTTGTGGTTTTTACATCACTAAAATAGATAGTTTTCTATTTTTTATTTGTTTTTGATGGACAGTTTTCCATTCAATATAATTTGGGAGTGGAATGTGCATGAGCTCTGCACGTGAACGATAATAAATACGGTAGCCAGTCGCATAGCAACCCGTTTTGTTCACCTAATTATTATGACCGGATGCAAAGTGTCTCCTATTGTGTGCATGGGCGGCGTGTATCATCATGATCATCAAGTGCTAGTTGCTTCTTCACGTTCCTAGAGAGTGGATTGACGAGAGCAACATTTTTGATGTCTTATCCGAAGAAGATGGATTTATTTACATCATGAGAAACCAGCATTATTGGGACATAGTCATTTTATGACAGGAATTACTTCATAGGCCTAGCGGTGAGTTTACCGCGTGGGTGTAGAATATCTTAATATTTACACAGATTTTTTAAGAGTTTTTTCGAAGCCAGCACGGTTCCGATATTTTTTTTAGAGATAGATATCTCGCTCTTTCACATAACATTTTGCTTTCTGTAAGCAATGGTCACGCTAGACCTATACATGTTTATAGAATTTGATTTGTGTATGTAGCATATTTAGGTCAGTTGACCTTTGGCAGCCCGCTACTGATGAGATTCGTGGAGAATCGAAACGCGTCTAGCTATATCTGCATGCTCCAATTCGACTTATATCTGCGCCGTTAGGCACGGATTTAGTTAACCTCCACGGTTATAGTTTTGAACGTGGTAGGCCTATGATTATCTATATACATAAGTTACTGTATATAGGACATTCTCAGTTGAGAATTTCAGTCTCAGTTTCTACATTATTTTATAGTTTATACAACTATTTTATAAAGCACTTTTCCAGATTTAATTTCGGAGGCACGTGGGCCTTCGTTTCACCAGTATGTTATTCATAGTTTTGAATATCTGAGCTATCTTCGCGTGTTTTTGTTTCTTTACGGAATAAACACATCTTTCCCTCTCTCCAGAATATTCTCTTATAGGTGGCAAGCAGCCACCTGATATTGTTCATAGTCTTGAATAATTGCCTTTTATTTGTTCTTTTTAAGAACGACGCATGCCTTCGATTTTCTATAATAGTCTTTATAGTCATTCCGCCTTTATAATTTCATATAAGTTATATATGAATGCGAGATATTATAGTCATGAATATCTAATTGTGTGTTTTTAAGGTCCTTACGGCCGGCACTCACACAATCTTACACAACTATCAACCAGAC